>LR999991.1:3760000-4385000 GCA_905220455.2 Deilephila porcellus | reverse complement strand
GGACGAAGCTATATTAAAATCACTAATGTATGATAATTTATAGGAAATAGTTTTAATATCGCTTGAATTATTTCAATATTATATAAAGATGTAAATTACGATTAATTATTGCACTTGATTTAAAATTTACATTATGCGTAAAAAAACAGTAATTATAGCAAACATAAAAATACATCCAATACTATTTCCGTGTGTATGGACCGTAGCACTCGGCGTCTTACAGTATCTGTCCACCCCGATGTTAAACAAGCGTGAGTTTATCTTAATATGAAATATTATACCGTGTAATAATAACCGTAGTCATAAATCCATAAAGACACAATTATCATATGCTTGTCTAAATCGATGCAATGATTACAATTATGTTAACATGAAAACGATTCATATACTGTATGTGTATGTAAGCATTATTTACGCCCCTATGTCGAATGATATCTAATTCATAATCATTCAGGGTTTTACCACTATTGACGTACGCGATGTTTTGAGCTGCAATTTTCCACTACCTAAACATTAAACATGCTCTTAAGACTTCCGTAAAATTTTAATGGACGTATATTACGTACTAGTTAATCCAAAAGAAAGAATGAAAAAAAAGAATATAAGTTTCTTAGTTTCTGATACATATAACATAACTAAAACTCACTTCCTTATCTACTGGGTATAGAATTCCCAAATAACTAGCCTTGAACCTTTGTCAGTCATCATACGTTACTTGGTGAATTGTTGAAGAAAATTTGAAAAGAAAATGAAGCCAGGTGGTAGTATAAGTGACTTCAGACACAATCTATATCAGCCCATATACGTCCCACTGCAGGGCACGGGCCTACTCTACAATCGAGAGAACCGAAAGCAAGTAAATTTTCGCAAAAAAAATCGACAACTTTTTTTTGTAGTTTTTTACTTATCTTCGTATTTGAGTGATAAATACATAGTTTTCCAAAAATAATGATGTAGACCTCTTTATTTTTAAACACTTCATGGTACGTTAGGGTTTATATTATTATTTTCGCAAAAACTAGGTATTTACCACCCAAACAAGATGATTTTTAACAAATTCTAAAAAAATATCTGACGCTGTTTTGGTGAAATTTTTATTTGCATCGTGTCTGTAACCACTAAAACTACCACCTGGCTTCGTTTTCGGTCGCAGTCTTGATATACCCGATATAAAAATATTTAAAATATTCTCAGCATCCTAAACATGTAATTGCTATTTGATTTTAGGATTAATAATTTAATTGCTATTTGATTTTAGGAATCCGGATGCACGGGCATGCGTGGCGGAAGATGCGCGTGGCCACGAGGCCGGGTCGTGGGAGGATCATCCGTCCTTCACTCCATGATGCACACGCGGGGAAACAGGAAGGATTACGACCGATGGGCGGCTAATGGGAATCCAGGTATAATTCTTTTCCCAGATCATTGATGGCATATTCATATTCACCAGAATAGTGATTAGCATACACCGCATTCATTTATTAATTGTATGACTGTGCTAGTCTGGGTTTGCACCAGTATACTGGACGGTGTGTGGGCAAATAAATGCGCAAATTTTGTATCAATTTTTGATTCGGGACTGCTGCAAACTCTTTTGACTTTTGACCCGTCATAGTGATGATATGGCGCCGTATAGCGACCACCATACACTCTTCAGGATCAGTCATAGAGACTAAATTAAGTACTTTCCATTTCGGGTTCGTCTTTGTATATCCAGATAGAGTCAGGCTGGCATGATCGTCTCGACTGGCGAGAGATAGCGATCTCATCTGTGAATATTCTGTCTCGTCTGCACTACACCTAAAATTATGTGCAAAGTATTATAGTGCAAGTTTATTAATAATAGCAATCGCCGATTAGAGGTCACAAATGCTATTACAAAGGTAACTCATTCCACTGGTATAAACCCCGAAATTACCTAATGATTGGTTACAAAAAATCCAGTCATTAACATTAAGCGGTATAGTGTAGCAATAAACAACTAAACGCAGTAAAAAAATATAGTTTGATCTAGGTATTGTCTGAAACATATGTTAAGTAACAATGAGCTTAAGATAGCATACTTTTTCTTCATGGATATGTTTAACAATTAAGTTTAAACTCATTGCCACAATTGCTACTGAATTAGTAATAATTAGGCACAATATTATTATAATATAAGTAAATGCGTGGTGGCCTGTTGGTAACGGACCAGACGCGGCTGCCAACATGATCACGGTGGTCGCGGGTTCAAATCCCAGGGCACACCTCTGTCTTTTCGGAGTTATGTGTGTATTGATAGTCAATCACCACGCACTTTAACGGGGAAGGAAAACATCGTGAGGAAACCTGCATACCATAGAGATTTTAAAAAAAGAATTTCTACGGTATCTAAGTCCGCCAACCCGCACTAGGCTTGCGTGGTTGACTATATGGCCTAACCACTCTCAATCGATTCTCTCGATTGCAGAGTAGACCCGTGCCCAGCAGTGGGACGTATATGGGCTGATATAGATAGATAAGTAAAAATTAATTCATTCTTGAACAAAAACTATACAACTACAAAAACTAACATAGCATAATTCCTGTAAATATTTGATAGTTAACGATTACTGATGAATGACTATTTTTTGTTACCTACAATAAAGCCATAAACGAGAAAACGAAATATGATGCATTCCATATTTATTTTTCAAATTTTCTTTGACAGGATGGGACTACAAAACCGTGCTCAAGTACTTCAAAAGATCAGAAAACATGAAAATACCTGAATTATCAAAGAATAAGAAATATCACTCGACCACAGGTGAGATGCCAATACAGTATCCTGAATGGAAGACACCTCTATCCGAAGCATTTTTGAAGGCAGGAGTAGAGACCGGCGGCAAAATAGTTGACTACAACGGAGAACACCAAATCGGATACTCAATGATACAGTTCACGGTGCACAATGGAACAAGAGTGAGTGCTAGCCGGGCTTTCTTACATCCAATCAAGCAAAGGAAGAACTTCCACGTGACAAAACACACCATGGTGACACGCATTCTAATTAACCCCGAAACACGCAAGGCATACGGCGTTGAATTCGAAAAACGCGGCAAAAAATATAAGGTCATGGCCAAAAAGGAAGTAATATTATCCGCCGGTGCTATAAACTCTCCACAGATTTTAATGCTCAGCGGTATTGGTCCAAAAGACCATTTGACAGCGAAAAACATAAGCACGATAGTCGATCTGCCTGTAGGATATAATCTTCAAGATCACTGGGCGCTAGGAGGGTTAACTTTCGTGATAAACACTACAGATTCCATACGGTCTGAACGCGTAGCCACTATGAACAATATTATCGAGTATTTTAGTTACCACACCGGTCCTTTATCAGCTCCTAGCGGTACTGAAGCACTAGCATTTATCGATACAAAGGACCCGAACAATGAAAATGGGTACCCTGACTTAGAACTACTCTTCGTTGGTGGGTCCTTAGTGTCCCAGCCAAACTACAAACAGGCATTTTCAATAAATGAAAGAGTATTTGAAAAAGTCTACGGACCAATACAGGATCGCGACACTTGGATGGTGTTCCCAATGCTGCTACTACCAGAATCGAAAGGCAGAATAATGTTACGAGATAAGAATCCTTATCACAAACCAATTATCTACGCAAACTACTTCTCTGATGGCGGACACGATCAGAGAGTTATACTCCACGGAATCAGAAAGGCTATACAACTATCCAAGACTAAAGCTTTTCAGAAATACGGGAGCAAGTTGCACGACATACCATTACCTAACTGTGCCCATCATAGATTCAACACTGATGACTATTGGTTCTGCGCTATGAAGACGATAACCAACACTATATACCATCACTGCTGTACTAACAAAATGGGGCCGAAAGAAGACCCTGAAGCTGTAGTGGATCCAAGACTTAGGGTGTACGGTATTTCTGGTCTGAGAGTGGTGGACGCAAGTGTGATGCCACATGTACCAGCAGCTCATACCAACGCGCCCACCATGATGGTAGCTGAAAAGGCAGCTGATATGATTAAGGAAGATTGGGGGGTAGCCGTGAATTCTAGGTGAAGTAAAGCAAAAACTAATTAGTATCGGTACATCCCAGTCTTTTGAAGAAACTATATTAGTTACCGCTTTGGAATGAATTAAGAGATTTTTGCAGTGCATTTAGTATGAAAATGCAGTTAATCGCTAATGTAAATTCCATCAAGCATAGATACAACTCCATTAGTTGTGAAGTATTAATTATAGTAATATATAGATCTATGGCATGTGAAGCTTTAAAATAGTTTTATATAAATATTACATTACCTAGTTATTTCGATTTTAATAAATAAAGTTTACTATAATTGTTTACGGATATAAATATATATTTGTAGCGATTAAATAAGATATAAACGTAAATCAAACAACATTCTTACAATTGTTACTTTCTTAGTTTTTTCATATAAAATAGCATGATTAAAATTATTTATGACTAATAGTATTATGATTTTATGTCATACTTAGAAGACAAGATAAAATTATTTACGATCATTATAATGTATAATATACATTTTTTTCTCTAATTCTCGAGCAGTAGACTTTCATACGTAAATGATGATAATACACGATTATATTTTGCTGCCTCGATGGCGTTGTACTCAGGTACGATTACAAAGCTGGGGACTCGGGATCGAACCCTGGGTCGGGCAAAATGATGTCGGAATTTTCTATTAATTATCAGCCCGGAGTCAGGAGTATGTGCCCGATATGGCGATAGGCTTGCCTAATATCACAACGTGTTACGGAACATAAACATATTTTGTAAAAAGGAGGATAATTACTTGAGTTTTTTATTGAAGCTGTTCAATGAACATCGTAAAACCACATATGTTTTGCAGAACGAAGATTGTGTAAAAAGTAATTGATATACAATGTGCTTACAATGTTCCTAGTGTTTTTATTTTCTTAATAAATGATTACACGCAAAAATAGCCAATAAAAACTATAAAAATGATTATTATATTATTTCCTCCTTGCTCAGTGCGTTTTTTCTTACATTACCATGCTGTTACACCATCATGACATCAATGGTAGAAAAACTTTGACGTGTCATCCATTACATTTGCTCATGAAATATTCACGGTTAAATATATTTCATAATATTAAAATACGACGTGAAAATCAGCAACGCAACATCGCATGGAAAGTCAATGTCTTATTTTTCGAAAATAATTATTGCACCAACATATTTCGTATAAAGTTGCTTGTCTAGATTTACAATAATAACGATTTCATTGTTCAAAAGTTATATTATCAGGTCTCATTAAAATGAAAACCAAGAAAAACTACAAAATCTGAATCAAAATAACAGATGGCTTGGGCATTTCATAGTTGTCGTACAATACTTCCATTGATTCCATTCCATATTGTACCATCCAATACTTCAACGAAATGTCTGAGAGAAATACAGAGGTCCAGTGTTGTTTTAATTAATTTTAAGATTTACCAGCAAGTTTGCTTTATTAAAAACACACCTTCCATAACGTTGTCACTTAATATTTTTAGAAATTATGCTTTTTCCTCAAACGCCCCGCCCCAATTAGCGAAGGCATTTCTAAATATATAAAAAGAGTGAAGGTATGTTAAGGTCGCTCAAACAGGTATAATGGGGAAGTCAGAGGCATAATGAGGTTCATTAAACTGCGTTTATTAAATATAGGTGTAAATTCCAAACATTTCAACTTCTAATTTAAGATTTAATGTTACAATGTCATGTGGAAAAAAATCTATCACTATTGTGTTGTATAGAACTGCTTAACATTTAACCCTTGCCAAGCAATGTGACACGTATTTGATTCGACTGTCATATGTGTAAGGAAAATATTGAATATCGAATCGACTGAATTAATGTGATGTTTTCTTTTAGTGACAGAAGATGTAGGAGCAAAACTCATACCGAAACAAAACTACTTCCCGATAGGTCCAATAAACTATCGTGGCAAATATTTTGTACATGGCTTGATAAAGGGTCAAACATTAATTCAAGTTTCATTGCGCTATTACCAATACTTCTACTTCGTTATCCATAGAAAACTAACCAATAAAACTGTCCTATGACGTCAGCGTGTTGAAACATAAGGTAAACATAGGTCGGCTTGTCTCCAAATAGTTTCCGCACGTAG
Organism: Deilephila porcellus; assembly: GCA_905220455.2. Classification (NCBI taxonomy): domain Eukaryota; kingdom Metazoa; phylum Arthropoda; class Insecta; order Lepidoptera; family Sphingidae; genus Deilephila; species Deilephila porcellus. Next base: position 4,378,839 of record LR999991.1, on the reverse strand, counting down.
GCCCATAAAGCTAACAATAGCCATTACTAGTTCCGTTCTAGGTATACCAAGGTGATACGCCAAAACTGATTGCTATCTGCCTACGCAGTTCATCAAGTTAATAGTAATCGTGTTTACTAGAATTCTTCTAAAATATATATGGACATCAATGTAGTCAATATAAATTTGTGGTGTAACGTGTAATCTTATTTAGAACTAGCATTGCTCGCGGCTTCCGGCATTTTTCCGGGATAAAAGTCTCTTTACATATTTTCCCGGAATACATATTTTTAATAGACTGCCTAAGTGGCGTAGTTGTACCACGGTACAGTTACAAAGCTGAGGTGTCGGGTTCGAATCCCGAGTCGTGCAAAGTGATATTTTTGTATTCAATATCAGCCTGGAGTCAGGAATTTGTGCCCGATATGGCGAAAGGCCCTAATCACTTCGATGGACAGAACACACAAGGCGAAATGTGGGTGTCCTGGTGGCGCCTCTGCCTACCCCTTCTGGAAAAAAGGCTTGAGTTTATGTATGTATGTATTTTTAATAGGTACTGGCATGACAAAGAGACTACAACATGCTTAACGATAAGTACAGTGCAGCCTAGATAAGGTATGCACCGATGCGAAATGATTATGTTTGGTCGACATAATTACGTGAGCCTAGTCAAAAACGGATATCCACAGAGTGAACAGTAAAACGCGACACACTCGACACGTTTGTATCTAATTTTTTTTTGCGATGAATGGCGAGACGAGCATGCCGTTCGAAATTAACATATACTTATTGCTTAATGCTCTATTATATACATTTATAGTTTTTAGATTTTTTCTTTCTTATAGTAAAATACCCAATTGCATACAATAATGCATTGATATAGCAGTTATAAAGGTCTTTTTACGGCAGGTTGTAGTGAGCGGCCTTAGCATTGCTGGCAAAGTCGTTTCACTGTTTATCATATACTCGTGTTTTGGTATTTTTACTGTAATATCGATGTAATTAATTGGCCCTTTAGGCTGATGTAGTCCAAAAACGAGTCGATGTTCAATGAACTGCTGTCACAGACTTTTTTGTTACACCATTTATTCTTAACTAACCTCCTAGGTTAGTTAAACTGAAATTTAGGATCCGATTATATTTATATTATTCCGATTTACGATACTATTACTGATTCTGACTTACTAACGATTGAGTAGTGGTGAAAGACATTTACAACCTTCCTTTTCTATCATCTGAAGTCAATTAAGGACAAACGATTGCCCCGACTTATCATATTCATAATGGGTGGTAATAACTTTCCATCGCGTGCTCGCTAGCTTGTAGGCGGTTTCCTTGTTATAATGCCGTCTATAATGGAATAATAGCCCCATATCTATATAATATATATATACTATTATTTTAATTACGCAATATTTGTTACAAGAGACTGATATTAGTAACAACTAATAAGATTAACCATATCCGACCGGCGACAATTGTAAACAAAGAATAAAATCTTCCATAGTGACTCACGCAAGTGTATCGACCATGAATTTAGGTATCTACAATTTTAAGTAGGTTGACAGTTGTTTTAATGGCCAATTGCGGTTTCTAAGCAACCTGGGCAGCACTAAGCAAATTCAGCCGCAATATTTTTCATTCAATAGGTTGAGATGGGATCGGGAAGGAATAGGAATGGGACGAGGAAAGTTTTATTAATATTCCGGCAAGCCAATCTACTAAATGGAAAGATCATCATATGCTTTTACAATCGAGGATTGTCAAAACTATACAAAATTCCGAGGATTCAGCATTAAAGCAGACCTGGCTACCGCTAGGAAGAAAAACAATTGGATACATTTTCACAGATATACATATTTAGGATACCTTAAATACGCAATTCTACTTCCATTCGCTCCAGTCAATCCTAACCATAAAGAATTAAGTAAGAAATCACCCATAGCAATTAGACCGCCAGTTATGTTGTACTTTACTTACAGAACAGTTGAGTATGATGGTTTACTTAATGTATGGTGTAGTCTGACAAATAAATCTGTATCTGTATCAGCCTATACCACTGCAGAGCACGGGCCTCCTCTACAATCGGAAGTACTATATATTCCAACACGCCGCGCCGGCCTAGTGCGGGTTAGCAAATAAATGAATATTGAATAGATATGCAAAAGCAAATTGGCATAGGCTTGAGAGGTCGGTGTACGAATGGAACGCAGCCGTCCCACGGCGCAAATTCAATGCCCGACACAAGTCAAGTTCACGGCATTTTATTGCTTAAGTTTCATTTCGTTCCTGAGTACAAAGCACTACGTAATATCTCAAACTAGTTACTTCATTATGCACATTTTATTTATCATTGCGGAAGATCATTTAAGGAAAGAACCATATGGGTCTCTGTTCCTGTAAAGGCAGTATTGCATTTAACGAATACATCGAGTTTATTTGCCTAATAAGAATACATAGACTTTTTGAAAAGTGGTAGTACCACACTGTATTAGTCATGACTCAGCAAGAACGAGCACGCTCGTCCGGCGCGGTACCAGTGTCTTACCACTGTTCTTAAGATATCGGCGTGAAGTGACAGCGTTGCTGTCGCGTTTCGGTGAATGAGATTGCCAGCTGCCCGATGCCCCTTTCCTCTACCCATCCTTTTTCCTCCCCACTCCCCATTGGATTTGATGGTTCGGCAAAATATTTATGACCCAAGTATTGTAGATTTTGATGGGCGGCAGTGATCATTTGCCGTCAGGTGACATGTTTGCTCGTTTGCCTTATATGAAAAAATATACAAGTTATAGTGGGCAGACACGTAAAGGTCTATCAGGATATTTGTTATTAAAGCTCTACGTTGTTTGTAAAATTACTTTTATCTTGTTATAACGTGTTTCGAAAGGAATTAATCCTTGAGACATATTATATACCTATTTAATTCTCAGGCCTATAAATAATATAATTGTGCTTATTTTTATATCTCATTCACAGTACACTGCATATTGTGATTATGCAAATAAATGTAATCACAGATTCGTAAAAATAAATAGCCTTAATAAGTCGCGTAGCGGCAAACTATGATGTATAAATACGCTGGGAACTAAATATGACATTTTTAGTTCCAAAATGTAACCTATTTCTTCCCTCTTCCTTCTTTCTCATATTATCCTACACTTAAGAGAAGTTTCTATTGGCTTCTCTTAAGCAACAATATTTTTAGTGCAAAACTGCGTCCTGCATTCGCCAACGCGCCTGCCAACCGCCTTCGACCTTAGCAGTCCTTAGGTAACAAGACATCTTTTTATTTCTTGGCATTGAGTTCGAATACGTCTGATGAGTCTATGGTATAATGGTGTTGGAGACAGGACTTCGTGTAACAAGACTGTTTACATTAATTTTATATAACTCTTGCTATTATTAGAACGAAATATTGACTGCCAGTTGTACTACAGTATAATAATTGTAAAGCTGAGGTCTCGAGTTCGAATCCCTATATGTATAGTCCCGGAATATTGGATTTTTCTATTCATTATCAGTCTGGAGTCAGGATTGTGTCTGATATGGCGATAGGTTCGCCGCCTATCACATCGTGGGACGGAAAATTCAAGGCAAAATGTGGGTGTCCTGGTTGCACATTCGCCTACCCTTTCTGGGAAAAAAGCGTGAGTTTATTTATGTATGTATTATAAGATTCCATGATTTTGAGGAGTTCAGAATTATAATTAAATATGCGTTTTTTATTTATTAAATCAAAAGTTTCATATAGTCGTAAAATGAACTAAGAATATAATGTAAAATATGAAATTGGTCCGTTTAAAAAACCGGTGGAACAAATGGTTCACAGAAATCAATGTATAATAAGCACATCAGATATTTACTCGTAAATAGTATAATACTGTCAACCGGCATAGGTATCTTTGGAGAAATCTTTAAATCAGTACATGGCTAGTAATAAACACAAATGCCACTGGTGGTAATCTCACGTATGACGCAAGTCGACATTACTTATTATGCGGACATTTTTGAAGTTCACTTCTTTTTGGATGTTTGGAATTTTTTATTTCTTATACGTTTATGAGAGAATTTTTTTAAGATGCACGCACACCGGCATCGACATGATGAAGTTAAATAATAAATAAATAAATATACCCAACAGTCACATACATAGTCCTGACCCCACACTAAGATCGAGTCTTGTGTAGTGGGTATCAGAAACTACGAGAGACTTTTCGGTCTCACAAACACCCTGACCCGAAACAAATACCTGTGGATCACACAAATATTTGTTTCGGTGCGAGGATCGAACCCGCGGCCTCTCGTTTCACAGGCGGCGTCTAACCAACTACGCCACGGAGGTTGTCATGTTAGTTGTTAACTGTCTGTCAAACCGTAACAACTCGTAATTATATTCAAAGTAGTTTCTTAAATATTCATAAATCTACAACACGTGTTTTATATCAATAGAAAAATAAGATAAGAATTCATAAATGTACATGTATTAAAGTGATTTATGATGAAATTATATTCGAGATAAAAGTGTTTTTTTATTTTATTGAGCCCATGGGTCTCAAAATCGATGTCTGAGGGCCTCCGCTCCAATATTCTAAATTGATAGTCAAAATGGAAAATTGTGGCTGCCATTTTGACCTTACGATACAGTAATATTCAAAGTGGTCACTATTTTAATCAATTCTGTCTAAGAATTCAAATACAAAACATTTTAACCACAATGATACACCACGCGATCAGCTTCCGCGTAAGCGTCCAAAATCGAATGAACATTTTCCTTCTCGTCTTCCCCGGTACCGTCCAAGGTGAAGGTCGCTTCGATTCCAACCAACCTTGGACTAGATAACACGAGCGACCCGAGAATATCACTATCAAGCCGATACTAGATAATTTACATATAAAAAAATATATTTCATTGTATAGACACATAATTCAAGCTAGAACATGATTTAGCAATCATATTTAAAATTAATCATATTTTTTTTACATACATAAACTCACGCCTTTATCCCCGAAGGGGTAAGCAGAAGCGCCACTAGGACACCCACATTTCGCCTTGTATTTTCAGTCCCACGATGTGATAGGGGGCGAGCCTATCGCCATATCGGGCTCAAATTCCTGATTCCTGAATATTTTTTTTAAATGTATCTAAATTATTGTCATACAGATATGATGATAACTATGCGTAGTATTATTATTTAAAAATCTAATTAAAAAAAGGCATTTAATGATTTTAAAATAATGTGCTGTAATATTATATACTTACATAAACTCACGACTTGATCCCCAATGGTATAGGCAAAAGTCTCACTAATATTACCTACAGTTTGCGGCGCCTTTTCACAGCGCCGCGCCGTAATATAGTAGTCAGCCTATCATCATACCGAGCATAGATTATACAATCTAGATTCAGACGACTAACGAGATTCAAAACAGAAAGCTCACAAAAAGTTTATTTTTAATAGTGGCACGCCAAATTGTCTAAAATAAACTTAATGGTAAATACCGGTGCTTGCAATTAGAAAAAATTCCGGCGAGAAATGTTTATCTCTTGCTAATCAATAAATATGTATGTATGTCAGTAACGAGCCTTATGGCCCGGTTTCGGGTGCAATATATATTTTTAAATATATGTGGTTTTGTTGTACGGAGAGCAATAATAAAAGTCCTTTTCTTCCTATATACTTTACTCTTCAATACTTTATAATAAACGTCTTAATATTATTCATATTCTTATGCGCTTGCGTCTTTCAGTGTCGCGTCCTTCCGCCCTTCTCTCTCACTTCCATTGGTGTGGTGGCATAGTTGTACTACGGTACGACTACAAAGCTGAGGTCTCTGTTTCGAATCCCGGGTCGGGCAAAGTGATATTAGGTTTTTATATTTATTATCAGCACGGAGTCAGGAATTTGTGCCCGATTTGGCGATAGGCTCGCCCCCTTTCACATCATGGAACGAAACATACAAGACGAAATTTGGGTGTCCTGGTGCCTCTGCCTACCCTTTCTGGGATAAAGGCATGAGTTTATGTATGTTATTGTTTTCTGCAAAATTCCCTACATCACTTGCACAAAGTTTTTTCGTTAATATTTTCATATACACAATACGACGGTCCTACAGTTTTAACAGTATAGAAAATGTTAATACTTATTGAGAATAATATATTTTACAACGCGTCATTACTCATCTTAAAATATTGCGCTTAAAGAAGATTATATTTAAATACTTTTCACTTTAATTCTATCCAATATCAACAATATAATATTTTAAAAAATCTATATGTTGTGTGACATTAAGAAATATTATAAATCCACTTGAAAGGCTGGTATTTCGAAAAAAAGCTGTGCATAAAATTTCAATAATATTATGACGCATATGCATATGCACATGCATACTTTCAATGTTATTAGGCTCAAAGTCAAAAGTTAACAATGAATCTATTATATTGAGCAAGTAACATTCTAAATGTGTTGAAAACTGCATCAATTTAAATAAATAACACATGCGCCGAATTGCAAAAAGAAAATAGAACGTAATATTGCAATAATCAAACTGTTTATTTTCATGGTCACACCAATTTATAAATGATATCTATAATCAATACTGCATCTAATAAATACTCATAATTTATAAACAAATATCTATAAATTTATTACAAATAAACTTCAAATAAATAAAAAAGGAACCCTATCAATGAGGCATCAAAAAATCATAATTAATCGTAAATCATTAACGCGATGCAGCATGAACGACAGCACACAATGACACCGATTAGGCAGCGTACAGTCCGCCTAACATCTACGGTGCGTTCGGACGATGCCGCACCGACGACGCTGACTGCAAAGCTGTGCGGGCGACTGTACCCGGCCTAGAGGTCACGGTGAGTGTCACAGAGGCGTATTTCCTCAGGTAAATAAAACAAGAGGAGTTGGTGGCACGGAGTGCAGTGGCGAGGAGTCCGTGATCCCGTCCCGTCCCGTGCAAATAAGACGTGCGTTTAAGTGCCATTACTAATCGAGTGTTGTGATTTAGTTCAAATTGGATATAAATTTTTTGAAACGTGAGTAATTTAATTTTAATTTTTACTAATTGGAACAATTTATTAAAAAAATAAAATAGTTTATATTATAGTATCGATATTTTGTCAGGGTTTAAAAGTAAAATAAATAAAAGTTCTTAAATAATGTAATTTGTATGAAAACATAATAATTTTGTTATGGTAACACACTCGAGCACAAAAAACTAAACTAAACCAATCGGGAAAAATTAAGGTCAGTCAAGTATAAAATAATAAAACTGTGATTACATTATTGATACCTCAATTATCTTCTGTTTTATACACTCAACGGACCAATTCCAAAAAAATAATTGCATAATACACTTAATAACATTACATTCAATTATTTATTGTATTTTGTTGTTACATCTTAGATAATAATGAATGGAAGCAAATAAAAATTAAATGCGCCCAAAAAAAGTTTTATAAGCCCTGTCTTCATGTTAACTTACGTGATGAACAACAAATTGTCTCGAAAAATATTACTACTAATTTTTTACTTCATACCACTTGGAATTCAAAACAATAGCGTTCCTCAATTTTCACATACAATACGGAAAGCCCTTAACACTGAATGAATTCGCAAACCGAACTAAGTGATAAACGACATTCATAAACAACTACAGCGGGGAACCAAAATTAGCGATTGGTATGTTTAAAAATATTGCACAACGCCGGTTAGCAATGAAAATAAAAAAGTTATTATTGCGCGATCAATCTGATATTTAGACGGCGTTTGATGGATTTTCGGTTTATAGGCATTATAAAATTAATTAATACAATAACCTAATAATCTTATTTCTTATTATTTGTCTTTTTATAATCGCCTACGAGAGGCCGATATATTAATTATGTAATAAAATTATTCGGCATATAATTTTACGATCTTCTGTCTACCAAGATCAACTACTAGGGGAAGTAATTCAATTTCGATCATATCATTATTTTAAAATAAAAAACTTATAGTGTTATCCAATTGAGCAATCTAAGCGAAAACTGCATTATTCGGATCTAATGTACGCTGAAAATTAGTCATATGCCGATAATAGACTAACAAATGTGTTGAATAAAAAAAATAAACCACGGTAGGAAATTGCGCTTATTATAAGATTGATTAATTGAATATTTATGTTCTTGATTTTTGGTATAGCATAGTAAATTTACATCAAAATCTAATAATAATTATAATATCGCATGGAGTTCCCTATTTATTTTCCGGTGAATATTGCGTAGTGTTTTATTGATGTAAAATACAGCACAAAGATTTTGTTTACAAATTTTTAAATGAGCTATTATATTTAATGCCACTATAATACTGCCGATTATCTCAATAGCCCTATCATCTTCTCAAAGGAAACTTATTATACACACATACATAAACGTCACGCCTGTATCCCATAGGGGTAGGCATAAACTTTGGATCTCTTCTGTGCTCGATCTTGACCTACTACTTTCGCTTCGTCTACTTTCATCAATCTCTTCATGCATTTTCTCATTGTTTTATTATAATATGTATTTGAATTTTAAAATGTGATGAAATCTGCCTAATTTTAAACATGATTAGGTATTGTCTGTTTCCTTACCTCAACTAAACAAATGAATAATACAGAAACCGTTATCTGTAATGACTGCCTTCTACTGAGCTAAAGTAATTATATGCAATGCAAGGTAATAAAAACTGTAAAACACAGTTTTCTTAAAATTTTCGGTTCAGGCTACAAATACACAATCGACTTTAAAAGACATTGTAAAAAGTTATAAAAATATACTTATTCTTTTAAAATATCATATTCTTCGCAGTAGAAAAGAAGTAAATATTTGCAAATTTTTAAGTTCCACGCGAATATATTCGCCGGCAACAGCGGCTACAAAATAAATATGGATTTCGCAATGTTGGAGGTATTCTGAATAATTTTTGAATACATAATTAGAAAATACCGGAAACGTTACACTTCCTTCATCGATATGTTTGAGAACTGTACCAAATGGCGGAAGAACAACTCGAGTCGAGAATTCTCCAACACGAGAGCTCTTAAGTTTCTAAGCACCATCTACGTCTGACGAGCAAACAATGGTTCCTCTCAAAAAAGTAAAACTTGACCGATTAAGTTGTCGACCAGTTTCTTGTGCTACTTTTAGATATAATAAACCATTTTTTTGCCGCAAGTAGGACATACACGTGATTCATAAAGTTGCACTTAAAAAAATTATCTACCTAAAAATTAGTTCTAGAGTGGATCCTGGAGCTTGGCAAACGTAGTATAGAAAGGGACAAGTGGTGGGACAATATTTGCAAAACGACTTCATGGGGGTGGTTGAGAGAAACCGAGGACCGAATTCGATGTCAAGCATCTGGAGATGTCTGCCCAAGAAACTGCTATGAGCTGATGATGATGATAATCATACATACATTAGCAGCAAGCGCAACGTTGGGCATCCATCCACAAAGTGGACCAATGATTTGATAAAGGGATTCCGGGCCAGAAGATACAGCATGCAGCTTTTAACAGATCGCGGCGAAAATAAAGAAAAATTGGTACATTCAGCTATGAAGTTCTTGAGGCTAACGTTAATTTGACAACGCTGATCAAGAAATACGGACTTAAATAAAACTAAGATGTAATTGATTTTCGAAAGCAATTATGTTTCTATCAATATTGATATAATACTTATTACAGAATAAATTGTGAACACGGCTCATTTACATGTTTTGATACAACTCGAACATGCCGCGTTTTAAATCGCCACGATATAATGCTAATAACATCCTCGGGTTGGTACCGGTTACACCTACGAATAGGAAGACTTTAATTTCGATATTTCCGTCAGTAAATCGATCAAATTCTATACACCATTTTTCTACATCTGTTCACTTAATAATTTAAGTGAAGTGGACAATAATTTATTTCCAACTCCTCCCATTAATTTAACTTTTTGATTGATTTCGTTGCGGGTTAAAGACAAGTTAGTCATTCCCGGAGACTCGCTGAGCTTCAATGCTCAGTGTCATTAAAATGCTTGCCACTGTTGATCTTGGCTTACAGGAGTTGCAGTGGCGGGTGTGAGGGCGTTACAGTCTCCTAGTATGTTCACTTATTCATTGGCATGCGGATCGCTTGATAAGAAAAATACATGATTAAACGAATTTAAATTATAATATATAAGCAGCTGAGCATGCGATTCATTTTATCCTAAGTTCTCTTCGTGCACGTAATAAACAGCTTCAAATGAAATAAAAATGACGTGTTTTTTTATTGCAATGAATCGCGGGACGAGTATGCCATTGGCATGATGGTAAGCGACACGACCGCTCACGGACATTAAGAAAGCCAAACAACCCATGACTTATAAAGCAATGCTTGGAATCCCACTGCGTTCGCCATCCTGAGACATAAGATGTTAAGCCTCATTATATTCAGTATTTACTCTGGCTATAATGAGACTTACAACCAGTATTGTCTTGTTTTTAGGCAGAAGGTTACCGATTAGATATTCGCACGGCTAATATATTGAGATATCAGTACTTGCAAAATGCATATACTGTACGGAGTCCTTGTGAGGAGTAATGTAATAACAGCAATAGGATAATTTTTATACATCACTCTTAATTCATTGATGCCCTATTAACAAGTTAAGAAGTTAAGTTTACGCCCCTATTAACTCAACTGGCACTGCATACCATCACCGAACATCTTGTAATAATAAAGGATATCCATAAATGTTGAGTGCAATGACTTATTCGAAATTTAGGTTTCTCGATGACTGAAATAATTCTGTCTTATCCTGTTATACCTAAATATGAATACATACATACATACATAAACTCACGCATTTTTCCCCGACAGGATAGGCAGAGGTAAAACCAGGACACCCACGTTTCGCCTTGCATTTTCCGTCCCACGATGAGATCCCACGAGGGGGCGACATAATTTCCATGTCGTCTCTATAATTAATTCTTAGTTTATTTTAGTTTTGTTTCTCACATATTAACTCGTAGGTCAAGTTTAACTGTTTGATGTGATCTGTGTTATTGTTTTATAGTTCTATTTTTATACAAATTAAAATACATTGCAAGATCGATAAATTTCAATCCTGTGACATTGTTGGTAAATAGCTACTAATCTTACAATTTAATCAAACATATTAGCAATCACAAAATGTGTTGTATTTATAAAAATACAGCATTTTTCGAACAGAAAATTGTCTTGATATGCAGCATAGATATTTTGAACACCAAAAATATATTATGTTTACGACAAAATAATAACAAAATAGCAATAAACGTGAAATTCGAAAGTAAAGTCCCCAATTAACAAAATTTGATGTAGCGGTAATAAAAAAAAAATTTCTTCTAAGAAAAAGCAATATAAACGAGTTATATGACTCATCATATCAATTTTGTTCGACATGTATCATGATGGAAAGACCCACATAACATTTATACAGAAAAAAAAATCATCTCCGTAGTTTTTCTACTTATGATAATGCTTTGATTAATAATATTGTAAAAGGAACAAATAAACAGAGACAAAAGTAATATTTTATTTGTTTTTTTTATTGCGGTGAATGGCGAGAAGTGCATGTCATCCGCCTGATGGTAAACGATACGACCGCTCATAGACAGTAGCAAAACCTAATTTTATACAATATATCATTTATGTTTTCTACGAGGGAAGTGATAGAGCCAACCAGCCTTATTCACACTCAAATTAAATCATCGTAATTCAAATAGTGTTGGGAGACTTTCCCGCTCACACACCCACCACTGCGACTCCTGTCAGCCAGGGTCAACAGCAGCACGCAAAGAATTGGCATCGATCCTCTTAGGATATTGAGTCTTTTAGGGACACTAGCTTGTGTAACTACTTTTTTGTGTCAAGAGGACAGCTGTCAAGGTCGCCCTTGGGTATCCCGTAGAAGACCGAAATGGTTATGTTAGTTTCACTGGCCTTTCAGCCCTGCACGCTGCGGATAATGCGACCAAGCCGGGTCCCTGAAAAATCCTACACCAGCATAGCAACTAAAACCCCTCAGTGGGTATAGCGTGCATGCCATTAACCTGCATCGAAACCAATTGTGTTATCCAATCATTTGAAACATAAAAAAGGAATATGATAGAATGACTATTGCTTCTTAATATACTACAAATATGAAAAATAAGTAATACCCCCACGTCGATTTTTCTAGCTGTTTTTGTTTTATTTTGAAGCTAAATGCATAAATCTCCTGTTGTTTTAAAATTTAAATGGGCAATTTCTTGCTATGATGTGGCTTAATTGATTATTCTTAGTCTTGTAAATTTAAAAAGATATTTTTGGCTAAGATCAAAGTGTATACTATACTAAAGCTGGAGGTATCTCATATGTGAGAGGCCGCCTGGGTAGGTACCACCGCAATGTATATTTCTCCCTCCAAACAGTAGTGTAAATGCACTGTTGTGTTCCGGTCTGAAGGACATTCTAGCCAGAATAACTACTGGATATAATGAGACGTAATATCTAATATCTCAGGATGGCGAACGCAGTGGAATACCAAGCTTTGCTTTGTAATTCATGGTGTTGTTTGGTTTGCTACTATTCATGAGCGGTCGTATCGCTTACCATCAGGCGAATGGTATGCTCGTCTCGTCATTCATTGCAATAAAAAAACCCTCTTAATAAAACGTTTAGAAGGAAATATGCCATTTGATGTGAATAGGCATCATAAAAATCGTATACAAAAAATGTATAAGATGAAAAAGCAGCAAGTTAAATGTGTTGACCATGATAGAGTTCACGGGGTCAAGACAAACGCTTTGATCGGCATCTCGACAATAGTTGAAAAGAATGTTTTTGCATTTTCCGTCGCAGACATTGAATGAACTTATTAGACTAAGAGCCCGTGGCCGCCAGACTTTCGTCATTTTATTTTCATGTTAAGGCACCTATAAAAAGACCTTTCCTTGGCATGCGGACATTTTTGATGGTTCTTTCATCTTGTCAGACACATTAAAGCTGATAACTTTAAAAGCCACCCGATCGGAACTTCATAATAGCTGATCGTGAGATGCCTAAGTCAGAGGCATGCGCAGACAAACTTTCAGCTTTTATAAAATGACGAGTCTGGCGGCCACGGGCTCTTGGTATATATAGAGAGGTGTCGATTATTAATTTTATTTTATTTGATAGTTAATAACTTAATTATATTTATTATTTACTGGTACCTAATGGCCTAATTGTATGGAAGTTATATATAATATTTTAATATCAATTTGAGCTAAATTTGCAATAGGCTAAACATTATATTTTCAAAAGGTTAAAAATGAAGGTAAAATATACCCGTGTATTTTTCATACACGTAAGACCTATAGTATCAATTTACACAAATACACATATTATGTAATATTAAATAGTAATATTATGTCTAAGTGTACATATTGCATCCTTCTCACATCTCTGCCTATTTATTCCTTCTGAGATATCACATTGAGTATAACAAAAAAAATACAAGGTAATAATTTATGTTCGTTAGCTTCTATAGTATTACGTAGTTGGTTGATAATTACGTATAAGTAATATTGCTTTAAATTGCAAAATAGTTTCAAGGAGTAATATAAGAAGACATCTGAGGAAAATTTCTTGTAAATGGTAGGAAGTTACTATCTTATACGATAAAACGAAAAATTTCGCTATGTAATATGAACCATTTAACGATAATATATTCGGTGGAATATAAATTTACTTATTTATACTCTTTATTTTTCTCTTTATTTATAATTTCGAAATTATCTTTATCAAACTTTCTTAAATAAAATACAAACGACTAAAAACAGGATTTAGAATTCAAGGAAAACCCTAACTAGGAATTAGACGAACGCATGCCAAGGTAATTCAAGTTGTATTTGTCGCGAGCTTCAAAACTATTTTGAATCTAGTAAAGAGCTTGAAGGGATAATAAATATTGTTCCGAGATCGTAGAATTTTATAAGTACATAAAATAAGGCTGAGTAAAAAGTAATATTCATATACGTGCACAAATGAAAATGTACTTCTTCTTATTTGTCAGTTTCGGTAACGCAATAGACCCAGAAACCAACTACGAAATTTCAATTCACGGTGGGGATTCTCTCATGGGGTTTGATACTAAAAATGTATTCAACATTTTTTTTGCGGTGTATGTTGTGAGAACAGACTGCCTGGGTGGCGTAGTTGTACTACAGTACGATTTCAAAGCTGAGGTCCCGGGTTCGAATCCCGGGTCGGGCAAATTGATATTTGATTTTCTATTCATTATCAGCACGGAGTCAGGAATTAGTGCCCGATATGGCGATTTGCTTTCCCCTATCTCATCGTGGGACGGAACGAACAAGGCGTGTGGGTGTTCTGGTAGCACCTCTGCCTACCCCTTCTGGGAAAAAGACGTGAATTTGTGTATGTATGTCTGTTGTGAGAACAAACAGTGTCCGTGGATTTCAATACATTGTGTAGGATTGGGATGATATAATATGATTGTTTAGCCCTATTATTATTATGTCCAGCAGTGGACGCAGAAGCGCGGAAGGGATGATGATGATGATTTTTAATAACTCTTTAAAATGTATACAGGGTATATCAAGACTGCGACCGAAAACGAAGCAGGTGGTAGTATTAGTGACTTAAAACACAAAGCAATTAAAAATTTCGCAAAAAATCGACAATATTTTTTTGGTAATTTGACTTATCGTCGTATTTGGGTGATCAATACATAATTTTCCTAAAATAATGATGTACACCTTTTTATTTTTAAAGATGCAATGTTACGTAACGGTATAAATGACGGGCAAAAACGAATGAAGGGCAAAAAACAGGTATTAATCAGGCAAACAAGATGATTTTTAAAAATTTGTCAATAAAAAACTGTAGCTTACTTTGCGAAATTTCTAGTTGCATTGTGTCTGTAACCACTAGCCCTACCACCCGCCTTCATTTCGGTTGCAGTTTTGATATATCGGGTATTTTAATTTTGCAACAGATCTCTAATCATTTTTACAAAACTCTTTAAGTAAATAATTATAAGTGGCCTCTAGTGTTAAGGAAAAAATGTTTTGTTATTTTCTTTTGCTAAAATCACGTAACCTTCATTCAGTAAAAGTTATAATATACTCAAACCAATTATTTCGTATGCATAATGTATATTGCAATATTACAAGGACCCGTCACAGCGGTCCTTCTCGGTAAGTGTAGGAAATGTTGATAGGATAACATTCACCTTTATTCATTTGGCATTGAACGCAAGTAACTAACAGTTATCCAAAGGTCGATCCAACCAGGATATTCATATAAGGATTTTGTTGTTATTTATTGGTCCTTATATTGAGAGCAAAATTACACATGCATTTAGATTTTCGCAATTAACAAATAAACACAAGTATTAATATCGCTTCTAACTAGATACAGGCACCATAAAGTTAAAAAAACAATACTGCTAATATTAGCAAAAATTTAAAAATTCTAAAAAAATCTTTATACATTTATCTGCTTCAGATCCACCCTTAATTATTTAAACTTGCACAATACAAAAACTTGAACATTGAACACAAAATCCTTGGTAATAAATTGAAATTCATAGAATATCAACTTTCACGTTAACGCTTTGAATATTTAACATTTAGATTGTTAACCACTCTCGTCTAACTAATTGAAATTATTATACATGCATAATATTTAATACCTGCATACCGTAGCGATTTTAAAGAATTTCTACGGTATGTAAGTCCGCCAACCCGCACTAGGCCAGTGTGGTGGACTATATGGCCTAACCACCATAGATAATACACTTATATATGACACCTCTCAATCGATTCTCTCGATTGTAGAGTAGGCCCGTGCCCTGCAGTGGGACGTATATGGGCTTATATATAGATAGAATATTTAATAGCACGTAAAAATCTGTATAACAACTTCCAAGTGACATGTTGTGCAATGTTGTAAGGATTATCTGGACATTGATTTACACAACTGCCTCGGTGGCGTAGTTGTACCTACTACGGTATTATTGTAAAGCTGAGGCCACGGGTTCGAGTCCCGGGTCGGGTAAAGTGATATTGGAGTTTCTATTCATTATCAGCCCAGAGTCAAGAATTTGAGTCCGATATGGCGATAGGCTCGCCCCCAATCACATCATGGGACGGAAAATACAAGGCGAAACGTGGGTGTCGCTGGTTGCACCTCTGCCTACCCTTTTTGGGAAGAAGGCGTGAGTTTATGTATGTTTGTATGATTTACACAAGTAGCATAATTGGGAGAAAAACTTTTTCGTTAAAAAAATGTACATAGCTCTCACGGCGCAGTGGACAAGAAACCCGTTGTGCAACGAACAGCCACGTTTTCGATGTCCATATCGAGGCGAATATTTGTACGATCCATCAACACCAATTTCTAATATGGCTATTGTGACATCGCAAACCTAGCAGTTACCGATACACACCTCTCAAGGCGCACATCCAACGCAAGGGATTATCTATGTGCCAACGTCTGGTATATTTGTTATCCTTATTAATTTACATTGAACATAACACTATAAGTATAAGGTCGCAAAATTTAACGCTTGTAGTATTATGAAACGTGTATTTCAATAATAATGTACTAATGTGCAGTACGACACAAGTACACACTATCAGTCGCAATCAGTGATAGCTCAGGGCTCGCATTATTTTAACACCAATTGTGAAATTAACTGATACGTATGAGATCTATTATTACCTAATATCGCATTGAAAATTTGCGCAACAAATGTGATAAAAATGGTAACCTTACAAATGATCGCGAGAAATGTCTTCATCGCTCACTGGCGACACATGTAAGTCCTTTTGTATTTTTCTCATTTTCTCTATAGGCAACAGTTAGAACAGACACTAGCCGTTATTTTATAATTAATGTCATTAAAAAATCACATCGTCAAATTAGTTAAATGAGCAATGTCGTTAAATGTGTTAAATTATAAGTATTTCAATCAGAAACTCGTATTTATAAAGAATAATTAAATGCTTGTAATTATGTATCCAACAAGCATTGTGACCTATTAAAGCGAGGGGCTTGAATACCACGCGATAAAAATACCCTTTGAAATAACTTTTACTTTCCAATAAGTTAATTTGTTCCACAATTATTAGTGGTATTTTTCAATGACACATGCTTTCAAGTTTGACGCAATAAAAGTTCATGTTTACATGCGTAAATAAATTCCTTATCATTCATTCACCACTGCGAAAAAAATACGTAGCTTATAAATTAATTAGCGGCCCGGCCCGGCTCCGCCTGGGTGCAGATACTTTTGTGACATCAGAAGTATAATATTATTTCGCGTAATAACTGTTTTATACTTAAACTCAACTCCTCTTTACTGCTTCTCCCATCCCATCCCGTTACATCACCTTCTGTCCCCTCTTATTCATTCCGCATAATAAAAATGCGCATGCGATATTTGACCATTATTTTGCTAAAGAGATATTTTGAAACTGTTATACCTATCTCCAAAAAATATTTATTGAAATCAAATTATAAACAGTCGCTTTTTTGCGAATTTTTTAATTGCATTGTGTCTGTAATCCCTAAAATTATCACCTGGCTTCTTTTTCTGTCGCAGTTTGGATATATATACCCGGTATATTAGTATAGATTCATATGTTTTTTTTTTCAATTGACAAAATCATTCGGTAATATGAAAATAAATTTTATACAAACTCATCAGGAAAATTAATTTAACCGGTAAAATCCAAGAATACTATAAGAAAAACATAACTCTATCAAAAAATCTAATTAATAATCCGATGTAGCACTAAAGTTGTATGTTGCTAAGTTTTCAAAGTCACCGATATATTGAGAAAGTTCTAAGCAATCATCGTTAAAACCAATATTACATACCAAAAATGTGAGCTAAGTGGCCTTCAACACTATACTGTATACAACTTATAACAACTAACATGTTTATATGAATCGATCTCAACACTTTTGCAAATGTATTTATTACCTTTTGCGAAGTAATTAAGACCGGTCCAATATTAGTCACCCTTTAAATCCGACAAGTATATGTTAAGACGACAACGCTTTTGAATTAATATAACAATAAACAAATATTTTGGCAAGTATATTAATAAAAAATGTGGACGATTTTGATGTTAATAGATGTTTTTTAAGAATTCCTTATGAACCTGTGCCCCTAGGCAGAACATTTTGAAGTATCGTATAGTTATAGTAATTCTCGTATAGTAAAGTAAGCGTTTCCCGCTGTGAAATTTTAGTTCCAAATACGCTCACAATGGCGCTGTTTAAATTCCCATACAAAATTTCACTATTACTATTCTATTACGATACTGCAAAATGTTCCGGCTAGGGGCACTGGTATTAAAAAATATTGAGTTGGCCCTAATAGCTAATTCTGACCATACTATCAGATTGTGCATTATGCTACACGTTGTTTACGTACTTGTAAAAATAGTCTTATTAAGTAATACGTGACATCCGCATTGCAATATTGTAAAAAGATCAACTTTATTTTAAAAAAATACCATTGGCATTGGAAAAATAATAAATATAGCAAAAAAAAGTGCGGTGGCATGTACATAAATACTTTTACTTAAGCTTAATAACCGCACTTGCAAATTCTTATCTTCTTATGCCAAGTTCTAGTTTAGATTCCACCATATAAGACTGTATTTCCACTGACAGCCTCCGTGGCGCAGTTGGTTAGACGCCGGCTACGAAACTTGAAGCTGCGGGGTCGATCCCCGCACCGAGACAAGTGTTGGTATGATCCACAGGTATTTGTGTCGGGTCTGGGTGTTTGTGAGACTGAAAAGTCTCACGTAGTTCCTGATTCCCACGACACAAGATTCGATCTTAGTGTGGGGTCAGGACTATGTATGTGACTGTTGTGTATTTATTTATTTATTTATATTACGTATCACTTCACTGAACTACCTAAGTTCTGTTCTTTTGTGAGGTTATTTGAAAAGTTGTATGAGTTATTTTTTCTAAATCATCACTTCAGTGTCATCACTTTGTTATCAGCCAATTAGGCCACACGCGTACTTATTTGCTGAAGCACGATCGAAAAGGTTATCACGTTTACAATGGGGTAGTTGTCCAATATAATTGGTCGATGTATGCACAACGTCGCTCGACTCCGCTCATCTCCGCTTACATTGAAAACGGGGCCCACAGAGTACATTACTATAACGGGGCCTAAGCGTTCTTTATGTGTTCCTGTATAGTACTCATGTTGTGACTGTCTGTTATGAGATACAATGAAAATGTATCTATATTCATGTATATTTACACCAATTGTTAATTGTTGTCTCCGTTTGATGGTCCTTATTAAATAAAATAAAAAAAGTGATGAATTCAAAGACAATTCTTAATTCTAGACTAGTGTAAACTTGCATGACGTGTATTAAAAAAAAACACCCAGAAAATAAAACCGACGATGTCATGTTTTATTCAGTTTATATTAAAGATTCATGGTTAAACTTGAATCTCACTAGGTTAGTAGTATGTATGGACCGAGAAATGTCAGATCCTAGATTCAATTGCTAGGTTTAGCAATGCATTTCGAAAAAAAATCTAGTTTCCCAATTGCACCGGATAGGGACGTGGCTGCTGATAATGGCTTGTGAAAAATCCTGCATAAAAACATTATCATATTTATTTGATGAAACATCAAAATGCCAAACAACTTCACCTTTGCAAAGCCTTTTTACGTGAGCTAGGAATAACGACGCGTGGTCAGTTTAAAATCATATTTTTCAAGATTTTTTTTATATTGTGTGTATGTAGGGTATATCTTTTTTATATTGTAATAAACGTATTAAGCCAGTAGCTTCGCTTCCATATCCATATCCTATCTAACGTGCGAACTAGCATACAGTAAATAATAATACCTTAAAAATTATATTGTTTTTAATTATGAAATAGTATTTTGTAATTCATAATTTAATTTAAAATACGAGTACCTGTCTATGATAATAATGGTAATGAATAAACAAAACAAAATAATTAGTGGCATCTTTGCCTACCTTGCCTCTTTAAGGATAAAGGCGTGCGCATATATACAATAAAATATGTCTGTATTTTATTATACAATCTTAACATTGCATCTTAGCAAACTTACTAAATGAGCTGGTAAGAAAAGTGAATTCTTAAGGAAAAACTGTAAGTGCTTGTTCACGTTAACACGCGGGCGCGGTCGCGGGCGCGGGCGCAATTGACGTGGCTTGCCCGCTACTTACATCGCACGTGGGTTTCCTACGTGAACATGGTTGAAATCCATATGTTTGATATTTCGTGACCGCGCCCGCCACCGCGCCCTCGTGTTAAAGTAAACAAGCACTAAGACGGCGTGGCTCTATCATACAACATTTTCCATATCCCGTCATTTACAGAACATAAAGACTTGATAGGTAATAAACAACAATTACATTTGTATGAGTGGCTACGGGTTTGACGCGATCACCTTGCGTAACAACCGGGTGTATGACTGGTGACACGCGATGCATCTTCAGTGATATCACGCAATTGTATATCATCTATGGAATTAACACTCAATTCTACACAATGCCAGTGACGTGACCGCACATTAATGGTACGTTTAGCCAACTTTGTCAGATACGTGTGTGCAAATGAATAGATAGGTATTAGGTATGTATGTCAGTAATTTTATAATTGCCTAGAATTTTGTTTTAACCATGTCACACTTCCGAGGTGTTGTGGTCACATTTTTTGCAATTCAATAAATTATCTGGAATATAATTATCATCTATCTCTATTATTTATATTTATTCATTGCAGGGCACGGGCCTCCTCTACAATCGAGAGAACCATTGAGAAGGATTAGGCCGTATAATCCACTACGCTGGCCTAGTGCGGGTTGGCGGACTTATACATACCATAGATTTTTTCCAAATCGCTATGCTATGCAGGTTTCCTCACGATGTTTTCCTTCACTGTTATAGTGCGTGTTGGTTGACTATCAATACACACATGACTACGAAAAGTCATTGGGGATTTGAACCCGCGACCACCGTAAACATGTTGGCGGCATCTAATCCGTTACTAACAGGCCACCACGCACTCTTGATTAACAATATATTTTAAATTATCATAAACAAGGAACTAAATTATTTACAAAATAAAATGCATGCTTATATAAATAAATTTTAATATTATAGACCACTGCGTCAGATAAACGCAAGTCAAAAACTATAAATGACAATATTTACGACAGTTATTAAAGAATATTATTATAACACATCCTTATGACGATAATCGCAGACAGATCGGCAATCTGTAATAAAATATTCCACTATTTTTTTTTATTGCAATGAATGGCTAGACGAACATGCCATTCGTCTGATAATAAGTCTGCCGTCCTTTAGCTAAAATGCCGTTAACCAACATCTGACCAATTTTTACTTTTAAATGCAAGTATAATCAGAAAAAAAAGTTTCACAATTGAAAAGTGCTTCCTGAGATCTATTATTCAGTATTTCAAAGTTTTAAATATGACTTCTAGTTATTGAGTAGCATATTGAAACAAAAAAAAATGTTTTTTTGCGCATAACTCAAAAAAGGGTTATGGTAGTTAACGGCATTTTAGCTTGAGGACGGCAGAAGTGGTATCCGACAGCTCATGGACAGTAGAAAAATCAAACATGACCATGAATCACAAAGCAATGCTTGGAATTCCACTGCGTTCGCCATCCTGAGACATAAGATGTTAAGTCTCGATATGTCCAGTAGTTACTCTGGCTACAATGTCCTTCAAACCGGAACACAACAGTGCATTTACACTGCTGTTTGGCGGGAGAAATAGACATTGCGGTGGTACCTACCCAGGCGGCCTCTCACATATGAGAGACCTACCACCAGTATTACTACTATACTACCAGTATATCAAAAATATTTGAATTTTTATACCTGTACAACTATGTTACTCCAATGCATATGGTGGGATATGTAGTGCATAGTAAATAGAACATCCCCGATGAGAAATATTAATACCAGCAAATATACAAAAATACTAGCCTTACACACTGATACACAAGGATTGAACTTAAATAAATATACTGGACAGTCACTTATATAGTACTGACCCTACATTAAGATACAAACACCAAGACCCGAAACAAATACTTGTGGTTCTCATAAACATTTGTCTCAATGCGGATCGAACCCACGGCCTCGCGTTTTACAGCCAGCGGCTAAGCAACTGCTGCACGTAAAATTGAATTGTTGCAAAATGGCAGCAACTTTGCCCAACTGCTTAACATCTCTTGCAAGGCAAGGCCCTTTATTAGGTACACATTAAATACGTTCTGCTGTCTCGATGGCGCAGTTATACTACTATACAATATTTCTGTTCGTAACAGCCCGGAGGCAGGAATTTGTGCCCGATATGGCAATAGGCTCGCCCCCTATCAAATCGTAGGACGGAACACATAAGACGAAACGTTGATGTCCTGGTAGCACCTCTGCCTTCCCCTTCTGGGTAAAACCCTTGTGTTTATCTATGTATGTATGTAAATGGTATCACGGATGTGATTTTTTCTCGTTTTATTTGTATTAATTTGAACTGATTTTAATAAATTATAAGATCAAAACCTTAAATAGTAATAATATACGATACATTGAACCGTTTTCAATATATATTTTTTTGGTTGTCACGTTTTATACGTTTGCATAAAATCTACATAACAAATATCCAATAAAATGATAGTAGATAGGGTTTTAACATTCAATGGTAGGTATTTAATCGTATTCAAATATTAATTCTATATCATTATGAATTAATCCATCCAAAGGTTGCCTGGAATAGATCGCAGGTAGCGACAAAGCCGCCAATTGTAACAATGTCTTTAGTTTTAATTGATTTAACTGTTATTGTGTTACTCTCTTTTATTGTGGTGTACAAAAAAATATGTCAATAAATAATAAATAATCTAATAAAAACAGAGTTCAATTTACGTTTATACGTACAAACATAGGCACAACACAGTGGGAATATTCCAGTTATGTTATGATTTTCCAACCCGGATTTGCATTTTAATCATAAACGTTACGCGCCTGCAATCTACATCATAAACTGTCGATAAAATTACTGTGTTATTGCGTTTATATAAAAAAAATGTTTGCATTCAATGTCATTTATAAAGTTATAAATGCAGATTATTACATATATTTACCAACGTGAACAGTTTTTTTTTTTCTCTCGGCACGTACCTGAAATAGGAAAAGTAAATAAATAACATGCTTAAATAAAATTCAGAAAAATCAATAATTTAATTGAAGAGAACAAAATATTCATTTATAATTGTTTTATACTGCCTCGGTGGCGTAGTTGTACTGCGGTACGATTACAAAGCTGAGGTCTCGGGTTCGAATCCCGGGTCGGGCAAAGTGATATTGAGGTTTTCTATTCATTATCAGCCCGGAGTCAGGAATTTGTGCCCGATACGGCGATATACTCGCCCCCTATCACATCATGGGACGGAACATACAAGTCGAAATGTGGGTGTGGCGCCTCTGCCTAACCCTTCTGGTATAAAGGCGTGAGTTTATGTATGTATGTATTTTTTTATATAAAACAGATGTGAGCTTTTCTCCCTCCAAACAGCAGTGTAAATGCACTATTGTGTCCGGTTTGAAGGACATTGTAGCCAGAGTAATTACTGGACATAATGAGACTTAACATCTTATGTCTCAGGATGGTGAGCGCAGTGGAATGCCAAGCATTGCCTTGTAATTCTTGGTGTTTTTGGTTTTGCTACTGTCCATGAGCGGTCGTATCACCTACAATCAGGCGAATGGCATGCTCGTCTCGGCATTCATAAAAATAAAAAAAAAATCGTTATCCTAAAACTTGTCCAATTATTATTTAAAAGAACAAAAACCAACCAACAGTGATCATTAATTAAATTAACATTAATAAATATTAAACATACGACGGACTCAGAAACATAAAACATTCCACAAGGGCCGGCTGTAAATTATTCGAAACATTAGGCAGTTCAAAAAAGTAGAATGTAACCAAATCCGCGTCAAAATTTATTTTATAACATGCCATACTATAAAATAATAGATTGCAAATATCAGAATCACATTTTTCCAACGCATCTATGTATAAAGTATTAATATCTATGGATCTTTAAAGCATCTGCTGTTATACATGGGTCCCTCGAGTATTGTTTACATTAACTTAGAAAATACATGTGTATATACGACTTCAGATTTTTGCAATTGTTCCGCGTGGTTTTAACGCATCTTAAAAATATTACCATTGCTAATTATAAAAACTTCTTCAAAGCACGATTAATAGTACTCAAGATGTTTGTCACTAAATTGACACATCTAACAAGGAACCATTATATGTATATAAATTAAATAACATGTTTTAAGTATCTGTTTGGTGTAATTAATATCTTTACCAAAGTCTTTTAGTATTTGCGTTAACAAACATTGAAGCATAGTATTATTATCTTGGTAGTAGTTAGTAGTATTAAAACTAAAGGTCGGGGCGCAGTTCATATTATGTACAGAGTGTGTGCAACAACTATTCGGGACTTTTTGCTGTTAAAATAAATGGTAACTTAAACTCAAACTTAAATAATATTTGCTCAAACTGAATTCTTGTTAGTTCAGAACACATTATTATAACATATTCATGCAATACTAATCGTAATTTTGTCTGTGCAAACGATATCTTAACAATGAGCAAACGAAAATCTAATTTATGCGCATTCAAAAGTTAATACATAACACGATCACACTTTTAAGTTTCATTTGAATCAAATATTTAAAAAATCTAGTTTTACACACTAGGTGCGTTAATTTTTTTAAACAAAATAAAATATTATAACGATGTAGTTAAATACATAATATGTTTAAACTAACAATAGGCACGCGGAAATAATCTTAACCACAGATATTCCTGTGTAATGTAAAACAAAGTAGCGCAAGTAATTTTAGAACTGCTGAGAACTCTTATGTTATACGTTTGTCAAACCTGCTAAACAGGAAAATTCAGTAATGCTACATAAATTGAGCGGCTCATGAACTCACCAACTTCATTAAAATGTACAGTCATGCGATCACGTTGAACGCAAGTATCCTTTTATTCTAGATCAATGCCAGCCTCGATTTTGTTGCGTGACTGTACAAGCGTAATCCTATTAAACATGCCACAATGAATGCTCTTTCTTTGTTCCAGATGAATCACCGCACGCCGGTTACGGCGGCGGCGCTCTGGGTGTTGTCCACCCTGCTGCTCCCGACAGACACACAATTCACAAACCCTCTATATTCCCTTGTTAACTTTTTAAACGAAGGCGCCCATCAGCTAGACAACGAGCCTCCGGACCAATCAAAACTCCTCTCTGAATATGACTTCATTATCATTGGCGCTGGTACCGCGGGCTGCGTACTAGCCAACAGACTTACCGAGATCCCTGAATGGAAAGTTCTGCTAATAGAAGCTGGTGTCACAGAAAACTTCATTATGGATATTCCCATCATTGCCAATTATCTACAATTCACGGGAGCTAACTGGGGATACAAAACGAAACCTTCCAAGAAGTATTGTGCTGGATTTGAGAATCAACAATGTAACTGGCCAAGAGGAAAAGTAGTTGGAGGTTCGAGTGTTTTAAATTATATGATCTATACGAGAGGAGCAGCAATGGATTATGATAACTGGAAATCAATGGGCAACGAGGGATGGGGATGGGACGAAGTCTTGCCTTACTTCAAAAAAGTTGAAAACTTCAATATCCCGATGTTTGATAATCCAAAACATCACGGTCATAATGGTTTTCTAAATGTCGAACACGCTCCTTTCCGTACATCGAAAGGCAAAGCATGGGTCAAAGGCGCACAAGAAATGGGCTTCAAATACGGTGATCACAATGGAGCCGAATCATCAGGAGTGTCATTCTTACAATTATCCATGAAAAATGGCACGAGACACAGTTCGAGCAGAGCATACTTACATCCCATCAATGGAAGAAATAATCTTCATGTATCGAAAGGCTCTATGGTGACGAAACTACTTTTCGATGATACTAATACGAAAGTTATAGGGGTAGAATTAGAAAAATTAAATAAAAAATACAAAATACTGGCTAAGAAAGAAGTAATTGTATCTGCCGGCGCAATAAATTCACCGCAGTTGCTTATGTTATCAGGTATTGGGCCGAGGAACCATTTAGAAACACTGAAAATCAAAGTCATTAAAGATTTACCGGTCGGACATAACTTGATGGATCACATTGCCGCTGGCGGGTTACAATTTATGGTGCGATCCCAGAACATTACACTGTCGACTGAATATATACTCAGTCACTTAGATTTAGTATTCAAATGGATGCAAACTCACAAAGGGCCGCTTTCCGTTCCCGGCGGTTGCGAGGCACTTGTGTTCTTAGATTTGAAAGATAAATTCAACTCTACTGGATGGCCTGACATGGAATTGCTTTTTATCAGCGGTGGTTTAAATGCAGATCCACTATTGCCTCGCAATTTTGGATTTGACGAACAGATATATTCCGATACGTATGGAGCGCTCGGAAAATCCGACGCATTCATGGTGTTCCCCATGTTGATGCGGCCTAAATCAAAAGGCCGAGTGATGTTACAAAGCAGAAATCCCAAAGTGCATCCAACGTTGATACCAAACTATTTCGAATATCAAGAAGACTTACAGAAAATTGTGGAAGGAATTAAAGTAGCTATACAAATCGCCAGACAGCCGGCTATGAAGAAAATGGGTACGAAATTGTACGACGTTCCAATTGAAGACTGTTTAAAATATGGGCCGTTTGGCAGTGATGCGTACTTCGCTTGCCAAGCTCAGATGTTCACATTTACAATATATCACCAGAGTGGTACATGCAAGATGGGGGTAGCAGGCGATCCAACTGCCGTAGTAGATCCGAGACTGCGGGTACATGGTATTGATAAATTGCGAGTCATCGATGCTAGCATAATGCCGGAAATCGTTTCCGGCCACACTAATGCTCCAGTTTATATGATAGCCGAAAAAGGTGCAGATATGATTAAACAAGATTGGGGTAAATTAAGATAGCGCCGGTAATCTTTTTTCAAAAGTTTGCGCCAAAGTATCTTTTTAATTCACACATGGCCAGTATATTATTTAATTAACCCTTTCCATGCCGGAAGCATGACATTTCGACCCACCATTCATAAATTATAGTAAGCGTATTTTACAGATTAAACTAATACAAACTTCTTAATATTATTTTTAATTTTATGAAATAGAGTAATTGGTGGAGTCGTAGGTTTAATTAATATTTTTAAATCGAAGGTGCAATACGTTGTATTTATTTGTATTAAAACACATCTGTGATTTATTAGCAGTATTTATGTGTAGGAAGAGCGTAGTATCAGTTAGTATAGCCGTTATTTAATTTGTATTATAAGTGGTAGATTAAAAATTGATTAATATAAGGAACATAAATGTAAGTTACGTAGTAACAGAGTGTATTCCAGAATTGATATCTACGAAAAGACCCCCGTTATATTGGTTTGTGTAACATAACTAGAATTTGTAATTACTATAAGTCTGAGTTAAGTCCTGGTTTTTGAATGCAATTATATTTAATAATAGTATTTAAAATAGGTGTATTTAAATTAAATGTATTGTGGAATTTTACATACATATAGTTTTATTTGGTAAACAGCTGATGCTCGGGGCTACGTCTTAATTGTTTAGCCAGAATACAAGCTAACCCTTATTATTCTGGGACTAAAATTATCTAGACAGCACGTTTCTATAGAAAATGGAACTGTATGGTAACCATCGAAATCCATCATCGGCTTTTCCTGTTCATTTCCGCCTGCCGCTCTCATTATCATCTATCTCATCGCGTCAGGTTGCCTACGTTTAGAGATGCCTATGTCCTAGTAGACTGCTATAGGCCGGTGATACCTCGACACAACCACACAACAAAAATATAAATAGCTATACAACTTGGCGGGAGATCCATCTCAGCAAAGGGGCGTATATGGGCCTACACTCCAATATACATCCAGATATTTCAAACATGAAAAAAAAACAATCTCTCAACAAGTCTTATTACAAAACCATTACTTTTATTTAAAAATAAAATCATGTATATTATATAAAAACATATGCAGTGATTAATAACTAACAAAGAAATACAAGATAAGACCCCAGATAAGGATGGTGAACAAAACCAAGGTAATTCGATATGCGCCCAGTCAAAAAATATTACCACGAAGGTATTTCGCCTTAAAATACCGACACATAACTATTACACAGGGTTATTTCCGAAAGTCTAAACTAAATGGACACCAGTCAAGTATGAGAATAAATATGTTATTTCTATTGTAGTATAATTTACTTCTAATTAGATTGTGATAAAATCGAGTGTGGTATACATTTTTTTTTAATTATGCTCTAAAACACCATTCTCAAGTGTCATTTTATATTTAAAATAGCTTGTACCCGCAAACTTCGTCTGCGTGATTAACTTTATTTGGAATTTTCCATGTACAGATAGTTTTAGTTATAAAAATCCTTTAGGAATTATGAACGTTTATATTTTAACATTTTCATTGCAAAATTGTTTAGGTATACATGAAACTAGTTGGCAGCACGTTTAAAAAATAATTTTATAGAACTGGTCTGTCAAATAATGTTCATAAATAAATTGTACTTACACAGCTACAATGTCAAGTTCACTTTTAGAGAATGTTCAGTGAGTGTTGCCCTTCAAAAAGCAAAGGCCACCATATAAGTGGTGAAAACTAAAAAAAAATCTATTGTTTTTTATTTAAAACATTACTAATGCAGTATTATTTAAAAGCCTTTATTTAATTTGCAATGCATGTTTGTTCGGGTGGAATCTTGCTACTCAATTTTGAAGCAGATATCTTCAACCGATTGAGCTGAAGTTTTGTATAAACGTTTAGTATGGATGACAATACACGATAAGCTGTGTGACATCATTCTAAATCCAATATGACGGAACATCCAAGATGGCGGAATAGTTATTTTTAATGCAAAACTACAATATGGGTATTTAATGCAAGGGCTTGTTGAGAGTAACTCGAAAAATAATGTGACGTCATTCTAAATCTAATATAGCGGAAAATCCAAGATGGCGGAATAGTTATTTTTTATGCACTTCTGCAATATGGGTATCAAATGAAAGGGCTTGCCGAGAATAATTAGAAAAATATTCTTACATCACTCTTAATCCAATATGGAGAATTTTAAATTTTTTTTAGTTCGAAACTATTTTTCTGAAACTCAGATAATTGAGTTTTTTTATGATTAGTAGAACTATTGATTTTTCAGTGTTACATGTAACATAGAAAAAAAACTGCCTCGGTGGCGTAGTTGTATTACGGTACGACTACAAAGCTGAGGTCTCGGGTTCGAATCCCGGGGCGGGCAACGTGATATTGGTTTTTCTATTCATTATCAGCCCGGAGTCAGGAATTTGTGCCCGATATAGCGATAGGCTCGCCTCCTATCACATCATGGGACGCAACATACAAGGCGGAATGTGGGTGTCCTGGTGGCGCCTCTGCCTACCCCTTCTGGGATAAAGGCGTGAGTTTATGTATGTATGTATTTAGAAAAAAAAAATAATGATTAATCCTTATGCAAACATAAAACCTAGAAAAATAGAGCGGGGTCCTTCCTTCCATCCACACTAATATACCGATCACGTAAGCAAAACTCTGCTAAAACATTCTCCTCCTCCATGCAACGTGCTCCTCAAGGTTGAGGGTCGTGATCTTCCTTATGCATCGCTGTCTTTCGAACGAGATCCGATTTCGTTTCTTGCCTCCGAGACTTTCGACAGCCTCCGTGGCGCAGTTGGTTAGACACCAGCTGTGAAACGAGAGGCCGCGGATTCGTCTCCGCACCGAAACAAATGTTTGTGTGATCCACAGGAATTTGTTTCGGGTCAGGGTGTTTATGAGACCGAAAAGTCTCTCGTAGTTCCTGATACCCACGACACAAGACTTAATTTATCTTAATGTTGGGTCAGGAATATGCATGGGACTGTTGGATGTATTTATTTATAAAAAAGGCACGTTTATATACAGGTCACAAGGTGGTAGGTGTTTACTGCTGATCATGAATATATTCTAGTCGAAGTCAGGTATTCACGCCCTTCGAAGGTCTTTGAGCCAACATTTTCATTGACGTCATAATAAAATTGTTAGGTGACGTCAAATCTGTGAGGAAACATTACGTCGAGTCGGCGCCGGTAGCTACGTCAATGCATTATGAAATACGTCTCTGTGTCTGCCAGTCTATCTGAGTGATTGAATATAAAGAACTAATAATTTGATTAAAATATTTTTTCCTATTATGGTAATACAATATCCTAGCAAGACTGCCTCGGTGGCGTAGTTGTATTACGGTACGACTACAAAGCTGAGGTCTCGGGTTCAAATCCCGGGTCGGGCAAAGTGGTATTGGGTTTTTCTATTCATTATCAGCCCGGAGTTAGGAATTTGTGCCCGATATGGCGATAGGCTCGCCCCCTATCACATCATGGGACGGAACATACAAGGCGAAATGTGGGTGTCCTGGTGGCGCCTCTGCCTACCCCTTCTGGGATAAAGGCGTGAGTTTATGTATGTATGTATGTTATTTATGTTAATTCAAAAACAGTAGATTTTTACATAGATAAAATAATATATATACATACATAAACTCAAGCCTTTTTTCCAAAAGGGGTAGGAATACGTAGCTGCAGGATACCCACGTTTCGCCTTGTAAATCCTGACTCTGGGCTGATAGTGAATAGAAAAATTCAATATCACTTTGCTCGACCCGGGATTCGAACTCACGACCTCTGTTTTGTAATCGTACCATAGTAAAACTACGCCACCGAGGCAGAAAAATATAATACATGGTTAGAAGTGACAATAAGAAAACAATGATTAAAAAAATAACGAAAGTGATTTGGGCGATACGTGTGTGAATATCGCAAAAAAGGAACCGGTACCCAAAAAATCAGCGATTGTGACGTCAAGTTTCTTTCTATTATTACAATTATTAACGAGACAAGCGTGCCATTAGCCTGATAGTAAGCCATTGCCTTTCCCGTGGAAAGAAGCAACACCAAACAACACTATGTATTACAAACATTGCTTTGCATTCCACTTCGCTCGCCATTCTGAGTTATAAGATTTTAAGTCTCATTATGTTAAGTCAACATAAAACATCGAAAATGCTTAAATAGTCTGTCAGTAGTTTAATATTCGCATATTAATTAATTCCGAAGACTGGCTCAAATCTACACGACAGTGAAAGAGGAAGTCTGACATTGACATTGTACTGCAAAATTATTAAGATGAAATAATGCTCCTTCATAAAAAGTTATAGCAAAAGTTAGTAACAGCAAATTGCCATTTTTATCGGTTTTATTCAATTAATTCAAACCTTTACATATTTTACAACTTCATCATTTGTGAGCGAAATGTGGCTAATTTGAGTCTTAGTCATATTTGGTACATTCTTATCTAAGCCAAAAAGCGATATGTCGAAGATTACAGAATATCGCTGTACGAATTCCTTGGGGGAAGCTATGTTTACTAGTGGACTTCTTATGGCTAAGGGTGATAATTATTGAGAATGATAAATTTGAATTTATAACCAAATAGTGATTGCTCATTTCATAAGATACTGTGGGATACATAGGCTTAAGAGTTTCTCTAATAAGTTGGAATAAAAACTAAGATCACATAGTAATGTATACTCCTTCGGAAATAATATTGTCAAAAAGTTGGTAAACGTAGATTGCTCTTAAAGTAATACAGATATGAATAATGGACCAAAATAACATTCTGGTGGAAACGAAATTAATACTTCTTAAAGAAAATATTATAGTGATGTGAACATTGACTTATATTCTACCGATAGACGGGACACGTCATAGAAATAAAGTGCCCCCGTATTTTAAAAGCATACTGCAATATTACATCACTTACCTGGTATTTTACTAAAATATTGAAACTTCAGACGATTTGCTTTAGGTTTGACGGCGAAGATCAAATTAAATTACTTTTAAACGTATGCGTTAAGGCGTACTGCACTGTCACTGTCACGAAGCAAACTGATTCATGTGCGGTGCATGCACCGCAAGTAGGTGGGACACATTTTGTGTACTGAATGTCTTATCTAGTGTAACATTGATATCGATGGATGTTTTATTATTTTGCAAAGTCGATAATGTCGATGGATGTAAGCAACTTTCAACAAGTCGGTTTGGAAATCCCTGGAGGAGCCCTAATATTGATCTTCAAAAGTAGTAAGTAGTATTATTTTTTCTACTATATCCTAAACAATAACGACATTCATGTATCTATAATTAGATATGATCAGATATAATTACTTTAAAAAAAACTTCTTGAGAAGTAAAAATACCAAATGTACTAACCCATAGATTGCCAAGTCAATTCCTATTCCATTCTTAATCATGTACATGGTTCCCAAATTCCATTTGACAAATATGTGTGTTGGGACTTAGGAGTCTGAAAATTATATTCGAGATGAAAATAAAAAATATATCATAATAAGCTGTGTATACAATAGTTTACAGTACCCAACAGGAGCACGTAGCGCCTGTCCAAAACAGCATGGCAATGAGACTCATTTACGTATAAAAATCATTGCTGTAATATGGAAGTAATATGTTTTCAGGTAGATGACGTAGAAAATTCCTCACATGTCCTGTGTTATGATGCTCTATTTGAAAATGTGTGGAATTTTTATATTGAAGTAGCAGATATCGATGGGCCAAGTTTGGTGCCCCTTATAAAAAACTCGCTTCTTTTGCGACTCGCAGAGAACATTGATATACATTGAATGTCACGTATACAGGAATTTGTCAATATGTAAGTAATCACAACATGTTACGGGAGCATTCATATTAATGATACAAGGGGTAGAGTATTGTGAAGCACGTTGAAGCAATTGTATTAGAGATTTGGCACGACCTGGTGGATACTGTCTCGTCGAATATCGACTTGAAGTTACATCTTTGCTGTGGCGTTTCATTCCGTAAGTGATATACCTATATATACCTAGATATACCTTATATGTATGGGTATTCACCCAGATAGCGAACAATTTACGCGATAGTCGAAAACCCGACACCGTAACCTACTCACTAGTGACGGGTTCTTAACTCGTATATCCAGTTACGAGCAAACCGGTTTAATTACGTCTACTTTTATTGCATTGTATGTACCGCCAAGTTCATTGTAGTCACTTCATTATGTTAGGATATATTTTTTATTACACAAGTTTCATAGTATCTGAATAAAAACCACACCTGACACGGCAAGCTTACAATCAAATTATGGGTAAGATCTTGAGGAACATAAGTAGATTCCAAAAATATATTATGACTGTTAATCAAACATGCAGACATTAAACAAAAAAATCATAATGTTATTTTTAATTTTAATTTCTGATCAAGACAAGGATGTCAAAACATAATTTGCAAGGCCGGTGAGGATCCAGGCACAGCAGTCATAAAGGTACCACGGCATCGCTTAAAACGTGTCAGCAATATTGATTAAAATATACTTCCTGAATCCATGAATTTATATCCTGGTCATAATTGTCTCTTAACAAAAAAATTTGGGTTAAATTATTCAGCATTTCCTTATTACTTATTTGAAAGCCTCCACGGCGCATTTGGTTAGACGTTGGTTGTGAAACGAGAATCCGCGGGTTTGATCCACGCAGCGAGACAATATTTGTGCGATTCGCAAGTAATTGTTTCGGGTTTCGGTGTTTGTAAGACCGAAAAGTCTGTCGTAGTTTCTGATACCCGCAACACAAAATTTGTATCTTGGTGTGGTTTCAGGACTAAGTATATGAATTTTGAGTATATTTATTTATTAAATCAGATTATAGAATCAGTAATAATTAATAGTAGATGATGAATCAGTCTACCAGTTTCAATATTATTCTTAGTGTAAATAAAACCCAATCCTTTTATATGTGCCTGACGTTTCGTAAAAGCCATGGTCCATAAAAGCTAATTTACCTGCGTAAAATAAAGGTAGCTATAGAAATTTTCTAAAATATTAATATTAATTTAGTTTTCCCAAAATCTTATAAAATAAATATAATAATTTCACATTGATCTAAAAATACGCAGATGAAGTTTGCGGCCAGAAGGTAGTCTAATTAATATATTTGTTTTATTATTCTACTTTTTCGTAATTGTTCTTTAATTGTCTATACTCGTAATATGATGGAGCCTCATATCAAGTTTCATACTTCTTGTTGGAACAAAACCAATAAGAAATTAATATCAGGCTTTACCAAAACGAATACTAGTAAAACCAGATACGAGTTAATTACAACATCCTTTTGTCTATATTGTTGTACTTAATCTATACATATAATATATTTGTAACCGATATATATCTTTACATGGAAGATAAATGAGACTAAAAAGGGGGGTCTGTATGAACTTAAACGGCTTATCGGATTTCGATGAAAATTGGTATGGAGGTAGCTGACACCCTGGATTAAACCTTAGGCTACTTTTTATCCCGAAATATAAAGTGTTCCCGTAGGATGGGGAAGGAATTTCGATATTTTTTATTTTTTTTAATACTAGAATGTATGGGATGGTACTGGGTTACATGCCTTGAGTGTGAACGAGACGGGACGGCGGGATATGACGGGCAGGACGGGCCGGGATGGGAAATTCCAAATTAAGCTAATTACAAATAAAGTTAATCACGAAGTTTGCGGGCAGAAGCTAGTCAGGAATAAAAAGACACATCAATCAACCACTGCAATAAAATCTTGGAATATGACAAATTATCTATAATATATTATAATTAATGCAGATTGAATTGATCATGTATTCACTATTTTTGTTTTTTGACTCAACTTTCCTTGACCTTGTTATTTTATTTACTAGCCTCTATCCGCTGCTTCGTTCACATGTTCTCCTAATTTTGTGGTGAGAATTGACATATGACGACTTAACTGCCATAAAAATTCTATAAACACAAATAATATTGTAACTAATTCCATAAGAAACTAGAAGTGTAGCCTATCTGATAATCTAAAATATAGTCTACCAACAAAGTGCTGAATTTCCAAAATATTATAAATTCATCAGTTCATTGACTAAAAATATATTAACATATTCACAAAGTAAAAGTTAATGTCAGCAGGATAATATTTCGTAAGTTTTCAGAAAAGGGTATAGAAAAAGCGCGCGTTGATATCTTTTTGTTGGCAAAAAGAAGTCAGTCTAATTTAAGTTAAAGTAAGTTTTTATGATCATCAATCCACTTCAGCTAAATTTAAACCATTAGCACTTGATGTATTCGAGCAAAAAAGGAATTTTTTTTCACGCATAATTGATAATACTTGTGCTTTTTGCTACAGAATTTAATAGGTATAAAATTTTCAATAAAAGCTTTTTGGGGTTATTGGACATTTTAACAAGTTATGGAAATGATTACTTGACGATTTATTTGACGTCACGCTTCCGAGCTTGGAATGCAGTCTAGGACAACTTACAGTACCCGTTATTTCTAATAGGCCCATATAGGCAAATATATTAAAAATAAAATTATGCTAAGCAAGCTTCATTAATTTCCTATCGATCGGACCTGAGTTTGTCCGGATGCAAACATTTTTCGCAATATTTTTCACTTTAATCTCTTCCGCTTTGAATCTCGACATCACCCTACTGGCATGCTTTTTTGTTGTGTATACTATACTATATTCGCTCACGGTTTAGCCCTCTTGCTTAAGTTATATCAGGAAGAAAGCATTTTTATATAAGATTTTCGTCAGGCATTAACTTCTAATTTATTTATTTATTTATTAGTACGGCTCTACCAATTACACTCATTAAAAACTTATTACGTCTATATAAATATTACAATAAAAGAAGAAAAATAAAATATTTGACTTACAACTAACATACAAAATATAACGCTAAAATATCAACGACATAACATTACAAAATAATAATCACAACTTACAATCATAAAAATAAACAAGCATATCACATTCAACTCACTGAAACACAGACATTCCGACAAGATCACCTTCCATTCATTTGTAAATAAATCGAAGTGTAGCGCGCTGTCCAGGAGAGCATTGAGCAATGTATTCATGTCACTAACACGTATTGTAATATTAGCTACCTTGTTTTTTCGAAAGACCGTCTCTTAGATATTGACCCTTATTTCGGGAACAATACTTGTTTCTGGATTTAAAGTACTCTATGTCCTTTTCTGTGCCCCTATCGACGTACACGCGTACCACAATCTTGCAACAATCAACGCAATATTTTAGCCTTTTGTGAAATAAAGGTTTTATTTTCAGTGCGCAGGTAAACGTAACGTAACGTATATCTTACATCTCGATTGAGACATTATTTTTGCATTTTGTGAAATAAATATTTTATTTTTTGCAATAAAATCTACGCATACATAAAAACTTTTCTCAAACCGCACTTATCATTAGGTGCATTGTAGTCATTATGTCTATGCGGTATAAAAAAACTAAGA
Organism: Deilephila porcellus; assembly: GCA_905220455.2. Taxonomy (NCBI): domain Eukaryota; kingdom Metazoa; phylum Arthropoda; class Insecta; order Lepidoptera; family Sphingidae; genus Deilephila; species Deilephila porcellus. The sequence goes on along the minus strand of LR999991.1, from coordinate 4,342,227 downwards.
ATCGAACAAACATGATAAAGTTGAATGCTCCCAAGCATGATTTACCTGGATTATTCAACTACGCTTCCACAAAAACAGAAATGAATTATATATTACTTATCTTTTTCTAATTCAAAACATTACAAAACGGACAAAAATCTGTGGTAGCGCACATGTCCTTGACCGCAGAATATATGTATTATTTTTTTAAAGACTAAATTATGTCTCTTAAAAAAATACAGAAAGTATTATTTTAATCAAAACTAGTTTGTGTTTTCTTGAAATATTATGATGTATCACAAAATGACAAAAAAAAATTTTAAGCACCGGATGATGATCTGCGGTTGCCTTTTATAATCAGGCTAACCACTAGCTCGTCAGTCAACGTGGAAAAAAACAACTTTTGTGTGTGTTTGTGGTATGGTGCCGTTAGTCCCACTACTACCTTCCTTCCATTCTAGCGATCTCCTTTAAATATTATGACACGTGATATAAAAACAACGAATCTTTTAAAAAAGTGTGTGTGTATGAGGTAGCTGGTGGCTGGTTATTCATATCTGCCGAGGTGACAACCACTCTAAACACCGGTAATGGCCGCGGCATTGTGTACCACGTAAGTATCTTGCGTTTCGGGTTCACTCTGTATATCTATGTCGACCGACGAGAAATAGACATCTCGCATCGGTGTATACTCTATTTAGACTATATTGAACTTGCCTTCAGTGCACTGTAGTTATTTTGTAGTGCGAGAATAAAAAAAATACTTTTTTAATGCTTTCTTTGCTTAGCTCCCATAAACTGTCATGTTATCTCAACAAATAATCTAGAATTCTAGACCAAAAAGTCAATTTTAAATATTGTTTAATGAAAATTTCAAACAAAATATCGAATTATATGGACTATCACAAAAACAAACAATTTCGGTTCGCCAGATCCCAGCAGGCGCTGAGTCCACGTATCGGGTGCGACGGGACGCGTTTATAAATGCAAGAATCCAAGACAATTCGATACGAGACACTTATATTCAGATATGTGTTATTTTCGAAAAGTGCCAAATTATACTCAAAATCACACTGAAACAATCGAAACACCACGCCCTCTATGCGCTTTCAAACGACTACAGACCACAAATAGAAAAAAATGAAAATTATAAAAAAAAGTTAACTTCCGATAACCGCTGTTAAAATAGAGTGATTGAATCAGCCTGTATAAATAATGAATTATAACATGGTACAAATGTCATCAAAGAGTACGGTGCAACCGCAACAGGTATTTAAGGTCATATGTTAGCCATTAGCTAGAAGTTTACCTTTATCGCGGGCCTGCGCAGTGACTACACAAGGACCATTAGAAACACTTGTCTGTGAGAGATCTCGATATTGATGGAAAACTCGAAAACGTACAATAATTAGGATTTTCATTTTTCCACTTGCAGGTTAGTGTATAATATTATAATTAATTAATTATTAGGTTTTGTGTTGAAAAATATTGTATATTTCAATCGAATATTTTTTAACATCAAATCTTTAGATTAGGTAAAATTATATTTATTGGGAATCTATAGTAAGCTTTTTTTAATAATATGGTAATTGTGAAAATTACAAATACAATCCGACAATTAATCTTTGGCGGTGTATCAAGACACGTAAGAAGTAGTTTCGAATGCAAAAACTGAATAATAAACAGGTTAAATCCAGCATTGTGCAGTGAATTATGCAAATATTGCAGTGAAAGCGTTTGAATACAAAATTCTAAGGCTAAGTACAATAACCGCCATAAGAAACAATACGAAGCAAACATTTTGATGAGTCCATATATAATATTTTTCATATATGTACTGATATTGTGAAGTTAGCTTTTTAATAACTTTCATTGCTTTGCCGAACTGATGTCCTTATATATCGTGTTGAAAGTTCATTGAACCCAACATAAACATTTAGCCCTTCTTAGAATTACCGTACTGAGTATTGTAATTTTTAGGTTACCTTTGTATACAATAAAGTAGCTATTATTAAATATTGCTGTCATTACCAAAGCCATGTACCTAAACAAAATTCAGAGTTCTCCAAACGATTTTGGTTCCAGCTAAAATTTAAAACTGTCAATGTACACATAAGCAGTCTCTTAAAATACAATTTTATTTATATAATTTCCAAGTCTTATTTGATCAATCAACTTGACATAGTTGAAAGCATATTTGAATTATTTCATTCATATACTACAGTTACTTATTAGCACGTCACCTTCATGGTACTATTTAAAATATTTATGTCATAGTAATTAAATTATAAGCGCAGTAAAGTTGTAATAGCCATGTAAAGCCTATTCTACAATGAATTACTAATCGAGGCAAATTACTATGGTCGTAAAGTGTTCTTCAAGCGAGGATCGTGACATTCTATATTTTAACTTAAGTAGTAGTTGAAGTTTGATTGCTTATTATTTGTATCTATCAAGTCTTAGGTTAAAAAGGGGACGAGTGAAAGTGGGTTGAGAAAAATAAATACATACATATAACATTGAAAAGATACAAATAAAAAACATTTAATAAAAACCAACTTAATAAAAGTAAAAAATACGAGTAACAACTATTTCATCGTGCTTGTACACATTGATTAATTTAGTTATTGACTTGACTAGCCAACAAATCATTATATATATGCATTGAAGGCTGGTCGCCATGTACCAAACCAAATTAATATAAGGCGTGGATCGTACACGTTTGGCACTTTTTACTTATTAGTGGATTTTTTTTTGAAGTCGGTTTTGATTTTTTATTAAATGTTTTTCTATGTAGTAATTAATAAATACAAAAAATAAAATTCCAAAAAGCTCTAGAAGCTGCCACATAGCATACGACGCGACGCAGTAGAATACATAAATTCAAAAAGCAATAGACAAATCAACAACGATCCTACGATGTGAATGTCACAGTGCCAGCTAATGTCGTGAGTCATTGGCGGGAAATTTGACATTTGAGTCGGATATTTAATTAATTTTTATTAGTTTTAATATTTAAAGGAGATCGGTCGATTTGGTCCAACTGCGGACAAGAAATTCATTATTACCAAAAAATTTGGCGTATTTTTTTAGATTCATTTCTCTATTTACTTTTATCCTACACCATTGGAATTAGATTTACAAAAAAATGAGGATATCATGAAATATTTCTACCATTTTTGTATTTTTCAGCAACATTCATAGAGTTGACATCTGTCACGAGACTATTATCTGTCAAATTGCATTGTTTATTTCGTCGTGTACTAATGTGTATTTAAAATTGAATTAATTTGAAAATCATATAATTTCGTTTTGTGGCTGGGTTTTGTGTTTATTCTCTACGGTGTCCCTTGCAGTCAATTGCTTACCTCGATCCAACCATACTATAGCATATAAATAAGTTAAAATGTTTATAATCGTCATGTAAGCAAAAACTACGGGAAATCATTGATGCGCGCCTGAAGCCAACAACTACGAGACACCGATCGTAAAGGCGCAAAGGCTTACATGATCTGTAATGTCTGAATGGATTCATCCTCAATCATTGTTTTATTTTTTCATTATTGTGTACGGTAGCTTCAGATATTTTATTTTAACTAGCGCATGACAAAGTGACTAACTACATACAATAAACCTGATATCAAAATAATATACTTTTAAATATTCAAATGTGTTTTCTGTCTTCCTTGATAAGCTTACATACTTTATAATAATGTATATATATACTCATCTCAAACTTAAAATATAAGCCAACTATGATATTACGTATACAGATAGCAGAAAATGGTAGATTTTGTAAAACTTTAAGAGGGTAATTCTTAAAAACCCCGTATCCTAGCTCAAGAAGACTATGTCTTATTTGAAGGATAAGAAATCCTTATTATTTAATTCTATGTCTCATTTGTCTCCCCCATGTTTCCACTACTAGGCCCAATATTCATAGGAAAACGACCGATCTCCTTTAAGTTGAATTGCGAATAATTGTTATTATTTAGACTGTTTAACTATAAAAACATAAACATAAATACAAAGTATATTCTCGAATCGACTGCCTTGGTGGCGTAATTGTACTACGGTACGACTACAAAGCTAAGGTCTCGGGTTCGAATCCCGGGTCGGGCAAAGTGATATTGGGTTTTTCTATTCATTATCAGCCCGTAGTCAGGAATTTGTGCCCGATATGGCGATAGGCTCGCCCCCTATCACATTGTGGGACGGAACATACAAGGCGAAAAGTGGGTGTCCTGGTGGCGCCTCTGCCTACCCCTTCTGGGAAAAAGGCGTGAGTTTATGTATGTATGTATGTATATTCTCGAATGTGTTATACACATATTTTGGAAATTCCCAATCTGGATAGGGTCGGCCATCGGCCTGGACCCAATGTTATAAGAAAATTAATGAACCAAAAAGCAGTAATATACTTGAGAGTGAATATATTAATATGATGGAAGCTACAGTTACATGTGATATTGTTGAAAATACAAGTATAAGAACGGAGAAGAGACCAAGAAATGACAGTGATGAACAAGAGATATCTGAAAAGTATGAGGAAGGTTTTACTTTAGTTCAACGAAAAAACAAACGATTTGTGAGGAAAACATCTTTTGCAAATAATATATATAGACCGAAAAATACTGAAGAAGATTCTAATTCCATTGAGGTATGTGTTACTTCAGACAAATTGCTACCAAAACAAATTGGCTTCGCCAAGTTATTGAAACAACAAGATATACCTAGTATAATTCAAATTAAATATAAAAGTCCGTATAAAGTATTGATTAAATTTGAAAGTAGAGAAAATGCTGAAAAACTTTTAAATGACCCGACATTTAAGGATTTGGGATATAGATGTCGCCTAACAAATGAAGTAAACCTTATATACGGCGTGGTGAAGTATGTAGAACTGGAGATTAAAGAAGAAGAACTTATGAAGTCATTCAAATGTGATTTTGAAATTATTTCTGTGAAAAGATTAAAACGATTAAACGATAAAGGTGAATGGATTGATAGTGAAACAGTGAGATTTTGCTTCAAAGGCAGCGTACTGCCTACCTATGTATATGGGTATAATTGTCACTTTAAAGTTGATTCTTATACTTTCCCGGTGACACAGTGCTCAGCAGCCTTACCATGACCTCTTAATGCGACGCAATTCAGGACCTATTCTGAACCGCTTTGTGTTTTCGTACCATGACATCGTTTTAGCAGATCAATTTAGGTTAGCGCCTAAACTGAATCGCAAATCGTTCGCAAATCACGTTTTCATTCATTCAATTCTTACCATGGCTAAACTTCAAGACCTCAGTTGAGTCGCTGATCTGTCAAAACTTACGATTCAAATAAAGTTCTTTATTTACTACCGAAACTGAATCGTTATTGAATAAAATAGATATTTCAGTGAAATGAATGTATTAGGAAAGTAGGTAACGTTCAATAGTGGTTTTTAATTATATTTCTAAGTAATGTACATTGAATAAGCATAATTTATATTATTTTAGATGTCACATAATTTATTATTTTTCCAATAGTTGGAGTGTGATAATGAGGATAATACCACAATAATACTTCACGCCGTAAAATTAATAAAACAACAACAACTCAATACCACTTTAGCATATTAATCAAAACACCCGCGTTCCGAGAATGTTACAACTCACAATCTTGAATCTCATATATCATAAATAAACGTTCATAAGTTTGACACACTATTCTGCAAGTTGACGCGCATAATATACATATTATCATAATCAATTAAAAAATTGATATAACGTCACCTAAAATACAATTCTGTTGCAATCTGCAACATTCACATTAAAGGTACCTAATCTTAGCCAAAAGTTAATACATAGTACAATAATACTAATTATCAATCGTAAATATTATCGTAACTTTTCCACGATTAAGTTTCAGAACGCTGATAACTAGTGCGGTGAGAAAGAAACAAAGGATATGATGATTCTATAGCGCTGTCTCTTTCTAGCTTTACGGATCAGAGACTTAGGTATTTAGAATAGAATAGAATTTATTTATTTACTGAAATATTTTACAAGATTAATGTATACGTACAAAGATATTCACTAAAGTAACACTTCTATATCTATATCAGCCCATATACGTCCCACTGCAGGGCACGGGCCTACTCTACAATCAAGAGAATCGATTGAGAGTGGTTAGGCCGTATAGTCCACCACGCTGGCCTAGTGCGGGTTGGCGGACTTAGATACCGTAGAAAGTAACACTTACAATAACAATATTATAAATGGCGGTACGCATACAACAATTAAAAATCTTTGTCCTCCGTGCTAGTTAAAACTGTGTTACGGCAGGCCAATGATTATATTCGTTCACTCATTTGGTTAGTTTGCGACTCAGTTGCGATTCAGTATTAACATGGTCATGGTACGAAATAAAACGATAACCTAAAATGAATTGCATCGCAAATGAATCGCTAATACAACGGTCATGGTAAGACTGCAGACCTCGATCGGTTACAAATCGTGCGGTTCGCAACGCTGATGTAAGACTGTGTTTATTTACCACCAAAAATAGGAAAATTTCCCAACATGGTCACACTGAAGAAATATATATCTGTCTCATGTGCGGCCATGGCTTGGCTACGTCTATAGGTACTTAGTCTGAGCATGTACCTTAACAAAATTCAGAATTCTCAAAACGATTTAAGTTCCAGGCAAAATTAAAAACTGTCAATGTACACATAAGCAGCCTCTTAAAATATAATTTTATTTATATATTTCCAAGGCTTATTTTATCAATCAACTAGACATAGTTGAAAGCATATTTGAATTATTTAATTCATATACCCCAGTTACTTATTAGCACGTCACCTCCATGGTACTATTTAAAATATTTATGTCATAGTAATTAATTATAAGCTCAGTAAAGTTGTAATAGCCATGTAAAGCCTATTCTAGAATGAATTACTAATCGAGGCAAATTATTATGGTTAGTGTTCTTCAAGCGACGATTGTGACATTCTATACTATTACTTAAGAATCCTTTGAAGTTTGATTGCATAATATTTGTATCTATCAAGTCTTCATTTGTCAGGATACTTAGGTTAAAAAGAGGACAAGTAAAAGTGGGGTGATTAAAAAGGTACAAATAAAACATTTAATAAAAACCGAATTAATATAAAGACGACTTGAAAGTAAAAAATACGAGGAACTATTTCATCATGCTTGTATACATTGATTAATTTAGTTATTGACTTGCCTAGCCAACAAGTCATTATATATTCATAACGTATTGAAGGCTGGTCGCCATTAAACCAAATTAATATAAGGCGTGGATCGTACATGTTTGGCACTATTTACTTATTAGTGGTATTTTTTTTTTTGAAGTCGTTTTTTATTTTTTTATTAAACCTTTTCTATGTAGTAATTAATAAATACAGAAAATAAAATTCCAAAAAACTCTAGAAGCTGTCACATAGCATACGACGCAGGAGAATACATAGATTCAAAAAACAATAGACAAATCAACAACGATCCTACGATGTGAATGTCACAGTGCCAGGTAAAGTCGTGAGTCATATAAACACGAGTCATACAAGACATGTTTTTTTTGAGCACTACTTATAAACACAATTAAACCAAAATCACACTGAGTAACATGATATATAACTTTTTTTTTTTTTTATTGCGATGAACAGCGTGACAAGCGTGCCCTTCGCCTGATGGTAAGCTATGCGACCGCTCATGAACAGTAGCAAACCAAACAACATCATGAATAACAAAGTAATGCTTGGCATTCCACTGCGCTCGCTATCCTAAGACATAAGATGTTAGGTCTCATTATGTCCAGTAGTTATTCTGGTCACAATGTCCTTCAAACCGGAACACAACAGTGCATTTACACTGCTGTTTGGCGGGAAAAATAGACATTGCGGTGGTACCTACCCAGACGGCCTCTCACATATGAGAGACCTACCACCAGCCTTTACCCGGGTTTAAAAATAAGCAAAATAATCACTACAAATTATAATTCTATAAGTAAATATAATCATAAAAATATGGCACATTGTATGATGTAGTAAATGGGAACACGAGAAAGGTACTTCCAATATCTTTGAGATACATAAGTGACAAATTAACCAGTATCACATACATTTATTTTTTTTCAAAATAATCAGCAACTTTTTTTCTATTAAAGCTGGTTACATACATTCATAAACTCACGCCTTTATCACCCACATTTCGCCCTGTATATTCCGTCCCACGATGTGACAGGGGGCGAGCCTATCGCCATATCGGGGACAAATTCCTGACTCGGGGCTGATAATGAATAGAAAAATCCAATATCACTTTGCCCGACCCGGCACTCGAACCCGAGACCTCAGCTTTGTAACCGTACCGTAATACAACTACGCCACCGAGGCAGTTGAAAGCTGCGATAGCTGGTTGATCTGTATAAACTGGTTGCTTCTGGGGTACTCAAACTTAGTTCGGGATTTTTATCATGAATCCTCTGAACCAATCTTTCCCTGTGCAGTTATTGGAAGTCCAAGAATCTGGAACCTTTTTAGAATTGATTGTTGCATATTTATATGCCAGCTTCATAGCCGCCCGTCTGGTTAAGCCATAATTTATTTTTCTGCAAGTTAGAACATAGTCAACAAGTGCTTTCTCTTCCTCGATCGTAAATATCAAAGATGTTTTAAGCTTGTTCACTTATTTTAGTCAATTTGGACCTGTCTCTTAAATAATTTCGTAAAGTTTTTCGATCAATTCCATATTCCAAAGCAACACCTCTAATAGATTTTCCTATTAATCTCACATATAGCATTTCTTATTACTGACAGATCGAAATTGCTTCTGTTTCTAGATGTTTCTTTTTTTTTATATTCGAAAGGCATTTTGGATGATTATCTGCAATAAAATAAAAAAAAATTATTACTGGAGAAACGACGAGAGAGATTACCCTGCATAAAGTATCCTCCCGACGCCAGGGTAATGTCTCCCACCCCACGCCAAGCTGTCCGTTACTACATTTTTTATAAAAAACTATAACACTTAAGTAAAAACTGTCTACCCTAAATGTTACTGGGATAATTACATTTACGATGTATAAAAATGACATGTTGGAATCTATTCACAGTAAACAACTGAAATCAAATATCGAAAATAGAAAAAACTTACTTACCGGGGTCGAAAGTGTGTTATCACTTGTCACTCTTAAACCAAACTGCCAATCGCAACGGCAACGCGTGAGCGAGGTGGGACGAGCCTAAGAAGCATAGATAACTAAGAAGTGTGGCAACGTCGCAATATTTAGTTCCACAAAAATTCTATAAGCAGCAGCTATTGTCTCCCACCTGCTAAACTCTCCCGGACTCCCCCTATTCAAAAAACATGGCTATAAATTTTGGAACAGGCTTAAAAATAATTATACACTCACGAACTCCCAGTAAATGTGGACGAATATTAAATTGTAAAATCTGCTGATTGTGTTTGTTAATTACGGTACCGACTCGCCAAGTTTGTATTTGTGAAAAGTGTGTTGACCGTCTTGTTGTGTAAAACATTGTTGCAGCGATGTTAAAAGTTACAAAAGCGGTTGTAATTTGGACGATACTCTCAACGGCAACAAACGCATTAAATGTTGAATCAGATGAAGATAATGGATCGGAAAGTTGGAGAAATGGGAGGGCGAAACGTTCGTTTCCACGAAATCCATTTATAAATGTCGTAATGCATTCCATGGCGCCCAACTTTCTGCCGACGACATGGGACGATCCCTTCGACGTGTTAAGGGACAAATATAAATTACCAAACGGTAAGTGAAACCAGGCACGTTACTCTAACAGCAGTTTTTTATGAAGGGGAATATACCAATAGTTATATTTGAATGCCTAAGCAATTCATAAATTCTTAACGGAACAAATTTGTTTTAACCATAACGAAAACAAAAAAAAACATATTTAATTGCAACAGCAGATTGCAAAATTTGTAAGTGGCTAAAAGGCAAGTAACAACATGTAAAACCATTGCAAGTATCTCAAGAATGCAATTAGTAATTAATTCATTTTAAATTATTTTTCATGGTTGGAACTGACATTATTAACAGTTAACTGACATTATTTTCAGTTGTAATACTCCAAGTTTGTACTGTCAAACTTGGGCATAGAAATCCGTAAAAAATTATCATCAACACCGGCCTCCACGTCATGCAACAATCCAAAAGTGTGCAATATAATAAGTAACTGCAATATTTTAATACCCTTAACGCCGCCCCACATTGAGATATGTGGCTTATGGCAGCGACAATACTGTCACTAATAGCCGCCACTCTCGCAACGATAATATAACTGTGCAAGTCTGAGTTTGCACCAGTATACTGGAACGTGTGTGGGCAAATAACTTCGTTGAAATTTTCGATTCGAGACTGGTGCAAACTCGCGTTTGCGCAAACGCACTCGAACGTGTGTGGCGATCATAGCGTTAATAAATCAACAGTGGCCCTAGCACGAACGGCTATCGAAAAAGTATTCGTATCGTAATCGAGAAATTTTGTGTGAGATTTCTTCAGCGCCTCTATCGTATTTAAAAGGAACTAATTTTGCGAGCACGAATGATTTTATCTTACTTTCGTATAGTAAACGAGAAGTAACGTAAACAAAATTCGAATTATACAGGGTATATCAAGACCAAGAAACCGAAGCCAGGTGGTAGTATTAGTGACTTCAGACACAATGCAAAGAAAATTTTCGCAAAATAAATCGTCAACTTTTTTTTGGTATTTTTTTACTTATTGTCGTATTTGGGTGATAAATACATGGTTTTCCTAAAATAATGATGTACACCTTTTTATTTTTTAAGACGCAATGGTACGATAGAGTTTAAATTACTATTTTCGCAATAACTAGGTATTTACTACCCAAACACAATGATTATTAAAAAATTGCAAGAATTTTGTCGCTTATTTTGCGAAATTTTTATTTGCTTTGTATCTGTTACCACTAAAACTACCACCCGGCTTCGTTTTCGGTTGCAGTCTTGATATACCCGGTATAAACGACGGAATGTGCTTCGGACTTATCGAGTCCTCGATACGTTTACGTTACGAATTCGATAGTTTTTCGTGCTAAGGCTACTTGCCTATACGTAGTTTCCACCCATCTCCACGACAGAAATCTTGTGTCGTGGGTATTAAAAATACGCAAGACTTTTTGGTCTCATAATGCCCGAAGCCAAAACAAAAATTGACTGACCGTACTTGAATAAATTGTCATCAGTCACATACATAGTCCTAACCCCACACTAAGATCGAGCCTTGTATCGTGGCTCAGAAACTCGAGACTTTCGGTCTCACAAACACCCAAACCTGAATCAAATACCTGTGGATCACACAAATATTTGTCTCGGTGCGGGGATCGAAGCCGCCGCGGCCTCAGTTTCACAGCCAGCGTCCTACCACAGGTCCTACCAACTGCGCCACGGAGGCTGAATATTTTATTCAAACTATAAGTTATTAAGCAGTGTACAATTAATTGATAATGAATACATTTCTGACATTTGCAAATGGTGTATCAATGTTTTAATATTTTTGTTTTATCGTCTGCATACTTGAGTAACACATGCAAAAAATAAGTAAAAAATCGCTAATATTTTTCTATAAGACAACTTTTCTATAAGATCAACATAAAACGTTTTCTTTACACGTGCCGTAGTTAAACAAAAATGCTTTTTTCTTATATTATAGGTCGATTAGGAAATAAAATAGCATCCTCGTCCTTTGAAACTTGTTGAGGAATAGGAAGGAGGAATCAGCATTGTTGGATGTCCGGTAAACGTACTAACTGGACAAAAGGCAAAAAATAAGACCGGCGCTTTTAATCAATTTGTTATAGTCAATTATATTATCATAAACTTTAAAGGCAAACGGAAACTGGGGAAACATACCAGGGAGATCTGTACCTATAATAATAATTTCTATAGTTTTTCAAAAGATTAGGGTATCGGATTAAGTCCTAAGCCAACTCAAACAATCGTTTGTAGAGAAGGCCCATATTCAAGACACGATTATGACATCGCAGTAGAGTAAATAAAAAATAGTTTAAAAAAAATAAAAAAATACGCTTTTTTTTAAAATAAAATCATGTTTACTTACACTATTTTTAATTCAAATTTATTATAATTTGTTTTCTATTTTTTAGTTGGATTTTCTATAAAAGCGTATATTTTTAGTTTTTTTAAACTATAATTTATTTTTCATTTTTAGTCGAATGCGCCTAGTAGATTCCTTTATTGGTCTTGACGCAAACACTCCGGGTCTCAGGAAAACAAAAATCGCTAATCCTGATTATCCTAGTAAGGATAGCGGGTCAAACTGTTTAAAATATTGAATTATTATCGGTCCCTAATAAGAATGCCAAATTTCAAGTTAATCCGACGTTTTGAAGGGGGTCAAAATCATGTTCAAAGATTCCGTTACATACTAACATACATACGTCTGAAGCTAATATAAAAGCGTATTATAATAGTATCATCCTAAGAGGGTCATCTGTCTCGGTGGCGTAATTGTACTACGGTGCGATTACAAAGCTTAGGTCTCGAGTTTGAATCCCGGGTCGGGTGATATTGAAGTGATATTGGATTTTATATTCATTTTCTCAGCCCGGAATCAGGTGGGTCATTTTGTGCCCGATAAGGCGATAGGCTTGGCTCACCCCCTATCACATTATGGGATGGAACATACAAAGAGAAATGTGGGTGTCCTGCCTTTTTCTCCCTTCTGAGAAAAAGGCGTGAATTTATGTATATGTGTATGTATTATTTAAATTTATTTTAAATCTAAACCATTATTTTATACAATTATCTATAATCTAGGTTGAAACCTACATTAGAGGTCGATGTGCTCAATGTAGATTATATTAACGGTACTAGATAAAATATCTAACAAAATGCAGATTTTTATCGTCGTGCTAGTTTCAGTTATTAATTAGCTTTTAACCGTGATTTTTATAATTATACAGGGTATATCAAGACTGCGACCGAAAACGAAGCCAGGTGGTAGTTTTAGTGGTTACAAACACGATGCAATTAAAATTTTCGCCAAAACAAAGACAGATATTTTTTTAGAAATTTTTAAAAATCGTCGTTTTTGGATGGTAAATACCTAGTTTTTGCGAAAATTCTAATTTAAACTCTTACGTACCATTGCGTGTTTAATAATAAAGAGGTGTACATCATTATTTTAGGAAAACTATGTATATATCACCCTAATACGACGATAAGTAAAAAATTAAAAAAAAAAGTTGATTTATTTTGCGTAATTTTTACTTCCGTTGTGTCTGAAGTCACCAATACTACCACCTGGCTTCGTTTTCGGTCGCGGTCTTGATATACCCTGTATATATTTTTTTATACACCCATCAGTCACATACGTAGTTCTGACCCCACACTAAGATTGAGTCTTGTGTCGTGGGTATCAGAAACTACGAGAGACTTTTCGGTCTCGCAAACACCCAGACCCGAAACAAATACCTGTGGATCACACAAACATTTGTTTCGGTGCGGGGATCGAACCCGCGGCCTCTCGTTTCACAGCCGGCGTCTAACCAACTGCGCCACGGGGGCTGTCGAAAATTGTTGTGCATTCGTAATTTTTTGTTTTCAATACATTGAAAACTATATGTAGATGAATAATAATAATAGAATTAGTTATTTGAAGTACATTGCTCGTAATGACGGTTTGAGTGATAAAGAGCTTAAGGCACAGTTGCATAAACTAACTTTGACGGTAACTTTGACTTTGAACATGTCAATCCCATACATTTGCGATCTCAAATGTAGGGCGATGATATTACCAAAATTAAACTTATCGTCAAAGTAATTTTATGCAACTGGACCAAAGTCATCATGAGTTTCACAGATCCCGCCCCGGTTGAAAGTATAAGGTTTACAAACACATACATACATAAACTCACGCCTTTATCCCAGAAGGGGTAGGCAGTGGCACCACCAGGACACCCACATTTCGCATTGTATGTTCCGTCCCATGATGTGATAGGGGGCAAGCCTATCGCCATATCGTGCACAAATTCCTGCCTCCGGGCTGATAATGAATAGAAAAACCCAATATCACTTAGGTTCGAATCCCGACCCGGGATTCGAACCCGAGACCTCAGCTTTGCAGTCGTACCGTAGTACAACTACGCCACCGAGGCAGTCCTAAGTCTAGAGGGTTTACACTTAGAACCAAATGTACAAAGGCCGATACCAGAACACCATTCACTTTAACGAGGTATTATATTTTTCTTTTCACATTATTCCAGGGTTAAAATCACCATTATCAGAATACGATTATGTGATAGTCGGTGCCGGCTCAGCGGGATGTATCCTCGCGTCCAGACTCTCAGAGGACCCGAATGTGACTGTGCTTGTCCTAGAAGTGGGAAAACCAGAGATGTTTTTAACAGACGTGCCTGCTTTAGCGCCCTACTTCCAGAGAACGGACTACAGCTGGCCTTACTATATGGAGCCGCAGCCTAACGTTTGTTTAGGTAAGGCTTAAATATTATTTGTAATATAAGCATTTTTTGTATAAGTCCTGCAAACGAGGCAATGATCATAAGTTTCTACCGCTACCCTTTATTATCTACTACATTTGGACCGTACATGCGTTGATAGGTTCTTAATTTACGAGGGGGAAGAGAAGGAAAAACGACAAGAGGATGAAAGATATTAAGCCTTTGACAATCTCACTTATTGCACATGATGCAAAGCCATAATTATATGACGGTTTTCTGTGAGACATGATCAAAGACCAAAGTAGGTACTACAGTGTGGCTCTAACACTAAAAAATCTGCTTTATTGAGATACAGTTAAACATAACATTATGAAAATGTGGTTTAAGCCTTGGGGTATTGATTACCATTGGGCTGAATGGGGAAATTCTTGCTCTATGAGTTATGCGGTTCGCAAAAAAATGCTGGCTTCGTATTATTTCCTGTACTATTTAGTTTAAAAAGCTAGTAATAAAATAATACAAGAAATCAATACTATATTAAGGAAATTTGGCGCCGACCCTGGGTAGGTTTGAAATAATATAAAGGAAAAGTAACATTTTCCAAGGTTTTCTTCCCAATTTTTGATAACAGCAATATATTTTTAATCATGGACAAAACAGTGAATTAAATTGTTATTGAAAGTAAATGATACATGTGTAACAGCAACCTCATTAATTGACGTCATAACTTGTAAAAAACCACAAGTCCTTCAGTCGTAACGTGGCACTATGACAATATCAGCAATTCATAACGCGGTTACAACTATTCGAGTGTGACCTTGTCGTAAAGATAAAAGAACACACACTACATCTGAGCAAATTAATGATGTTAGGACATTTTATTGCATAAATATCATTGAACTTATAAAATAAAACTATTTATGTTATGTTTATGCAAATATTTGAATACAATATTCACTTATGACAGCCACCGCGGGGCAGTTGGTTGAACGCCGGCTGTGAAACGTGAGGCCGCGGGTTCGATCCCCGCACCGAGACAAATATTTGTGTGATCCACAGGTATTTGTTTTGAGTCTGGGTGTTTGGGAGACCGAAAAGTCTCTCGTAGTTATTAATGACTCGATCTTAGTGTGGGGTCAGGACTATGTATGAGACTGTTGGGTGTATTTATTTATTTATTTATATACATACATGAAACATATGTGCATTTAAAATAGATATTCACACATAACTGCATATTAATTACATTAAAAATTCTTGATAAGTAATTTATTCATTTGGCAGTACTAACTCTAATCTAGTTTCTTCATCGGTACTTCGGAAAGTGTAAATCCTATTTTCTTACTCTCACCCGTAGCATCTATGACGAGTACAGTAAAACCTTTTTTTTAATGTATATTCCATACTAATTCTAGGAATGATAAACAAAAGATGCTACTGGCCTCGAGGCCGGGCCGTGGGCGGCAGCAGCGTCATCAACTACATGATCTACACCAGAGGACGCCCCGCCGAGTGGGACCGCATAGCCGCCGCAGGCAACTATGGATGGTAATATTCTCAATCGAACTTTTGCTTTTGGACCAGCCCCGTCCTCAGCTATTGACTATTATAAGCTGACATAGTAAACAATAGTTGAATCGTATGCTCGTTTACCCCCTATAATATAAAAATAAATAAAAAATATGGCATTGAGATTTGTGCGTATGTTTTTCAAAAGAGTTCTTGGCTTCCGAAACGAGACTCCTTCATATATCTCTGTTCTGCGCCAACTCCCGCCAATTACTAACCAGAAGTTGCCGCAATTAGTTATAATATAGTGTGTTTTATTGGATAAACTGATTTTTATTTGTTATAAGAGCCAATGGTTTTAAAATGCGAGGATGCTAAAGGTCCAGTGAAATTCCGAAATTTGAGCTGAAAAGCGACCCCGAGCATTGGGCAGGATAAACGTAGGTAAAAAGAAAAAAGATAAAAATCATATCAGAAGATCGTTTCACATGGTGGAATCATGTCTTTCTGTAACTTGCAACTACCAAGTTGGTTGGTTGGTTAGGTACCTAAAACAAACCAAGATTTCAAAGTATTCAAAAATACTTTTCCTGCCCTACGCGCTAATTTAGACATTAAAGGCTTACTACACAACTATTCCCTTGGCATAGTTGGAGCTTGGAGGTCACTGGTGCTTGCTCGTTTTCCGTAAATATCCAGTTTTGAAATAAAACAATTATGGAATGATCATATTTTTATGTACAAATTCAATTTAACGACTTTAGAATGTGGGTTAAGATTTTTTTGCAAAACCTTTTCGCCTAACATTGCTGGTAATGCCTAAAGTATTTGCTTGTTATTTCCTTGTATGGAGCATTCACACTGGAGTTACCATTTTTGGAGCAACATTGTACAACAATGATATCGATTGTTACGACATGTTGGCAGCCTCCGTGGCGCAGTTGGTTGAACACCGACTGTGAAACGTGAGGCCGCGGGTTCGATCCCCGCACCGAAACAAATGTTTGTGTGAACCACAAGTATTTGTTTCGGGTCTGGGTGTTTGTGAGACCGAAAAGTCTCTCGTAGTTCCTAATACCCACGCCACAAGTCTTCAACACACAACACACTTCAAGTCACAAGTGGATCTTAGTGTGGGGTCAGGACTGTGTATGTGACTGTTGGGTGTATTTATTATTTATGTTAGGCAACATTAATTAACATTTAATAACACGGCAACATGTACTAAAAATAAATATTGTTAACAAATGTTGTTGAGTAACCTTCAAAAAGGTTGCCGAACAAAACGTAACTGCAGTATGGATGAAACATTACAAAATATTTATCTAAATATTATTGTCTCACATTCGCAATAAAATTGTGGAATCCTTTTCCGTATTTATACATAAATATATCTTGCTCATTAACAGTGCATGTAACACTGAAAATCCTACTTCAAAGACCCTAAAGTCACGTGAAAATTGTCAACATTCATTAAATTATTTAAGGTTATTTCCTCTCACTTCTTTCTCCTTGCCTTAATCTCATTGACTCGAGGCCGTCGCGTCTATCTTTGTCACCACTTAGCGACATTTTATCATAATTGTCATCAAACCTTGCCCTGTAGGTTATTTGGAATTGTCAAAGTCCAGCTGGACCACATTTTGTTTTCCTCTTTAAAGAACTTTTCACCACTTTTCGAAACAAATATTTAAAAAAAAATGCACACGACAGTCTCATGCATAATCCTGATCCCACACTAAGATCGAGTCATCGTCGACCAAGTGTGTCGTGGGTATCAGAAACTACGAGAGACTTTTCCGTCTCACAAACACAACGATGAACACCAAAATACTTATTACAATACCTTCTTAATGGATTAACATTATGCAGATATCTCCATTGTTGCAAAGTTTTGTATAACGAAAATAAAAATTGAATAAAAACTAACTACCTCTACTTAAAGCCAGTGACTGCAGTCACTCCGGGGTTAAATTTGTGCCATACATAGAAGTATATGAATTCCAATCACAGACAATGATTTAAAAAAATATGTTTCGCTTTGAGACAACACATAATTTAATATGGTTTTTTAATTGCGATGAATGGCGAGACGAGTAGGCCAATCGTCTGATGGGAAGCGATATGACGGCTCCTGGACAGTAGCAAAACCAAACAACACAGATTACAAAGCAATGCTTGGCATTCCACTGCGCTCGCCATCCTGAGACAAAAGATGTCAAATTTCATTATATCCAGTAGTTTCTCTGGCTACGTAGGTGTTCGTATGTCTACTAAAACTCATCTCTACATCACTTAAAATTACAGTGTTGATGAATCTTGTATTAATTCTCTCTTATATATACATATATGTGAGCACTAGTCTAATGGTCGCAAATAGGAATGATAAAACAATGATCCGAAGTTCGACTCCAAGGCGAATGCAAGGGTATTCGTAGTTCAATATTGCTAACTTTAACAATGACGATAAAATCATGTGGACATCTGCATACCTAAGAATTCCAATGAGTAAGGTTGACTTAAACCTTAATCGTAAATAAACTTAAAAGAGACCTGTACTCTGCATTTGAACGTATTTGAGCTGATATTATGCTATTATTGCAGGTCTTACAAAGAGGTGCTGGAGTATTACAAAAAATCGGAGCATTCAAAGTTACAAGAATTCGACAAATCACCGTACCGAGGGAAAAATGGAGAAATGAATGTCGAATTTGTTAATTTTAAGTAAGATTTTTTAAATTAAAATCTTATATATTATTATTATTACGTAGTATAATTTACATGTAATTGAAGAGAAACTTTACACTTAATTGATGAACTCAAGCTAGTTTCGATCTACTCTTAAGAAAACTAACTACAATTTCCCACACTTAATGCGGAAATCATTGCAATTTTCGTGCAATTTATGTAATTTATTATTAATCCTTGATCGTTTATGATCAGTTTTTAAATGTAAAATGCATTGTACGCTGCACTCATTGTATCCTAATTGTAGCAATTAAAGAATTAGGCCAAAGCTACTGGGTATACTCGTATTACAAACAAATTCATTAATGTAAAGTAGGTACAACATTAATCCAACTAATAATAACTCAATATGTAGACGCACACAACGATTCTTTAAATAACATTAAGCAAACATTTTGTATTTTCAGAACACCTTTGATAGAAGCGTTTTTAGAAGCTGGAAGAATACTAGGGCATCCGACGGTCGATTACAACGCGCCAGAGAAGCTCGGTTTCGGATATGTTCAAACAACAACGCGGACTGGTAAAAGACTTAGTGCCGCGAAAGCATTCCTACACCCCAATAAGCAGCGATCTAACCTTCACATTCTACCAATGGCCACAGCAACCAAAGTACTCATAGATCCTACTACAAACACTGCGTACGGAGTGCGATACATACGAAACCGAATCAAATATAAAGTCACAGTCAGAAGAGAAGTTATAATGTCAGCGGGCCCCATCGCCTCACCACAATTACTCATGTTATCTGGTATCGGGCCTAAAGAGCAACTACAACGTCATGGAATACCTCTCATCAAAGACCTTCCAGTGGGCCGAACGCTTTACGACCACATTACCTTCCCCGGAATTATATTTTCACTAAACACTACAGGCGTAAGTTTAATTGAATCTAAAATCGGTACTGTCGATAAAGTTGTCGGTTGGATACAATTTGGTGACAACGAAATAGCTAGTCCCGGAGGAGTAGAAGGCATAGGCTACATAAAAACACCAGTATCCACGGAAACTGACAATATTCCTGATATAGAATTAATCAGTATAGGAGGTTCCATGGTCTCAGACGGTGGTCGAACAGCGAGCAAAGCAGTTCGTCGAGGTATGAAAATCTCCGAAGATATATTCGATAATGCGTTTGGATCTATCGACAGAACAGACACGTGGAGTGCATTTCCTATGTTATTGCACCCTAACTCCGTAGGGTGGCTGGAACTGAAGGATAGTAATCCTTTAAGTCATCCTAAACTGTATGGAAACTACCTAAAGGATCCCAAAGATGTGGCAACATTTGTTGCAGCAATAAGACACGTACAAGCATTGGCTGCGACTCCTCCGTTCCAGAAATTCGGTGCCAAGATACATCCTGCACAATATCCAGAATGTAGGAAATTTAAATTTGACACAGATGCGTATTGGGAATGCGCTATTCGAACTCTTACAGTAACGCTGCATCATCAAATAGCCACGTGTCGCATGGGCCCTCAAGGGGACCCTCGCGCAGTGGTTGACCCTGAATTACGAGTACACGGTGTAAATCGACTGCGTGTTGTAGATTCTAGTATAATACCACAAACTGTTTCAGTTCACACTCACGCACCAGCTGTGATGATAGGAGAGAAAGCCGCTGATATGATAAAGGCGTCATGGGAATAAACTGCGGATGCATTTCTTAACACGAATTATAGTGAATAAATAAAAATAAATAGAATGCAAAAGTGTTCTATTAGTAGAATACAAAAGACATTTTAGGTGTGAGTGATAGAATTTAGAAACCGACAAAACGCTTGCCGTTGGTTAAATATTTTAGTGAAATAAAAACTGTGATAATTAAATTATACCTTAAACAAAAAAAACGTAACTTCTTTTTTTCAATTTCCTTTTTTTTATTATTATATTGTAATACAATCATCGAGGTCAAAAACACCTACTTTTCATGCTTATATATTAATATTTTTTGGGGGCTATGGTTCTATTGAATATTTTGAGCCTTTAAATTCAATAAACATGTTGAAATCGTTTAAGGTTCTTTAAATATTTTAATAAAATTACAACATATTTCGAACTGCAGTGTTAAAATTTATTTAGGTTATATTAACTACTAGCTTCTGCCCGCAAACTTCGTCAGCGTGATTAACTTTATTTGGTATTTCTCATCCCGTCCCGTTATATCCCGCCCATCCCGTCTCATTCTCACTCAGGGCATGTAATCCAGTCCCATCCCATCCCCTTGAGTATAAAAAGTAACAAATATATCGGAATTCCTACCTCATCCCACGGGAACACTTAATTTTTCGGGATAAAAGTAGCCTAAGTGTTAATCCAGGGTGTGAGCTACTTCCATACCAAATTTCATTGAAATCCGTTAAGCGGTTTCCGAGTTCATCACGCTCAACCGCACAGACAAACACACAAAAAAATTAAAGATCATTATTTTTATTACGTTAATATAGACCCCCCATATTAGTTTTTCTTATTTATCTTCCATAATACAAAGAAACACCCTGTAAGTAAATAAGACATATACCAGTTTTTAAGTTGGAATTGCATCAATATAAATGTGAAAACCGCATCTCATTTCGTGCGGTACTTTTTGCGTAATGCGCAAGTAAATAAAAAGAAACACCCTGTATGTAAATGAAATTTATACCAGTTTTCAAGTTGGACCTGCACCAATATAACTGTAAAAACTGCATCTCATTTGGTGCGGTAGTTTTTGAGTAATGTGCAAGCAAACAAAAAGAAACACCCTGTACGTGAATGCAACATATACCAAATATTAAGTCGAGCCTGCAACAATACAACTTTGAAAACCGCATCTGATTTCGTGCGGTAGTTTTTGAGTAATGTGCAGGCAAACAAAAAGAAACACCCTGTATGTAAATGCAACATATACCAGTTTTTAAGTTGAACCTACAGCAATACAACTGTGAAAACCGCATCTCATTTGGTGCAGTAGTTTTTGCGTGATGCGCAAGCAAACATACAGACAGACAGACAGACAGACAGACAAAAATTCTAAAAAAAATTGTTTTGGCTTCTGTTGCTGTTATAAAGACCCCTCGCGTTAAAATTTCTCAAATATCTTCCATGTACAGACATCGACCATTTACATTTTTATTATATGTATAGAAGATACCAAATAATAAAATCTTTTTGCGTTGTATTTCTTAAGTTTCACAAATAAATTGCCAATCTTCAAAACATTTCCGTTCAAGCTGAAAAAAGCCCAGGCGGTGTTTTAGCTTTTTTATATAAAAAAAATAACCCTTCTTCAATTCTTAATCAGTTCAAAATACAACCATCGGCCGACCGAGGCAATGATTGATACAAACATACATAATATGTATATAATGACTGATACTCGTTCATAAATTAGTTCTCTTGCCGTATTTAACCTTTAGCACATTCTATGTTCCCTTGGTTTACCATACGTTCCAAAATTTAAAGACCACCAAAAAAGGTAATTTACTGCACTTGTCTAAAAGTTCCATCACAAAACCACACTCCAGCAGGTATGGCGTTTGATGCGCTGGATCTCTGTATATTAACAGTTCTAGAACCTGATGATGGGTGGGTAAATTCCCGGATTTACATTGATTCATTTAGAAGAATAGGAACGTTTTCTGTAAGTACATGTTTAAGTGTAGCAAATTCGCTCTTTCATATTTCACAATGTACAGGGTATATTAAGACTGCGACCGAAAACGAAGCCAGGTGGTAGTATTAGTGACTTCAGACACAATGCAACAAAAAATTTCGCATATTGCATTGTGTCTGTAACCACTAAAACTACCACCCGGCTTCGTTTTCGGTCGCAGTCTTGATATACCCGGTATATCTCTCAATTAGCCTCAATTAACCCACCTCAGTTTTAGATATGTATTCGAATTAAAATTTGATCTTGTAACTTGCTGAGCAGTTATGTCTTTGGGGTCATTGCTCTACAGTCACCATACCCTGAACTAACCACGATACAAACCTTCCAACTCATTCCTACTAACGGCTTTTCATTCTTTAATATAACATCAATCAGTTTTAAAGTTTTTGCTCTGCTACTTAATTTTTTATATGGTCTATTTTAAAATGAATAAAAAAAACGCAATTCAAACGTAATTCCAACACTTAATAAAAAATCTCTCTCTGCAGTCGTTCCCTCGTTGTTCAGGATCGTGACTATCAATTATCTAAATGACGTCTCTCCAACGACTTCGGTCTTCTGCCTGGTGTAGTGCTGCATTAATAGTAAAAAATACCATGTGCTTCAACAATATGTTTAATTATATCAATGCGAAGATTTGTTGTGTTGGTTTATTCATGTTTAATGTATAACCGAAGTGTCGGATCGACATTTTGGCAACCAGCAAACCTTAGAGGTCTCAAAGATTTCAAAGATATGGGAAATCTACCAACAGCATTAATCCAGCGGGGTAGACTAAAAGGGCTTCACCCAAAGGAATTTGGAGTCAGACAAGCAGCTAGTAAAATCAAAAGCCAAAATATTTTGCAACGTGGCTGAAAAATCATTGCGCCGCGCCGACCCCATATGAATGTGGGGTAAGAACAGGCATATTAAGAGAATTAGGTAATCGCATGTTTCATACATGTTACCTATTACCTAATTAATGCAGTTCAAGGAGTTACTATCGTCTTTAAAACGAATGCGAGCAGATCGGTTACCAAAACAAAATAAAATTGAAATTATTCACACTAAACAATGAGTAGTAACTAGTAACAGGATGTAAGCAAACAATTAAAGACCAAATTATATTTAATTAAAGAAGTCACGTACACGCTTTGTTCTGAAGTAAACAATAGTGGTTTTGCGCCAAAATATTTAGCATTACAATTAGTTGTGTCACAAATCACAATGCATATGAAGATCAATACGCAATGTCCACAACACATTTGTATACCGTTAAGGATCCAATATCAACGCTTGGTGCTTAGAGTACACAGCGGCGGCGGCACTACCTTTTTATTATATTTACGTGCTCGATGTTATAAATTCGGTAGACCAAAACTAACCGGCCTTTGCCGCAAACTGTTGCGACCAGTAACACGTGAACGGTCGAAAAAAAAGCAGTAAATATCTGCATCTCTCTCGTGGCAGTCAACTTTGAACTTGTGAAACGGGCTTACGCGATTTATTAATGTAAAGGTAAGTTGTGTGTGAATTATTTTTACGATAGGGAACTGCACAAATTTTAATCACAGTTGAATTATACTTCATTTGGTATAATTTTATTGGTAAAATGTACGTCGTTTTGAAACATATAAATGTGAATAAAATTTGCGACAATTTTGCAATTAATACTGAATAAACCATATTTTTATCCTAAACGATGATAAATGTGCAGTAAGAAATTAGCACGGTAAAATGGCTATAAGATTAATTTGTCATTTTTTACATTTTAATAATTGTATTGTCAGCCCATATACGTAACACTGCTGGGCACGGGCCTACTCTACAATCGAGAGAATCGATATCTATTTTAATCTATTTTAATAATTAAAATAGACTAAACATAATAAATTAATTCTACATATATATCGCTTATTATGTCACACTAATTTAGAAGAATCCATTATAAATTTTACACATTTATTAATTAGTAATTACAGGTACTCTATGAATTAAGCATTTGCTTACATCAAACCCTTTTTCAAGTAATTTTGTTAAATGAATCATCACAAAAAAAAATACGTTTAGATTACAGACGTTGAATTAACAAAATTGAGAATAATGTTACTGAAAAAATAACGTCAGTTTTTTTTAAATGTGGTTCAATTGGACTATCCAAATTATTTCAGTCTATGCTAATCTACTAACATTATTACGACGTGTAATAAATACAATTATAATCAGGTCACCTTGAATCTAGATACATTGGTAATTAGACGACTTTTATTAACCTCGGCTAAATCAGCCTTACATTCATGTATTTCATAACACATTCAATTATGATGCATAAAACAACCCCCTTTACTTGATAGCGACCTCGAGGTAATATAAATAAAATAAATAACACACTGACTAAAAGACTTAAACTAATTTTATTACGACAGATAAATTCTCGACTGACCAAAAGGTGCCCGGAATCCTAATACGAATACGAATGTAGTTGATATCATGTATGGACCAAATTAGTATTATAATATTAAAATGCTACTTACGGCTGTTGGAATTAATAAAATTTATTTACTAACACTAATCTGACTAAATATAAATATGTCACAATTAAATTATTTATAATGAGTTTTATAAAATCAGCCCTTCCACAGACAAATATTTATTAATTGGCTATTTTTAAATGAGAAGAATGTTGTCGAACTTCTCATTAGGTTCCACTGGGGCGCCGAAATTTGCTTTCTAGACCAGTAACACATAACCAGTAGTAAACGATCGTATTCCCACCTTAAAGGCCGGCAACGCATGTCCGTGCCCTGTGTGTTACAGATTTTCATGGGCAGCGGTGATCACTTACTATCAGATGAACCGTTTGCTTTATTGGCCTCTATAGTATATAAAAATCAAGTCTGTGTGTATGTTTATATTTTGTAAGTACATACATTGTAGAATGCAATAAATATGAACATTGCGACACGCATAAATGAGCATAAGCTGATATTATTTTACAATCACAAAATTATGCTCCGTCTCGCAACTCACAGTAAAACCTTATTTAAATTCAAAACAAACTTTTGATCATTTAGTTAATATTCGCATTAAAAACGGATTGCTTAACGTATTCCTTTTCATCTGTAACTTGTTTTAATTTTATGAAAACTGAGCCTAAAAGCATTTGGGGTGAATGAACTTCTAAGTTATAAATATAAAACGGTATGTCTTACGGCACGCGGACATTTTAAGGTATCGATACTTGGAACAAATACGTATTTAAGAAAGCACTTATGCTTTCTTAAAAATTAAATTAAATTATCAGTTCAGCTCATATACATCGAAGTGCAGGGCACGAGCCCCATTTACAGTCGACTGTTCGATCCAAAGAAGAGATTTTTTACAAATACGACTGTTCGATCTAAGGGAGAGATTTTTCACAAATACGACTGTTCGATCTAAAGGAGAGATTTTTTACAAATACATTTAATCAAAATCTTTCGTAACTTTGCAGCAAAAATGTGTCGGCTCGTGAGATCAGTTATATTATGGACAATAGTGCTAACGTGTGTAGTAAAAGCACAAGACGGAGAATATGAATCCGAAGACTCATCAAGAACTGGAAGGTTAAAAAGACTGAGGCAGTCTTTCCCGCAAAACCCTATAATGGATGTGTTACTGCAATCTCTGGCACCAAACTACGTGCCAAATACTCCAAACGATCTCTTCGACATCCTCAGAGATAGATACGATTTGCCTAACGGTATGTACTTTCATTTATTACTATTTTTATTGCGAGGAATGGCGAGACGAGCATGCCGTTTGCCTGATAGTAAGCGATACCAACGCTCATGGACAGTAGCAAAACCAAACAACACCATGAACTACAAAGCAATGCTTGGCATTCCAATGCGCTCACCATCCTGGGACATAAAGTGTTAAGTCTCAGGATTATAGATTATATAATATATTTTTGAAGTTATACTTCTTTTGGCGCGTTAGGCAAAAATGATGAGGGTAAATTGTTACGATGCGCGCGCACACCGTCACGAAAAACTGACATGATGAAGTTAGTTCTAGGTGGCATGATAACTATGTTCAAGTTGTATATTTCGCAACTGTCAAACATTTCATGTTCATACCGTCCATACAGTAAACTCTTCCCTCAAATTAAAGAACGTATTTAAATAAAGGTTTCGAATCGACAACATATATCCACAATATTATATATTGGAATAATGGCGTATTTTACATTTTAAATATGTAGAATAATGTCAAAGAAATTAATGAAAAAGGTTTGACATTTAAATTGGCTGTCAAATGTTTATGCGTGTGTTCAGAAATGTATTTTGTGTAAAGTAAACTTCTTTTTAAAATCGGAAATCACTTTTATCACAATTTTTTACAATGTCCTATCCTTCACCACCATTATACGAGTATAATTTAAAAAATCACATAATATCATAATCCCCGGAACTACTGAATCGATTTTAAAAATTCTCTCACCTTTAAAAAGATTTAACATCCCTGAGTGTCATAGGCTATATTTTTTCCAAAGCGGTTGAAAAAAGGGTTGGAATGTTGTATAGAAAATCAAACCCAGTCAAGTTATTTCTATGAAAAATTATATTTCAACTCTTTATTACAAACGAAAAATAATGGCAACCAACAATTTTTGAAAAGAAAATTATTGAGGTTAAATAAGGAATGACATGTTGTATGGAAATCAAAATCGCTGAAGCGTCCGTATTACTCATCCGATTTTCCTTATCCGCAATCGTTTTAATGTCAAAAAATCGTACGGCACACTATTTGGGTATAGAGCGATGGGATAAAATAGAGTGAGAGGGACGGGATACGATTGGATAGTTAACAGATTTCATTTGATGGGATAGGACGAAATGTAAAAGCACGGGACGAGACAAGATGGATAATGAAGAGAAAGAACGGGACGGATCGGATGTGAGTTGACAGACGGGACGAGACGGGATTGAGGAGGACAGGTCATAGTCAAAAAAGAAGCGACAGTAGGGTAGCTACGTCGAGTTTAGGTTTCAAGAGGTTTAGGTATACAAGAGTTTGAACGAAAAATAACATCTATCGGATGTGGAGTTGAATCAAAAGATATCTGCACCCAGGCGAAGCTGGGGCGGGCCGCTAGTTTATTAATATATTTGATTCATTGCCTTAATGATTAATGATTGTATATTTTTACTGTGTTGTCATATTTTTACGTTAATAAAACCTTTTTTATTTAAATAAAATCTTTTTTAATCACTACTGCATTTTAGTTTTTTTTCATTCATCCTCCCTTTACCTTCTGACGGTAGAATATTATTACATCACGTTATTTTTATACTTCGGACGGAAAGCCTTGTTTTTATTTCATAAACGACTGCCTGCCTTTCATGTTTACAAACTTGACTTCCCTGATGACTACTCTCGACCGTTATCAGCATTACTTTGGAATTTCCAAAACCAGTTATAGCAAAAAAAGGCCATTCCGCATACCCTTGTAAATTATCCGATAATTCAACCTTCATGGTACGTTAACGTCATTTGCAGAGAAAATAAAAATGGGCAAAATAAATTCATACTTTAATTGGTTTCAATGTTATTTTCAATAACATATTGGATTACATATTTAACTGGTGGTTGGTCTCTGATATGTGAGAGGCCGCCTGGGTAGGTACCACCACAATGTCTATTTCTCCCGCCAAACACCAGTTGTAGCCTGAGTAACTACTGGACCTAATGAGACTTAACATCTTACGTCTCAGGATGGTGACCACAGTGGAATGCCAAGCATTTATAATTTTTGGTGTTATTTGGTTTTGCTACTGGCCTTGAGCGGTCGTATCGCTTACCATCAGGCGAACGGCATGCTCGTCTCACCATTCATCGCAATAAAAATAAATGCAGATAAATAAACGCACGGCATGCACTTAATGATGAAACTTATAAATGAACGACCATGCTGACACTTGGTCATGGCTTCTAGATCTGGATTACTAACAGGACATTGAACATTATATTTAAAAAAATGGCTATATAAAACTAGTTTCAAAAGTAATAAAAATCAGACAATAATTTCCATGAACAATTTCAGGATTAAAATCCCCGCTGTCTGAATACGATTACGTCATAGTTGGCGCCGGTTCGGCGGGGTGTGTGCTCGCGTCTAGACTGTCTGAGGACCCTGACGTCACCGTACTTCTCCTTGAAGTCGGGAAACCAGAGATGCTATTCACAGACGTGCCTTCAATGGCGGCGTACTTCCAGGCAACTGACTACAGCTGGCCTTATTACATGGAACCACAACCTGGAGTTTGTTTGGGTAAAATATTACTAGTATTATGATGTCTTAGAACGCACTTATTATTCAAATGATATAAAAAATGTTTTATTGTAATTGCTCTTAAAAATGCACTATATTTATCGACTTCAGAAAAGGAAATTATCAATTCAGACTGTATGTATGTAATTTTGTCGGAATTGCACAGTTTTTGGATATAGTCTATACTAGCTTCTGAATTCATATTTGGGACCAGCTATGCCTCGCGGTTTTACCCGCATAGTTCGTATCTTACCGTGATGTTCTATAGCTTATGTCCAGCTGGCAACGACGTCAAAAAACTATTGGCATATCTAGGTATTTTAGATTCATTAAAAGATAATTTTTATTTCTCTCTTTTTGTTACAATTTAGAAGTTGTACAAGTATATTTATTGCTGTACAATAATAAATGACGACATTCAAAAAGCGAGTGTTGTATAAATTGTACATACATACATAAACTCACGCCTTCATCCCCGAAGGGGTAGGCAGAGGCGCCACTAGGACTCCCACATTTCGCCTTGCATGTTCCGTCCCACGATGTGATAGGGGGCGAGCCTATCGCCATATCGGGCACAAATTCCTGACTCCGGGCTGATAATGAATAGAAAAATTCAATATCACTTTGCCCGACTCGGGATTCGAACCCGAGACCTCAGCTTTGTAACCGTACCGTAATACAACTACGCCACCGAGGCATAAATTGTGATCGTGTGATACCAACTTGATCATGACAAATGAGCATATAAAATACAAGTTCCATAAAATAATTAACACGGGTAATGAAATGTGATGAATATTTAATATACTTAGAAGTATACCGTACAACCGTACCGTACAACTGTGCCACCGAGGCAATCTATGCTTAAAACTCTTCATAATATTACAGGCATGGAGAACAAGAGATGCTACTGGCCTCGAGGCCGGGCCGTGGGCGGCACTAGCGTCATCAACTACATGATCTACACCAGAGGACGCCCCGCCGAGTGGGACCGCATAGCCGCCGCAGGCAACTATGGATGGTATTGCTACTAAAATAAACACACTAACGTTTTTGACTGCCGAACTGAATGCTATATTGAGCCAGGCATCCACATATTCGGATCGCATTAAACGGATTATTTTTTTAAATGCTTTCACAGTATCAGCAGCGATCGGGTTTACCGACATTTTAACTCAATGGTGTGAACTGTGAACAATCCGCTTGATACGATGCGTCCGGTACGTATGGTGCAGGTACATACGTGGACGCCTGCCTTTATCCTCTATAAATTGAATTTTAAACAGGCTTGATAAAGTGACTAAAAAGCTTTTCTACAACCTGTCAAAAAATAAATGTACTTGTAATAGTTAAAACTTAAATTATACGCAGAACCTGTTACAATAATAATTGTTCATTTACACAACTGCTCCTCTCATTACCTCACTGCAATGTTCCCTTCTGCTTTTATGTGTCCGTATGCTACCAGTTTTAAATAAGGTGCACGAACAGAAATCTTACCACGAATTATATATTTCAACCAAGCATGAAAAAAAATAGTTTAGGTTAAACTACTTACTTTGTATGTGTACATCTGTTAATATAAGTATAATATTAAAGGTTTGTTGGTCGCTTCACATGTAAATTATTTACATTCCCAGGTCCTACAAGGAAGTTCTTGAGTATTACAAAAAGTCCGAAAACTCCAAGTTGAAAGAATTCGAAAATTCACCGTACAGAGGCAAAGATGGTGAAATGGATGTCGAATTTATTAACTTTAAGTAAGTTATTATTCATAAATATTCTGAACAAATACATGATCATACAAGACCTTATCTTTAAACTATCGATAAATTAATAAATATATTTGTTAACATGTTAGTATATTTTTTCAGAACACCATTAATAAGAGCATTTTTGAAAGCTACTACAATTCTGGGCTCTCCTACCGTAGATTATAATGCTCCAGAGAAGCTCGGCTTTGGACATGTTCAAACTACTATGCGAAGCGGCAAAAGACTTAGTGCAGCGAAAGCATTCTTACATCCTTACAGAAGGAGATCTAACCTTCACATCCTACCAATGGCTACAGCAACCAAAGTACTCATTGACCCTGCTACAAACACTGCATATGGAGTACAGTACGTACGTAACCGTTTGAAATATGAAGTCACAGCCAGAAGAGAAGTTATATTGTCAGCCGGTCCCATCGCCTCACCACAATTGCTTATGTTGTCCGGTGTCGGGCCTCAAGAACAACTCGGCCGTCACGGAATACCTCTCATTAAAGACCTTCCAGTAGGACGAATGCTATATGACCACATCACTTTCCCTGGCATAATATTTAAGCTGAATACAACAGGCGTGAGTTTAATTGAATCTAATGCAGCTACTGTCACCACTTTCATAGAATGGATGCAATACGGTGACAATGCAATAGCCTCCGCTGGTGGTGTCGAAGGAATTGGATATATCAAAACTCCGTTGTCTACTGAGGTTGAAGATATACCAGATATAGAATTAATCAGTATTGGAGGTTCCTTAGTATCGGACGGCGGTCCAAAAGGCAGCAAAGCAACACGTAGAGGCATGAGAATTACTGATGAAGTTTTTGATGGTGCTTTCGGTTCTATTGACAATACTGACACTTGGAGCGCATTCCCAATGTTATTGCATCCTAAATCAGTTGGAAGCATAGAGTTGAAAGACAACAACCCGTTTAGCCATCCTCGTATGTATGGAAATTATCTAACAGAACCCATTGATGCAGCGACGTTGGTTGCAGCGATACGCTACGTACAAGCTTTGGCTGCAACACCTCCATTTCAGAAATATGGAGCTAAAATACATCCAGCAAAATACCCCGAATGTCGCAAGTTTGTTTTTGATTCAGATCAGTATTGGGAATGTGCTGTGCGAACTCTCTCCGCAACGTTGCACCACCAGATAGCCACGTGTCGTATGGGTCCCCAAGGAGACCCTCGCGCCGTAGTTGATCCGGAACTGCGAGTTCATGGTATTAATAGATTGCGTGTTGTGGACTCAAGCATTATTCCGCAAACGGTTTCCGCCCATACTCACGCTCCAGCCGTGATGATTGGCGAAAAGGCTGCTGACATGATAAAAAGGTCTTGGAAGTAATATTTAGAGTAATATAAAAGCATTTACAATAATTCATCTAGTAGCTAGCTGGACAAATCTATATATACGAGTATACATTTAATTATTGTATGTTTAATTAGATAAGCTTGTACTGTGATATTTTTGTGAAATAAAGAATAAAAATATTATATTAAGGGCCTCGTTCACCATCTTCAAGTAAACCGTTGATTACTTACTTTTTGATTAACGTTATTTGACAAGCAAATGTGCAGAGTATCTTCCGTCGATTTCACAAAAGAAAATAAAGTAAAGTGCTGATTAAGTGAATGACATAAGAAATTGAACGAATCATTCGTTCAATATTGCGTCAAATGTTCCTCGCCCTGCCTCCCGCTAAAGTGTCAACGAGCTTTTTTTCTTAAAAAATAAAAAAGGAGGTTGAGATTTTAGCCTTATTATAACCATTAAGTAAATACGCTAATCGGCAGACGATGCAGCCAGTAAGTTACTTATTAATGTAATCATAGGATTAGTATTACTGAAGCATGGTGAAATCGACACATGATGTTACGGATGACTGATGATTAGCCTAATCAACGATTTACTTGAAGATGGTGAACGAGGCCCTTAGCCGATTGTTATGTCCTTATCGATTTTGTTAGCTTATACTTATTTGTAAAATAAATCAATTCCTCCACTATAAGATTTATTTTTGAATGTCTATTGTCTGGTTTTGACATAGTTTATCAACCTGTCACATGCGATTGCAATAAATAAAAAAAAAAAACTTTAAAGGCAAACAAACTTCTGTATTGCAAACATTATTCTCCTAGACTTATAGACCAAGAGCCCTTGAAATTCGGATATACGTCATTTTATTAAAACTGAAAGTTTGTCTGTAAAATTTTACACATTATTTAGATTCAGTCACTTTTTCTCTACCACTCAGTTTCAGTTCTCAGTTTTCGCCAGAGAAGAACGGGAAAGAAACTCTAAGCGTTGCTGCTTTCAAAACCTGTCTACAATACAGTGATTTTACAAGAGTCTCAGCTTGGCTTAATTCAGGGCAGTTCCTAAATTACTTGTGAATGAATAGTCTATTGAACAACAAATTATTATAATAATACATAGACATTAAACGATCAACATCTTATGAAGTTTGAATCGTGGTTGACTTGGTTATTATCATCTTCAATGTGTCTGACAAGTTGAAAGGACCATCAAAGGTCTGGCTACCAAGGAAACACCATTCGATAGTTCCCAAGAAACATATAAAATATAAAAATATAAAATAACATATAAAAAGAATGCTGGTAAAATTACATGATTACGATATCTTTCAACTTTAACAAAATGTAATTCTACCTGTTTGTTTATCACAAGCAAGGGCATTGATATTCAAATGGGTCATATAACTTATCAAAAACCTTATACGTTAAATAAAAAATACTTCATGAAAATACATGGAACCTCATTGCATCGTCAGATGTAGCTATAGAAGGTCCGTGGATTAACACTACTTATTTCCTTCGTAGATTCGAAAAATACCTATAAATAGACAATAATAATGATAAAATCGTGTATCTTTTGGACTTTACTTCTCGTAAGTTTAGCTGAAGGGCAAGGATTACTATCACTCATACGGGTTCCAATAATAGATTCTGTTTTGTCGACTGTCACACAAACTGTCGTCCCACTGATCGGCACGAATCTTTTTCAGGAGTCATACCCATTGCCAGGAGGTAAGTCAATTTCATAAACATATATTTTTATGGCAAACAGCAGCTTTGAATGGTTAGTATATCGTTAGTAACTAGATTGTGATATATTTTTTATTGTTTGTTCCCACTGTAATAACATGGGAATATTATGTTCTACATAAATGGTGCCTTAGTCTCAACTCAAACTCTGTCGGGGTGAGAAAATTAATATACATGTAAATTCTTAATATCTTCGGCAGCTTTTAATCGAAATTAGGAGAAGCTCCTCCTCTATTTAGATAGAAATGACCTTCACTTTACCTTGTGTCATTACTTCCCAGAATTTTATTCTTATCAGCACTATTACCGAATGGTATAATAATTCTGCATGTGTATATTTTTTTCAAAGTTGTCGGGTTCGATTCCTCCTTCGGCATATTTATTTATCAAAATTCTAGGTATGCAACTTTATTTTTCATCAAAATTGGGCTTGAGACTTATTTCATAATTTAATATTGCTTTATCTCATGGTTTCGGATTTAGCCATCCACGCCCATTGAAATAATTCAGCCTGTATAATTTACAACGTATCCATCTATTTTAATTTCTCTGCACCATCAAAGGTTGACTGGGAGAGATTGTACTCTGCATAAAAAACATAAATAAATAATCCTTATTTTTTCCACGAAATGTCCTAAGCAATCTGCTTTAAAATAAATTAATAAATTAATATTTACACACAATGTCCCAAATAAAGCAAATATTAATATTTATTCTAGGACATTACTAGTATTGATAAGCAAGATTCATTAGAATACACAGAAAATATTTTTAATGAGAAACAAGTTGTGAGGACGACCGGTATGTTGATTGTTATAAATATACATCATGATAGTGAATTCTAAAAAACTTGTTAATATAAAAATGTACATTTCCGTTATAAGAAATTATGTTACAACGGAACAAAATTGTTGTAGGGACAAGTTTGTGCGTCATTTAATGAGGATATCAAATCTAGCGCACAAACGCCCGAATAATCAAACGCCACTTAATTATTAAATAGCACTTAACTGCGCAAGTCCCGCTTAAATGTACTGGTTAAGTCGGACGTGGGTAGTTAAGTTCAACTTAAAATTTAAATGGCTTTGGAGTATTCGGACGTAACTTACGTAAGCACAACTATGTGGTCCCGCCCATTTTAGCCCGAACCAGGAGATTTTTCAACTTGTATTTCTACCGTGTCTTTAAGTTGTGAAATAGTCGGAGCCTCAACAATATTAAAATAAACAAGATTTTATTCCATGTATGATTTCCATATACATATGTATAAAACGTCTATAGAACTGTACAATTACAATTGTAAGATATAAGATATATATATATATATATATATATATATATATATATATATATATTGTAAATTGTATTATTTCACAATTATTTTAAATATTTCCGTCTATGTAATACGAGTATGGACGTAATAATATATGTACATTACAATATAAAAACGCTTAAGTACAAGTTACAATGATCCTTTACATGATCGATCTAATCATAACCACACAATTTTTTACGATTATCACGACGATAATGTACTCCCAAGCTCGATAAGAACCCAAGTTACGGCAGGATAGATTCAAGCATTTTATGTATTGAATTACAAGGTTACAGGCATTATATGAGAACTACGAATTTCCAGGACTAAATGAACCTTACAAGGAGTATGATTACGTGGTGGTCGGGGCCGGGTCAGCGGGCTGCGTGGTGGCCTCTCGTCTCACCGAAGACCCAGACACCACAGTATTGCTGTTGGAAGCCGGCGAACCCGAGATGCTGCTCACTGATATACCAGCCGCGGTGGCGTACTTCCAGCGTTCTTCCTACGATTGGCAATACTACATGGAACATCAATCTGGAGTTTGCATGGGTAAATAAACTGCATATAAGCTAGCAACTATCTGTATGTCATACGCATGTACATCCGACCATGGGAACCTAGTGGAGCAAGAGGAAAGATATTGAAACTGCATTAAAGTAAAAGAGACATAAACAGGCATAGTGGTACGTGTACCGCTTTATTTTGTTACTACACACATTTTGGTCCCACTCAGGGCACGGGCCTCCTCTACAATCGAGAGTACGATTGAGAGGGGTTAGGCCATATAATCCACCACGCTGGTCCAGTTGACGGTTTTTACATACCTATCTGTATCTACTATCTCAATACTATTTTGTAACTAGATTTTGCCCGCAAACTCGTCTACGTGATCTATTGTATTTACAATACGTTTTATATACCTATTAAAAACGGTATAAACATCCCTATAAATACCTTATTTCATCCCCATTTAATCCCTCAAAATAAGAAAACCCTAAAACCACGAATCCCGTCAGTATTTATTTGTGATTATACCGTTGGCCAAATTATATGGCCTATTAGTTATGTACTTTCAACAACAATATCCGCCTTTATCCCCACTTAGAACGTAAAGTCGTAACTTTAGGATTTTATGTTGTAAGGAGTAATATTATAGAGTTCTCCTTGTAATTCGTCATTACCTACGTTAAGTAGATACGATTAAATTTATTACTTAGTTAATTTTATAGCTAGGTACTTCCGTAGCTCTCAAAGAGTCGGCGCTCGCGTATAAAATATCCTCCTCCACCAAAATGTAAAATTTCAATACCCTGAACCACTGAACCACTGACAATATTTATTTATGAATATTTTTTGCTCGGAACCCTATCTATTTTTGAAATGAAAGTTTCTGATAGCTTGACATTAAATTAGCTATTAAATGAAATATTCAAGTTTTTATTACACAATCTACATCGCCCCCGTCTCCCGCTCTAAAATGTGGATATCCAAAAAAACAATAAGCCATGAAATAAAACTATTTTTACTTATTGTAAAAAACAACTATTTGTAAAAATCGTTTTATTTCAATGTGTAATTTCGCGTAAATCTAAGCAACCATTATAATAAGCCATGCGTCACCACACTATTTATTTGTGTTTAGGTGAAACAATTCCAATTTTGAAGTTCATATTTCAAAAACGCAACTTTACCACACAAAGGTTAACTGCCCCCCTCATCCCTACCATAAATGTGAAATGATAAAACCAATGAACCACTGATTAAATCAGTTACATTTAAGGGATTTTTGTACCTACGGAACCCTAAATGTTAATGTGACCACGCGTGTCATAATACCATCTTTAAAAAAGCAATCCTAATTTTAAGAGTATTTATTTTTTATGCGAAAAAATTTGTTTGCCAAAATTATAAATAGCTTAAGTTACTTCCGCAAAAATTAGCTATCTGTCAGTGAAAGTCCCATCAAAATCGGTCTAGCCGGTCTCGAGATTAGCGGCAACAAACAGACCGACAGACAGCAACAAACAAAACAGACAACCAAAAATTTTTTAGCGATTTTCGGTATAGGTATCATGTAAGTAACGACATATTTTTGAAAAAAAAAAGGTATTTTGACCTTACAAACGGACACTTCAATTTACTTTAAATATATGTATAGATTTTAACATTGCTGAAATATTCATTAATGTGAGCATAAATAACCTTCATACTATACATTTCATTTGGAATAAAACTAACAACACGTTGTAATAACATTTTAGGTATGAACAATGGCAGGTGCTATTGGCCGCGAGGGAAGGCTGTCGGAGGCACCAGCGTCATAAACTACATGATCTACACGCGGGGCAGGCCTCAGGATTGGGATAGAATCGCCGCTGCGGGAAATTACGGATGGTAAATTTATTTCTTATTGTATAAGATGAATAAATGTACCGATTCAAATTCCGGAATTCACACTACGAAAAGTTTTCTGTGTGTTCCGAACACAAACTATGAGGAATTTTTCGATCTAACAATATCTAAAAGAAGAAGTACCTCAAACCGACGCGAATGTGTGGGAAGACGGATAAAGTGGATGAAGCGTACGTGGCAACTGGCATATCATCGAGCAAAATATCTACTTACCCCCATAGGATAAAGGCGTGACACTATACCAATATGTAAATCTCGACCCGGAACAATGACAAATATAAATATGTGTCGTTACCACAAACATTTATATCGGTGCAGGGATCGAACCCAATTCTTCACATGTCATAGCCGATGTCTTAGACTAAGTTCACATGACCGCGCCGTACCGCGCGCAAAATCTTTTACCGTGTGGGGCCGCGCGTCGGCCGCGCGGTTCAAGTTGTACGATCTTTTATCAACTTGTTCCGTTAGTTCGCGCGATTTGTGACGGATGGACTTACAAATCTAAGAAAAAGGAGTATAGAAGATGCCAGACTGCCGCGCGTACATATGCTGACATGTGAATTTGCTCCCACCGGGCGGCTTCGCGCGGCCCCGCGCGATTCATGTGAACTTAGCCTTAACCTTCTAAATCGGCGAAGCTATCAAATATGTAAGAAAGGCTGTATAAGACCACAATTAATATATTATAACAGATAAAATAATTAAAGTATAACAAATTTTATTTATATTCAGGGGGTACGATGACATCTTGAAATATTATATGAAATCCGAGAATGCAAAACTAGGCGGTTATGAAAATAATCCCTATAGAGGTCAAAATGGAGAAGTACCCGTAGAATTTCCACCAGTCAGGTAATTCTCTAATATGCTCTTATATTTAATGCCAATTAAATAATTCTTTAGTACGATTTTAAGAACATATTAGATACAGTATTTGTCATAAAAATATAATCTATAATGAATCATCTGTATTTTTTTTTTTGTAATAAAGTATGAAAATCAATGAAAAATTTAGAAAAAAATAATATTTTCAGGACACCATTAATTGCGGCATTTTTAGACGCCGGGGAGCTACTTGGCCATCCGACTGTAGATTACAACGCACCAGATATCCTCGGATTTGGATATATTCAAGCCACCATAAGTGGAGGACGCCGTCAAAGCGCGGCCAAAGCCTTCCTACGTGAACAGAAGACTAGACATAACTTGCATATACTGCCTGAGACTACAGCAACAAAGATACTCATCGATCCCAACACAAAGACAGCATGTGGAGTCGAATATGTACGAAACAAATGCAGATACACTGTCAGAGCTCGCAAAGAAGTTATTGTGTCAGCTGGACCCATAGCCTCACCGCAACTTCTCATGCTGTCGGGTATCGGACCAAAAGAACATTTGAGCTCATTGGGAATACCAGTGATCCAAAACTTACCGGTCGGCAAAACACTGTACGATCACATCTGTTTCCCCGGTCCCGTTATCGAATTTAACACCACGGGTGTTACGTTGCGGGAAAGCGACATGCTCCGCCCTTCCGAGATTGTAAAATGGTTGGCAAACGATGACAGCTTACTTGCCTCACCGGGAGGCGTAGAAGGCCTTGGTTATATTAAGACTCAGGCGGTTTTGGGTCATCAGATACATATATCTGATGACCCAAAACCGGTTCCAGACATAGAACTGATCTCCCTCGTTGGTTCGATGTTATTCGACGGTGGATCTCTTGGCACTAAAGCATTACGTAGAGGAATGAATATGAACGAGACCATATTTGACAAAGCATACGGAGCTTTAGAAAAATCAGGTAAAGATACGTGGAGCACATTCCCAATGTTATTGCATCCGGAATCTGTAGGAAGACTTGAACTAAGAGATACTAATCCTTTCAGCCATCCCAAAGCATACGGCAACTATTTAACAGCAGCAAGGGACGTAGCGACGTTAATCGCTGCAATTCGGCACGTTCAGAAGTTAATATCGACGCCTCCGTTCCAGAAATATGGCGCTAAGTTACACCGGACTAAGTACATGACATGTCCCGATGCAATATTTGATTCAGATGAATACTGGGAATGTGCAGTTCGCACATTTACAGTCACCCTTCATCATCAGATCGGCACCTGTCGGATGGGTCCGGTTGGTGACCCGAAAGCCGTCGTCGATCCCGAACTAAAGGTGCATGGTATACATCGACTTCGAGTAGTTGACACAAGCGTCATACCGCAGACGATTTCAGCACACACCCACGCTCCTGGCATGATGATAGGCGAAAAAGCTGCTGACATGATCAAGTCGACTGAATACAGCTAAATACTAAATAAATAGAACTTAAAGATTATATTAATTATAATCGTAAATTATAATAAAAAAAAACCTAAGCAAAAGAAGATCTTAGTTTATAGCAATAATAATATTTAAAGTACTATAGCCACGCTGTTGTCAATGAGCCAGCATATATGGGTAGGTTGGTCCGGAGCGGTTCTGTACGGGTACAGTCTCACAGGAAATCGACGTGAAGCGACAACTTTGCT
This sequence comes from Deilephila porcellus, assembly GCA_905220455.2. Lineage (NCBI taxonomy): Eukaryota > Metazoa > Arthropoda > Insecta > Lepidoptera > Sphingidae > Deilephila > Deilephila porcellus. The sequence goes on along the minus strand of LR999991.1, from coordinate 4,302,436 downwards.
GTCGCATTTCGTTCGGCGAGTAAGATTGCCGGATGCTCAATCCCCCTTTCCTTTTCCCATCCTTTTTTCGTACTAAGGGGAGCGCCCCTTACCGATTATGAGCCGGCGACTCATCCATGATCGTTTGTTGAGGATGTTCATGGGCGGCTGTGATCACTTACCAGCAGTTGACCTGTTCCCTCGTTTGCCGGACCAATGCAATAAAAATATAATACAAGAACTTAAGTTTCTATCTATTTACTTTATTTCGTCTGACAAAGGTATAATAAATATTTAAGGTAAAAATAAATAGCAAGCAAACAAAATGTGTTTTATCTTCTATACATCTACACAATCACATAATAAATTTGTAACTGATCGATGTATGTACATGGAAGATAAATGAGAAAAACTAATATGGGAGGACTGTATTAACGTAATAGAACCGAAGAAATGTTTCTTAGAATTTATGTATGTTTGTCTGGGCCTTTGTGCACGCTAATCTCAGAAACGGCTGAACCAATTTTGCTTTAGGTAGCTGATAATCTAGGGTAGATTACCTAACACATAGGCTACTTTTTATACCGAAAAATGTAGTGTACCTGTAAGATGAGCAAGGAATTCAAATAGATTTGTTACTTTTTAAACTCGAAAGTGATGAGATGGGACAGGATTACATACCTTGAGTGATATAATGGTACGGGACGGGAAAGCAGTGCAGGTGACAGCATTGGGTTTGAATATAAATAAAAGAGTACGCGGAAATCATATGTTCCTGATGTGGACTGGATTCAAAAAGTATCTGCACCAGGGCGGAGCCGGGCTGGCCCCTAGTAAAAAAATACGTGTCATACAATAAACAGAGAAATGTTTTAATGCAATCACTCCCATTTGTATTTTTCAGAGTGAATTGATACCTGTAGGCTAGTGTAACCTAGCTGTCGGCAACGGCTGTAAATTGTTATCCAAAGGCATTAAATCACTTGGAGTACGTAATTAATGCCACGCCTCTCTGGCTCGGAATCCTGGCAAAATGCAGCAACGTTCAACGCTCTGACAACTTTGCTACTAATATAAAGCGCAGGCGCGCCGTTCGTAAAATACTACTCGCATCTTTGGGACGGTTTCGCCGATTAATTGCTCGATGCCTTGGATTAATTGTAGCGGCATCCCAACATTAATTATGAAGCGTGTCCACCTGGACTCTCAAAATTATTTTACTGCCTTTCTATTAATCGTTCTAAAAAACCTCAGCATCCTGTGTTCCTTATTAATTTACTCGTATTTTTGCATATTTACGTAATTTAAGATTTAAAAAAAAACAAAGGATATCTAACATTAAAATAAATATGCATTTGATTTTCCAACATAATTCAAAGATAGTTATATTAAAGACTATTTATTGTATTGTCCAAAGTCGTTGCCAAAAGATAATTATTTTTGTTAGAGAAACTATTTTACCTGGACATCACGCCTATATCCCCTAAGGGTCCCCTAAGTTTCCACTAGTAGCTTCATGCTTTACCGAGCTTTTTTCTGTCCCAAGATGTGACAAGGCGGGTAATCTAAAAGGACTGCTATGTTTCGTTGATAATATCTATTATATCATGTACCGTTGTCCGAAAGATATCTCAATGTATATGTATAAAGGAACTCTCTTCCGTTGCAACAGTTTAGAGTAACGGTAATAGTCTATGACACTTTCAAAAAAACGTCTTCACAGTTACGTATGAATTAGCTATTTGTAATTTCACAACAAAATATAAAATACTCGTAGAATATGCTGTTGCTAACGATATATTCAGACTAATATTACTAAGGGACCTTCAAGAAAAGAGTTTCCATTTTCCTTAACGCACCCGCAAGGCATAGACGATGCCTCTAATATCTAATGATGTGGCTGTTGATGGACGACAGTGAACTGAACACATTCCATCCTATACCTGTAAACACAAACCCAGAAAACCAAAACCGGGAACAAAACAAGGCCAAACAAAGCACCCAATCTTACTCAGTAACCATAAAAAACCTAGTCAATAATAACTGGACCCTCGATGAGGTCAAAGCACTAAAAATTAACAAAAAAAAGATAACCAGAAACCGGTCTAATAAACCAGCATCTGAGTTTTATACGCACAACAACTTTACTCGTGGACGCGAGCACTTCGCAAGGAAAACTCACAATGCGAACGGAAATAGTAATATTAATCATTTTATTAAGTCACAATTTAAGTTACGGGTACAGTTACGAAGATGATGAAGCAACAGTGTATATTGATGATGGAGAATATGCAGATCCTCAACCATGTCGAGGGTATTGTGAGAAAGCACCGCGGGAGAAAAGAGTCGCCGATTATTCTGTGAACAGCAGAATCATTGACGTGATGATGAAGACGCCACAGCTACATCTCAAACCAAGCGAACCAGACATCTTCTCGTTTTTAAGAGACAAGTACGAACTGCCAAAAGGTAAGTACGATGGTGTCCTTATTTATGTCTCTTTATATGACAGCCTCCATGGCATAGTTGACTGTGAAGCTCGCTGTGAAACAATAGACCGCACTTTCAATCCTCGCAACAAGGCATTTTTTGTAAGAACAAAAAATATAAGTTACTGGTCTGCCGTTGTGAGATCAAAAAGACTCTCGTCATTTTTGATATGCAAGACATAAGATAGGTACCTTACTAGGGTCAGTGCTCAGGAACGTATGTGGCTGTGCCTATTATTTTTATTTATTTAATTCATGGTTAATTATGATCTATGATAGTCCCAAAAAGTATCTGAAAGCGATACATTGTTATTACCTTTATTTAGAAACAACGCCGAAATTCATTTTAATGTTAATTGACATGAAAACTTTCAAGATCAAACCGTGAATGTATTATATTATATATTTTTTTGAAAATGTTGAGTTTTATAAATAAAATACACAGAAATGAAGGTTATCTTGACTTCACGATATAAAATTTTAATAAGTAACAATTATGTTGTCCTCCATACACAAATACATATATGTAGGATATCATTTATCAGCCAAAAGAACCAAACGTAATGTTTTCACGAAATGCTTTATTTCTTAAAATTACACATTTTATAAGATATCTTAATAATTTATCACATCTTTTTCTTTGTCCGTCATCGAACCATCATCTGTCTATTTTTTCCTTTTTAAATATCTTCAAATTAATTAGTTCCAAAATAACTGCAATAAAACTCTTTTCTAATTATTCCGACACGGCCATCCTGGTCAATCATCTGTCTCAGATGATTCATCTTCTGGTGAGATCCATGGTTTCATAAAATCAGCTGATGTCGTCGTATTAATCGGACCTTCGCTGTTACCAATTTTCCTCACAGCATAGCGATCGTTACGGTTGGCTTTTATAACTTCATACGGTCCTAGATATTTTGAAAGTAATTTGCTTCCTTGCGCAAACTGTGTCTTCTTGATAGCAACCAAGTCTCCAACATTATAAATTGTTACTTTCTTTCGTTTTCTATTGTAGTATTCTCTTTTGATTAATTCTTTTGTTTTTATAACTCCAAAATGTTCTCTTTCGTGGTTTCTTCTGATTATCTCATACTGCATCCTCTTCGGCACAACAATCAATTTAGTTCCATCTTTCATTTTATACAAAATTTCGTTCTCAACCATGTAGTCTTGGTTAACTTCTGTTTTTAAAATCTTCTTTATCAGTCTTATGTGTTCTGCTTCATTCTTTGCTTTTCTTATACGAGCGGTAGTGTCTGTGAACACCTTTGCCTCCTTTAACTTATCTATTCGATCTTTTATAATCGGAAGAGGAAATCTTTCCTTAATAATCTTTTTATTTAATTTTCTATAGTCGACACATAATCTTAGTGTATTATCTTTCTTTTTAGCCAGAACTACAGGGCTTGTAAAATCAGATTTACTGGGCTTGATAATTTCTTTGTCCAACCATTCTTTAATTTGTGTATTAACAGCAGTCATTTCCAAGGGTGACAATCGGCGTGGATTTTGATAAACAGGATTTTCATCGGTTAATATTATTTTCAATTCAACGTTACTCTCTTTCTTCTTTTCATTAGGTCTATACTCTTCACACATCTTATGAATCTGTTCCTTGTATTTAGAATCTCCTATATCATAATCTCCTTCAGTGTAGATTTCGTTTTTCGCTATTCCGGTAAGACACGTAGATTCTGTTTTGTAGTCTTTAACATCTTCTCTCATTTTCTCGAACTCTGACTTCGTAATAAGGTTGACGTCACTTAAGGTTACAACATCTTTGCCATTAATTTTTATCTTCTTGTAAGGAACTTTTTCTTTTTCATCTTTGTTTTGAATATTCAACGTCTTCGTAAGCTTATTGGTACATTCAGTAGACTTGTGACCGAAGTCATTGCACTTAAAACATTTTATACCTTTTGTGCAGTTCGATGACACATGGTCTAAATCTCCGCAGTTGTAACATCTGTGCATACGAATCTTCTTTGTAGTTGAAGTCTGGGCAAATGACGCACCAGCATGAACAGGGTGAGCAGCTTTAAGAGACATCTTCTTCCTAAACTCACTGTAGATATCTAACTTCTTGCGAAATTCTTTCATATCCGAAGCACCGTATAGAATGGCTTTGTTGGTCTCCAAGTCTCGGATACCAGCAATGACATATTCCATCAGAGCCGCGTCTTCAACCTTGCCATGAAGCGCCAATTCTTTCATAGTCAGGAAATATTGTTGATAAGTTTCGTCGCTCTTCATTTTACGAGATGCAAGTTTCTTATGTACTACTGCGCTATTAATCTTTGGTCCAAATTCTTCTGTAAGTTCTTCTTTCAAAGTCGTATAATCTTTAACTCTTCCTAAAGACCGCAGAAACAGCTTCGCAGTTCCGTCTAAAAGCCTTTTTGCATAAATTAGTTTTTCAACCTTAGTCCATTTCATAATCAAGGCAGTATCTTCAAATTCCTCAATAAATGTTTCTATAGGGTAGGTGTCATCTCCGGTAAAAGTATTCATCGACTTCTCCAAATCCTGGAATGATATTTGTACGCCATGCTCTTGTTCTTCACCTTCATTTTCGTATTTATCATCTTTCTTTGGCGGCATCGTAGCTGTAGAACTAGTATTACTCTTCACAATAGAATGACTTCTTAAGTTGCGTCTTATTCCACTCGTCGTAGAAAATAATGATTCATTTGTATTCATTTAGTCTTCCGTCTTCAAAAACAAATCAAATTTTCAACGGCGCGATTCATTAACGGCGTTGTCAAATTGACTTACATTTCTCGAATCTTCGATATGCGTCTGTTTCTTTTTTCGGCTGATTTTTCAGTATCCCGGACGAGCCCCCAAAAGTTGTAGGATATCATTTATCAGCCAAAAGAACCAAACGTAATGTTTTCACGAAATGCTTTATTTCTTAAAATTACACATTTTATAAGATATCTTAATAATTTATCACATCTTTTTCTTTGTCCGTCATCGAACCATCATCTGTCTATTTTTTCCTTTTTAAATATCTTCAAATTAATTAGTTCCAAAATAACTGCAATAAAACTCTTTTCTAATTATTCCGACATATATATCTTAAAGTATAAGAGCACTATTTTTTACAATTTCAGGTTTCAAAGGTCCTCTATCAGAATACGACTTCATAGTAGTGGGAGCCGGCTCAGCGGGAAGTGTTTTAGCTTCGCGTCTCAGTGAGGGTCGACAGGCGTCTGTTCTATTGCTAGAAGCTGGCCAGGGAGAGAACTTACTCACTGATGTGCCCATACTGGCCCCAGTGTTCCAACAAACAGATTACACGTGGCCTTATTTAATGGAGCATCAGCCTGGAGTATGCGTAGGTCAGTATTGAGGTCCGTTATTTTAAAATTCTATATTACAGCGAATTTAGGACTATATTTTGCTGCAGACTATCATCTAGAAATATAAATATATACACTATCATCTAAATATAAAACGACCGATTTTTTAAATATTTATTAAGTAGAAATATAAAGAAATATATTTAAAGACGTAGTCCCACTAAAACCAATTATTATGTAACCGTAGGATGGATCTCGTTGGTATCGTTCATTAAATATAGTATCTAAATTAAAAAATAAACTATTACGATATTATGTTATAAAATAAATAAATGCATTTGAAATTCTTTTCTAAATAATTTTTAATGCATTTAAGTATTTATTTTATAATAGTTCTGTATGAAAACAATGATACGGAAATAGATAATTAAGGTACCACTTAATAATTTAGCATAACTAACCAATTAAAATTTAAATCTTGCGGGCACCGCCACTGAAACATTGGCCTTCATCATATTATTACATATTATGTTATGTTATGTTATGTTATGTTACTTAATAGATAAGAAAAAAACAACTATGTTACATTTTGTTGACGTATACATTACTATAAGTGCGTGGTGGCCTGTTGGTAACGGACCATACGCGGCTACTACATGTTCACGGTGGTCGCGGGTTCAAATCCCAGGGCACACCTCTGACTTTTCGGAGTTATGTGTGTATTGATAGTCAATCACCACGCACTTTAACGGTGAAGGAAAACATCGTGAAGAAACCTGTATACCGTAGCGATTTTAAAGAATTTCTACGGTATGTAAGTCCGCCAACCCGCACTAGGCCAGCGAGGTGGACTATATGGCCTAACCACTCTCAATCGATTCCCTCGATTTTAGAGTAGGCCCGTGCCCTGCAGTGGGACGTATATGGGCTGATATAGATATAGATACATTACTATGATATAACCTCTTACGATATAATATTTGAAGCACAAACTAATGGTATGCGACAAAGCAACTCAATGATCATTATGGAATTCAAGCACCTAATTCAAATTTTCTTTTTCGCCTACCATTGAGGTCATAATAACAAAGTTCATTGTGAATGTGGCTGCCGATGCCGGAATTGGAGCATAATCTATTATTTAGTTTTCTCTTCCTCGTTAGTCTTAGCAATATTTTTTAAACGTGGCCTTAAATATTGAATAGAAGGAAAATAGCGTATGAATTATTAAAGGTTGGGAAAATACGGATACCAATGATCATGGATATGAAGTAACTAGGTACTAAACAAATATACTGATTGACACCTCTCAAACCACCATGTATACCTTGTCAACGCAAATAATACGCTTGAGACTTACTCGTATTACACACGTACATTACATAACAATTTAAATACCACTTAATTGCCACCATAAATGACGCCACACACATAATTGATACAAAAGACTATTTTACAGTTTTTTTTTTGCACCTTAAATAGAAGAAAGATTTGGTAACAAATCCAACTACCTAAAAAGTTATGAACAAAATTATTTAGAACGTTGAAAATCCATATGACGATTTATTTCAATTCCAGGCATGCAAAATGAAAGGTGCTTCTGGCCAAGAGGGAAGGCTATAGGAGGCTCCAGTGTCATCAACTACATGATCTACACCCGAGGAACTCCTGTCGATTGGGACAGGATAGCAGCTGATGGAAACTATGGATGGTAAGAATTTCTTACAAAGCTTCAAAACGTACACCAATGATATGCCTTGAACAAAAAAGTCTTACGAAATTATGGCTAGTGGATACAAAAATGAAACCCTTATCTAATTTTAACACATTGCAGGTCGTATAAAGATGTTTTACCATATTTTATGAAATCTGAACGCGCTAAACTCAAGGGTTTACAAGACTCCCCCTATCATGGTCGGAATGGAGAACTCACAGTTGAAGACATCCCGTTTAGGTAATGTTGGTTCGAAATAAAAATTAATTACAACCTTGTATCTAAGCATATTTAAATACTAATACCAACTTTTGTATTTTTAGATCCAAATTATCTAAAGCATTCCTAGATGCAGCAAAGCTTTATGGTCATCGAAGAGTAGACTACAACAGTCCCGACTTCTTCGGATTTAGTTACATTCAAGCTACGATGTCTCGAGGACACAGAACCAGCAGCGCGAAAGCATTCTTACATAATAATAAAAAGAGGAAAACCCTACACATATTGCCTGGCAGTAGAGTCACTAAAGTATTAATAGATCCTAAAACAAAATCTGCAGTAGGCGTTGAATTTTATAATAATGGTCAAGTGTATCAAATTAAAGCAAAGAAAGAAGTTATATTATCCGCCGGGCCCATCGAATCGCCGCATCTACTAATGCTGTCTGGCATTGGACCAAAACAACATTTAGAATCGTTTGGAATACCAGTGATACAAGATTTAAAAGTAGGTGAATCTCTTTACGATCATATTTCGTTCCCTGGCCTGGCGTTTACTTTAAACGCTACTAGAATTACTTTGGTTGAAAGAAAAATAGCAACGATAGATAATGTCGTACAGTTCGATCAATATGGAGACGGACCGATGTCGTCATTAGCTGGAGTAGAGACTATTGGATATATAAAGACAAATTTATCTAAGGAAGCCATTGACTACCCAGACATTGAATTACTGGGTTCGTGCGCGTCCCTCGCTTCTGACGAGGGTAATATAATAGCAAAAGGAATTCATCTCGATGATTGGTTTTACAAAGATGTATACCAATCAATTGAAAATGTTGAAAGTTTCACTGTTCTATTTATGCTATTACATCCAAAGTCTAAAGGTTATTTGCGACTAAGATCAGCAAATCCATTTGACGATCCTAAATTATACGGTAATTACTTGTCTCACCGCGACGATGTAGCGACAATGGTAGCTGCTATCAGGTACATCATAAAACTAATTGATACTCCGCCTTTTAAAAAGTATGGATCAAAGTTGCACAAGAAGCATTTTCCAACGTGCAAACATTTTACATTCGGCAGTGATGATTATTGGGAGTGTGCTGTAAGGAGCATTACGGCGACACTGCATCATCAGATCGCTACATGCAAAATGGGACCAGCGTCAGATACCGAGGCTGTGGTAGATCCCGAACTGAGAGTTTATGGTGTGAAAAACCTTCGTGTTGTTGATAGTAGCGTGATACCGAGAACTATTGTGGCACATACGAATGCACCAGCGATAATGATCGGTGAAAAGGCTGCAGACCTAATAAAAAATACTTGGAAAAATGTGTGAAGATCTTACAATCAAGGCCAAAATGAATGTGAATGGTCTGCATCATGTTAGGTAGCTTAGCTTGTACAGTAAGCTAAATTCTTACAGAACAGCAGCGTATTTTTTCTCTGAAAAACCAGAATGATATTAATCAGTAAAGAACAATGAATATGTTGCAAGCAATTTAATAATACGAGTTGCCAAGGTAGGGAAATATATTTGCTATGCACATGGTCAGCTTTAAGGATAATTTGTAGGTAATAATTCTAAGCTAAGTATGTATTAAGAACAAGGATTATTCAAGTATTTATTATAGCACTTAGATTATGACACTTAGACTTCCTCGGTGGCGCAGTTGTAGTACGGTGCGATTACAAAGCTGAGGTCTCGGGTTCGAATCCCGGTTCGGGCAAAGTGATATTGGATTTTTGTATTCATTGTCAGCCCGGAGTCAGGAATTTGTGCCCGATATGATAGGCTCGCCCCCTATCACATGGTGGGACGGAACATACAAGGCGAAATGTGGGTGTCCTGGTGGCGCCTCTGCCTACCCCTTCTGGGATAAAGGCGTGAGTTTATGTATGTATGTATGTATGTAAAAAGATAAAATCTGTATCTTAAAAAATAATTATACAAATAGGTACGTCAAAATAAAATAAAAATTAATGTTGTAGTTTTGATCATTATTTCAATCCCTCGATTATTCAAAATGTATTAAACATAGAAGACAAAACGATAGACATTCTATTCGATGGTGAGTTTATTACATTATAAGCATAAACATTTACACTCTTGTAAGAAACTGAATATAAAGATAAATCTACAAAGGTAAATATGACTTCAACATTATTCAAATTACGAGTAAGAGAAAACAACGCTTACAAGAATATCACTCAACCCAATCCTCTTCTGTGATAGACCTTTACACAGTTGATACAAACTCTTCTTTCTCGTAAGGAATTTTTTTATTACGTAGTGCGAATCACATCAATTCTAACTCACAATATTAAATGCTGTTACGAGAAAGATACCTAAACATTAAAAATTATGCCGTTTGTTAATAATACCTTAGAAATTGGATCACTAAATAGCAATTTTTCTACGTTCATTTTTCCTAAATTTTTATACTCTAGTAAAGTATTAGAGGATTTTCTCATGGAAATCTTTGCGAGAAGTTTAATACGTTCGGCATAGGACTTTTTGGAGGTGAAAATGATGAAGATAAAATGTTAGTCAAGAAATAATTCTAACAATCAACAAAGCGTTTGTAGTAGCTTGGTTAGCGTCTTTGTTTTTCATACATAATTACTATAAACTTCCGTTAAGAATACATTTGATAACATATACCGTTGTGCAAAATACATCATTTATAAAAACATTTTAATGTACATGTCCGTTAGAAAGATTTAGAATTGCGAGCATAATGACAAATGGCTTGAATTTAAAATAAAATGATGGTTCCATACAACGATTATTGTTGCTGAAAATCTTCATAATTTATTTCTTAATATTTAGCTACTTTATACAAGGACTTCGTTCACAAAGTTGCAAGCTTAGAAAACTGCGTGCATTACTAAACTGTAAATTATGAATATTTTAATAAATAGCAGCCTATTTAATATTGATTACATTACAATACTAATGATTACAATCTCCAGTAATCCAATACCAGTTACGAAACAAGATCAAACAAAAAGCGAAATCTTGGAAAGCTACCGAGCATCCCTAAAAATCTTAGCAATGATTAATCAAATCCCACGCTAAGGTCAAGACACTAATAAAATTAACAAACAAAATCAAATAGAAACAGGTTCAATAAAATAATGTAATGACGACGATGTAGCCGACTTTACGCACAACAATTTTGGCCATACACACGAGCACTTCACGAAAGTGATTTAAAAATGCAAACGTATATAGTATCTATATTTTTACTAAGTTACAATCTAAGTTGTGGATACAGTTTCGATGACGATGAAGCAACTGTTTCTGTTGATGAGGGAGAATATGCAGAGCCTATGCCATGTGAAAGATATTGTGAGACAGCACTGCGGGATGGAAGAGTTTCTGAATGTTGCGTGAAGAGTAGTATCGTAGACGTCATGATGAAGACACCACAGCTGCATCTCAACCCTAATGAACCAAGCATCTTCTCTTTTTTAAGAGACAAGTATGAACTACCAGAAGGTTAGTATAATAGAGAAACGTTAATTGTAAGTTGAATAACCGGCATACATTTTCCACGATTAAGTTTCGAAACAACGTCGAAGTCGGCAACAATCTTGAACTTAACCGCAATTCGCTTTAACCTTTTCAAGTGCACTTCGTGAATGAATGAATTAGTATTATGTAAGGTTAGTAGTATAGAAGATCTACAGACGAATTTATTATTTTACCTTGATAATGTAAAATACATGTAAATATTGTGCTTTGCGGATATTTTATTAACTTAAATATTATGTAAGGTTAGTAGTATAGAAGATCTACAGTCGAATTTATTATTATATCTTTATAATGTAAAATACATGTAAATATTGTGCTTTGCGGATATTTTATTAACTTAAATACAAATGAAATTCTCTTAAATTTTCGTCACATTTCAAATCATCATCATTATCATAATCAAGGCGACATTTTTATTATACTGACTAAACAATAAATTGTGTTAATTCTTATATATTGGGTTATATTTTGTTACTCTTAAAATATTGCATCCGTTAACTTCAGTCATTCGTTAAATTTTATTTAAAAAATCATCACATCTTTATTGTTTAAAAGAAATCATAAACCTACAATTTTATATTAAAAAGTGGTATTCATAAGCAGGGGAAGTAACAAGAAATAAACAGTATAAAATTCAGAATTATAAATTCAGGTTTCAAAAGGTCCTCTATCAGAATACGACTTTATAGTAGTGGGAGCCGGCTCATCGGGAAGTGTTGTAGCTTCGCGTCTCAGTGAGGGTCGACAGGCGTCTGTTCTACTGCTAGAAGCAGGCCAGGGAGAGAACTTACTCACTGATGTACCCATACTGGCCCCAGTGTTCCAACAAACCTAATACGCGTGGCCTTATCTGATGGAACATCAGCCTGGAGTATGCACAGGTCAGTATTTAAACTCACAAAACTATCTAGGTGGTGAAATAATGTGTTACCAATAAAAACATATTTTTTTCATTTGGGCTCCTGCGACCAAAAGGATTTTAATTTTATTATTTAAGTCTTTAAATGGTCTACACGCACACACGTTAAAAATATGACTATGACTTTGCAATAACATAACTAGCGTTTACATAAGGTGAAATTCTTTACATGTTCACTAATATTAATTTAAACTGAAACTTTTCAGTAAAATCTAATTTGGTAAATTCATTTTTATTTGCAGTTCATAAAATATATAATGTTGAATGCCAACATAACCAAACTGCTCAGAAAAAGCATTCAATTAATTGTTTAAAGCAAAAACAACCTTTGACTTTAATTTCAGCCATGAAAAATGAAAGGTGTTTTTGGCCAAGAGGAAAGGCCATAGGTGGCACTAGTGTTATAAACAATATGATCTACACCCGGGGAACACCTGTCGATTGGGATAGGATAGCAGCTGATGGAAACTATGGATGGTAAGGATTTTAAGTAGCTAGCTTTACATTTATCTATGAATAATCCACAAATAGAACTTCCGAAATTGTTCTTATTGCATATATCGAAAGACGAGACCTAATCGAAGATTCTACTATTTCAGGTCTTATCATGATGTCTTGGCGTATTTCATGAAATCGGAAAGTGCCAACCTCAAAGGTTTACGTGATTCTCCTTTTCATGGACGCAGTGGGGAACTAAGTGTTGAAGACGTCCCATTTAGGTAAGCAAAAGAAAATTTATAATTTATGCCAATATTTAAAAAAAAATAGGTACTTATATGTTTTTGTGTGTTTTAGATCCAAATTATCTAAAGCATTTCTGGATGCAGCAAACCTTTATGGACACAGAAGAGTAGACTACAACAGCCCCGATTATTTTGGCTTCAGTTATATTCAAGCTACAATGTCAAAAGGTCACAGAACCAGCAGCGCGAAAGCATTCTTACATAATAATAAAAAGAGAAAAAACCTACACATATTGCCTGGCAGTAGAGTCACAAAAGTATTAACAGATCCCAAAACAAATACTGCAATAGGTGTGGAATTTCATAACAACGGTAAAATTTATCAAATCAGAGCAAAGAAAGAAGTTATTTTATCCGCCGGACCCATCGAATCACCGCATTTACTAATGCTGTCTGGCATTGGACCAAAACATCATTTAGAATCGTTTGGAATACCAGTGATACAAGATTTAAAAGTAGGCGAATCTCTTTACGATCACATCTCTTTCCCTGGACTAGTATTCACTTTAAACACCACTAGATTGACATTACTTGAAAAGAGGATAGCGACTATTGATAACGTCATACAGTTTGATCACTTTGGCGACGGTCCAATGACATCGTTAGTCGGAGTAGAAACCATTGGATACATCAAAACGAATGTTTCTAAAGAACTAAATAATCACCCCGACATTGAATTGTTAAGTTCGTGTGCTTCCCTCGCTTCTGATGAAGGTCATGTAGTGGCCAAGGGGATTAATTTAGAAGATTGGTTTTACAAGGAAGTCTACAAACCGATTGAAAATGTTGAAAGTTTCACTGTCTTCTTTATGCTATTACATCCAAAGTCTAAAGGTTATTTACGACTAAGATCAGCAAATCCATTTGACGATCCTAAATTATACGGTAATTACTTGTCTCATCGTGACGATGTAGCGACAATGGTAGCTGCTATCAGGTACATCATAAAACTAATTGATACTCCGCCTTTTAAAAAGTATGGATCAAAGTTGCACAAGAAGCATTTTCCAACGTGCAAACATTTTACATTCGGCAGTGATGATTATTGGGAGTGTGCTGTAAGGAGCATAACGGCGACACTGCATCATCAGATCGCTACATGCAAAATGGGACCGGCTTGGGACCCTGAAGCCGTGGTAGATCCTGAACTTAGAGTCTATGGTGTCAATAACCTTCGTGTTGTTGATAGTAGCGTGATACCGAGAACTATTGTGGCACATACAAATGCACCAGCGATAATGATCGGTGAAAAGGCTGCAGACTTGATTAAAAATACCTGGAAAAACTTATAACGCACTAAAATCTATAGATAATGGATATTTTAAAAGACCTTATAAGTTATTATTAATACGGATAAAATAAATATGCACGTCAAAGTTAAGGATATTTATGTCAAAATTATTTTTATGTTAGTTAATAAGATCAATTATTGTTAAAGTATTGTTAAGTATTATTAAGTAAGGCATTAGCTTTGCCTAAATGTTAGTGCATATATTTAAAGCAAAAGTACATAGTTTATTATAGGGAGAAAAGTATGTACACTGGAATAAAAAACACTCAATGTACCATGTTTTGTGTACTTTTCACTATTATTCACAAAACCTTTTAGAATTACAAAAAAACACATTATAGACCGAAGTCAAAAGGATTACCGACAAATTTCTTAAGAGATATAGCGTGTCTTAAAATCAAATAGATATGATGATCCCTTTCTAGTCTCATATTTCTACTTGCATAGACGCTCTAGGATATAAGTGCATTACAGACAGATGTGTACTCGTAGTATTATTATCTATGTGGATTGTGGATTTGGGCTGTCAAAAATAATTATTAGCAGACACACCATGTCTGTTACCACTCATGTATGTGTATTAGTAATCGAGTGACTAATCGTGTTAATGTAGGCGTGTAATCGACGAATGACACTGAGTGTCTCGCCAGTAATAATCATGTGTCTGTTTTGCCACACTACAGATTATTCACTTCTATACAAATGTGATACTGTAATTAATATGTTCTTCATTCCAAATTATAAGGGAAAATATACGCTGGTCCACGATGTAAGTGACACTAATTTTATTTATCCAAAAAATTATAACATCCTTATTTTCCTCGTTATAATGCATAAAATACCTATGAAAATTCCTGGCTGCAATCAGTCTTAAATTATTATTTTACTAGGCTGTAGAAAAAAGACATAGAATTACATATATCCTTGATAACATAGTAAACGAATGTACGCTCTGCGCATTTATAAGCGCGTTGGCAATAAATGACATTACAATGGTAATACGAGCAGTAAGGTTAAACCAATAACACATATTACGCAAGACTATATCGAACTGCCCAATTGAAGTATACACAATGACAATAATACATTTGTAAAAAACGCAAATCAACGAAGTCCTCAAGGACTTTCAAACTACGTGTATTATATTTAAATGACCCGATGGTCACTCATTATTCACACTGTTATCCCATTCATTGAATTCCAACGAATGTATGATCAAATATTCATGCAATTGCACCTAAAAATTTAATTTCTCATCCAACTGCAACAGTAGACGCGGACAAGGAAAATATAAATATTTAATAACAACTTCATATTTCCTCGCTGGTGTATTGACGTAAAAAATTGGTATTATAATTTTGTATTCTAACCAACTCTGTAGAAATAAATTTATGGTTATCATGACGATTTTCTTTGACACAGACAAATCGATCGTCCGCCTTTTAAAAAGTATTGAGCAAAGTTACTCATGAAGTACTAACTAAACTAAACGTACTTAAACGTTTGGATTCTCGAAGTGACAATAATTTTCACTATGTTGAAGGAGATTTACAACATTGCTAAGGCATCAGATCACTACTAGTAAATTGGAACAAGCCTCAGGTCCTGCTGCCTTCATGATGCCCGATGCATTCTTTAAATGCGAATTTAAAGTGTTTTTATTATTGGTATTACAGAAACATATTTTCCCAAGAACCATAGGTCACTGGACCGGCAATACTAGCAATAATAATCGATAAAATGGACAGTGATTAAATATTAAAAACAACACCACGAGTATCTATAAAAGTATACCCTGATAGTGTAAAAGAATACATAATGAATTCGATAAACAAGCGTTCGTCGTAAGCGATGTCAATATTGTTTCTGATGTATTCCCTCTTGCTATTGACGCTTTGCATAAAAACCGACCAGACGGTAATAATAGCATTTCAGAATAAAATACGTGCTATCAAATGTAAAGATAACCAAATGATGTGCACTGTCTATTACCAGTCATGTATTACGTAAACGTTGGCATAAAAATCACGAATAAGAAACGTTGGTCTTACAACAATATCCTCTATGTTTGTTGATTTATTTTATTATAGTAATAGTAATGTATATTTAGATCTCAAGCAGGCGCCTGTTGTTAAAATGAGCTTTAGTGAGATGTGTTAAAAAAGATGTAACGCCTACACCGTGCGAGAGGATCGAGTAGAACCCATATAATTTGACAACCTCGGTGGTGCATTAAAATGTGTATGTAATCCATAAGTATTTGTTTCGTGTCTGGGTGTTGTGACCCGAAAACTCTCATCGTTGCTTATAATCATGACACGAAACATTAATCTTTCTGCGGGGTCAAGTCTGTGTATGCGACTGTTGGATGTATTTTTTACATTCACGAATTCTGGTCATGGTCATCACTTTTTTAATTTCTCATTCGTTTATCTGATACAAGCAAAGTGTTCGAACGTTTGAACAAAATAAATTCACGAAACATCAAACAGTACGTCGGAACGAAGTTATTTTAAAACTGAGCATATTCATTCAACTATAAAAAAGTCGCTCCAAGGACGAGTCAATCAAACATATAAATAAACGTACACACATATTATAGTATGACGGTAATACTACTAAAGAGTATGTCTGGTTTGGGTGTTCATTTGGCATTTGTTTTTAACTTCGATAACCTCTGTTCGGGACAGACTTGTGAGACCAAGTTCGGCATCAAAAAACACGTTTCGTACCATAAATATTGAGTCTTGCATATTATATCGAACAGATTGGGGCAAATTGAGATGTAAGGATAGGTTTCCAACGAGCTTGTATAGATAAGAAATAATGCCTAATCGATACAACGCATACATTAGCACATGTTTCTGACGCTAAGCCAAGCAATACATAGACTATTGATCAAAATATTATCCTTATAGAATGTTGATAAATCAAAATTATTGCCACGATATTTCTAGGGAAAAACATCACGTGTGTAAAGGTCGACCTCAAACTTGTAAAACTTCTTTATCCTTATATTTCGTTATGATATGAACAATGGAAAATACAGATATTTCTTCCAATGCATTTGCTGTTAACTGTCGAATCCTCAGTAATATAAATACGAATGTGGTGCTTTTACGCCCTATCTACGAAATCGATCATCGTAAATCATTACACGTAGTTTGAGTTCCAGAAAAGGGCACAGGCTACCTTTCATAGAACATACTATTAATAACTGAGCTCTTGGATTAAATCATTTTTTTAGTATGGACCTACAACTTAGATCGATTGACAAAACTACGATAAGGAACGAAAGCCGTAGGGTAGATGTATTGCTTTAATATCAATATCTTCTGTTATGTTCCTTTGATGCAATCCAAGCGTGACTGCCATTCAATGATTGAACAATGTTTTATTAACGATTGGTGTCTGGGGCCTCGCCGATAACTGTAGCCTTTATGCTATATCGGGACAAAGCAAAGCTTTATTAATACATAATGAGCTCATCATATTATGGACAATTAAATATCTCCAAACAAAAATGGATACGATGGTTTTCCAAGTTTCGTGTATAGAATGGTAAAATTTAGTTCTACTATATCAATTTACGTTATATTTTAAGTGTAGAATACTCTAGGTAATTATTGTCGTCGTACTTTGTTTTGCGACTACTCCCGGTCTTGTATCCGCCTTCACCGATCCCAGTTCCGTAGAAGCTTTAAAATCTAATACAGGGACTCTTAAAAATTTAGTGAACCATCCTTTTACCACCAATTTTTATTTGATGCTCAGCTCAGGAACTCATGCTTACCTTTTTTTTTTCGAGAAATGTTTCTAACCTATTTTAAAACACTAGTACATATTCAGTTACTCTCCTCTGCTAATTCACGCATTAATTCGCTTCATTGACGGTATAATTAATTCACAATCCAACATTTACAATTAGAAAACCGAGTGATAACAAGTCAAAATTTGCTATAAAATAAACTTCGAAAGAATAATTTTGCCACGGGAATCACTAACAAATCTCGTTTAAACCAGTTTATAAACTTACAACAGACTTGTCTGTCTCGTACAACGATTTTTTGTTAGCTCTGGCAGATGGCCGTCAAAAATACATACCGTGGTCCCCTTTTTCTTTCATTGTAATACTTTATACACAAATGCATATATGAAAAGAATGGTAATAATAACAAAAACTTATACTACGTGTAGAGGTATAACAGAGTATACAAATGTAAATTGTTACAAAATTATACTTTATTTTAGTGCATTTAAAATATTTTTATAGTCTCTGAACCACTTATTATATTAATTCTGCATACTATTTTATGATCGCGAATGGATAAAAACAAATGATTTTCAACAATAATTTACTCCAATTCCACTTTTAAAGTACACAATCCAACAATATACTTTTAATTCCAATTGATCCTGTAGAATTGGACAAATAGCAAGATAGGTTAAGACATTTCGAAGCACTTATAATTTCCTTCCGTGGAATTGAAAAAGAAAACATTAGTCACACAATACCTACTATTCGATGTCGTGACATAGTAACTATAGATATACATACTTACGATTGCATATGTAAATATTAATGTACAAAAAGAATTATATATGTATTTGTCTCGACGAAGCAAGAACTTTGACCTTTGGTTTCCCAATTAACCTTTCTCTGTTTCAATGTTATACTCGTCTTTTGAGTATAGCGTGTTTGAGTCACATATGACGCCATAACTAAAAGGGCGCCTCGGGACTTGGAGTAGTTTTACTATATTTCACTTGGTTTTGGATGGCAAACATGAGATCCCATCGTAGCATTCTCGCCTTGGACGTTCAAACTATCTCCTCCAGAACGCTAATAATGCCAAAAGCGATATTAATCGGAATCCAATGAATTTTTGGGCAACTATAAAACCAATATTGGCAATTAAACATGATGAGTAGGACGCGTAGATTATTATGCGAATGCTTATTCATGGTCAGTCATATGATTTGGACGTGTTGATGTCGCATCAAATACTCGTTTATGATTACAATGCACACTATAAAAATACGGCAGTCGGCACCACATCTGATATTTTAAATGTGTCGTGTAATACACAAACTCAAGGACAGTCCCATTACAATTTTAAAAGCATGCATTGTATGTGTGTTTAACGCTTATGCATATTCATTCAATATGTTTTCCGATTTAAAATATTCAAAAATCAATATAGTAATCCAGTCTTCCTATTCCAATTGAAAATTAAATTAGCAGAGGCAAAAATAACTTATAAATACGAGGATGTTGTTTCTTGTAATTTTTTGTACTTTTAGTAGAACTCAATAGTTACATTCATTCGCTTTATCAAGTGGAGGATTATCGATATGGACGGAATAATTTAATTGTAATTACCGGCATCTTCAAATGTGGAAGTCCGAGCTCAGCACTGGGCCTAGCAAGGGCTAATAGAATGGTTGATATAGAGATAGCAAGATCTGTTCTTTTGATGCTATTACAAAAAAAACAACACAATTGACGCGGAAACAAAAATCATCGAGTAACCTTGAGTAACCCAAACATAACAACTCCATACATAGTACAGCACGAAATTGTGAAGAATTTAAGTGCTCAAAAGAAAATTATTTTCTTATCGTAAGAGTTTAAAAACAACTATTATCTTATCTTTTTATTCTTAAATCTTGGCGTCATTCGTAACAAAAGCAAGGAGCAAAGTTATGCGCCACAGAGCTAAATACTCGCGTAACTCGAAAAAAATTCACAATTAATTGAGTCACTCAATCTCGTGGTAAAACGGGTACTAAAATAGCAAATTATTGGACGTCATAGGTCACGCCCAGATAGGTACATAAGGTTTTCTGTGTCGTAGAACATAGTTATAACTAATATTCTAATAGTATTCTATTTTATGATTAGAAAATACTACAAAATAATTTGTTAATACATTTTCTAATTGCAATGATGTTTATATGACTGATAACTAAAACCAAACAATTATTTGATTAGAATGTAATTAAAATACTATTTTCTTCATATAAAAAGGAAAATAATAAAAAAATACATTTTATGTTAATAAGACTTACTGGGTTTTTACTAGACCTACCTTTTTCCTTATGTTGAATGAGCATGATACGAGTGAACACGTAATTTTTTACCACCTTAATACATATTATATTGTAGATGTAAATAATTATAGAAGAAGAAAAAAGGTGGGCTCTCAATGATGCAAGAATTTCGTAAACGATAAGAGGTTATTCTGTTATCAATGAATATGTAAACAATAAACTTTATCGACGAAAAGAACACTAAATCGTAGTCATATATTTTTTACCTAGCTTCTATAATTTATTATTAAGTATTATTGTAAACTTCACACATTTCTTTAATAACTAAATGAATATTTTCATAAGTACCGACCTGATACTATCAGCGCCTCATTTGGTCCGACGGTATGTATGTTGCCCATGGTTTTTATTTTATTTCAACACAATTAGCACAAGCACAGCACTTTTTTTTTCACAACACAAACAAAACCACAACAATCGTCCGGATAAATCAATAAACACAAAAACAACAATGTACGAAACGAACGAATGAGCGAAAACTAATCGTCGTTTTTTTTTTACTTGTCAATGGTTCTAAATGACAGTTCGAGAGAATGACGTAACCTCCCAGCAAAAGTCTCGCAGACCAATCTTAACTCCAATTTATGTACTTTTATATATAAGAAATATTGAACTTCCAAACATGAAAAGTGCTACTTAAATAATATTTGAGAATTACAAAAAAAATTTTTTTGGTTCTTACTTCAGTCCGTACACCCAAAACCCCAAAACAATATGCAATGCTGAAAATCTACGTTTGGTTTTGGAACGCATTCACCAAAATTGTTTATGGTTTTAAAAAAATGACAATGTTCGTTTAATGGCGGACGCATTGTGATTGTTTGATGATTTATATACTTTTGCCGATGTTAACAATCCTAACGACAGTAGAATACAGTTATTTGTAAATTGTAAGTGTTTTGAATTGAATAACTTTAAGTCACAGTGTTGCCCTTATTCTAAAATAATCCCACTCAGTATCCCTTGATTTTCACAAAAAACTGCCAATTTTTTATGACATGGTTCTTGTTTCACAGATTTGTCTTGATTTTAGTCAAAAAATGTCGGACACCAGTGATTTAGATCGTCAAATTGAGCAGTTGAAGAGATGTGAGATTATTATGGAAGCCGAGGTTAAGGCGCTATGTGCAAAGGCCCGGGAAATCCTCGTCGAAGAAAGCAACGTGCAAAGAGTAGACTCTCCTGTTACAGTTAGTATTATGTTATTTAAACTCTGAATTATATCGGGCACCACTCTATCTTGGACAAAATTCATTTAAAAGCTGAGTCAGTAAATTGTGAAATAATCATTATTTCAACAATAAGTTTCGAGTGTTATTGAAAGTATTCAGTTTATGCAATTTTTTATTTTTTATTCTTGCTTCATTATAAATACCATAAATATGATCCAATTTTAGGTTCAGTATTTGTTTTTCCTGCATACATGGTATTTTCAGAATACCCACACATGAGAAAAATCTAACCTCTTGTTATTTTTTATGTATTATTGTTTATCATGCCAAATGAGTAAACTTTCCATAAATTATGCCAAATATTCAATCAATAGTTTGCCATAGTCAGTATAATCACAGTAATGTATGAATTTGCATACACAAATATAATATAAGTTGATGTAATGCAATGGACTACATCCATTGATGAACATCACAACAACAGTCATAGCTTAAGTGTTGACTTCTCAAATCTGGAGGACAATGGAGATAAAGATCCTATCTGCTGTAGCTCGTAATTGGCTATCCTTTTTATACAATTTGTAATATATATTATGTTTGTTTGCTATTGATAGCTGTAAGCCACCCAAATAAAATAAAATAAAGAAGCCAGGAGGAAGAAAGGAGTATTGGTCCTTAAGTGACCTTGTTTGCAGAATGAATTATGAAAGACCTCAGCAAAACTGTATACACTCTTATCATATTAGTTTTATGTAAAGCATTGGTTCATTTCATCCCAAAACTAAATGTAGACAGTTGAAATTTACTATTATTTTTTAATTTTTTTTGGAATGCCTACTTATTATTATTTTATTTTAGGTATGCGGTGATATTCATGGTCAATTTTATGATCTCAAAGAGTTGTTCAAAGTGGGTGGTGATGTACCAGAAACCAACTATTTATTTATGGGTGACTTTGTGGACAGAGGATTCTATTCTGTCGAAACTTTCTTACTGCTACTTGCTTTGAAGGTAATAACGTTTTTGCATTTTCAGTTTTACAAATAATACACATTTTGTTATTGAAATTAACAATGAAGCTGTCATAAGATATTTATAAATTTACACATTTTTTTAAGTATAAGTTACAAACTTTTAAAATATTATTTAATAAAAAGTACTCCATCGGATACAAAACCTTAAAAGAACTTTATAAACAAATATTATATCTATGCACATCTGCTTAGGTACCTATTTAACTTAAAAAATAATTTATAAATTAAAAATACTGTTCTCTTAATTTAAAATCAATACTAAGTACAAAAATAATATGAAGCAATAACTTATTTAATTCAAATATATTTACTAAATATTTTGCACATGTACCATGCATTTAACCTTTTTTTTAGATGTAATTAACTCACTGGCTCTGTTTTGACTAAAACAAGAATGGGATGGAAATTAATTGTGATACCGCCTATTTTAGGTTCGCTATCCAGACCGTATCACACTTATCAGAGGTAACCATGAATCGCGACAGATCACACAGGTGTATGGATTCTATGATGAATGCCTCAGAAAATATGGCTCTATCACTGTTTGGAGGTAAGAAAAATATTTACAGCATCTGGAGGCACAGCAATTCCCCCGCCAAGACAAGCAAACTTCGACAAGCGAAAAGACTTCATTAATTTGTCACAATTTATCAGGTATTGCACAGAGATATTTGACTACCTCTCGCTGTCGGCCATCATCGACGGGCGGATATTCTGCGTGCACGGCGGCCTCAGCCCCTCCATACAAACGCTAGACCAGATACGGACCATCGACCGCAAGCAGGAAGTGCCACACGACGGACCTATGTGCGACTTGCTGTGGAGTGACCCTGAAGGTTTGCACGTGAACAATTTTGATTTCACACTATTATATTTCTATCTATTAGCATTGTACTTTGTGTTTATGGTTACAATAGCAAGTGCGGAGATGTGGGCTTGGTAACTTGGGTGTTTAACTTTGATCGATCCTTCAGCTAGTTTGGGTCATATATTGTAGAGGATAAACTGGTTGCATCATTTATTAAATCCAATCATTTCCATCTGTGATTATAGTCTTCATTCATAACAAAGTCTGACTTAATGGCGACGAGCGTCGTCCTGTCTGGCCGAAAAGACGCCGAGCCCTACGAACCGCATTCACAAAATTTTCAGTGTGGTTATGCACTCCAAATTAGTTCACTGTCAGACAATAATACTCCCATTATCAAGCTGCCCATTTATAAATGCGTGGTGATGTTGGCAGACACACAAGGCTGGGGCGTGTCCCCGCGTGGCGCGGGCTACCTGTTCGGCTCGGACGTGGTGGCGCAGTTCAACGTGTCCAACGACATCGACATGATCTGTCGCGCGCACCAGCTCGTCATGGAGGGCTACAAGTGGCACTTCAACGAGACCGTGCTCACGGTCTGGTCGGCGCCCAACTACTGCTACAGGTCAGTTCCACAACTTCTATGTCTGAAATACTATAATGTATGTATCTTGTCTTTATAGTCTAAATTTAGAATAAGTTTGGTCCTATAGTTTTTCGTCACATTTAAGTCCATAAAGTTATATTTGTTTTATTTTTTGTTGCGTTATATTCTTCGACCCCACGTATAGTAGAATTGTTATACTATGATGGCTGCGGAGCCAGCTGAAAATCAGTGCTGTTGTAAAATAGCATATACTGAGCTGGTATCCTTTCTACGCACATCTTACAGCAAAATAGATATTAATGTAGACCTGACCTTTTCCTTGTATTATGTTATTATTTAGTTGTATTGTGTGTGTGGAAGAAATAAATGGTTTATATGAAATTCTAGACTTATAAAATTAATTATGTCTGACTAAAATGGTTTGCGCATTTACATATCTCATAAATTGTATTTAGCTGTGTAAACTATTGAAGGCAATTGTTTTAAATCCCATGCCAAATATTTTTCCACCGACGTGTATTCTCTTTTTAACCTGGATGTACACACAATCGTAAAAAATAATATGTATGCTACAGATGCGGGAACGTAGCAGCAATACTAGAATTAAATGAGAATCTGCAGCGCGAGTTCACAATATTCGAGGCAGCGCCGCAGGAGTCCAGAGGTGTGCCCTCCAAGAAACCACAAGCGGACTACTTCTTATAATGTTCCATACAATAGACAATTGACATGAACGAGCGACGCGTCTAGTATTACGGATTTTTAATTAGTAGTGACAAAATATTTCGACGTGGAAATAATTTTATTGTGATTTTAAGACTGGTAAGTGTAGCGAGTTGATTGTGTTTTATTTTAAGATCAATGTGTTTCGGTAACCAGTCATTTGTACGCATTATTTTGTGTTGAGATTGTACTACGTATTACTTGATTAATTTTCTTTGATTTTTAACCATAACACAGTCGAAAAAAATGTTGTCTGATCCAAAACCTAGACCTACTGTTTCCTATTTATGTTGTTGTACACCATAACTGAGGCTATAAATGTAATTCCGTCACGTATTTTTTTAATAGCCTATAATGAAAGCCTTGGAACAGTGTTTTCTGCTTACGTAAAATACATTATGCTCATTCTTAATTTGACATGAGAATTTATTGGTGTAGCCTTTAGAATTTGTATTTATCTTTTACTTTGAGAAGTTTTGACAATTTAGTAAAGACGCGAAGGAATACATTTCGATAGGATTTTAGGAAAAAGTACTGTTTTTTTGGCTGTGTAATTTCTCAACAAACGCTCCTAGATAATGTGGATGATCTCCTGGTTACCTACATGGCGTTACTTGCGCGGCTCACTTTTGTAATACGATTATTGAGTAATCGTCTACGTGAACAATGACGATAATTGGCGGTATGACTATACAATAAAACATAAGCAATTATTAAATCAGATTTAGTACAAACTAATTTCCGTTCTTAGTAGTTTTCTGCCCCGATTTAGTTAAATGTGTCGAGTTAAGGCATTATTATTAGGGTTTTCATTCTTCCATATTACACTAGAATTCTGTAGCAATAACTTAAAATGAAAATGTTTCACTAATATTAAGGAAAAACAATTAAATTTCATTAGGTATTGTAATGAAGAAAATGTTATAATTGATACAATTGTCGAATATGTGATGAACAATAGGATAAGGTTAATGTTGAATAAAAACAGACGTGGTCACAACATGAATATTATTGGCACTGTAAATCATATTACTAAATGTGTTTATGTTGTGAATGAGTTAACATATAATTACTAAATAAATTGTGATTTGGCTAATTATTCCCAAATGACATTAAACGATAATAATTAATTAATTTACAATTGTCAACTTATTCACACCAGTAGGTCTATTATTGTTGCTATGTATTAAAGATTTGTAACAAATGATACAAAATAATGACACCAAATTACAATTAAATGTTGACTGCTCATTAATATGTCTAGTTGTAGTTTATCTTCACTTTTGACGCCATGTTTATGTAGATGTACTTAAATCGTATTGTCTTGTTGTTCTATTGTCGTGACACTATTGTAGACTAATACATTGTACGTTGACACGCACGCAGACTGACGAAGTAGCAATAAAGTAGTGACTTGCGTCTGTTTTTATATATTCGCAGATATTGTAATGTGAAAATTATGAACCCGACCCACGCAACGTCGTCTCTCGAACACTGCCGTAACTTATGTAACTGTTTTAAAGTTATTAAAGTAAATAATAATTATGATGTAATCATTGATTGTGTGTGTTTGTGGATGGCCACGGCCGCGAAATTTATGTCATCGCTTTGCTCTGCCTTTCAAGTACGGAGAACGCATACGAGACTCGAAAACAAAACATTTATTGGATTAGATTGGTCGTGTGGTCGTAGCCGTGCGCCGTCGTATGTTTTCAGCCTTATATATAAGCAATGCACAACTGTTTAATAAATCACATACCTAAGAATAGTAATCGTTAAATGAAGTGCAGAAAACTGCATACTAGCAATTGAAATTATTTTCATATAATATTGAGATATCTGTCGTAAAAAAATGCGCATTTTTCCAAATAGTGTTGACTAGTACATTTTTAATATGATCTCATTTGTTACACAGCTGTTATAACCACATGTTCAGAATCTGATAAGTTTCCTGGAAGATGGCTCTGCTAGTATAGTCAATTAGGACGTACCAATTAATCAATAAGCCTGTGTTATTTATTTACCTCATACTTTTTTCATTGTTCAAAAATCCTACATGAATTTGACCTTCCATTCCTTGTTTAGAAAACACATTTTGTATCTTCACTTCTTTTTTTTATACAATAATTAAAATGAAATATGCCATTGTGTTTGTTTATTTATTAAAATATATCATCTCAAAACTTAACAAAGAGGTAGCATTTTTCCTTACACTTACAAAGAAATAATTAGCACTACAATTTTATTGTACTACACAACTCAGGGAGTATATCACCACATTTTGTGGACACTTTGATGTCAGCAATGTTGTCAGCTCTTGTTGGTCCTATATTCAAAATTGCAATTTCTTTATTTTCCTCCCTGGCCTGTAGTATTATTCTATAACTGGAGTACACAGTGAGACTGGATCCCAGTACAAACACTGCATCACTGTCAGTTACCTCACTCTTGACTAGTTCTACTCTTTGTTTTGGCACATTGTCACCAAAAAACACTATGTCTGGTTTGAAAGGACCTTCACATTTGGGACAGAGTGGCACTTTAAAATTTTCTACCTGTTCCTGAAATTAAATATATATAATTCCTTAAACCATATTACTAATGCTTAAAGTAATTTCAACTTACTGACTAATAGTCTTTTATTTCTTAATGTAGTAATCCAAAAATGCTATATAAATTATAGACAGAAGAAAAAATTTAATATTCTCAGCAGTATGCTTAGAAATGTATTTATTTTCATATAATTTTTATTATTGATATTTTTATAAATTACCTTGGATAGTTCCACATCCCCATCAGGCCGTATCATGGTGAAGTTGCTCTCCATGCCTGGATTGTTCTTCATCATCACTTCTTGCAAAGTATGCCTGTCCACTTCGTATGGACACTGTAAACACTTGACAATGTAGCCAGTACCATGGAGCTCTATCACATTCTCCGACCCAGCTTTATGATGCAACCTGTCCACATTTTGTGTCACTATGGATGTTACTTTACCTGCCTGAAATAATATAATTAATAAAAAAAATAACATACACAAACAAAAACCTTTTAAAAAAAATTTATTGGATAAGATTATGAGCAGTTGATGTATGTTAGCTTTTGTATGATATTAAACCAATTTGATATTTATTTTGTTTGGTACATAGTTTAATATAACAGCCTCTGAGTGTATGAGTATGATAAGCATGTAAAATCTGTCAATTTTTATTTCCCAGTGATTGTAAAATCCTCACATGTATTTTAAGCTGGTTCTATTGCCTTCTTTTGGAATATATCAACATATAACTAGGGTAAGAAAATGAATGTCTATCTCTGTTCATAGAGGGACAATAATAAGCATGATAAAATGATGTGAAATGATATTAACACCTTCCACAAATTAATATACCTTCTCTAATTCTCGGATAGATAAATGAGTATCATTAGGCTCAATACTACTGAACCTCGGCCAACCGATAAAGTTACGCGCCCAGTACCTTTGCCTGACTTTGGGATATTTGATAAATTCTTGATACAGTACTGGTTTATGGTTGCTTCGAGCGTAAAGACCAACCTCCTCGGATCTGTAGTCGGGTATTCCTAAATTAAAATAACTCTCTCAACATCTTATAAATATCATAAAAAAAAAACTAATTTGACAACCCATCAAAAACCGCTTACCAGATTCCGTAGAAATACCTGCTCCAGTTAAAACAAGTATTCGGTTGTGTTTTGTCAGGAAATGTTTTAAGATTTCAAAATCCTTGTCATCCGGAGGTTTATGTTTAGGTACATACACAATTTGCCGAGCGAAAACTTTTATATTAACAGGTACAATACGTCGAAACATCTTTGTTTTGTTATATAAACGGTAAATAACGTTTTTTTACAATTGCATTAGAATTTAGAAGTAACGAAACACTTATATCGAAATATCGTTTGACGTTCTTCAGTTTTTGACAGAAGACAGAGCACAGACTATTAAACAAGACAGACAGCCGACTCCATACAAATTTTTTAACACGTTAAGGGAACTCACACAACGAAAGCCCAAACATGTACTTTATGTCTATATTATGTTATATAATTCATTCATAATTAATCGTCCATCTCTTTCTATCCAGTACATATTTTGACAGGGTGTTCTACTGTTCTTTTCGCTCGGTGGTTATATACATGGGAAGCAGTGCTGTGACAATCGGTACTTTTTCGAAATACCGATCTTTAATTTGATTAGGGATGTCTTTATTTTCCGGTTGACATCAGTGCCTCAAACTTACCGGTTTTTTTTACCGGTTTTGGTGGTTATATATTCAGGTATTGGTTATAAAATAAATAAATAAAATAAACTTCAAAAATAAATAACTTTATTTATAAACAATGAGAATTAAATTAATTTGTTATTCTAAAAAAAACATAAATAATCCTTATTTAGATTGTCACTTTTTTCTCTACCACCCGGTTCACAAGGCTGTCTTCGCTAGAGAAGAACGGGCATGAAACTCTAGCGTTGCTCTTTTATAATATATTTACAATACAGTGATTATGCATTAGTTAAATTCAGAGAAGTTCACAAATCATGTATAAAAATCAATTAATCACAATATTACAGGTCATTTTTTACAGCTGAGATACGTAAAGTCAACCAGAACGCACAATTGGTATACACTGTTCCGCTAAAGCATTGACTGGCAATGGCAATAGTAGTTTCAAAGTAATTAAAAGTTATGGTATTTATCACATTTACCTGTTTCTGGAAAGAAAAAATGTTACATATGTTACTTATAAATCTTATTATCACATATTTTACTTCTAAGACTCCTTGTAACTATAAATTTTACAATTAACGCCTAACGCTTTTTATGATATAAGCGTAATATTAATAAGGGCTTTTTTTTTAATTTTATAAGCCTTATGAATGCAAGTTATGTTAGCAACTACAGTTACAGTTTCTTTATGTTAGTAACTACAGGGTTGGTATTCATAGAAAATGCAATGAAACTGCCTTAGAAACATTAAGGTGCTGGGTCATAGTAGTTGGCGATATAAATTTAACCAAATTAGTTCAGGCTTCTAGTATATTAATGAAACGTTTTCATTAGGTTAACTTTAGATACATTAAAGCAAAATCGTGCTAAAACAACATACTAACTAAATAATGGTGTAAATTTACAAATTATTACACCACGGAAGCAATTTCATGTGTAACATTACAAATGTATTATTAAATCGAATACAAAACAAGTTAAATACAAGTCTGAATACAATTTAATGTTAGTATCTTGAAACCATATATATAGTTTTCGCTTAATATTTTTTTTTAATCATGAAGATACTATTTCTTAAATTCTGCAATAAAAACGAAAATGTTGGATTCAATGATTTGAGGAAATCCAATAATGTACATTTATCCATTCACTCTACCTTACACTCCTATACGTGAGCCTCCTCAATAAACGATTGAGATAAGTCATGGTCCACCAGGTCATCATTTAAAGATATGATCGAAATTGCTCTTCCATTACATTGCAAATCAATAAAAATATATGAAAGGTGCAAATGCATGATTTGTAGTAACAGTTTAAAACAACATAACATTATGCTTTACACTTAGCAAAATGATAATCATATTGAAGATTTCTTTGTTTTGAAACCGTAAGGTGTCGTAGAGATATAATAACCAAACTATTATATGATCCTACTATGCAATTTTTCAAAGCATAAAATTAAATTTATTACAATTTCCAGCAAAGAATTGCTATGGACATTATTACAATGAAGTGTATTGCGAACAATGTCTGCTCACAAATATACTATTTGTATTAATTAAAAACAGTCATTATTAAATTTAATACATCATTGCAGACTTTCATTCTAATGTACCGAAATAATTCATTTCAAATTGGTTAATATAAAATACAAATAAAATACAAAAAAATAAAACTGTAAAATAAGTTTACAAATATTGCAACATGTGACACATTCCATGCATAATAATATAATTGGTAATATCATATAAAGGCACATTTACAAGCAAAATGAATATAAAAATACTGGATGCAATATGATTAAGAAACAAACAAATTGCTATTTCAGGATTCTACATCAACCATCAGGTAGGTTCATATTAAGGTGTAAGAAAAAGTTTGGCAACATAGGTCTATTTTAAAGAAAACCTTGAATTGAAACTAAAATGATTTTATACCCTGAAAGGAGACTTGAGCTTCAACACTCAAATTTAATCAAAGAATTTTAAATTTAAGACAATATTTAAATCAATTAACAAAAGTTATTACAAATATTGCAATATTGCTTCAGTGATAGAGGTTTTGCTTCCCTTGGATTGGGAGAGTCAAAACGCATGGACACAATTTTTTTTACAGCTTCATTCCAGAAACCTATATGTTCAGAATTACAAGACAATGCATGTGTCAATTTGTTACCATATCGGCCAAAACCATTTAAACTTTCAAACAAATCATTTATGAAGGTAATTATTTCTATTGTGAAAAAAATATCAAAATTAAGATTAAAAGTAGAATAATCATGTTCTTGGAGATGTTGGATACTCTTCATATAAACTAGTAGTGATGTAGCCACTTGCCGGCTAAAAACTTGGGCTGCAAGTTTGACCTGTAATGTTTTTTTGCATTTTAATTATTGTATAACAATAAACAATATAAAATCTATACAAATATATCAGGGGAGCCATTCTTTAATTAAAAGAAGAAGAAGAAGAATATACCTACTAATATATAACTTCTGACATATTAATCACTTTTTGTGATTAGTGACCACTTCAAAACTGAATCTTGATAGAAATTGGATACTTTAATTTACCTTCATTTTGTCATATGAAGTTGGATTTATGTGTTTCTCTGTAAGTTTGGTGCTTCTTGCTCGGCCATCAAAGCCATCCTATTTGTATAGACTTTCTATACATTCCCACTTTGCTCTTCGATAACCAATGAGTAGATGCTTTTTCTGAAAACTATTACGAAAACATTTTAACAAATGAGGTACATCATAGATATGATATAATTGGTTGGGGGCAATTTTGTAGCAGATGTCATTCGTGCAATTATTACTACGTAAAAGTTCAGCATTGGTATCTGATATTAATGACTTAATAGCAGCAACATTAGCAGAGCCTTGATCACTAATATTTCTAAATGTTTCTCTAAATTTATATTCAAGTTTAAACACGGAATTGCACAAGGTTTTAATTTTAATTTTTCATTAATATGTTCGGCAAGAAAATGTTTATGACAAAAACGAATACGGCTGCGTTTAATAAAAGGTATGTTTTGTAAATATGGACAAAACCCTAACCACATTTCCCACCTTGCTTGGTTTGTGAAGGGAACACAAAAATATTTATTATTTGGTCCTCGAGTGTTACACTCAGGAACAATGCACTTATTTACCATAGTTCTTACAAAAATAACAAGTATTTTAACACAAATTCAATAATAATAAACTACCACTCGTTTGAGCCGGTAAACACTAAGGTCACGTATGGCTATTTTATCTTTTACGAAAACATAAGCACACAAAATTAATAAAAATCGCCTTTGATTGCAAACTGTAGCACCAGAATCCGTGATTAGAAAGTTATTAAATTCCAAATATAAGATTCGCTGTACTAAGACTTGATCAAGGCACAATAGAAAATGGCGGCAAACGAGATACGTTGACAAACAGACATTTCAATACTAGTGACATAAAATACTACGTCACACGCACACTAATAAAAATATTGAGTGAAGAGAGAGAAAGATGAACGCCCTCCATATTAAAATAGTGAGATAGCTAGCATAGCTTATCGTGCAACTTTTTTTGTTCTAAGTTGGACGGGCCTGAGACAGAGTACCAAAGTCCATAGAGTTTTTACTTTATTCCGTCCCGGAAAGAACTGGCTTTGGCCGAGGACTATGGTGCCAAGCATAGAGTAACTTGATTATGGTGCCAAGGTATGTTAGCCAGTGCTTGTTTCCTTACTGAACGATTTAAAACAAATGGATGACACTTCTTAGTTCTTCTGTTTTTGTGACTTTTGCCATTGACATATATTCTACCGATAGACAAGACATGTCATAGAAATTATTTGTCCCAGCTCAATAGCGACATCTACTTTATTGACTTGATATCATACAAATTATGGCCAAAGAAAAACGTGTCACGAATAGATAAGACAATTCATATTAATCGTAACTCTTCGTTATATGATGTCTACATATTAATACCGACAACTATAGGTCTCCAACTATCTAGAGAGCCGGGGCATGAAGTGAGGGGAGGTGTGCAGTGACAGCTATCATGCAAAGACCAAGAGAGATAGAGAATTTACGAATAACATGTAATACAACGCTTGGTGTTGCACGACTAAAAACATTACCCAATTTTAGGGGAGATCTCGGAGTAATATTTTTAATAAAGCGTTTATTGTTTACAAGGTAGATTATCCGGTTCCGCCCACGTACTTGATACTGTTAACTCGGTAAAAGTGTCTTCCTAAATATGAGATTTTCGACGAAGATACCTCAACACCTCCCTATTAATATTTAATGATATTGTATTGTATATTTAGTAAAAAGAACAAGGCAAAAATAATATTGAATATTCCGAGTTAATCCTGACTATAAAATTATGTTTAATTACATTTCTTGTGGAGGTGGAGGCAGAGGTTAGTAGAGAGAGAGCTACTTTTATAATATTTTTTTAACCAGTTTAGAGCTGTTTTTTTCTTTAAAAGGATTCTCATCTATTACGAACAGATGTTATTATCAATTTCGTGCAGTGTAAAAATATATAATATAACAATCATGTCTTATTTGTAAGTATTGTTTATACAAAAAACTGTTCAATTTATATTTATTAGGCTCGGCGCATATGGGAAAATTGGCTGCTTACTGTTGGCAACAATAATAATACGTAAGGATAAGATATTTATTGCAGGATTTTTTTTATATTCAATTTATCACGAGTACCACGGGTTGGAATTGGGCCGACACAAACAAAAATACCAATAGAATGCTTTCTCTAAGTAAAATGAATCAAAATATTCGTAAATTCGGATGAAAAGGAAGTTCTGTATTATTTTGCAGGCTGATGCTTTTATAATCATTTAATCTTTGATATTGTTGCTTATATAAATACATATCCACATTATACACTTCCCTTGCTTATGTTATACATTTAAATACTTAAAACATGCGAAAATAAAATAATTCATTTACGACGATGTGTCAAACGTCATGTTTGTTTACAAATAGTTTGCAATGACATCGCACTGACATCACACGAACACGAAGGATGGACATAGCGATATTTATAACATAAAGAGATGCTCTCTATCTTTTTCCACTGCGTTGATTATATACGTCTGCTTGTGGAAACAAAACATTCACCGGGTTATTGATAGTTCCCCTACACTGTGCAGACCTGGAATGTAAGGCCCTCTAGATAGTTGGAGGGCTATAAAATATAATATAAAATAATAGTTTCTTTTACATAAAATAATATGGTTTCTTTTATTTACCGGATTTATAAACATGGCGCCTGGTGAGCACATTATTTGTGAATAATACATAAGAAATTAAATTATAAATGAATATTTTTTTTGTTCAGGATTTAATTAATAGAAACACTCTAGAAATAAAATATTTTTATTAAATATATACGGAACATATGCGAGAATAATCTGAAGGTAACCACTTTTCTCGCCGCGATTCTTCTGAACAAATTTGATCCACAATTCTCTTGTTTCACGACATGGCCGAGGAAACCTTTTAATTTAAATAATAATAAAAATATTAATTTAAATGCTTTTAATTTTTTATCTTATACTATAATATAAATAATGTATAAATACTTCAGTATCCGTTACAAATCTGCGTCGATATTGTCGACTCTGCGCATACAAATACTCGTTAGTCTTTGACATGCATGGCCGCCCGTCATCAACCGCTGCCACATGTCACAATTGTTGATATTAATTTAGATTAAATGTGTTTTTAATATAATAAGTTAAACTCACTGGTGAAAAGTCACACCTTGACTTTTACTTATGTTTTTGGAATTGTTCGAGCAGTATTTTAATGCACACGACGGCATTTTGTCGAATAAAACTTCGCACTGATACGTGTCTAGTTCTAGCAAGCGCTTGACATAGACTAAATGAGTTGGAGCGCCTGGACTCCAACTCGTGTTACAAACTATTTGCTTGAGGTGTCTTCTCTAGTACGTAGTACATTATAACTCAATGACTTTTGCACGTTTTTTTGTAGATGTCTTATCATGAATTCTATGTTTCTGTGAATTGTGATATAACAATCTTATAGCAAACTATGTGAGCCTTTAAATATTGCTAAATTATACCCATTGCTAATAAGAACACACAAGATTACTTTTTGTTTGATGATTGATCCGTAGTTATAACTTCTACAATGACGCTGTTTAAGTTAAGATCGGCGCCGCTTGTCCTGATACAAGATGATATAAACAAAAATACTGTACCTCTACTTATGGA
Organism: Deilephila porcellus; assembly: GCA_905220455.2. Lineage (NCBI taxonomy): Eukaryota > Metazoa > Arthropoda > Insecta > Lepidoptera > Sphingidae > Deilephila > Deilephila porcellus. The sequence continues at coordinate 4,267,257 of LR999991.1, read as the reverse complement.
TTTAGTACAAAATGTGAGCGGAGTTATAAATTTAATTTCGTACGAACATCCTGTTTCGGCATGGAGGAACGTTTTTACATCTGTTTCTAACCTCAACTGTTATGAGGAATTCAATCCAGAAATGTTCTCAAAATACACAGAAACGAAATGTTCAGTCATAATTGATTCTATGAACCAAATGGCTCTTAGTTTGGGCTGGAATGAGTGTTTAAAATGCATTCGGAGGTTAAAAGCAAACAGTCATGTAGAAAAGTTGATACTAATACTTCACAGAGACTGTCTATCACATGCATCCAAGTTACACATTCATTTGAATCACCTAGCAAATGCTATTGTCTCATATGATGAAAATATTACCCACAAGATATGGGTTAAGATCAACAAAAATAATACAATTGTAAAAACTGAAGAATTGTTGAGTTACGATACTGATAATAGTATGTTAAAATCGAAACCAATAATTAAAGTGGACAAAAAAGAAGAGGAACCAGAAAAACCTTCTCCTGGCACACTTTCCACATTCAAAATTGAAGTCGAACAAACTGAGAAGATACAAAAATATAACTTGAAACTTCCATACATGAGTAAGATAAATGAGGGTGAAAGCAAGGTGTTTTATGAGCCCGATGCTGTTGATGATTGGGATGAAGAAGATCCCGACGATGATCTTGATATTTGAGAAATATTGTAAAGTTTATTATTATTATACATGTTTAAGGATATTAAAACTTTGTTGTAAGGATAAATATTTTGATATAGGTACTTGTTTTTACTTTAGTTTTATTGCACTTTTGCCTTATGATAAAGCTATATGGTTTTTTAAACCCGGATTCAATTCCCAGGTCAGGAATCCACCTTGTGCATATTTTGTTTATAAATCTTATATGAGTGGCTCTTGGGGAGAATTTGTTGTCTTACTGGCATATGGCATAATCAAGAAAATCTATGGGTGACATTAGTGGCATCTCTATCTACCCTTTAGGGATGGGTATGAGCTTATTTATGAATAAGATAATAGATGAACAATGATGATTGGGGAACCTATTTAGATTCATTAAGATTGTGAAGAAATTTATTTCATTTTGCATTCATTTATAAATCAGTCATAGAAAGTACACTGCTGAAAACCGTATATGCCTCACTGATGAGTGATAGTGTTGCCATATCTTATTATACCCATATTATAAATAAATTAATTTAGTACTTATTGCATACACAAATAGCAAAAAAAAATGTATAGAATAGTAAAACAGATGACTTATAAGAAAAGCTTTTTAATTATAACCAGCTGAGACAAGTATTTCATGAGGATAAGAGAAAGAATTATATATAAATTTATGTAGCATGAAAGTTTCATGCTTTTTTATTTGAAAAGTTTTCTGTTATTATTTAGAGAACATTAGATAAGCTCATTTGCATGTAAAATGTAAGGTGCTTTTTACAGCAAAATCATTTATATTTATGCTATGAACTTGCATAGTATTAGTAGGGAAATTTACTAACATTATGTTTTAAGGATTAATATAGCTTGCCTTTGATTTCTTTTAAATTTGCAATTACATATGTTATGACTAAAATTACTAATGAAGCATTAGTTATAATGCTTGGAAATATTCAAATTACATTAATTTACTATCTTCCATGTAATTAGGCATAGTAATTCATCTATAAATTAAATAGTATTACAATCATGTGGCCTTATTATTTGAAAATTATTTAAGTGACCAGATAATACAATAAATAGTTTATTATTTTTCGTGCTTATTAAGAATTGTCATTATTCTTATTGCCAAACATTATGAATAATTCACTGCATTAGTCACTTTATTCATAACATACACAAAGCTAAATAAGGTATAATAGATAGACGAGGTTATTATTTTTAGGTAAATTAAAAAATACATAAAATTCCATCAGCCCAAGCATTTTTGGTTCAAGACTAACATAAATTATAAGTATTGGCAGGTCTTGTAAATGTTCATAGAGGTAAGCTAAGGTAAATTGTTGCTTCAGATAAACCCTCGGTTACAAAGAATTCACTTTTTATTTGTTTTTCTATGTTCTGTTACAATTTTGCGTTTTTTTTTTATTTATTTGCCACGTAACTTGTGACATTACACAATATCTAACAAAGTAGAAATCCAAGTACGTGGAAGTTAATTTATTAATGATACCGTAATAACATCACCTTTATAATCTACTCTTAAATTATGTTCATAATTACTCGATCAATGATTAATTTTCAAGACCTAAAATACTAAACAATCAATAAATGATAAACAAATACAACAGAGAATCGGTTATGAGACATAACGCCACATAAAACAGTAAAAATTAAAATAATTAATGTTTACAAGATACATAAATAAGGAACCAAAAATATCTTTACGAATTGAATGTCGTAACATTAATTAATATTATGCGAGCCGATATCGAACGTACACATAAGCCCAAACTTGGAAACTGTCGAGACAAACACTAGCAATTTAATAGTCCGAATGACGAGCGACGCGCTGACTCCGCGCTCGAAAACGAGCGGCGCGCAGCGACCAACAGCTACAAGCTCATAGATACACATAATAAAGCTAACAAAATATACGTTAAAAATGATTTACAACCTCATAACCTAACAAAATCCTTCGAGTTCATGTACAATTTCAGTATGCACTTTGTAATATCGGAGCACACAATGCGAAGGGAGGGGGCGTTGGGAAGATACATATACACACGGAACCGGGAAAGAAGAGTATGTGGTATGGGTGTAAGTGACGCGGCGCGGCGGTTTATTCGCCCGCCAACTCTTTGAGTCTTTCTTCTCGCGGCCGCGCGCCGCCGAATATGGAGGAGGCCTGGCTCGTGGACGCCAGCGAGTTCACCGGCTCCTTCACCGTGCGCGGCTCCAGCACCAGCTTGGGTCGACCCGACGTGTCTGCAATCACAAACGTTTTAATATCATCCGAACATACAAATCATTATCATCACCCTCAACAGCCACGTGGGAGTTCACTGCTCAACTTAGGCCTCCTCCAAGGATTTCCCACGACTGGTAGAGCCTCGAGTGGTTTCCCACGTTGTTACCTTGAACTACTTAAAGTATGGGCCGGACTAGCCGAGTTGGTATGATTATACCACAAAAAAACTGTCATGAAGCAGCAAAGCTCAATACTCTTTTCTTTTCCTTTCATCTTTCTTTAGTTTTTCCTCCTATATTAAAATATACGATGCTCATGGATGGTTATTGGCTGTAATCATTTATCAGCTGAGCCAGTTGTTAAATAAATGTCACCTATTGTATGACATGCATACAGTGCGTGTTACCTGGTCGTGCGGGCGGCATGTCGTCGAAGTTGCGTCGCGGGCGCGGTGCGGGCGCGTTGGAGCCCGAGCGGCCCATGCGGCCCCACTCGCCGGCGCCGCGCGGCTCCTCCGACGCGCCGCGGGACGCGCGCCCGCCGCCCTCCCCCCACCGCTCGCCGCCTCCGCCGCCGCCCCCTCCTCCCCTCTCACGCTCGCGCTCTGAATAAAACGTATATCAATACTTGACACACAATCTTACGTATGAGGATGGCGAACGCAGTGGAATGCCAAGCATTGCTTTTTAAGTCGTGGTATTGTTTGCTTTTGCTGTTGTCCATGAGCGGTCGGATCGCTTACCATCAGACGAATGGAATGCTCAACTCGCCATTCACTGTAATAAAAAAAACACCGGCACATTATGCCTGCAAACCATATATTCTTTTCATATATACTTGGTGCATTTGAGACTTGCCCTTTTGAACTCAAGTCTTCTAAGCAATGCTAAAACTAGGGCGGTGGGAGCAGTGCCCAAGCACAGGTCGCAGACCCTGGGCAATGGCAATAAAATTACTAGACCAATCCAAGATTTATGACACTCTTACAGTAGCTGGCGGGCTTATAAAAAAATCACCAGGCTTGTAAAAAAAAGCCCTGGCTTATACGAATGATTAAAATGCCGCTATATTATGTAAAAAATCATCAGGTTATTATTTTTATAAGAAGCTGAAGATCTGATTGTTGGGAAGATTTGGTTAACATTTTACTTATCTGAAAATACTGATAAACATCAAATTTTTTTTAGAAAACATGGTTACAATTTTTTTAAATCATAATGAGAATTTCTATTCCCACCACTTTACACGACCATAAGGTATTGAGACCAATTTTCTATACCATATAATAGTGCACTATTGTATACCATATTATACCCATATTGTGACCATAAAAAAATATACTTGGTATGAAATGGGTCGACAAGCAATGCCGAAACGATCTAGTGAGCAGTGTTTTTGAATAATACACTCATAGCATGGTCAAGATGTCTTTTGTTGTATTGAGCAGACTTTCATGTGAATATTTTAAATTAGTTTGTTATTCTTTCACTTATTAACCCTTCTCAATGCCCATGAATATTTGTAGCGTCCAAAATGATTGATGTATAATTCGGTGAAAACAATAAATGTCAACATAATGAATGAATAAAATGAGGTTTTCATGCATACGAAATTAATGTTGAAGCATGCAATTTATGTTAGTTATGCACGAAAGCACATGTTACAACACAAAAACTGGATGAGTAAATTTAAAACTTTTTGTTAATTTTATTTTACATTTTTTTATGGTAAATGTTATACTATATATTGATAAAACAGATAAAAGATATAACTGATTGTCCCTAACTTAAACTTTGTATAAAGTAAAAGAAAAATTATAACAAATTAAAGAATGTATTATATTACGCTATTCAGAATTTGAGACAAATACGTCATCCATTACTATAACACATATTTTATCTATACTTCAGTAAGTATGAGAAAAACGTATTTATTAACTATGGCACAGATTTGTCTAGAGATGCCATACGATAAAAATAAATATCCGCGAATACGATACAAATCTTAATATTCGATCTCAATGAGCACCAATGCGTGTCACATTGTAACGGCAATTAAAGTTAACGTTAGTAAAGCGGATATCATTGAGATATAGTAGACAAGACACCATTTTCAATATGATTTTAAAAAAAACTGTAGTATCTTAATGTTTTTTTTTATTGCGTTGACTGCCTCGGTGGCGTAGTTGTATTACGGTACGGTAACAAAGCTGAGGTCTCGGGTTCGAGTCCCGGGTCGGGCAAAGTGATATTGGATTTTTCTATTCCTTATCAGTCCGGAGTCAGGAATTTGTGCCCGATATGGCGATAGGCTCGCCACCTATCACATCGTGGGACGGAACATACAAGGCGAAATGTGGGTGTCCTAGTGGCACCTCTGCCTACCCCTTCGGGGATAAAGGCGTGAGTTTATGTATGTATGTATGTATGTTTTTTTATTGCGATGAATCGCGGGACGAGCATGCCATTCGCCTGATGGTAAGCGATACAACCGCTTATGGACAGTGGAAACCAAACAATACCATGAATTGCAAAGCATTGCTTGGCATTCCACTGCTCTCGCCATCCTGAGACATAAGATTTTAAGTCTTATTATGTCCAGTAGTTACTCTGGCTACAATGTCCCTTAAACCGGAACACAACAGTGCATTTACACTGATGTTTGGCGGAAGACATAGACATTGCGGTGGTACCTACCCAGACGGCCTCTCACATAATAGAGACCTAACACCTAATTTTTTGTATAATTTATAATGCTCCTTTTTGTACATTTTTTATTACTGACCAACAATAAATTATTTCTTTCTTTCATAATGAAACATTTATTTCCTTCAGTATCGTTCATATGCAGCCAAACTATCTTTCTTTGCATCCCACTCATTTTCTGCATGTCTGATATGCGTAACGCGAACACAGACTTACAGACTTCATTTACGATGTCGTTTCATATTATATCAATAATGAATACGGATATCCGGCACCGGTCTAGTTTTATATATATTCCAGACTGTGTTACTCATCCAGTTTATGCAGAAGCGAGGCGTGTAAGCGTTAGTTCGCGCGATGTTACCGTGTGTGAACCCTCCACCCTGGTGTCGCGGCGCGCGGCGGTCGAGCGCGTCGAAGTGGTCGTACGTACCGCGGCCGCCCTCGCGCCGGAACCCGCCCCCGCCGCCGCCGCCGCCCCCGCGCCCGCCATCGCGCCCGCCGTCCCGCCGCCCGCGGTCGAAGCCGCCGCCCCTGGAACACCAAAACTTCATTGGCACAAAAATATTTTTAAATTAAAGAAGAAAGAGGTTACAGCGCTATTTATTATACCATTTCAAACTATGTTTTTGTTGTGTTCAATATAGCTCCGTCTCATGTTGAAATATTGCTATGGCATGTAAATACCACCAACCAGCACTAGGCCACAATGGAGGATAATATGGCCTAACCCCTCTTAATTGTACTCTCCTTTTTAAAGGAGGCATGTGCCCTGCAGTGGGACGTATATGGGCTGACACAGATTTTGAAAACAGGAATTGTCTGAGGGAGAGTAAGGACAGTAAATACAAAATTCAATAACTATACATTTGTGGCAGCCTCGGGACTTCTGTGATAAAGTCCAGGAATATTGCTTAAAATGGTATGAACATAGGTTGACAAAGGATCTGACATCAGCTGAAATACACTGGCATGATGTTCTTGAGGAAGTCGTTACTGTAGAAACCAGGAGTGCTAATGATCAATCTTAATAGTGTAAATTGATTAGGAAATCAGACCATGGTATCGACTGTGACAATACTTCCCAGAAAATTATTATAACCAGGCAAAATATCAAGCTTGGGACTTATCCTTATTATATTTATTCACTAGTATGATTATTACTGTGCTCCAACGCAGTATTAACTAATAAAATACTTAATTACTCAATATGACTGAATACTGACAAAATATTGTTTTTTATATAAATTATTTTAGTTTTAGTCTGCAGCTTCTTGTTTATTTTCAAACAAATAAAAATTAAAATATACTGACCTGTCACTTCTTTTTTCCTCAGCAACATCAATTTTGATTAAATTTCCGTCTACATTAATAGCTCCATTCAATTCAATTGCCTTCATCAAATCATCAAGACATTCAAACTCTACATAGCAAAATCCTTTGAATTTATCTGTTTCTTTATCCATAACCAATCTTACATTTTTTATAGATAGATCCTGAAAAAGCACAAAAAATACATTTTACAATACAGAAACTAAAATGGCATGTATTTGGTTTTGTTTAGTAACTGCAAGCATAACAAAATGATTGTTATGCTTCTGATGTGGATTATAATCTGGATATCCACTAGACATGATTAACTTTTGTTATTCAACACAATTATGTCAGCCTAGATCAGGGTAGGCGAACCTTTATGCATCAACGTGCCATTTTTTCTAAAAAAAAAGTTTAATGGGGTCATTCGCGTGCCATCAAATAATTTTGACTTTCTGATTATTTGGAAAATAATAATTATAAATACTATCAAAACTCTTTATTAAATAAAGTAAGCAAAAGAGGTCCATTTTGGTATGTTTATATTAAATTTCAGTAAAATTAGTGTGACTTCTGTTGCTGCAGGTTAGATGACAAATAATTTATGTTAGGGTTGTAAGATGTTACTTTTAGCAAAATGCATGCTGAACTAGATTCATCTGTCAAACGGTTTCTAACCGAGTTTTTAATGTTATTCATCTCTGAAAATAATGACTCGCAGGCATATGTAGATGAAAACATGGTTAAAATAGCATGAGCCAGCTTCTTCAAACAGGTAAATGTGTCTGGTAACGCATTCCATGTTTCCAGAATTTTATTATTAGCATTTTTACTTAAATTACTTGTCGCGTACTAAAATACCTAATTCTGCGACGTGCCCAAAATATTGTGTCGCGTGCCATCAATGGCACGCGTGCCATTGGTTCGCCTACCCTGGCCTAGATGTAGTGCTGTTATTGTTGGCCTATACTTACAGTATCCTGATAAATTATGAGTGAAACAAAACTAGTAGATACAAATCCTCTTCTGGACATAATGGAAAATATTGTTAAGAACTACATTTATTTGGGATAAATAGTAGCCTATGTGTTAATCCAAGGTGTCAGCTACCCCTATTCGAAATTTCATCAAAAGTCTAGATGGTTATACGAAAGAGTAAAAAACATCCTTACATACAAGCTTTCACAATAATTATAATATTAGTAAATATTAAAGACTAAAATTTTTAAATTAAGGAAGGTTTGAAATACATAAACTGGATATTGTAGATGTATTATGCTCAGTAGAGGGTCACTGTTGTGTGGTCCTTTAATTTAATGATACATTTCTCAAATTGGCAAATATTGTTATTACAACTAGCCTGTTAATCATCTGCTTTATGTTAAGACACTCCTGACTCTATTAAAATACTATTAGCTAATTGTATGAATGTAAATGAAAAATTCAGGAATTTTAAGATACAGTTATTAATATTAATCACTATCTATTAGCTAATAGGTTGAAAAACATGTAATATCTTAATAACACATAAATGAATAATTTTAGGAATTATAAGATTTCACAGCCACCATAGAACCAACTGCACCATAGAGGCTGTCAATTACACTGGGATAACCTTAAAAAATGTAAATGATACATTATAGGGCTTGTTTTTAGTTAAGCCCATACTCAAATATAATATGAAGTGAAAACTTGCTTTGTAGGGTTTAATTAGGTTATTATAAAGCCTTTTAGTGCATTCTCTAATACCCAACTCAACTGATTCTTAAACAGTAGCGTTTTTTCACACAGGAAGTTTTTTCATTTTATTTTTTTGATAATTTATTTATTTATTATGGTAATGTGACCTTTAAGAAGTTGAAATTGTGACACTTTAATTATTAAAATATTAAAAGTAATATGTACTTAAACATCTCATAGAATGTCAAAATGTACATTGAGATTTACTTGTTCAATAAAAACTTTATTTTGTTCCTTAAAATAAACCTTCATAAGAATTACCTACCTATGTAGTTTTTATGTTAGTGTTCCTAATCGGGCTAGCCTTAAGATGATGAGTAATAACAAGATATTAATTACTTGTAATGTGTTAATACATGATATTGTTTAAAAATTAAGTTGAAGTTTTCTTTTAATTAATGAAATAAGAGAATACCTGTTGATCAACCACTTGTGGTTATAACTTGAGCACTGACTCAACTGAAGAGTAATTCTTTAGAAAGTCTTGGTTATAAATATGAAGCAAGCAATAATATAACACAAAATGTTCTCAATGAGAAAAAACTGTTGACTGTAGTTTAAAGTTTTATAGAATATTGTAATTCATTTTGAGTATAATATCAAATTTATATAAACTTCCTTCAACAATAATAATTTGAAGCACTTTGTGAGCTTTGCAGTGATGTAATGTGATCATAACATGACCTAGGATGACATAATAAGGCATTGAACGTCAACATAACCAAAAATACAGAGTGAGAATAATTAAGGTGTAATAATTACCCACATACCGCCTAAAAATGTCAAGTACATAAACAAAAATTGTGAAAGGAATTGAATAAATACTCACAGGGAAAATTCTGTTTATGTCGCCTTGAATAAGTCCGGAGGGTAAATTCCCAACATAAGCCTTGTAAGGAGGCTCAGAGGGGAGAGGACGGCCCCCGGCAGTCCGTCTTCCGCCACCGAAATCTCTGCAATAACCAACATAATTTGCACTCTTTTCATAACCTATAAAATCTATAAGGGACCACTTAATGTTGACAAAACTAATATATCTGTCGTAAAATGTTCAACGCAGGTGAAGAAATCGAAGCAAATCCATTGGAGTGAGTAGAAATTCCATTTTCATTCAATGTTATCGCAAAGCAAAAACATGAAAGTTCACTCGCAAATAATACGGAAAATTAAAAATTAAAATTATATTCAGGCACTAAATTATTCGCTACACTATAAAAAATGCAATATGTTATGATCAAAACGATGTTTTATATTAAATACCTGGAATTAACATCGTCAAATCCACTGCGACCTGCCATGTTTAGAAACATGGAACACTGAATGCGCGCGCATCACTTTCTAGAAGCGGCCCATAAATACGTTTTTTTATATATCAACACTGAAAATAAATATCCCGGAAAAATACCGTTTTTGCAAGATTCTCTTAGGTTGTCATTAATCATTAGGTAATAGATTTATAATAATTGATGAATGTGACTAAGTACTTAACATTATTTAACTTTAAGATCTTGATAAATCATTAATTAGAGAGGACTTAAAAAATTGCCTTTTCTTAAATTCGGGTATTTGTAATAAAAATCTTAACAGTTGTCTATGGGTTTACGGAAAAATTACAGGTAAATGTTTAAAATTATTCAATTATTTTTCTTTTTTAAATAAGCACGTTATACAAATAAAATAACCTAGCACTTAATAAATGTAATTTAAAAATACAGAGTAGCGCCAATAATTTTAGTTTTTATTGTGGTTTTTATAGACAAAAATCATGGAGCCAGGAGCTTAGTCAATCGTCAAATGATCTACAAATGTCAGAGACAGGTGAAGTTTCGTTCTATTTCATTCATTAATTTGCTCTGAAATGTGGATTCCATGTGGTATTTGATTGTTGTGACAACTATTATCAATGAAAATGAAAGAAGAAAGCGAAGAAAATAAGCCCCAAACGGCTGTGAAAGTAACTGCTTCTATTTTAGATGCATTCGATTTGTTAAAAGCTCCAAAAGATGATTCCAAACTATTAGGGGGAGCGAAGATAATATCACAATTACAAGGCAATGAGGTTAGATTTTATATTTGTAAACTACGTACATGTAATATGTACCATTATGATAACTTAATTAGTGTTAAAATGTTAAAATTTTGTTCATTTACTTATAGAGCGAGAAAGACACGCAGTATGTGGTCAAACGGCTTGTACGTAGTTTGGGCGCGAACGTGCCCGAAATACGCGCTGGATACTTCGCCACCTTGGTGGCTGTACTCACAAAATTCGAACAGTTGACAACTAGTCAAGTACTTGAGTTGGTTAAAAAGGAACTACATGCAAATGGATCATCGAAAAGTGTGAGTATTCCCAACAAAAAATATAATATTTCTATTTCCATATAAAAGTCTGCTAGCTTCTAAGATAGTATTAATGTCTTATGATTTTGAGACATTATATTCCATATAAAAAGTTAAAACCCATGTTGGAATTTTTACAAAATTATTTGATACTGAAGTAAATTATAAAACATTAAAATAAGAATTTATAATGGTGTACAGGTTTATGCAGTAAACCTTAGACAAAAGTCAACATTCAGTGGTAATGTTTCTATAGCATAAGATGAAGATGATGAATTGTGTGCATTAATATTTCAGGAAGTGGGTGATGTAGCACTTGGACAGATTCTGATATGTGGAGCATTGTTTAGATCAAACCTTATTCTTAAAAGTAGCAGTGAAGAACAAGCAGAAGTTGTAAAACTACTGTTTTCAGCAAGCAAAAAGAAATCATACCTTAGTACAGTTGCCTACCTTATTCTTCTTGATTTTGCTACCAAGGCAAGTATGTTCTGTGGTATTTCTTACTTTTATATCTAAATGCTTTACTTTCCCAAATCAGTCTGAAAATTTAATTCATCTTGCTTTTGCTTATTTGTTAAATTAATGTCTTATAATAGATAAATTGATTGTAACATAACTTACAACCAATTTTGATGTTGCTTTTAAATAAATGTCATTCAAACAGAGTATTTCCTAGTAAAAATAGTATAAATAACATTCCATAAAGTGTCCATAAGCCCATAGATATTAGAAGATAATCCCAGAAAATTTCATATTTTTATATTATTACAGTTGGATGAAGATCAGTTTGCATCCATCATTTGGTCCAACATAAAAGAAGAATTTAAGAAAGATATAAAAGATCACAGTCTGGACTCTCTATACTTCCTTATGGTCATAAATAATAAATTTCCAACAAAAGTTAAGCTGAGGAAATTAATTGGAGTTGCTGATGTCCTTTGTGAAGATAATGTTCACTCCATTTGTGAAAAACTGTTGGTAAGATATTTTTTTTATGATACATTATTGAATATTTTTAGAAAACATTTTATGGGTGATCTGTATACAGGATGCACTGTTGCACAACATATTTCATTCTATTACATTTTAAATTATTCCTATTTAAGTGCCAACACATAAAATAAAAAAAATATTATGAAATGAAATCTATTGTCAGTACCAATTTTATAATTAATAATTATTGTAATATATTTTAGGCTGGTGTTGAATATAATTCACTTAGTCATCCAATATACAAAGAAATTGGAACCCACATAGCAAATTCACCACATCTTCAACTATTTTGGACATCTGGCATAGACAGCCAACTTGTAAAGCACAACAGAAACCGAGAACTGGCAGCTGTTAACATTCTTACCACTATACTAAACAGTATACAAGACAACTATGAAGTTATACCTGAACTAATAAGCAGGAATTTCTTCAAGCTCTTCATGGATTGGTTTAAAGGCCTCCAAACTGCTAGTAAAATTCGCAGCAAGAGAGACAATGAAGATGACAACAAAATAATGATAAAGAAACAAAAAGATTTACTTAATGCCTTAACTAAAGCACTTAAATCAGAAAAAGTCACTGGCAAGACTAGAGTCCAGATACTTAAAAAGCTACTTTTCAACCCAGGTGAAATTAATTTTTCAGAAATCACAGGATCAAGTGTTGTGAAATCTGTTGTTTCTGATCTAGACAAAGATGGAGTGAAGAAAATGGCTAAGTTATTCAAAGGAGTTTTGCTGAATACAACAAAGAAATCAATTAAGGAGAATGTGGAAAGAAATTGGTACAATAATGAAAGGGTAAAAGCTGGAGAACTTCTGTCGTATTTAGTGAGCCATGAAGCAGTGAAAGATGATGTAGATTTTAAATTAACGTACATGAAACTATTGATGTGCTTCGGTTTCTTCAAGATCAGCGATGATGAGAGTGTTGCTGTTACTAATGACATGTCAGGTATGGTATCAATTTCATTGACTATTTTTCATATTTCAGTAAGTGTTTATATTTAATCTAGCTCATACAGATGTCTGATAGCTCAATTTTTGATAACAATTGACTTTCTTGTGAAAATTGCCTCATTTTTATACATCCTGTATGTATGAATTTTTCAAGTGGGCGTGGATGGCCAAATCCGAAATTATGAGGAACAGCGAAAAATACCGAAAGGAGTCACGAGCCCGATTTTGATGAAAACTTAAACTGCATACTTAGATTTTTGATAAATTAATATTCTTAGCATGGAATTGAACCCAATGATTTTGAAAAAAATAACACATGCTATATTTTTCCACCATTCGGTAATGTTGCTAATAAGGATCAAATTCTGGGAAGTGTGAAATGTTATATTTTGTATGAAATATCCAACAAAATATGACAAATTCTAAAATTTCTCACACAACGCGGGACGCAAGGTGTTAAGGTTACGGAAGAAAAAATTGATATTTGCTAAAAATTTGCTCCTTCCTTTAGTTTGCCGTATGTTATTACTTCCCAGGATTTGATCCTTATTACCAACATTATGAAATGGTGTAATAATACAGCATGTGTTATTTTTTTCAAAATCAGCGGGTTCGATTCCTCGCTAGGAATATTGATTTATCAAAAATCCAAGTATGCAGTTTTAGTTTTCATTAAGTGGGCTCGTGACACCTTTCAGTATTTTTCGCTATTCCTCATAATTTCGGATTTAGTCATTCACGCCCACTTGAAAAACTCATCCCTGTATAACCAAAATCTATGTATAGAATATTCATTTATGGAAATTGATGTATATTATGCTTTCTTAATACTATTGGTATTATCATACTATAGTAATAGTTACAAATCTGTTTGTAGGTATTTTAATATTGATAATTTTTATCTTGTATCTTTATCTGATGTAATTTGTACTGCATTACAGCCATGTTTTTTTATTTCCAGGTTCCATCAAATCAAGCTTTTACAGATGCTTCACATCGCGTTTCTCCAATGTGGACCACCTTGTCAGTGTTCTATCGTCCCTTAGCAGTTTTATTTGTACCATCCTAGAGAAGGAACAAATTCGTACAAAATTAGAAAAACAGTTTCCTGAAGAAAATATGGAGTGTTGGCAAATGCTCATAGACGTTTGTCGAAAAATTGAAAAAAATGACCTAAAATCTAAAATTGACAAAGTTTTCCTTATACTGCTTTATCAACTGGGATTATTTTTATTCTCTGAGCCTACTCACGTGAAGATCGCCAGAAGTTCCATCAAGGAGCTGAAAAGTTGCTATGAGCACTACAAGAAAGGATTGAAAAATAAACAAAAACCGAAAAAGGAAGGTGATTTGTCAGTTGATCCAGAATGGATTGAAGTGTTGGTTGAAGTTCTACTTTCAATTTTATCAGTTGAGTCAAGTGTTCTGAGGTCAGTAGTACAATGCGTGTTCAGACTGCTATGGGAATATTTAACTCCTTCCTCTATGGGTCAAATAGTGTCTGTGCTAGACCCAGAGAACGAGACAAACCCTCTTACACAAGATAGCGAATCAGAAGCCGAAGAATCTGACGCTGAAAGTAATGAAGAAAACGAGGAGAATACAGAAAATGACGGAGATGATAATGAGAAAAGTGATGACGCAAGTGACAGCAATATTGAAGATGATGACGATGACGAAGAAATGAAAACACCCGACCAACTTAGACTAGCGGTGCAGAAAGCTTTGGGCGCCGCTGCAACCGCCTCCGATACCGAAAGCGTAGATGCTGATATGATCGACGAGGAGGAAGGCAAGAAACTTGACGATGCTTTAGCAGAGGCATTCCGGCAATTCCACCAAGGCAAGAACAAAAAAACAAAGAAAGATCGCAAAGATAAAAAAGCACTGTCTGACTTTAGAATCCGTGTTCTCGACCTAATTGATATATACCTAGAAAAAGATCCGTCAATGGATATTTGTTTGGGACTGATGACGCCATTGACGAAATGCTTAGAATTTTGCATACAAGATAGTCAATTTAGCGAATTAGAAAACAGAGTGCGGAAGACCATAAAGAATCTGACGAAAATAAAGAAATTTTCTTCATCTGATGATGTAACTATGGATATTTTGTGTGATTATTTAAAATCAACAATTGATAAGGGAGAAAGATCACATTTCTTGTATCAAGCACTGGGCGATGTTGTGACATACTTTGCTATGTTTATAGTAAATTGTTCCCAAAAAATTACGACACAGAAAACGCAAAAAAAGAAGACGCCGTCCCCACTAGTAGAAATATTCAAAGATGCTCTGCAAAGCTACTTTAAGAACAGAAATTGTATGTTGCCTATTATATTCTTCCACAATATTTTGCAAACAGAATGGGAAGGTACATACGAAATGGTTCCAGTGTTAATAGAAAATATCTTTAATAGTGAGATCAGGCAGTTCCGTCGCAATGAAGGAATTGAATTGATGACAGGGTTTTATCGCGCTTTAAAGAGAAGCAAACCTGCAACTAACAACGCACTCAGTCGATTGGCCAACTTGGAAGCGCAGTTTGAAAAAGTACTTACTGACACCTTATCTGGTGATAAAGAAATAGCGGTAAAAAATAATTTCTTTAATCTGTTAAAGAAGCTGATAAACACGATTAAACTATTCCATGAAAGTTGTCAAGTAAAAACAGATTTAAGTTTTGAATCATTGCTTAGTGTTGTTGGGTCATGCAAAGGAACAGTCAAAGTAAACAATAAAAACCACGTTCAGACTCCGCAGCCAAATAAGAAAGTAAAAAATAAAAAGAAGAAAAGAAAAATCGAGCATATGAATGGAAATGCAGAACCACAAGGAAAGAAAGCACGAAAATCTTCTGAGCAGAGTGAATAAAGATGACTTTTCGCTATCAAAAGTATTGTAATAAATTTTAATTAATTATTTACAAATAAGTTATACTTTTGTAACAAAGTCATCTATATTATGTCCCATAAAAAACTTTTTCTATTTAAGACTGTTTTCATTCTAAAATAGAATTAGTACCCATTTTACAATTATTTAATCAATTATAATCCAAGTTATTTTGTAGCTTCGTTAAAAATCCAAATATAGCTTGATTTTCAAATATCAATTTATAATTCTATCAATAGTCAAAATATTTAGCTGACTGTAGTGACACAATTCACTAGAATAGTTTTTCATTCTTCAATTCCATTACAGAAAAAGTGTAAGAAGATTACCCAAAGATGGCGTTACTAATATCCGAATGATGTTGCCAACGTACCATTATTAATATTTTATGCGATTAAAACACTAGTTGCCTGTCCCGTTTTCACTCGGGCTTGAAGCAACGCAACCCTACAGAAGAGAATATTGAAAATAACTATTCTCTTGATTGAAAGGTTAATAAGCAAAAGGGTTAATTGTGATTTGATAATACAGACATTCCCTTCCAAACGCGAAACTTGCTCTAACGGCTGCACCAATTTTGACAAAATGTTATATGGAGGTAGTTGATACCCTGGTTTAACACATCGAATACTTTTTATCCCGTAAAAATGTAGTGTTCCTATAGGATAATCAAGGAGTCTTCCCGCTCAAACGGCTGGACCAATGTTAATGAAATTTAGTATGGAGGTAGCTGATCAACGCACAGGCTACTTTTTATCCCGAAAATTTAGTTTAGAGTTTAGAGTTTCCTTGGGATGAGCAAGGAATTTAAATATGCGTTTAATAGCGTGTTCTACCATCTGCATCATGGCGAATGCTCTAAGGAATTATTCAATTTGATCCCCTCCTCTCCTTTCCTTAACAGAACCACGCGTGCTGGCTTGCGGGGCCATAGCTTCACGGTTCAATCCATCTCGGCGTGAACCAAAAGGTTCTCCAATTCATTTTTCTATCGCACAGTCAAGCTATGGAACGGTTTGCTATCACACGTGTATGATGGCAAACTGTTCCATCATGGGTCATCATCATCATTCCTCCTTCCTATAATCCTGGGTCCTTCCGCCGTAGCGAGAAGAAGCATCTCAGCGGGCCGGCATGATTGTATCGAATGGTACGAGACCACTGTCTGATACCATTCGATACTCTGTCTGGACGGCATTAACACTTACCACCAGGTGCATTGCAGTCACTACGCCATGCCAGAATAATAAAAAAAATGTATAGTTGCTACTTTTACTCCTTATTCTGTGTTGCTACTCTTTTAAACTCCGCGGGGTGGTTTAGGATAGAATATAGGGTGGATGAAATGGGGTTAAGAGGACAGTATTGCATGCCTTGAGTTATGAAACAGATTAAGACAGGATAGGACGGGATGTAATGAGAAAAGCAGTATAAAGGACGGTTTTCGCGGTAAGTTTAAATATATACTAAGTAGTATGCAAAATCATGTTAATATGTGTCTGATGTGGATTGTACTCAAAAAGAGTTTGCAACCGGGTGAAGCCGGGCTTGGCCGCTTGTTGAAAATGAAGGAGGCAAATACACGTATCCATAATCTTCCTTAAATCACGAGGTAGTTTTATGCAGTGGCCCGTTGCATTGGTACATGATCTTACTTTAAGTAGACCTAAAAAATATTCATTTATCATACAATTCCATTTCTTTTATTTTCTGATGTCGAAATTGTGAAGTGTTGTGTAATTTTCGGAAAAAAATCAGGAAATTTTTCGGAAAAAAATCAGGAAATTTTCCCGAAAAATTTCAAAATGAAAAAATAAGATTATTTAACTAATTTGTAACTTTTTAATCGTAAAATCGATTTTATTCTTTTATATTCGTAATAAACTTGCTAATAAAGTAAAAATATAATGGGGTATTTACTATAAGAAAGAAAAAATCTAAAAACTATAAATGTATATAGTAGAGCATTAAGCAATAAGTATATGTTAATTTCAGTTTTTATTTCCAAGGAATAAATTTTATAATACGTTTTGAAAATTTAAATTTTTTTATCCGTCCTAAAAAGATGTGAAACGGCTGCCGCCTTTATGGATAACGATTCTACGTCATTCCGCGAGTAGAATACCCCCTTCCGGTGTCCAAGAGCTCATATTAACACAGGTTGTTTACTGGTTGAGTGACGTATCATTTTAAAGGAACATGGCGCCTAGCGATTTCACATATTTGCGCGCATAATTTAAAATTTAAATTTTAAATGGATTTTTATTGGACTTGCCGAGCGAATAAATGATATTTTTTTAAATAGTTTGTCTTAATCTTAGGAACAACTTAAAAGACTTTTTGAAAATGGGTAGAATACCCCATTATAAAGAAATATATAAGTACAAAAACCGTCTGGACTCTGGATTACCAAAATTCAAAATATAGTTTTCAAACTTTCAATAAAGTAACGCCATACCGTGAATGTATATAATATGTAGATTATTTTATAAACCGGTATCCTCTACGCTAAAATAATATTAAACTCACAAAGAATGAGTGTCAAACCGACACATGTTGTACTCAATTATAAGTAAATAAGCTAAACCATTTTAAATAAATAAGGTCAAAAGGTTCTTAAATTGTAAAAAAAATTGAATTGGAGTGCTGTCGAGAGTGTCGAGCACTTTTTCAATCCCTAGCAAATGTCAAGATTTTAAAGTAGAAAATATATTGAGTGTGGCAACATCTCCTACCGGAAACAAGCAGCAACTCATATGTTTCACAACCTGCTCAAAACTCAGCCAGCCATCTTTTGTGGAAAAATCATTTGTTTCGTGTCATCAGGGTAAATTTCACAATTGTAATTAATGTCAGAGCCACAGTCTTCGCTTTTATTAAAAAAGCAGCTAGCTGGTAAGTGTGCCTTTTACTGTAGTAGCATTTGTGCCAGTCACTGTGCGATTGTGAGACTACTCGTCCTAGCAATCATTGACCTCAGCGTATGAATTTTTGCTATCTTTGTGATTTCAAAAATGCAGTAAATTTTGAGAAACGTTTGTATTTGACGTGTTTTAATTTTAATTAATTTATGATGGGTCGGTTCGTTCGTTATAAAATCAATAGTCGTCGCCGTGACAGGTATTCGTGCCAAAGTCAAAGAGTAAAATAAGTGTATTTACGGTTGAAAGTTGGCAAACGTTCACGTTTCTCGCGAATATTGTGCGCAAATTTGCTTTATTTGCAAAAAAACCGCATTGCCTTTCGCACTGCATTGTCAGTTTGGCTTTTTTCTATTTCAGAACTGAACAAAAATCCAGTGGAAGGATTTTCTGCTGGGTTGATAGACGACAATGACATTTACAGATGGGAAGTGCTCATCATCGGACCTCCAGACACGTTATAGTGAGTACCATTGCACCACTTCGTGAAAATCATTAGTTTATCACTTATATAAATGATAGTGCCAATGTTATTTTTTTTTGCCAATGTTATGTTTTATTGTTGGTTGGATGACATGATTGACATAGTGGCGGCATATATAGATAAAAATCCTGAGATTTTAATAAAACTTCCTAGATAAATAGTTGTTTCCATGAATATTTACTTCAATCAGGAGAGTGATGTACCCAAGTTTGGGGTTGTACTTGATACCCCCTTAGCTCTGCTCCTAGTTAAGTAAAAATAAAGAAATGGTTGCATATTGTTATAAGGGCTTGTTGTTCATCTGTATAACTTCTGGGTTGGTACTGTGGGTATATGTAGTTTTTACACATGTATAGGGTATGGTTCTTACTTTAATTGTTTAAATCAAAATAAATTTGGATGTAGCAATAATACTATAAGTACAGTCTTTCTTGGGCAGATGTCCTATACTTTGAAGATAATGACATTATGATGATGAAAGGGGTTGTTTGATTGTTACCATTTTCTAATTGTATTTAAATGTTTTCAGTGAGGGTGGATTCTTCAAAGCGCATTTACACTTTCCAAAAGAATATCCTTTGAGGCCACCACGGATGAAATTTGTCACTGAAATATGGCATCCAAATAGTGAGTAACATTGTAAATATATTTTCTATTAACAGCTTAAGAACAATGTACCTTTAATAATTACATCTAAAAATGTTCAAATAGAAGCATTATAATTTAAAAAGAAATGCGTTCAATTAGTGTGTATTGAAGTATTTTTTATTTCAGTAGACTTTTAAATTGTATGTATAAACTATAGTCAATCAAATATTGCAGAGATATGCATATAAATATATTTTGCAGAAGACACATTTTGCTTAGCTCAGTACCAAATAGACTAGATATACCGTCAACTGTGTGTACATTAATAGGGCTGCAGCTAACTATATTTCTGTTTCCAAAGAAATAGACCACAATAAGTCTGTTCTTAGTTCTAAGTTTAATAGAAAATGGCATCAAAAATGCAGTTTGTTATTTCTATAGATAATAAGCTTATAATAAAATAGTTTTCAGCATTCTGCATAAAGATAATGTCATCCACTGAATAAGTTATCTTTCATAAAAATATTAAATTTCCTCCAATGCTTTAAAATTTCAGTTGAAAAGAATGGTGATGTTTGCATATCAATATTGCATGAGCCTGGTGATGACAAGTGGGGATACGAGAAGGCGTCAGAACGATGGTTGCCTGTGCACACAGTGGAGACAATCCTTATCAGTGTAATCTCTATGCTAGCTGATCCTAATGACGAAAGCCCTGCTAATGTTGATGCTGCGGTATGTAATTTTATTACAATTTCTTAAAAACTCTAATGTCACAAAAAATATGTTTTACTAATACATTTCTTATTTGAATTATCAACATTTATTAATATAATGATACTAATGCTATTTATAATATGTAATTTTCCATTTCTTTATATTTTTCTCTATGTAAAATAATGTGGGCGATTAGACAGAAATTATGTAGGCGGTAAATTGTATTGAACTAGAATTAGAACTGAGTGTGTAATCTATGAATATTTTATGTAGAATCACTTTTTTTATTTGTATTAGTTGCTGAATATTACTTAGGTTTCATGGCAGTTAGTTATGTAAAGGTTTTATTCTTATTTCTTACGTATTATGTAATATGAAAATAGGGATGGCATAATGTTTCTACAAATTTTTATATTAATGAAACATTTCCCAAAATATACAATTAGTAAATATGCTGTAGTTAATATATGAAATGTAATGTGTGCTATGGGGCACTTATCATATTTATAATTTTTAAATTGTTTATTAAATATATTTGTGTCTGTGTATTTCATAATCTCATTTGTTGTTTGTATTCACAGAAGGAATGGAGAGAACGATATTCGGATTTCAAAAAGAAAGTTGCCAGATGTGTTAGGAAAAGTCAAGAAGATTGCTTTTAGGAGTAAAAGGGCATTTTAGAAATAATGATTACTGTTGAAAAAGGGGCATTGTAACACAAAATAACATAAGACAGCGTGTGAGAGAGAGGAGTTGACATAACATAGCAGCAAGCTCATAACCTCGCATCTCGCATGGACCTACACATAACCACAGTAGTAGATGTGAGCGCTCATTCTGTTTCTTTTTACAGAAGGAATGGAGGGAATCATATTCGGAGTTTAAAAGGAAAGTAGCACAGTGTGTGAGAAAGAGCCAAGAGGATTGTTCCTAAATAACAGTGCCCTTTTTCATTGATTTATTTGGATAGTGAGTGTGTTGGTGATGCGGTTAGGACGTTAAGAGCAGGCCCCTGGCGTGATTCACAGTGCGAGCCCCTCCATCTGGGCCAGAGACAATATTGAAATTGAATTAAAATAAATACTTATTGTAATTAAATGGTGTCGCTGCCGTATTTTATAAATAATAAATTAAAATAGAATTCAAGGTCTTTTTTCATCTTTTTTAAGACATGTTAGCTAGCTATTGTTATAATGATGAAATGTGTATGGTAATTTTTATAGAAAAACAAATCTGCATTTTGTTTGTTTACATCCTCATATGATTATAACTTTGATCTCTGTATTGTAGAAGCCAAATCTGAAGTAAATTTTAAAAAGCTATTTATCACGTGTTTACGATTCGCTGCTGTTCAGTATACATAAAACATGCATGTGATGGTAAATGAAACTTATAAAAATTGTAAAAGGTGTTTACAAAACCTTTGTATCAATTTGCATGTAAACTGTTAGTTACCGAAATGCATAATTTGTAATTGGTACATTGTAAAATTGATGATGTTGCTTCTCAGGAACACGATTTAATTCTAGTGCTAATTTTAGTAGTAAATTTAATAACTAAATATAATTTTCATTGAATAAATACAAGTTTTTGTAAACTTATCCTTGTCTCGATTATACCTTGTCCTCTATGCACATAAATATTGTTCAGAAATGACTAGTGAACATTACAATTTGGATTTGTAAACTAGATCACATTTGGATTCAACTTTGGAGAGTTGCTTTATTTTTGTCTTTAATATATTTATTTTAATTATGTGGTGAATACGCTTATTCTTATAAAATAAAAAATTAGGATATGTTACCTAAAACAATGGCATGTAGTCATAATGTATGTTGAATCCCCAATGTTTGGACTATATCATCGAACATTAATTTGTGACGTGTGTATAAATACTTTTGCCTGTGTATGTATATTTTTTGCTATAAAATCATAATGCAGTGATTAAGCTATTTCATTTATAACCTAATTTAATTTTTCCACATACATAAAATTTTGTTTTCTATTGCATTTAATCTTACAACTTGTCTTAAAAATTTAAAGAAAGTTAAACATAAAAAGTAGTAACAGTTTTACTTCCATATTTTAAAAATAAATATATTTACATTTGAATAAATCCATATTATTTGGTAAATATTACTCACTGTCCGAATTTTCTGCTAAAACGGCACCAAATAAATTTCTTGGATCAAATGTGCTTTCAAAGCATCTCTTGAACACTGATTTTATTGTATTCTTTGCTGTGGGTGAAGGTGGTATATTGTCACAATCCATTAACTCTTTATTGCTATGAATAGTTTTACAGTGGTCAGCGTTTCCTACTTCAACATTTGCATTATTATCTATAACTTCTCCAGGTATATCAATAAAATTGAATAAATGGGAATCTTCATCCAAGCATTTAGATATATCTACATCAACATGCAGTTTCTTCTTTGCTGACCCTAAGGTGCTATTTGAATCTTTCCTCTTACTTCTTTCAACATTAGTATGCTGTGTTGATGTGGTTTGTGTAGCATTGTCAGGCTTTGAGGTTGCAAGTACAAAGTGGGCCTCAAAAGTGGAACCATTATGTACTATAAACACTACTGGCTTTCCTGTTGTTTCAAAATGTAACTGGAGAGGTAAATTCAAAGCTTCTGCAAAAGCTAATAAAGCCTTGAATTCTTTCAGTGAGAATGTAATTGTTGTTTCTTCATCTATAGTGTAACCATCAAACTCAGCTGGTTTCAAAGTAATTTGTGTTCTTATGATTTTAGTCAGATCTGCATTGCTGTCAATGTAGTTACGCATTACTAAACATTGTGATGATGCTTCAACTGTGACTTGGTCGTCTGAACTTTGAAAGTTGCCAAGTGCTTCAGATAATATTCTTTGTGGTGATGTTATTCTGGAAATAATGATTTAATTAATCAATAACATAGGTGCTCTTATAGACTTGTAATACTTACATAATAGAGTATAACATATACTCTGGCATCATAAGCAGTAAAACTTTTAAGGACCAATGGTTTTACATACTTGGTAAATTAACTGAAACATGATGCCAATGAAGGATTATTGTGTAAGAAACAGAATATTTTCCTAAATTGGAAGTTACAAAAAATGTTTTAAGAGGACCATATATGGTAACTTGTAACAGAAGCAAACTGAATAACATAGTATTTTACCTGTTAGGTACACAGTCTTTTGTGTACACTGCTTGCATAGCCTTGCAGTCCAGTATCGACACAAAATGTGTCTTCACAATACCGTGTCGGCATTTCAACTGGAATATTAGTTTACAAGATTCAGCATCTAGTTTTATTTCCAAGTTTTCAACTTGTTTATCCATATGTGCTGGAGATTTGAAAATGTTCAACGCCGACTTCATAGATATTTTACATTTAAGGCCTTCGTTGTCCTCTGTTGAATAGTAGTTGTAGTTGAAGTAAGAAAAGAAGTTCTTGTTAAATTTCACCATGGCGTATGCCGATTCCGCAGAGTTCAGAGTCCGCAATAGTACACAGTCTGGTAATGATTCCAGGTATAGCTCATCTCCAAAGCGAGCTAAAGCATGCACTGTCCTTCCTAGAACTAAAAGAAAAAGGTTTTAGTCTAATGAAGCGTTGTTTGTTTCATAGTTTATACAATTACATTTACTGTTACCTTTAACGTTTGGGCCTGGGATGTGACACTTCATTTTGGCTTAGAGTAAATTGATTAATCACAATTTTATCATATTATCTGTTTTATATCTCTCTCATAGCTTTGGTAGTGTTTACGAATGTTGAGCTGCCTTCCCTCCGTATTTTTGACACTTTTGTTTTTTCAATTTGACATTGACAATTAATGTTGTTTTTTCGATTTATCCCATGGGAAAGGCAAAGGTCTGAGCCATACAGCCTAGTCTAATGTAATTGACTACCCAGTGTATTACTATACTCTATGTAATTGACAATTAAATTGTGACCGCAGCCTCCGTCGCATACATGAGGGTATGGGCCTAGGTAAACTACATGGAAAATCATCACGAAATACTGTCATTTGAGACCTATGTCATTTGAGTGGAGCCGTCGCGTCGCGCGCGAAGGAGTAACTAATCCGGGATTCAAACACACATTACTCAGTTGGCATTCATGATTTTCCAGAAATAAAGTTGGTAACATTTATTTGGGCGAATACAGCGCCTCGATTTTTCATTTCGCTAAAAAACCACAGATTAGGCAGATTCCACAGTTATGATTCAGGTTGTCGTCGTTGTTACGTTCTATTGAAGTATTATCTATGTTCAGTATTTACTCCTTAGTCTGTGGTTCAGTATTATTATGATCGTAAAGCAATGTAGGCGTGTTGCATACATAAAGGATTTAACGCGAGAGAAAGTTCGCTACTTGTTCTAAATAACGTGCACGGTTTTCACTTGGGAAATAAAATAGTACTTATTCATTGATTGATCAGTTTTTTTGTGAACTAAAATGGATTTAAAACGTAAGTAACTGCGTGTTTTAATTTAGAAATAGTTTATTCAGTGAAGGTTTTTTAGCTATATTTTGTATTAATATTTTTGTTCTTAGTCACAGGTTTGTTTATTTTACAATTTAAATGATATTACATGTTTCTATTTAACATTCTGTATAAGGAATATATTCGATAATTTTGATTTGCATAAATACATACAGCCTCCGTGGCGATTCACGCAGTTCGAGAAAACTCTACTATGGGATCAGAGACCGCAGGTTCAAATCTTGATTCGAGACAAGTGTTAAATATTAAAAGTAATATTCCAGTTTAAGTCTGTAATTACTAATTACTATCGGAGGGATCGAAAAAGCCACCGTATTTTTGTACATTAAACATAAATTAAATTAAATGTGCAAAATATACAAACAAGCTCACACTTGGGATGTCACTGACCCCAAACAACAACTTCGAAGAACTTATGATATAACAACATCCTGAACCAAAAAAATATTACATTAGAAAAACATTAATTGACTTAGTGCAAGACTCGGACCGGACGGTTGTTGAAGATTCATATTCGATTTCTTGCCCACTGCGCCACTGCGCCTGGTCACTTAATACATTGTTGAAATTTATCAATTTATTTTTGTTTTCTTTTATGTAACTCATATTATTTATATGGATAACTAGTGTCTGCCCGCATACTTCGCCTGCATAATTAAGTTTATTTGGAATTTTCCATCTCGTCCCGTTATATCCCGCCCGTTCCGCCTCATTCTCACTCAAGGGATGTAATCCAGTCCCATCCCATCCCTTTGAGTATAAAACGTAACAAATATATTGGAACATAAAATTTTTCGGGATAAAAAGTAGCCTATGATCACAGACTATGATCTAGGGTGTCAGCTACCTCCATACCAAATTTCATTAAAATCCGTTAAGCCGTTTCTGATATACGCGATTGTAAAACTTTTTTTAAATTATGCTGATGATTTAGAATGCCTTGGGTTCGGATCAGAAACTGGGGAGTGACCAGTTAGTGAGTAAAGAGTCGAGTTAAGGTTTTGATAGTTTAGGCTGGCCACAAGCCTATATGGAATATATCGATCTTTCCACTAATTAGGCAATGCGAAAAAAACCGGTGACCGTGTTAATTGTTTAAGCAGAATCAATATTCATAACGCAGTAACTTAACTCTATCGTTGAAATAATTAAATTACCTTTTTAAACCATTAATTATTTATTTAATTGAGTGATAATTCGTTGCAAAATGATAATTTCTTATTTGTAAAATTGAGTTGGATAGGTTAGTTCTGTAAAATATGATGATGTGCTCTTACTGCCATAGCGTCGTATTCCTTAAGATTATCTTGATAATCTTTCAGATAATCTTTAAGTGTTCTTTATGAAAATATTATAATGGTTTAGTTATGTTCACTTTTTATAATCCAGAGATATTAATAACAAGTTAAATATATGTATAACCCTAATCCGAAATCTATTGATTCAAATGTTTATTTTTCATGAGTGAAAAAAGCTCCTCGAAATTTCGGACGCAAGGCCATAGGTGGTCGCTTTGATCGATGCTAAGACCTTTCACCGCTCTTAAATATACCCTTTAAAAAGCTCGGCAAGGATATTCCTTCTTTTAAAGAAAAATACTTTGTATGATGTACTATTTACGAATAGGTAGATACCCTGGATTCCGTTAATTGCTTGCCTTTTGTAGCGGAACGGAAGCATTTAATTACAAAATCTACTTTTAAAATTATACTAGAACCAAATTCTTCTTCAACCATTTATTATTTTCCCATACCCATAGAGTATATACTTATATAGGAACGGCGAATCATATTGTCTAGAATTTTGACGTTGCATGACTCTCTATTATCATTATTTTTACAAAAAAATATGTAATGAGTTGACAGCCTCGCCACCAGCGGCTAGGTTTTGTTCGGTAGGTGCTGTTAATATAGATAAATGCAACGTTTTTTTGTGTCTTGGGGAAAGCTGTTAAGTTCCCCTTCCGCTACCTCGGGGTAGGTCGAAAATGATATGCCGGTGTCACTGGCCTTCTTTCCCAGTACGTATAAGATTAATACTCCATACAAATTCGCATAATTTTATCCCATTAACTACTGTCCTCCACTCTAGAACCTTCGGCCCCAGCGGCCATCAGTTCTTCGTGCTATGTGCCCGGCCCCCTGGAACTACATATTAATGTAAATATCCGTATTAACTCAACAGATATGTAAAATTTATGACATTCATATTTTTATTGAAGTAAGTGCAATAAATTTGTATTAATTGGTTTTGTAAAAAGCGATAAAGGGGCAGTCGAAACGAGATATCTATATCTTTTTATGGTGTAATTGGAATTTTTCCAATGACTGTACGAATGAAAGGTGATATAAAATAACAAGATTGTGATCTAAAATTAGGTCAGAATTATTTGGGGATATTTAATGTATTGAATAAAATTGCACAATGTTAAAGAAAATCCACACGATTTCGCCAATAATTTTATAAATAATGATACATTATGTGATGCGAAAATGCATAATATGTATCCGAGCTTACAAGAGCTGCAGTAGAAGTTTTGTGTTGTACTGTGTACAGAACTCTGAGCGCAAGTCCAACTTACACTTGGCCGGGATTTTTTAGCTCGGTGATATGATTACATTGCACTTGGTAATAGTGCAGTGCCTTCTAGATAAAGTATCGACTAGCGACAAGCGATTTAGTTATCATTCATGATTCGATGCCACGACAGTGCATGGTGGCCTGATTATAAGCAACAGGATGTGAACAATAATTGATAACGTATTTATTTATTGTATATGTAAATTTAACATTTAATATTAAATAAGCTCTGTCCATGTAAACAAATCGTTTTCTCTTCTTGCATGGTTGTCTGGAAGAGATCGCTCTTAGCGATAAGACCACCGATGTTGAAGACTTTCGGTCGTATTCCTAGACAGATTTAAAATCTATTTAAGTTTTAGAATGTTTTGTCCCTTTCGTACGACGTTAGAATTCAGTTTGAGCGAAGAAGACAAAACATTCGATAGCTGAAATAAGTTCTAAAACTGTCTATCATGACGCCGTTTGTTTTTGTATTTAGCATTAATCTTTTATTTTGTACAAGTGTTTTTAAATAGAGTGTTTATTACCGTTGATGTAGTAGTATCATCAATGACAAAGATTAAATACCTGGGTGTATCCCTGACTGCTGTGATGTTTGTATTATTAGACAGTTGCCTCTCATTTTAACGGTCATGAACAGAGTATACCGGGTATATCAACTGTGTCAAGACTGCAACCGAAAACGAAGCCAGGTGGTAGTTTTAGTGGTAACAGACACGATGCAAATAAAAATTTCACCAAAACAGCGACAGATATTTTTTTAGAATTTTTTGAAAATCGTCTTGTTTGGGTGGTAAATACCTAGTTTTTGCGAAAATAATAATTTAAACCCTTACGTACCATCAAGTGTTTAAAAATAAAGAGGTCTACATCATTATTTTAGGAAAACTATTATTATTTATCGCCCAAATACGACGATAAGTAAAAAATTACAAAAAAAAAAAATGATGTCGATTTTTTTTGCGAATTTTTTCTTGCATTGTGTCTGAAGTCACTAATACTACCACCTGGCTTCGTTTTCGGTCGCAGTCTTGATATACCCTGTATGTGCATGTCATAAAGATCTTTACAAGGGTTTCTATAGTATGTAAAATGTGTCAACCAGCAATAGGCCTGCGTGGTGGACTTTGGCCAAAGCCCTCTCATTACAACTTTATTAAAAAATACTGAATTAAAATATAAAGTTTATTGCTTCATCAGGAACGGAGTTAACAAACTTAAAAAAGTATTGGGATCTTCGGCATGTACATTATGGCCAACACCTGCAACGTATTTTAGTTCAGCGTTCGGAAAAATATTTTTAATTCCAGGCAAGTCGGTCCGACTGAAAAATCGTAATTTTCCGTTAAATTACTAGTTCTGTAAACAATATTGAAATACATACCACGTTGTATAAGGGAAATACTTACGGAATATAATTCGATTGTTCTCCACCGATAAATAGAGTAGGACCAGGATATTGCTTCCCCGACATTTCAGAAGGAAAACTTGCAATATCAGGAAAGAATTTCTTCAAAGCATCAAGATTGCACAACCAGCCTATTGTTTTGTCACTCCTTGTGCCAATATTCATAAGGATGAAGCCAAGACCTTCTTCATGTTCAATTATTTTTGAGGCCATTATCGTATCTTTCGCAATAATCCTCGCTTTGCCTACATTATTAGTAGTGCTGAAGTCCACTGTTTTCATGACGTCTATTAGTTTTGGAAAAAAGTCGTTCAATATTCCGGCTGTTGATACTGGCGATATATCAACAGGTACGAGACCCGCTACTTTTGATGGCTGTAACAAAATATGTATATTGGACTCAATGGATCATTAATTAATTTTAGTGCTTTAAAAAAATCAGTAAATAGAACTATGAGAGTACCAAAAATATTGTGTTTTATAAGAACCTAAACCAACAGGGCTGGTAGGCTTTTGACATACCTACTACAGAGCTAAATACGAAAATAGGGAAAGTTAAAATGTTTGTCGACAATAAAAGTTGGTCGACACTTGATTTGTAAATAGATTTGTTTACCTCCGTCAATGCGAGGACCATCGCCGTCCTACCGCCCATACTGTGTCCCACTAAAGTGGCTTTGCTTATAGATAATTTACCCATCAATTTCGAGACATCCGACGCTAGATCTATATAAGTGTGGGAATCGCTGTGAGGGCTCTCGCCGTGGTTGCGCGCGTCTACAGCCACAACCATCTTCTCAGTACTCGCAAGGATCTTCTTACACATACTGTCCCAACTTCTCTTAGATCCCAGTAATCCATGGAGGACGACCACAGGAAGGCTATTCGTCTTAGCCCCGTGTATTTTGTAAGCTAAATCAACTGCGGATCGTTTGAAAACATTGTTGATACTCGGGAATTTAAAACGCACGTGTTTCAATAGTGACTTCATTCCATGAAAATTCTATGACATTTGCTTTGGCAGGGACTTGTGGGATTTTCATTTTTAAATATGTCATAATAGCTATTAGCTTTTGACCTATTTGGAAGAACGAAACCGTAATTGAAAAATGTGATAAAATATGATCAGCATTGTAATTTGTACGTAGGATATTAAGCATGTTATTGAAGATTATTTCCTTATTGAACATAATTTATTGAAGTAGCATCTACATAATATTATGTATGTACACAGAATTCATACGATAAATGATCGTTACATTCTCATGGATGAAGATTTAGATGATATATTTACGCACTGAAGCAAAGTGTGAACAAAATTAGCTAACTTGTGTCCATTACACAATTTGGCGAACATTTTATACCTATTTATTTCAGCTTTGGTTTAACTTTACTAGTGTGAGTTAGTGAGTTTTGAGAGAACTTACTATAATTAAATTAAAATCCACTTAGCACCTTGTATATAGGTGTTAAGATATGCATCCACAGTACACATCCTATAATAATATTGGGTATCTGAGATAGTGAATGCTATATATTTATATACATATATCATATATGCTATGTAAACAGCATTGTTCTTTTAAAAATTGCAGACCATTTTTGCTTTTACGTTGTATAATATTGTACAATGTGATACAATAAACAGTTTAACTTAAATTCTTTTTAGTTTTACTACTTGTATCTGAACATACACATATACTAACTAATTATAAAAATATACTTGTTTAAAAATTAAAACATTACTAGACTTGGCTTATCTTTGTTCGTACATGCATTTTAATCGTAGGATCAAGTGTGTTGAGACTGAGAGTGAATCTTTATCTATCTTTCGATCTATTTATCTATCTATCTATGTGTGTATGGTTTTGCCAAAGACGCTTATTTGTCTATGATCTTGAACTTGCCTCGCCCAAAACTTCCAAACACACATCCCTTGTAACTTTCACAAAAATAGACGCGAATTATCCTTCTATTGTGATGTTGTCGAGGAATTAGATTATTTATCAGTATGTTTACGCACTTTTGACCTGTTCTTTGAACGCAATAGATGAATTCTGTCAACGTTGTATAGCCTCAGATTAAATATGACATTTATAAACTTCAATCGAATGGATAAATTCATAGTGTTTACCATTTCTTTAAATATTTCATAGTTTTCACCAAATAATGGTTAATTCAATTCAATTCATAGTTACGGCCAAATAATGTCTTCTATAGTTTCAAATCGTCATGGCTCAGATATTTGCATGAACGGAGCGTCGCTGCATTATAAAGTAGTCTTTGGTTGATACCACACTGAAGCGTGAAATAAATATTTGAGGATTGTAGTTCTGTTATTAGCATGCCTATTCAAGATACCATGCACGTCGAATTAAGTAAGTTTTAAACTTTGAATTTGTCATGGACAATATATGGGGCTGAGTGTAATCTATAGTCTTAAGAATTTACCTCGGGGTTTTTAAAAATATTCTTTCTACCCATCTTAGTCTCTACTTCGATATACATATATCTTATACTAAACCGGTTTAGTGAATCTTTTTTTAATCGAAATAATACTATGCAAAGTTGGGTTTGCAGAAGTGTAGGTAGGTACAACATGAATACATTTTCTCTCGTTCGGTATCTAAATTAATATAACCAATAACAACAA
Source organism: Deilephila porcellus (assembly GCA_905220455.2). NCBI lineage: Eukaryota > Metazoa > Arthropoda > Insecta > Lepidoptera > Sphingidae > Deilephila > Deilephila porcellus. Next base: position 4,235,536 of record LR999991.1, on the reverse strand, counting down.
TGATAAAATTAGATTTGAGACTATACCACTGGCAAAACTATATTTTATTACTGTATGAAGATGCCATAGTATATAATTTTGCCAGCTTTATAGTATAAAAGCTGAATTTTATATATGTTGTTAATTAAGTCAGCTATCAAAAGATGTTACTGTGGCATCGAGACACTTTTGACGGTTCTTTCATCTTGCCAGACACATTAAAGCTGATAACTTCCATAGCTACCCCGATCGGAACTTCATAATAGCTGATTATATGATGACTATGTCAGAGGCATGCGTAGACAAACTTTCAGCTTTTATAAAATGACGAAAATCTGGAGGCCACGGGCCCTTGCTCTATTACGACGTTTCTACAAATAAAGTGTGGTTATTCTAATCAGATCTATATAATGCATGTCCGTGGTTATTACTTTGTTCTGACTTTATATTTAACCAGCGCCCCGGTCTGGCTTTGCTCGAGTGCGGATACTTTTTGATGTGGAAACCGCTTTTGCAACATTATTCATTAACGCTTCGCTACTATTGGCAAAAGGGTGATTTTATAGCATATAGCCTTCCTCAATAAATGGGCTATCGAACCCAAAATATTTTTTTCAAACCGGACCGGTGGTTCCTGAGATTAGCGCGCTCAAACAAACAAACTCTTCTACTTTTATATAGATAACTATAGATATAGATTAACGGTCATGGCATAAAGTTACGATAGAAACGTTAAATGAGACAAATTGTAGACATGTTTCATTTGGCTCATGAGTTATTTTGTCCTTGACAATTTTTTGTAACCTTATTCCACATTTAACATTATTATAACAATGTTAATATTGACTTATGATAAATGACGGAATACTTACTCGTTTCCTACGATTTTGTTTAGTTGTCTTGTCTCACAAGACATGTTAATTTGATTTTAAACTTTTCGGTACTTTCCAATACATTTTGTCAATTCTATAAGTCACGAATATTTTTAAATCTATCTGCTAGTATTACACATGTATCTGTATCACCCCATATACGTCCCACTGAAGGGCCTACTCTGAAATCGGGACCAGTATTACATATTACCTACTTAAAATTTAATTTATTGGATCGTACCTTAGATATACCTACTCGTAGATTAAGATCGCTTATTGATTTTGGCCGTTACACGGGTTTTAATATGGTATACGATGGTTCCGACACGATACGTAACTTGCCATCAGCGTATTGTGTGAAATATAGGTATAACATTAATAAATGTGTTAATATGTCAACTTGTTCACTTAACATTAAAATGCGAAGGTCGCGATAATTTTAATGAAGTCATGTAAAAACAAGGAAATAGTTTTAGAATATAAAGTCACCTTTATAAGATTTTACATGTGAAATGTTAAGAAAGAAATAAAAACGATTTATTGACATAAAACGGAATGCACCGAGAGAACAAAAAACAGACAAAAGTACTTAAACAATAACAATTAAAACGAACATAGACTGTAACTATAAAGGTATAAGTATAAAAAACATAACGTATGCATTAGCTTTATGGTAGTTCAAGGCGATTTTATATCTGCAACGTAATGTTACAATAGTACCAGGATTTTGATTACAATTTACCTACAAGCAGTATACATATGTATGTGAGAAACGATTTTAATAATTCTGAAAGCATAGTATGGTAATTTAAACCTACTTATGATAGTGTTTAAATTAACAGTTCAGTTTGTTCCGGACCAAGCTGGCAAATCGAAGTCCCCGTGTCCAATGTTTCCATAACAGCCTACCTGGCGCAGTTGGTTAGACGCCGGCTGTGAAACAAGAGGCCGCGGGTTCGATTCCTGCACCGAAACAAATGTATTTGTGATCCACAGATATTTGTTTCGGGTCTGTGTGTTTGTGAGACCGAAAAGTCTCTCGTAGTTTCTGATACCTACGACACAAGACACGATCTTAGTGTGAGGTCTGGTCTATGTATGTGACTGATGGGTGTATTTATTCAATATTATTATTATTACGTGTGTATATATAGTCCACTTTAAATCTTGATTTATATTTAGAAAAGAGCTCGCAAATGTGTCATGTTATTGCTAACAAAATTATACAAGGATGTCGGATCGTGCGTGCGACCAGTACCTAGATAGCATCTCAGCCTATCCTTTCGGGTCTATAGGATTGACTGTAAGCGTACTAGGTACATACTACTTATTATAAAAGGTGGTGGTAATAACATAAGACGTACATGAGCTGCTACATGATTATGCAGGTATATCTCTAGAAAATAACACGCGATCTGTATTATTGGAACGTTCTAAATACCTATATATTACGTCGATATGAATAGCTAATGTAAAAACAAGGAAAAAGATAAAATTGACACAAAGATTAGTCATGAATTTAATAGCATGCAATTAGAATCAAAGATTATATTATACGTCCTTCTATTCGTTCTTATTAATTCCTTAATTATTGAATAAGATAAGACGTGATTCCATGGTAATTATTGCCGATAGACTTGTCAGTTGTCGTGGCCATCTTTCATTTTTTTTTAATGCTTTACATCTTGACATCTGATTAGTACTTCGTCTTCACAACGGCTATAGCAATTCCTATAACCATGCCTTAGATAAGATAGGATGGGGTTATTAGAATACCACCAAGGTATTCGCTGCCTGTTGTAAAAGGCGACTGACTGGGTTTTTTGGACGTAGGGTGCGCTTCAGACCAGTTGGTCCTCAGCAGAAGTTACCCGAAAGGGGCGGAGACACACATATTGAGTTTATTATAATTTTATGATTACCCAGCTGCATTATTCTTTATAGGTACACTTATATCACGTTAAAAGATTCACATACATTGAACATTCAAAATTCTAGTATAACATTTTGAAAATACACAGAACTACACCTTATGAAGATTTCCTTAGCGATTTAAGCGAGGGTTTACAGCTATTAACAATAAAATAAGTACGAAATTACTAACTGTATGCAAGAAATATACAGCATTATGTTTAAAATATAATTGCATAAAAAATGGAAGTTCATTATTAATTTACTTTAACTTCCAAGTTTGCATAACATATGTCATTGTACAAGCTACAAGTTGTACAAACAATACCGGAATAATCAACATTTAATTTAATAAATTTCAAAGTATTTAGTTTATCATTAATCGGATATAAACATGGCTTATTATAAAATATTAACTCTCCGTGCAGCTGTAAATGATGAATTAATTTTATTAATGTTAGATATAACTTCCAGATTTGATGAAGAACTTCTTGAAATTCTGTTCGTTTTTGAGGAATTCGAAGTTTTCCACAGTTGTATTGGATATGTGCCAAGCTATGATGAGTTTGCAAGCGCCATCTTTTTCTATACAGTACTCCAAAGGCAGTTCCGATGATGAACTACGTTGAGGGTAGAATGTGTAATCGGACATTACTCTTAACCCACACTCCATTATATTGTCAGCTAGGCTCCGTATTACACCTGCGAACATACAAATAACCATTGATTGATGAAAAACTATACTTCGTATGTGTTTTCAATTAGTGCCCCGATGCAAATTGTATGTGTCTAACATCCGGTACTTAAACCCTCAGGTGTCCATGTATAGACAATAGACTTTTGACAGCTCTACACAATAGTCTACACAATAGAGAGAATAATAGAGAACTGTCACATAAATCTTGTCAGGGAGCCTAGTATGAGCTTCATGGACACCGGAGGGGATAATCAAAGTATGCTGTCATGCACCAAATAATTTACTTAATACGCCACGTTATTAAAGAAACAAAAAGGCTGATTATTACATTGTCCTCTAATCATAAAAACATTAATTTTTAAAACATTAGTTTTAAAGTATATTCAAAAGTTCCTATCTTAAACCAGACTCTCCTTTTTCCACTTGATTGTATGTCCAGTGCAATTCTAGTAATTTGCCATACTGTAGTGTATATAGAATGTAGGTAGTCCTAACGGAACATGACATTTGTCAGTTTTATTGTGTAATATTATAAGATAGTCTACGGTATTTCCTCGTCGCAAATACTACATTGGCGACGAGGATCGGATGTACCGTACCACATGTACCACCGAAGTGGACACATCACACAACTGAGCTGGCTTGGTCGTAACTAGATATACCCAGTCTGAGCCCGAAACGTGATGCACTTCCGCGGTTCACTATGACTGTCATTACACCATTGTTGGGTTGGCTATCTGAAGTGTCACGAATACCCTAATATCCTTAGAGTATTTATAATAAAGAAGGAGCGTTGTCATACATTTGCGTCTACAAAAACGTAGATTTTTTTGTTCGTAATGTTGATAGTACCTAGTACCAAATTAGTGAATATTGAACTAATCATTAAACAACAAACTGCTATAACTTCCGCTGGTAACCAAAAGTATATTTAGTTATTAACCGTCTAAAACGAGTTTGAGTGGAATTCAATAGCCCTAATATACATATTTTTATTTATCAAATATTTATTTATTTATTTATTCTTTACTGCACACACAAAAGAACAAAAGGCATACAATATTTTACAGATAAAATTAACGAGTACATTCGTGCATGTTAGATAAGGGCAGAAAAAGTGGCCCGGCACCACCATTTTATCTACGTTTTTGTAGTACTATCGCACCCTCTATATTATAAATAAATACTCTAAGCTAATATCTTGGGTACAATTACTTTTTCCAACAGCAAAGTCAGTACTTCACATCAGTATTTATGAGAAAGATACACCTCGGTGGAACCGATCGTATATTTACGTATGGTATATCGAACGCAAAAACAGACGACTTCCGCAAGGCCACATTTAATTGCCATCTAAAAGTTTCTTAAGTTTGTTATTTCTTCATGACATATAGCATTATTATATAATACATGCCATTACAATCGAAAATCTATAATCATACTCGCGTAATTTTTGTTTATATTTAATCTTACTAATCTAATCTGTGACATTAATATTATTATGTTCGAACAAAGCAAACTATCACATAATTTCTATCTTCATAAATTATTATAGACTAGACACGATTGCTAGAGCCTCAGTTTAAAATTTAGATAGTCGTAAACATAATTAACTAAGGCCTGTCCGGGGTATAATCATAGTTTCACAGAAAAGTGACGTGAAGTAACAGATTTTTTACAACTTTTCGCTTGCTTAGTGACATTTTTGGAGGCACAATAATCTTTAAAATCTCTTGTCTCTCAAATAATTTACTATCTATTCTTCAAAAACCGATAATGTAGGCACGTTTTTGATTTTTATCTAGTGATCGCATACTAATTCATGAGCCTTTAGATCATTTATCAGACGTAGGCCATGAATGAACATGTTATGTCTACGAGCTTGTTACTTTATTGGTATATTTATGTTACGTATTTAAAAGTGTATCAATCTTGTGAATGCTTGTACAGAGAGTGAAATGTGAGGGCAATCCACATAGATTGTGGTTTTTAGTTCTTAAAAAAAATGTATGTGCTGGCCAGTACTAGAATTAGTTCCTGGAATAGAGATAAACAAGTTTCCTATCTCTTAGGAGGAAGTGTATCGATGTTGTAGTAAAAAGAAACAGTAAGAGGAGACAAAAAAAGAAAAGAGTAAAGGAATAAGATATCACATACCGTTGGTGCAAGTCTGGTTGATAAGGCTCTTGGGGACGCTCTTGTACTGCTCCAGGGTGTTGTTGAAGGTAGTTTTGAGGCACAAGTAGTCGTCCTCGGTGTACTCCATGCGCCGCTGCGTCGGTATCGTCTCGTACTTGATCACTGAGCTGAACACGCACGGGTCACGCCTGGATGCTATCTGTGAGGGAGATTGTCATCTTCTTTAGCAATAGGATTCACTGCTGAAAAATAGCATCCCCTAGGGATTTTTGACATGACCGATTACGCGGCTTCTTTTAGCCTTTATCAGATTATATGCTTAGCTAGAAAGTGAAAGTCTAACATGTGCAGAGGTATACTTTCCCAAATAAAGTTGAATATGGATAAGACAAAATTGTACACGGTCGCGTTCAATTACAAAATAAGACACGTCATAAAGTGGACAAATATTTTTTGTTAGATTCTTTTGTACCTCTGCTAGAAACTGCGTCATCGTATTATTGGGGTCAAAAAACAATAGAAAATAATAGTGTTTCCGTTAAATGCTTTGACTCTATGATTATAGTTCTTTGTTTTCTGGTAAATGTTTTGTTAATTATAATATATTACTATGTATGTCTTTGTGATCTAGGGTTATATTAGTATTGCCGCATGGGAAGGCAGAGACGAATTGCAAGAATTACCACAATGAAAATAATACGTAGGTTCATTCAACGAAAAAACGGTCAGGAATTCAAAGGTTGGAGGTAAAAACGTCCTTGTCTTATAAATCAAAAGACTATGGCCGCCAGACTTTCGTCATTGTATAAATGCTGAAAGTTTGTCGGCGCATTCCTCTAACATAGGCATCAAACGATCAGCAATAATGAAATTATCAAAACGGTATCTGACAAGTGGAAAGAACCATCAAAAATTTCTGACTAGCAAAGAAACACCGATTGATAGTTGCCTAAGAAACATATATAAAATTCAGCTTTTATACTATGACGCTGGTATAATTACATTTTATTCAAGTTGTAAGATGTCCTAATATTTAAATTTTTAATAATATTTAATTTTTCTAGCCAGCTTTTATAATAGAGAGAAAGTCTGACGGCCACGGGCTCTTGGTCTATTACATCACAAGTAACATTGCCCATGTGCGAGGTTTGCGTATCAACTACACGGTAGAGGTCGATCTTCTTCGAGACCGGTTAACCCTTACGTCTACAGGTATTGAGAAATAAACTTTATTCCAGACGGTTAAATAGATGTTTGATGTTTTCTTAAACTTAGTAAGCATTCCAGTTATACAATGATACGTAATAATTCAAAGAATCGGACCCAGTTCGTAAACAGCTTGCGAAATCCTTAACACCTACAATTGGTCATCGTATATAATTATTAAAATGGTTTATTTACAATGCTACAGCTACAGTTAGCAATAATTATAATCCACGAAGCATTACATAACGTAGTGTAGACTCAATGTGTCCTTGGCGCCATTGATTGTAAACTAATATACCGGGTATATCAAGACTGCGACCGAAAACGATGCCAGGTGGTAGTCCTAGTGGTTACAAACACGATGCAAATAAAAATTTTGCAAAAACAGGGTCAGTTTTTTTTTTTTAAATTTTTAAAATATCATCTTGTTTGGGTGGTAAATACCTAGTTTTTGCGAAAATACTAATTTAAACCCTTACGTACCATTGCGTGTTTAAAAATAAAGAGGTGTACATCATTATTTTAGGAAAACTATGTATATATCACCGAAATGTTTACTTGCATTGTGTCTGAAGTCATTAATACTACCACCTAGATTCGTTTTCAGTCGCGGTCTTGATATACCCTGTATAATTTTCTTTCCACACGAAGCTTATTATAGATCTACTTGTTAATTATCCCCGACCTTCAGTCGTGAATGTATGTATTATAACTTCTTGAGTACTCATATATGAACATGGTATGTATAGAGGAAAAGAATGAAATGTACTTTTTAGTGACAAAAATACTTTTCCTTGTTTTCTAAAGGCAGGCGTCCACATATCCGCAGAATAAGATTATTTTTTACAATGCGTCCACAATATCGGCACCGATTGGATTTGCCGACATTATATTTAATAACTCAACGGTCTTAACAATCCGGTTGATGCGATGTGTCAGATGCGTGCGGTGCGGATATGTGGACAATGGACACCTGCTTTTATGCGATCCGTCCGTTACGTACGATCCGAATATGTGGACGCCTGCCTTAAGTGTCTTGTTTCATTGCTCTACTACAGTTTAATATTCTTATAACTTCCTAATAATTTAATTGAATAAGTCAACATTGGAAATCCAAAGTGGATCTAACTTTTATTAACAAAATCTGGTGGAAAGATATTCGTTTCCACCCGGATAGCGACATACATAAAGATGGAAACGACTTCATGGATATATCGAAAGCGCATTGTATAATCCGCTGTATTGCATAACAGCGCGTAAGATTCAAAAACGTCGCTGCTTTGTAATATGTGTTCCCAACATTAAGGTGTTTAGTGTTTTTACAATGTGGTTTCTTGGATGTTACAGTTATAAAATTGGAGTGATTAACAATTTTATGATTTGGTTTTGAAGTGTTCCTATAAATATTTTTAACGTGTACTATTTGCGAGAATATTAAAAAATACGCGTGCGCGGAGCGCCGGAGGTTGCGGTTTTGTCCTTCCAGGAATAAATATTATCAAACGTAAAAAACGTACCACATATATTTTAATAAATCAGCGCCGTGGAATGTTTTGGACCATTTCACAACATTTAGCTGAGTGGATACCTATAGGTCACAACTGCGACCAGTCATTTTTGATGTTTTTATGTATTATTGTTTATTCTTTTTTTATGATTCATGTTGCGTCTGTGACTAATCGTTTTACTTTCTTTCTAATATTGGCACAACAAAGTGACGACGTGAGATGGTTACGTCCCGGACTCCCGCCGCCGCGGCCGGTAGAGACAGTTATATCGGACTATTTGTATCAGGGGTTACTCAATGATCCGAAACGAAGTTCGAATATTCGAACGCCGCACGTAAAACTGTACGAATGTGGTTAGCTACTCCACAAAATGTTCGAATGCGATAAGGCGTACTGCACTGTCACTGTCACGAAGCAAACTGATTCATGTGCGGTGCATGCACCCCAATTAGGTGGGACACATTTTGTGTACTGAATGTCTTATCTAGTGTAACATTGATATCGATGTACGCAACACTGCGATTTACATAGACATGTCCGTTAGGAACAACGTGAACAGGTGTCCTCTTTATGTACTTCATTGATACTTGACTATTTCAAGAACAAAACACTATGATACGAAACCGAAGGATTATTGCTGAAAATTGTGAAATAAATCGTGGCCTTCTTTATTACCACAATTATGTCGGCCTGAATAACTTGTTCATGTTACGGCGGATAGACGAAGTAGGAAGGAAAGAACTCGTTAGCCGACAAGTATAATACTCAAAAAACAGTACTTAAATAATTTGGATTACCTAAAATCCGAATAATCAACTATATTTCTGTGCTGGCACGATGTGATTACCGATTACAATGTACCTGATAAATGGAGAGCATTAATAGAGCATGCATCGGTGTGAGATTACTATCTCTGTCGTCACAATAGTGCCGGCTTGGAAACCGGATATACACAGACTCAACAGAGCGATGCTCAACTCAGGGTTACTCTATAACCCGAAACGAAGTTCGAATGTTCGAATATTCCACTTCTGAAGTAAGTTATAAGTGTTCCAATTCTTAAAATCAATACTATTCTCTATGATATTTATCGTTCACTCCGAATTCAGACTATGGTTACGACGTACGATAGAGGATTTGAACATTTTGTGGATTACCGAGGCACATTCGTATAGTTTTACATACGACGTTCGAACATTCGAAGTTTGTTTTCGGATCATAGAGTAACCCCTCAGACCGCGACGCACGTGTGTAAGCCATTGACGAGCCATTGACATGGTTTCCGCCATTGTTCATCTATACCAATGAAATAGAATATCGATATGACGTATTAATATTTAATGCCATTGTTGTGGACTGTTGTAGTTCGTTTGGTGAATGAGATTACGAAGATCAAGTGCCCCTTACCTAATTCCTTCACTCATTTTCTCCATAGATTTTAAAAGCAACGCAACGATCTTCAATGTGTTAATTTGATTTAGCATGATTATCAAGTGGGGGATCTCCACTTTCTATTGAAGGAGCCTCTAACATTCACCATCAGTGTTGTCTTTAGAAATAGGTCCATTATTAATAATTCCTAGCTTTCCTTAAGGATTAGCGGCTGTTAGCTTACAATCGGTGACTTCCTTTAACCTTTATTATTTAACGGTCGCAACAAACAATTTCTAGAAACTTCGCATTTACCATAAATACTATTAACAATTTAAGGTAGACGAATAACTTCCACAGTTATATGTATACCTCATATTAACTCACTACTATTAAACTTTTTCATAACATCTAACATCAGCAATGTGGGTAATTTAAGAACTTGTTTTGTGGTAAAAAATGACCTTCGGAGGAATTTCTTAGATTTCGGCATACGAGATACGGCAATAAACTTATTAAAATTCAAAGAGTGATGAAAAAGTATGACGGCAAACTTTTTGTAGATAGTTTTTCATAAAAGTATTTTTCGTATCGCGCTTCCGTATGCACCTTTATTTTGGCGCACAACGCCACTGTTGAAAAAAAATTGCTTGAAATTTATGGCGAATTTTGTCTATGTAAAAGTGGTTTATTTAACTAAATTTCAGTGACAATGCAAAAACAAGAGCAAAAAATCGGAAAGTATAATTTTAGTAGCGCTTTATTACCCCGATTACCGAACCGAGACATAAATACATACATTCGTGTGATTCAACAACTGTTTGGGTTTGCGCCTTGTTAGACCGAAGCCTCGTAGGTTCCAATACCCACGACAAGAATTACATGCGAAAATCGGCGCACATTGCAACGAAAAATAATTAAGAAAATATAAACTACTAGTATTGACGTAATTTAGATAACCCATAACAATAAAACTAAAGTCATGACGTCATCTAGATAATTGTCCATCAAAATAAAATTATCTATTGCATATTTTAGATTAAATATTTTAACCGATTATTGAAAGATAATGTCACATAATTAAGGATACAGACACGTGCGTACAAAGTCTACCGTTTGCTAAATAGGATTCGGATGGTGATTAGTAACAGACCAATCTTCATAATATTATAATGTCGTACGCAGGAACGTACCTCGGTATGTCATGGTAAATGTTCAAAATCCTTTAAAGTCTGTCCCTTACAACATATGCGACGTTGCCATGATCGTGCTATGAACGCATGAGGTGGCATGAGGTACCAATTTTTTTTTGTATGCATAACTAATCGTTGTCGCCCACTAGTGCACGGGGACAATGGGCTCATGGGCAGAAACGCTTATTCTGTTATTACGCTTAAGCTTTTAAAGGTCCTGTTACTAGACTAGTAAGTAGTCTAATTTACGTTATAAATTCAATGAGTGTGATAGAATAAAAAAAAGTAAAAACATGCTCAAAGAGTCTACTTACTACGTATTCTATTTTTTTAGTTCAACCCGCACTGGGGCAGCGTGGTGGACCATATTATGTCCTAACGCCTCTCAATCGTACTCTCGATTGTAGAGGAGGCTCGTGCCCTAATATATAATTATATTACCCTGAAAAACTACCACAGCTCTATGTATAGTAAGAGAGGAGTCAATATAACAAATTGCTCGGAGAGGTGTCGCTTTCGCACGTTTATTAAGAACATCCGCAAGCGTTGTGACATCGGCTATACGGGCGATGTGTATTATAATTTGGAACTCATCATTAAACTTTGCACACACGTCGGGGCTGCTGAAAAGATATAGGTTCCGTTTCATCACAAAAAAAGTATTGTTCCGACTGAAAAATAACTTTTTGTTTTTACTTTAACGCTTTCTGCATACATCGACAAAATAAATTGAATGACAAAACCGTATAACCAAGCCGCGGCCCGGGCAAATTCGAAACAAATGTTTGTGTGATCCACAGGTATCAGTTTCGAGTCTGGGTGCTTGTGACACCGAAAAGTCTCTCGTAGTTCCCGATACCCACGACACAAGACTCGATCTTAGTGTGGGGTCAGGACTATGTATGTGACTGTTGGGTGTATTTATTTATTTTAAATCATGTGTGCAATATTAATTTACCTCTTGTCCATTGCACCGGGGTGCAGATAAGCGCTCGTTGAACTGCGTGGTGGGGACGCTCGTGGTGGGGTACTGGATAACCCCATCGCACAAGATCCAGTAACCGTTCCGGACGATGTATGACCGGGATGGCTGGCCTATTGTGGTCACGGTGACAGCCGTCGTGCCTAATCTGTCGATGTAGAGAAATATTCTATCAACACCAATGGGTAACTTGTTTGTTAATTACTAAGCAGGTTAACGATCAAGGAAAACTTAATGAGCGTGTTTTGAGAAATATTTAAGGTATATTAGGTCCGCCAACCCCCCTAAGTTATATGATTATGGCCCTCTCAATCGTAGAGCAGTACCATATATGGGCTGATCTCCCAAGTATTTCCTTGACTGTAGTAAATAGAACTTATTTGATGGCATCCATGTTCATTGGAATGAGTTGTCGTAATCGGACGAATATAATGTAAAACTCCAATAGCAGTATGCTTATTTAAATTGTTTACTGACATATAAACAAAAGGTTCATGTAAGCAAATATAAAGCGAAACTTGTTTCTATGCCAAAAGACGTCAGCGGTGAGAACTACATTAGTTTTATTTATTTAGTTTTTTTATTGCTGTGAATGGCGAGATTAGCATGCCATTCGCCTGATGGTAAGCGATACAACCGCTCATGGATTCTAACAAAAAACAAACAACACCATGAATTACATAACAATGGCGAGCGCAGTGGAATGCCAAGTCCAGTCCTCTCACATACCTATGAGAGACTAACCATCAGTAAATAGATACAATTATTATTATTTCTTTGTCACTGACATTGCAATTTTTAAAGATAAAAATACTTTATTATATTTAAATAGTTTCGGAAGTATACTAAATTGCTATTTATGTTACAGAATATATAAGTAAATCTCCATTTTTTGTCACCACCTTGATTAGGGAACAAATATTTGTCGATGATACAACATGTGCTCAGTGTAGAGATAGCACAGACACTTGCCGCACAGCTGCATTTTAACGAATGACGCCACGGAGGCGGTCAATTGAAAGATTATACCTAAATACGCAAAGATATTAACGAGAAGCAATTTTTTTAGTTTTATCTGTATACATTATGTTTCTAATACTTTACTAATGTTGACAGCAATGGATAAAACCACCTCCTGTTTATTTTCGGATTTATTCTTATGAATGCGTTTTCTTTGTAAACTATCGGTCTTATTTATAGACAGGTTTAAAACCTATTTTATTTATAGAATGTTTTGTCTTCTTCGCTCAAACTGTATTCAAAAGGCGTTCGAAAAGGACAAAATATTCGATAACTAAAATATGTTTTAAAACTATCTATGAATAAGGCTGCATAATTATGTACATTCTATTGCTGGGCATAGCATAAGAATTTGAACATAATTTATAAAAATACGAGAATGATTTAATGGATGTCGTTCATTAAATAAAGGATTGAGTACAGTGTACATCAATTAATGTTAATAAGTCTATGTTGTAGCTTATGAACTTAACGTCATTTGATATATTATGTAACTTTATTATCTCAAAGTATTAACCCAATTATCAACAGGATTATGCGTCTCATATTATTGGGTTCATTTAATGTAAAGAATTAAAAGTTAATTCGTAAAAATCTTAATCGTTTGAGATAAATTACTTTGTTATTTTGCAATCGTATCATTATGTTAATCAGTGAGTTTAGTATAGATATTAGTATACAGAACATACATATCTAAATTAATTAAGTCGCGTCCCTGTTCTATTGGTGTAAGCAGTGAATATGCAATACCGTTGCCTACGGTCAAAACATACCACTTTTGCTTTAACTATCATTAATCTGGTTATTTTACCTTTTTACAAGCCGTCTCCATTTCGTTCCATAAATTTGATTCAAGAGTGTTGTATATTATATTTTCGATGTGGACAAACCAACAAAGCATTGCTTCCTCTATATTGGCCTTTAGGCTGTTGTAGAGACCCTCTACAGTTTATGCTTTCAATCCACTTTTTTATGTTACCTATATTTTTTCATTTTGCCTACTACATATGCCATCTAGTTTCAACCAAAGGTAACTTTATTTAGATATTAGCATAAAACTAGTTCGTCCTTCGTTAGTCCTTCTCGTAGGACCAAATCACATAAGAATTTAATTGCAATGGTAGTGCTCAACCTCACAAAATTATTTTAAATTGTGTGTTCATCGCATTTGTTCGTTCATCGTTCATCTACCTAATGTTTACGAAAATTCATCAGGAAAACATAATATATTTTTATTACAAGAAGTTATCATATTGACCAAAAATATTCCCACGATGTATTGTTAGATCGATATATTTCAGATACAGCCTTTACAGGCTAATATATAATTTTAAACCAACTGTTAGTTCTATTTTAAGGCGAAGGACTCCAAAAACAGAATTTCTTAAAAAAATATATGTATGCTTACATACATTAACCATTAACCATATTTTTGAAACGCGGATTTTTTTTATTATATTCAAAAATGTAGTTGTGTTAATTACCTGCCGTTAACGATAGCATCCTTCAGTGTAGTCTCCAAAGCGCTTATAGCAATTATCTGCTGGTGCAATGTCTCCGCCAATATCTTCGCATTTTCCAGCGTATTTTCTAATTTTATTTTAAGATTTAAATTTATGACGTCATTATCCGTCGCCCTTACTATAAAATCGTTTTTGGAAGACGGACTTTCACGTGATTCTTCTGTTAAAGGTACCATTCGTAAGTTTTCGTCGTTGAATGTTTTAGATCCTGGGCCGTTATTGGTCCTTCGAGCCATGATATCGCTGAAAGAATTAAATAGGCAGGTTACATATTTTCTAATAGTTTTTAACTTCATTAAAGTGATATCGGTCGGATGTTATAATTACGAAAATTGTACAATAAATCCATAAAAAGAACTGTTAGAGCAATTATAATCAGATTAATTACGATAATCCGCAAACATGGTGATTTTCTACTTATTATTATGCGTATAAATTATTCTGAAAAAAAAATCTGTCCTTTATATTATGTTATACTGCACTAGACACAGGTAATTTAACGGAGAGTCCAGAAAATATTTAAATATATACTTACAATTGATCTTGGATTGGAGTCATCCATTCGGCATCCTAAAGCATTAAGATAACTTATATTCAGGAAACTAAATTAAATTATTATACTTTTAAAATGTGTAGAGGACGCGAGGCGGAAATCTTATTTAAGCCTTTGGAGACCATCCCGCCCTCACACCCGCCACTGCAACTCCTGTAAGCCAGGGTCAACAGTGGCACGCATTTTAAAGACACTGAGCATTGAAGGCTGAAGCTCGGCGAGTCTTTAGGAATGTTTAACTTGTCTTTAACCCGCAACGAAATCAATCATAAAATTAAATTAATAGCAGGAGTTGGAAATATTTTTTGTTTAAGCCTTGTTTTATATCAATAAAAAGCCTCACCCATTCCGAATAAGTAGAGTGTAAAATATGCAATAATAAAAAATATTTGAAGCACATTATTCCACGGAGAAAACTCGTAGCGTATGCAACCTCAGTACAAATGAAGTTTAAGATTCCATTGTTCTGAAATATAGTTTACAAAGTACTTTATCACGAATAGCTATCGTGCTGTTACCTCCTTATTGTGACTTCAAACCAGGTGGCCTTAATGCCGTGATAGTCTCATAATGTTCAATTGTGTTAGAATATAGATTATTTTAAATTGAAAGCTAAAAGGTAATCTTTATTTAGCTTACCGCGTCTATTAGATAGTCGCGGGAAACAGACATATCAGTACAAGTGTGTTCTTATTATTGGTGTCTTGCGCATGCTAGGCAACAACAGTTATCAGCCTTATTCGGCCACGTTCAGCGCTGTACGTTTGTAGTCAAATCGTCCAGCAAAACGCGAATAGAGCTGAATATACATATAATGTAGTTATCCGACAGCCTCCGTGGCGCAGTTGGTTAGACACCGGCTGTGAAACGACAGGCCGCGGGTTCAATCCCCGCACCGAGACAAATGTTTGTGTGAACCACAGATATTTGTTTCGGGTCTGGGTGTTTGTGAGACTGAAAAGTCTCTCGTAGTTCCTGATACCCACGACACAAGACTCGATCTTAGTGTGGGGTCAGGACTATGTATGTGACTGTTGCGTGTATTTATTTATTTATTTATCCGTTAATTGATTTTGTTAGACGTTATATTTCTGCTTTATCACAAATATATGTTAAAGCCGCAGTATGCTCTGCCCAACTAACGTAGTTTTATATTCTCTTTGTGCCTAACGTAAGAAAAACACAATAGAACCTAATTTTTCAGCTACAATAATTATTACTATGATTTTACATCTCAAATCCCTAAATGAATTTTGATAAATTATCTCCAAAGGTATCAGTGATATCATTTCTAGATAGTGGTAGCAATTATACATATTTAGCAAATATATTGTTATGTTTCTGAAAATATCAACGCCGTTTTATTTTGTGGATTTTTCTATTGTTCTTTAAAAAGAAGCATATTTCCTTCTAAATAATAATGATTGTAAAAAATGTTATTTATAAATGAGTTGTTATTTATAAATACATTAGAATGTGGGAATCTAATCTCTTGAGCTTTTATTTTTAATAATTGTGCCTTGAATCTTGATGCGGGTAAAAAGATAAGAATAACGTGAATTCAAAAATATTTATTTGTTTATACAATAAATTGAGGCACGTGCCTAATAACAAATTAGGAAGTAATGAAATTTTGACAGAAGATAAGTATTGAAACTATTTTAGTTTAGATTAATTCAAATTCAAATTCAAATTCAAATATTTTATTGATACATAAACAAGCTTACAATATAATGTATGTGTACGTTAACAACTGCATTAGTTCGGGAGAACTGTGTCGCAGTCATTAGCGCCCACCTCCAGGAGGGAAGACGATCGTATCTCAAAAATATTCAAAACTATAACTAAATAAACTACTACTAATAGTTATAAAACTGGACAGAAATGTTATCATAATTTTTGCCTAATATATGTATGTTTTAATTTTAATTTTATTATTTTTATATTTTTATATTTTTAAAGTTAGTAGGTGTTAGTTAACTTAAATTTGTGTGTAAGTGAGAAAATATGTGTTTGTGATAAATTAGTAATGTATATGTGGATTTCGGTGTGTGTGTGTCTGTGTGTGTGTGTGTGAGGGTGTGTGAGTGTGTGTGTGCAAAATAACTGTGATGTATATGGTGAACTAAGAAGGTAAGAAATAGTTCCGTTTCCGATGATTATACTGATCAACTGTTAATTAAAACTTCTAGATCCTCATAGTTTAGGGAACTGAGCCATTTACTGATTACCAACTTACATTTCCTTAGTGACAGAGAATAAATATTGAGAATTTTGTTTATTTTATTATACAAAATTGGACTCGAATAATGATATTGCCTTCTTGCTATCACACTAGAGGTAGCCTCAGTCTGACAAACTCTATTCTGTCTGCGCTTCTGTCTACTAAGATGAACGTCAAAGGAAAGTTCAGAATGTTTGCGTAGAATTGTATTAAGAACAAACATCTGCCTAACCGTGGGCAACTCACAAATGGCATACAACTCTCCAGTCGGGAAACGACAGGGCTTATGTATCATAACCTTGAGAACCGCTCTCTGAGCTCGTTCTAAGCGGAGTAGCAAACTCTTTCCACAGTTACCCACAGTTATATTTATTTATTAGTTTTAAAGTACGTTTCTTCGAATGTACCCTTTTATCTTATATTCATAATTTAATAATAATTATATGGTTTATTTAAAACATATCCATTCTGAAATGATTAAACTCATAGTCAAATTATATTCTTATAATTCCACACCACAGCAAAATCAACTGTCGACATTATGGACCTCAACAATATTTTTTACTTAAATTTTATTTTTAATTGATGATTTATTTATTTTATAACATGTAATAGAGTTATATTTAAAAAGAAAATAAATTTCAAAGGTATAATACGGGCTGCCCAATACTGGAAAGCTGTGACAGACTCTCGTATCACATTTTAAATAGAAATCGGCATCTCTACCTACCTTTATGATTATAATCTGATCATAATTGGATGTGTAATGTATTATTGTTTATTTGTTCGACAGCGGAGGAGTTTGTGAAACAACTGCTGAGCAAAGAAGCGCACGAGGAGCCGTCAGACAATGTAAAGCCAGACCAACTCGTCATGGAACTACCCGAGTGGTACGACGAGAAGAAATTCAACAAGTTAGTATTAGTTTCTTAAATTGACGCGAGAATTGAATAAAACCGCCTCGATAGAGCGGTTGTACTACGGCACAATTACAAAGCTAAGGTTTGGGTTCGAATCCCGGGTCGGGCAAAGTGATATTGGATTTTTTATTCATTATCAGCCCGGTGTTAGGAATTTGTTCCCGATATGGCGATAGGCTCTGCACCTGTCACATCGTGCGACGGAACATACAAGGCAAAATGTGGGTGTCCTGGTGCCTATCCTCTGCCTATTCTAACTTAATAAAAAAGTATAATTGAATTAAACAAAATTCGCTATAAAAGCCATAAAAAGTTTTTTTATTTCAAGTCAGTATTGTACAATATGTTGTTATAATATAACTCTCTCAACGTGACCATTGTATTCTTATGTATGGCATTGTGCCAGCGATGTCATATGTTTTTATACACATTTCATTCATCAAATTGTTTGTTTGTTTGTTATGTGTTACTAAGCACGCGGTGATCGATAACAATATTCATAAAGAAGTTTTTTATGGAATCCAATCCAATGAAATCCAATTTAATTGGAAATCGTAAACGATATATTAAGTATACATATTATCTCTAAGATCTGGAGCATCGTGGACAAGTATGTGGCCTTTTAAAACGCAGAGGGAGATTTTTTTTATTATATTGACTTGATAACCTAACTATAAAGCCTCTAAGTGGTAAGTACAGTGCAATCAAAAAGAGATTAAAATTTACAAGAAAATTACTGATACCTATCTAAACCAAGACCCTTCCCTAAAAGTACTCCGGCTTTTATGTGGTTTATTTCACCATTGGCTCCAACTCTTAGTACTTAAATTTTTCGCATACCCTGCAAGTTATTCAAACCAAAGGCCCTTCGCAACAAATGCTACGAGCCCCGCCCTGGGCTTAATTATCTACGTCCAACATTTAGTATTTTTGTTGCAGAGCGCGCAAGTTCTTCGACGAGAACTGCTTCTCTCTATCTATTTCGATGCTGATGGGCCTGTTGGCGGTGTTCGCGGTGCCGTCCATCCTGCGAGTCTTGGTCAGCTCGCGCCGCTCCAACTCCTCCTACACCGCTTACCGCCGCTACCTCTCCACCATGCTGCACACCATCGCCTGGTTCGAGCACGAGCTCAAGCCTGGGAGCTTGTAAGTACCTTAGTACTGTACCCGGCTTTTGGCTTGGCAATTCGGGCAGAAGAGTAAGACTTACGACCAAGATCGGCTGGTTTCGGTTTCGAGCGTAGTCTTTTACTTAACCCATTTAGTAACGAAGTAATTTCAAGTGTTACCAACATATTCCTAGGTGCAGTATGGTATACTGAGGCTTTTCTATCTTGAGTTATCCGACAGATCTTTAAAGCGCCATTTACACGGGGAGAGTTTCTCGCGGCGAGAATCGTATGCGATTATCGCATGACATAACCGCCATAGATTGTCTTGTTCTGACAAATTACACGATGCTACTTTTATATCCCTACGATAATCGTATCTTCAAGGCGAGAAACTCCCCCCGTATAAATGGGGCTTACGGTACGGAATGCGTAACTTCACGTTGATTTTTAGTGAGACCTCGATTTGCCCAGTCCAATTAGTCTGTAAATGGTTACATTAAAAGTGGAACAACAAGCTCTCAATACAGCAAAGCAACTTTTACTTTAAAAAAAGACAAGGCAATATTTACATCGGTGCGAAAATATGTATAACCAGCCCATTGCTAAAAGGCAATACCGTAAAAAAAATATTATATCCGTATTTGACGTTATTATTTTCACAGCCTTATTATAATCATCATACTAATGAGACGAAATTTTAAATTTAATTTATCTCAGAGTATTACATATTAAATATAATATGCTAGTATAAACCTTAATGGTTTGAATCAATGTTTTTTATTAAATAAATTTAAAATGTATAAAGTAAAAAAAAACCTGATGACATCTTGAATGCATAATATGGTCGTTGTTTTGGCGCGATTTCCGATGTGCGGTTAAGGTCAAGTGGGGAGGTGAGTATGCGAATCATGAGCAATAACCGCTAACCTAACTGACTTTTTAAACCAATACGATGGGAAAACATACTCTTATACTATGCCTTATACATTGGTACTGGCGATTTCGAGTTTTGCTCTTAAAACAAAGGAAGAATAAGAAAACTTGATACTGGTTTCTACTTTTGTTTTGAAAAAACACGACTCTTTGGAAATTTCCAAGATGACATCTGCATTGCATTTGCCAAGTTCTTTATAGGTAATGCACGCACAAGGCAGAGAACTATCAGTCAAGCATGTTGTTATATAATTTAGAAACCACTTCATGTTTCTTGTAGAGAACCTAGAGAATCTTTATGAAACATTATATTTTTTAAAGATAAATAGAAACAGATAAATCAATATACCTACCTAAATAGGTTTTTTTAACAGTAGAGTTTTGTTTGTTGATTGTTATATCGACATTACAATATAGTTTAACCGTCGGGGTATGCAAATAGTATTTTACAAGCAAAAGATTTCAACGACTCCTTCATAAAATAACTTCAGTCATTTATTATTATGTCAGCTCCCGTGGCGCAGTTGGTTAGACGCTGGCTGTAAAACAAGAGGCCGAGGGTTCGATCTCCGCACCGAGACAAATGTTTGTGTGAACCACAGATATTTGTTTCGGGTCTGGGTGTTTGTGAGACCGAAAAGTATCTCGTAGTTTATTATACCCACAACACAAGACTCGATTTTATAGTGTGGTCATGACTATGTATGTAACTGTTGGGTGTATTTACTATTTATTGTAAAATTTCTTCCACAGCTCATGGAAGTCCCTCTACACGGTTCGGAGTAGGCATGTTCGCGCATCCATCGCTTCTAAAGCTAAAGGCAGTGGAATCGTCTCACAAAGGGACGTGGCTCTCACTCAGTTCGGTTTCATCGGCTTCTCTATACTAAGGCCAGAACTATTCGGGGTCAGGCAGCTGGAGGACGGCGACTGGGACGCCTTCAACCACTTCTGGCGGGTTATTGGACACATGATCGGACTTCAGGACAGGTAAAAACTACTTGAATATTGATTCTTTAATTCTTTCATCCTTCAGCTTGTATGTAGTATTGAATTGTAGCGCGGGCCTGGGTTTTGCTAACGAGTACAAATATATTTTTGTTTCATTTTAATGTGTTTTATGCCTGTATCGTGGAATTTTCTATAGATACGCGGTGACAAGCTTATAAAACCTGCGGACAAAATGAGGTAGCACTGGGTACGCAGGGCCGCCTTAGCTAGATGATTGATCCAGCTTTACCGGTATTCATTCAGTGCAGAACACAGGTCTTTTCAAGACTATATCATTGGAAGTTATAATAAAATAAAGAAACATTTGTCCATATTCAGACATGTGACAGTCTCCCTGGCGCAGTTGGTTAGACGCCGCCTGTGAAACGAGAGGCCGCGGGTTCGATCCCCGCACTGAAACAAATATTTATGTGTGATCCACAGGTATTTGTTTCGGGTCTGGGTGTTTGTGAGACCGAAAAAGTCTCTCGTTGTTACTGATACCCACGACACAAGACTCGATCTTAGTGTGGGGTCAGGACTATGTATGTGACTGTTGGGTGTGTTTATTTATTTATATTCACACACGCTGGGGTTGGTGAGCCCACTACCAAAGCTCTTTAAAGGTTCCTCCATACTTACTTTTAGCATCGACTCTACCTCTAATATTTGCCCATTAATGTTATTGCTATCTTTTACTTGTTCCTATTCTAAAGTTACGAGTATGTTGAACGGCTGATCACAAGTTTCAGCATGTTGAAAAATATTTTTCTTTGTTAAATTATATCGTATTATTAATGTGGTTATTTAGGTCTCCACGGCACACGCATTACATTGCACAGTATTTTTGAAGTGAAACTTCTTTATCGGGGTTGGAAAAAATTTAGCGTTCGCGTCACATTCTTCCGTTACGCGCCATCTTTTTTTATTTAGTAAATTAGTACCCACTTCAGTAAGCCACACCCCCAACCGTTTCCAAGCCCCACCCAAAATTTTAAGTCCCACCCACTTTTTTGTAATTTGATCCTTACCCCCCCTCTGGCCTTCCCCCACCCTAAATCCAAAACAGTGCCCAATAGCCTCCCCACGAAACCTCCCCCCCCCGCTTACCCCCACCCTAAAAATTTTACCTCACCCCCCCTACTCATATCTCCGGCATTATCCATCGTAGACCCACCGACCTTGGGTTCATTGGAACCGGCTCGGTGAGGGCTACAATCCTGCCCCAACAGAATTCCCGAATTCCCCCTCCACAACTTTCCCCACCCAAAACTATTTTAAGGTGCCCAATAGCCTCCCCACGAAACCTAACCCCCCCCGCCCCTACCCCCACCTAAAATTTTTACCTCACCCCCCCTATTCCTATCTCCACCAATATCCATTGTAGACCCATCGACCCTGGGTTCATTAGAACCGGCTCGGTGAAGCCTACAATCCTGCCCCAACAGAATTCCCGAATTCCCCCTCCACAACTTTCCCCACCCAAAAATATTTTAAGGTGCCCAATAGCCCCCCCACGAAACCTAAACGCCCCCCCCCCGCCCCTACCCCCACCTAAAATTTTTACCTCACCCCCCCTAAACCTATCTCGGCCAATAAAGGTCGTGGACCCACCGAGCTTGGTATCCTCGGAACCGTCTCGGTGAGGGCTACAAATTGGCCCCGATAGAAATCCCAAATTCCCTCAAAAATTTCCCCCCTCCTAAACTTAAACTTTATTTAATTTAGCTTTATTTTACCAATTCTGTAAATTTGTAAATAGTAGATCATTTTTCGAAAAATGATGTCATAAAGAAGTTTCACTTCTTACGTGTGTACACTAATACACACACACATTTTTTTTTTAATTGATTTCTGGTATTTCTAGAAACTGGTTCTACTGACCTCACTTTTTAATACATATTATAATAAATATAATACAGCAAGACAGATTTTTAACCCGTAAAACGTGTAAAATTTTGCGAGCAGAATCAATTTGGTGTTAAAATAAAAATAAAAAGTCTTTAACGGCCTTCAAATAATGTCTACAGATCCGATTATTTTTGGTCAAATTACTACGTTAACGGACTTGCAATTGCATTGACCTGTATATTTCAATAATTAAACTTTTAATTTTATTTGTTTAAGATCGTCCCTCTGTCTTATAAGGTATTTCTCGTTTAACGCTTGCTAACCTTGAATATTAATGATTCTGTCGGATTTTTAATTTAATATGTTATGTAGCTATGCACAGACATCATTAATATTAATTAGGAGTATTTAAACAGTCTCTGGCCAAAAATACAATCTATCAGAACCTGACAGAGTCACGAAGTATCAGTCGAAAAATATTCTTTGTATGAACTACAATGGAAAGCTCCCAACTAGACCGTTCCGTGACTGGTGTATGACGTTCGATAGTAATTGAAACGACGAAGTTCACCAATTCTTTTGTGCCGCAACATTAGGCCGTGGAACAGCCAGCCCACGTCTTCTCTCCTTCCAGTAATTCCGAGTTATGCAGGATGGTATAATTATGTTGAATGGCATACATAACTGCCAGATGCCGACATTGACCTTATAGACAAGACCACTCGAGCTTGAATTTATAAAGTTTTTTGCCATTTTTTGCTTGATAAGCTCACAGCTCAGTTATAGTATACTACGTTGAAATGGGGCTATGCGCACTTCAAATTCACTTTACTTCTTAGGGTCTGAACCCTACCCCTGTTGGTCGAATATGTATCAATTAAATGGAATAATATTATATATTATTATGTGTGTCAATGTCTGCTACTAAGCGGCAATAACCGCGACTGGCTGCTTAATGAACTGACTCAGGGGCGTATTGGAAGTCTGGATTGTTGTCACTTAACGTGGTCGTTCCCCTACATTATATTTTCTATGCAGCCGGTAGAGAATTTGCATTTTAAGCATTAACATTACATATTATGTTCTATTTGTTATTCCGCGTGTAAATGATAGTAAAGTATTATTGACAATGAAGCTAAACTGCTGCGTCATATATTAAGTATTAACTAAACATTTAAACAGGCTTGCTTCCATTGTTTATATTTATTGTTACAGATACAACATTTGCCGTAACACAATAGAAGAAACGCGGGAGGTTCTGCAAATTCTCAATGACAGAGTATACGCTCCGTGCTTAGAGAATGTTCCAGAATATTTCGAGCATATGGCTCGTGTGATGCTGGACGGCATGTGGTCAGTGAACCCCACCATAGACGTGGATGCGAATATATACTGGTGCAGGTACTTGGCGAGGGTACCTGGGTACATATACACCGAGAAAGACAGGCTTGAGCTGCAGGAGAAGCTGAAGAAGCACTTGAATGGGAAGCCGCTTACTACAGGTAAGTGTAAATTTATTGTTTTATATTAAACGTTGTATGAAGTCCCTGGATGCAGATTACTTCCAACGGATGGATGGAAATCCTTGGCTGAGGCCTAGGTATAGCAGTATTGGCAGAAGACTTGACAAATTCCACAGGAACCGTTGACCAGATACTTGTTTTATGCAAGTCGCTCCAACAGGGCGCTTTGAAAATGTTTGAAGGATCCCATGTCCCTTTGAGTAACGAAATTAAATCTTGTCTACGTAAAATTAAACTACATAGTTAGGTATTCACGCAAGTGTCGCGATTCGCATTCAACCCGCAAATATTCAGGTTTAACCAGGCATTCATAATAGGGTATTTTACTATAAGAAAGAAAAAAATCTAAAAACTATAAATGTATATAGTAGAGCATTAAGCAATAAGTATATGTTAATTTCAGTTTATATTTCCAAGGAATAAATTTTATAATTCGTTTTGAAAATTTCAATTTTTTTATCTGTCCTAAAAAGATGTGAAACGGCTGCCGCCATGTTGGATAACGATTCTACGTCATTCCGCGATTAGAATACCCCCTCCGGTGTCCAAGAGCTCTTAATATCACAGTTTGTTTACTAGTTGAGTGACGTATCATTTTAAAGGAACATGGCGCCTAGCGTTTTCACATATTTGCGCGCAAAAATTTAAAATTTAAATTTAAAATGGATTTTTATTGGACTTGCCGAACGAATAAAATTTTATATTTTTTTAAATAGTTTGTCTTAATCTTAGGAACAACTTAAAAGACTTTTTGAAAATGGGTAGAATACCCCATTGTGAAGACAAGCTAGAGATAACCACATCTAGCCGATAGATACTCCTACTTTAATATCTAGTAAAGCCAATTTGCTAGTAACAAAAAAATGTTGACTGGAGTCTGAATCGACAATTGCAGAATGAGTTTTAAGTATATGTAAAGTGGTCCCACTTAGGTACATTTTCTCACGCAAAGCGTTTGTAAACAAAACTAACCTTGAACGATAGTGAATTGAGCTCGTATTGTGATCACGATCAATGTAGCGCATAAATAAAACATCTCACAAACGGTTTGAAGCCTGTTTAGTATTTTACATGTATTATGTTTAATATACCTTTACATATATCTATTGATTGCGTGTCCGATTACTCATAAAACAAAAGCACACGTTCATTGAAAAATAATATCTTTATTTAACTTTATTTTAACAGTACATTGGCTATACTATACCTGTAACAACGTTACTTACTGCATTACACAACTTACAATCATCTCTCGTCCTTATGAATCTCTTTAACCCCGTGCGTCCTCATTCAATCTTATTTCAAACGTTCATTCACCTTTTTTTCATACAAGTGCAGTCAAACTCGTCGGAAATGGTCTCTTTTTCTTATTTTTAGATTCTAATAGAAGTATTACACCGTAAAGTTCTAACCGTTCTGATGGCTATTTAGTTCCTACTTTTTATTTAATTTTGTTACTTGAATCCGAACAATAAAATTGAACAGGTTAGGTATATTAAAAGCACAAAATAAAATGATGACTAAGATTACCTGAGATGCTTACCTTTGGACGATTTACTTTAGCAAAACAAATGATAAATGATAATTCTTATTCCTTTTAAATAAACACATAAATGTTGTGTATTAAAATCAAATAATTTTTATTAGATTAGAAACAACCAACAAGCAACATATATTAACAAAAGCTATATTTGTCTTTCAGGTGTAGATTCATCAGAATTAATAGAAAAACCAGTGTTGGACGGGCTTCCTGCGAGACCTCCAAGGCTCATGTACTACAACGACTACAACACCATAGAAACTGCCCCTGCCTACAAACTGCTGCCTTTGAAGTCCAGGTACAAGCTGGTCTTGCATAACCTTTACTTAAACCTCTACTCTTCTTACTTAGGCAGGCTCTACTTCAACTTTAACTTCAAGCTAAGTCTGTTCTTCATGAGGTACTTGCCTTACCTAGCTTTCTTCAGGTTTGGAATCAAGGCTTCCTTGGTTAACCTTTTCGCTGATGACCCGATGGATGACACCAAGCCAAAACCCAATGCTGAGTATAACAAACCATTGGAGCCAATGCCTTGGTACAAAACTGTGTTAAGTCTCCTTTGGTGATATGCAAATTAAATTGAGGGATTATATTTTTACATAGTGTATGAGTTACTTAATGTAAACGATTTTTATATTTTACGAAATCATGTGAAAATTGTTTTGACAGTGAAAATAAAAATGATAAGTAACAATTAGAGGTAATGATATATGAATTGTAAACTAAATAAGCTTAAAACGCTTATAAACTAACAATCCGTTGTTACCAGTAGTTGTAGAATTGTATAATATTTAAACTATGTCAATCCTCATTCAAAATATGAGCGCCCTAGAAAAATATATTAAAATTATATTTTTAATTGAACCTGCAAAACAACGGTGCTTGTATTTTCAAAAGTAATACTTTCTTGTATATTTACACTTTTAGGTCGTGGAATATTATTTAGAAACATTGGATATCTATTAAAAATGCAGTGTGTTATTTTTGATTGGTTAATGATCACCTAGGATGACATGCGATATGGTCACCCGTGGTACCATTATATTTTTTATTTGTTATCTAACTCCTATCTAACTTGATATGTACAATAAAGAGAATAAATAAATAAAAACGGACGTAAACAAGAATTTTCCAAAAGTTTACCTACTTATTGCTAAAAGACAAAGAAGTTTATCTAAAACTGTATTTACATTGAGGTATTATTGTATTTATTTGTTGTTTGTCTCGCTGATGTTCAAAAGGATTATTTGTAAAAACCACAGAAAAGTAAATCGTTTAGCTGCAACTATTTTGAATACGAAACCATGTTTTTAACTATTGTAACACGAGCTCTAGGACAATATTTACATTTTACATTAGCAGACTGCAACGTAAGTACAAGCACAAAGACATGGTCGCACCTACATATTTATATTAGGTAGGATATATTTTTGTATGCAAATGTATTTTTAACATGTTTGAGGATATATTATCATGAAGGTATGTATAAATTGACCTTTCGGAACTTTTGAAATAAAATTCGTTTATTGGTCACGTAGGCAATTAAATGGCTTTTATGATAAGTCAATTGCAATTTTTGAAAATTGTAGAGATGTTTTCCTTCCGTGGGCGGGCCACATCATCGTTTCAAACTATATCATATAATATGAGGAAATACTCAAAGATGTTTTGACGGTGTACCGGCGCGACGCGGGTGGTCAAAATGTTTTATTGTTAAAGTTTTAGTGTAACTAACATATTTTGCTTTACTTATGTGTATTGTTATTTGAAAAATACACTTAAATTTAAGCAACGAAGTGGACAATGAATTGTATATTTTTAACACATTATTTTTATAATGTAAATGGTATTAGATAGTATGATAAAATTAAAGCCTTTATTCTACTTAACGATCCGTGATAATAGTTATGTCATTATTACCTACCTTACCATCAGATAATTATTAATAGTAACTGCTTGTTTTTTTTTGTAGATCGAATTATAACAATAGTTTTTTTTCGTTAACTTAATAGATATTTTTAATGATGTTAGGTGTAATTATAGATTAGGCTAAGTCTGTGGTAAGCCTAAAATAGAATGTCTGTACTATAAATACCTAACGACTTATAACAAGCTGCTTGCTAAAAATGATTGTAAAAGAAGACGTTTAATATTCAGTTTTTTACCTATTGGTATTGTATTAATAACGTCATTACAGAAATAAACTGCGAATAGCTTGTGATTAATGATGCTTTAGAATAGGTACCACTCAACAAAATTATAATAGAAATATTAAAAGATATTTTTTAATCATTGTTAATTATGCATATTAATTTTGACAATTTTACATTATGTAATGAGTCTGTTCTTCGGACTCATCAATGTAATACTTATGGACGTTTGTGTAGATCAATGTTAGCTAATTTTTCGTTTAGAACGCTATGAATGGAAATTATGTATTAGAAATTACCTATGTGAAGTATTCATTCAGTAGTGAGTAGTGTGTAAGTAAATAAGCTGAAGGCTTTCTCGCTTCAGGTAAATTGTTTGTGAAATAATGTAAATAAAAAGGGGCGAAGGGGTTAAAGACTAAATATATAAATTTACACAGTATAGAAATAAGTATTATGTAATAATGTATTATGAAACATTTAATTTTAAAGACATTTTGTTACTTTATTGTAAAATAAATTGTGTATTTATACAAAAATATGTATGTTTATATTTTGTAATTATAAAACCCAACCATAACCATACCTTTTCAGGAAGTTTAAATCGTTTTTTATTGGAACTCGATTGTTTTGAAAATTATAAGGTGAAGGTCGCTATAAAATCTTTATGTTTAGCAGTAGACTTGCACATAATAAATAAACCACAAAAGCACTTATGGCAATAATTTATTCATATACTTAAAAACTAGAAGAAATCCTGCGCTTTTAACCTGGTCCGCTTGGACACGTTGATCTGAAGCAAGTTGTCTGTGAGGTTATTGTTTTCTGTGCTCTCTGCAGCATTTGCGTCGTCCGGTGGTCGCTGTGGCGTGTTCTTGTTGATGTTGGGCGTGGCGACCAGCGGCCGGGTTTGTTTGGGAGTTCGCTTCGGTGTGGGCGACCGGGACAGGATCCCCATGTTGCTCGGTGTGAGTTTCAATCGCGGCGATAGTAAATGTTTTGCGGCGAGTTTTCTTGCAGCGGGCGACATACTTGCTAATCGTTCTGTGTTTGATCTGAAACTATGAATATATTGCTTTAAATTTACTGGACTATAAATTGGTATAAATAATATATCGAGCAAGTGTTTAAGTATTATACATGGCGACTCGGTTCATTACAACCGTAAAATTTCACTTTTAATTTCAACAACTTGTGATTCCACATTTTCATACATTCACAACTCTCAATCCTTTGAGCCCGGCTCAGTAACATTTTCGAAGGAGTTAGAATCACATCAACTGCGTTTCATTGAGTTGATGGTACGTATAACGCCTACTCCATAAGTGCCATACGCTGAAATGGCAACATGTTAACATGACATGCATCTGTTAGGTAGAATGACTGAGGGTTTTGTGATAGTGACCCAGCTCGGCATAAAGAGCCGTGCAGCGCAAAGGCAGCCCCCGCGCGCCGGTCTAACAGGCCGGTAACTAATACATACCCGTCCTGCCCCGCTCAGGAAGTACGGGAAGCGTGCCATAACCAGTAAAACCCTGGTAAAATAGAGGTAGAATGCTGTATGGCGGTTACCTGGGCGTGCGCGGCGCGGAGGCGGGCGTGGCGGGGCGGCGGCGGCGCGCGACCTGGTCGGCGAGCTGCAGCGCGATGCGCTCGCGCGCGCCGCTCTCCAGCATGCGGTACGCCGCGCCCGCGCCCACGCTGCACAACCACACATATATTGTAATACACAATACAATACATACAGGGTATTTCAAGACCGCGACCGAAAACGAAGCCAGGTGGTGGTATTAGTGACAAAAAGCAACTAGAAATTTCGCAAAAAAAAAAGACAACATTTTTCAAAAAAATTGTCATTTTTTACTGAACATCGTATTCGGGTGATAAATACATAATTTAACTAAAATAATAATGTACACCTGTTAATTTTTAAAAACGCAATGGTAAGCGAAGGTTTAAATTACTATTTTCGCAAAAACTAGGTATTTTTGCCATCCTAACACGATGATGGTTTTAAAAATTGCAAAAAAAAAACTGTTGCCTATTTTGCGAAATTTTTCATTGTATTGTGTCTGTTACCACTAAAACTACCACCTGGCTTTGTTTTCGGTCGCAGGCTTGATATACCCGGTATATAGTTAAATAAAAGGCCGCTCTAAAGTGAAACAGTACTGGGAAGTAAGAATCGCAAATGGCAATGTTCACACTTCACAGTGCAATAATACGCCGCGACTTCATGTCGGACGGGATGTTTTGCGTCGACTTTATCTTACTATAAGTATACAAATTAAAATGTGTAAAGTGAAACCAAGGACTAATCATTTAATTACGCGATAGTTATTGCCTCTGTGAACATAATAAAAATACACACAAAAAAAACTAATGAATAGCAGAGAAATCCTAGCTTGACCTATTGTATCTTTCGTGCTGAACACACTCCCGCGCATACAGTAGTGGGTGGCCGGCGCATGCAATACAAAGAAGAGCAAGGTTTGCGCGAGATCGCGGGAGTTTTCAAGGACTGTCTATGATTTACAGCGTGGCAGGCAACAACAGCGCTCAGTGTCGGTGAATAATGTACTTCAAAATGTATTTTTAGCGCTCGTTTGGTTTTTATCGCGAAAATAATCCAATGGAGGGTAGTTAATCGTTTGCCTCTCGGTGGCATATATTTGTATAGTTTCGTGTGCGCTTCGTAAAGCATAGTACGCTATCGTGCCCTGCTTTATATTCGCGTAATTAGTTCGCATATCGTGGAATATACATACGTGATGTAATATAGTGCAAGTGACCACTTTTGTCGTCGAAGCAGACGGTCCAGCTTCGGGAACGAGACTCCGGTAAGTCAATTTGCCGTTTTTATCTTTCGAACGAATTGTCACTTTATTCACTTTCGTATTTCCTTTTGTTGTTTTGATTCGCGGAGTGTGTACACAAAATTCCGCGGTCCACCCAAACCTATATTGCAGTACTCTTATAAAAAACGAACTATAATGTTGTATATCACTCTATATTCTAAAAATATTTGCTCATTATTACTACTTAAAATGAATTTCATAAATCATCCTAAAGTCTACACTACGGTTCATAAATATGAGATACAATTTACTACTATAGAGTAGTTAGTACTCACGCCGGTAGTGGTGTGTCTCCGCCGTCCAGCCGGAAGGGCGTGCCCTCGATCTCGCCCCAGGTCATGAGCGGCGACTGGTCGGCTCCCTCGCCCGGGCGCGGCGACGGCGTCGCCACGAACGAGTACTCGCCGCCCTTGTCCGTACTCACGCTCACGCCGTCCACGCCTATACGCCCCGACACGGTGGCGTCCTGGAATGAATGGCATTTCGTTATGCACATGCTAATATCAGTTTTAGCGTAAGACAATTTTTATTAAGAGTTTTACCAGTGGCGGCGTAAAGGGGGGGGCGATGGGGGCAGTCCGCCCCGGGTACCAAGCACCAAGGGGTGACAACGACAACCCGAGAAGCGACAACAAACGAAGAGCGTGGACCACGATCGTGGGCGAAACGATCCTGCTCGCCACCGCCTACAAACAAGGAGAACTTTTTTTTTTTTTTTTTTTTTTTTTTTTTTTTTTTTTTTCGCCTACAAAATAACAACAAAAAAATGATCTTATACGAGCACGAAAAGTCCGGAGTATGAAACCGCCCAGGGTGCCAACCTACCTTACGCCGCCACTGAGTTTTACCGATAATTAACTATTTTGTATTAAATTATACTTATTTAATTGAATTAATCTAGCCCAAATGTTTGTGCATTAAATGTAATGGTGCATCCACACTGCAGTTACCTTTTGTGGTGCAAAATTGTTCAACAATGTTATCGATTGTTGCCACATATTAGACTAAAATAAATAATGTTTTATTATTTGATGTTACTGAGTAACATTTGTAAATGTTGCTCAACAAAAAGTAGCCGTTGTGTGGATGAAACATAATGCAAGCCATAACCATAATAATGTCTGCTGGTATGTCCACGCTTTGAAGATAACATTAAAATTAACAGTTAAAATTCAGAACTTTGTAGACTCTGTGCATAATTACCAACTTTTTTCCTAATTTGCCTTAAAGCATACTGCTTAAATCTAAAACTCAATATCAGGTTTACGCAAAACATCCAGGATTTAGATAAATATTGCAGCTAGCCCTATTTACATTTATTACATGCTGCATGTAACAACACAACATTAAACACACGTACCTGACTCCTAGCGATAGCGTCGATAGCTTCTTTGTTCTTGACGTGGTCGAAGGGCTGCGTGTTGAGGCGGGTGTTGCGGTGCACCAGCTCGGGCTTCGGCGGCGGCCGCTGAGACTCCGCCCCGTCCGGCACATACATTATGTGATTGCGAGCCTTGTACTTCCATGTGTCTAGCTGTTGGACGAATATTACTTACGTTAGTATACAGCAAGTAAGAGTGTTGAATGGTTGGTACAAAAAATACAGGCATTTACAAATTAATTTAATAATAGAATGAGTTTTGAAAACTGTCCATTCAATACTAATTAATGCTCAGTCAAAGGAGTAACATTAAAATTACATAAACCCATAACTAATTAGAGCTGTGAATTGTGTTCTGTTTGTCAATTTTTAATTACACAGAAAGTACCCCCAATTCCCACCAGACTATTCCCATTCTTAGCCCAAAAGTAGCGTACCTCATGAGGTCGTTCCATCTGGTCTGCCTGCTCCTCGATGGAGGGCAGCACCAGCGACGCGCACACTAGCGCCGCTGACGTCACCTCGGCTTGCATCTGTGGTGCTAGCTTGGACGCGCGCTTCTTGTCCTCCAGCGCTATAACCTTGTTGTAGCTCGCATTGTCTTCACTCGTGTGACTCGCCAGGAATGAATCTGTGATACATTGGGAGTATTTTCCATGGATATATATTATAATAAAAGTATAAAGTAGACAGATGTGGCTATTTCTAACCAGGCTCTGTTTTTTTTTAATTATTTAATATAGGGATTTTATCTGAGCAATACAGTGCTAATAGTAGTAAAATATTGCTGTTGTCATTATTTACTTCATTGCCTTACCTGGGTTTTCAGTATCAATGGTATCAGGTATGAGTTATGACCCCAATCATTAATCAAGGTGGCCAAATCTTACAGTAATCCAAAGGTAACTGCAGTATAGCTTTAAACCTTTTATCTAAGTTCAGCAGTGAATTTCTGTGGCTAAAAATCTGTAGATCTGTCTATCTATCCATGTACTATATTGTGTCTAATTGTGTTTAATATATGTGGCATACCCAGTGTATGGTTGTCAGTGATGTCCTTAGGTTTTTCTTTATTAGTGTCAGTCAATATCTCAGGCCCCTCCTCTCTCACTGTTGGTGCTGGGGTAAACGGTCTGTCTGAACCAGGAGTGTCAAATGTAGCCGGAGTGTGGTCTGAAAACAATTTCATACTTATAAGTTTTTTTCAATCTTATGACTGTTTACTATGTTGGTGGAAAATAAATGCACATGGTTCTGTAATGACAATATTGGTAGTCGGTCCATGATTCAGCAGGTGATAACTTAGTAACAAGGCCATCATTTACTTATATGCCTTCCGGTGTCCAAGAAACTTATATTGGGCTCCATGTCAAGATTTATGTGACATCCTCCATTGTTCTCCATTGAGTAACATCTGTCAAAAGTCTATTGTCTATACATGGACACCAGAAGGGAGATTTAGCTTTATGTATTGTTTGTAAATTGATTTGTTAATGTTTGGTGTACATTACAGAATGATCAACAAATAAATAACCATTAGGCATTTTACATTATTTTTGCCTGTATCAATGACTAAGTCAGTTTTTTTTTAGCTATGACATTACGATAATTTGATCAAAATCCTGAATAATTTTTTAATACATCAAACTCCTAATGAAATGACTCTTAAAAAAAAAGGAAATATATATTGTAACACAGAGTAATGCTAAAACAATTGGTCATCTAAAAATAATTTTCTTTTAAAATATCTACAAATATTGCATTTTACAAAGTTTAAACACAGAAAAAAAAATTACGTACAAGGATCTGTTGGTGGTCGCTGGCCGCTGTATTTTCTGGTGATTTCACGAAGTCTTTCGTAATCCTTGTTCTCAGTAGCTTCCAGAAAATCATTTTGAGCTTTTAATTTCTCCAGGTCGGGAAAGAAGTCTCTCTGAATTATTTTGGCTATGCCCTTTAGACAACAATAAAACAGACATGAGTTATATACTAGCATTAACAAAATAAAGCCTTTTGAATCAGTAATATTTACCTCAACATAAAGTTCTTCGTCCAAGACATTTGTTTTTTTTACTGTTTTCTTTTTAGGCACTTTTGGTACTTTGAAAATAGTACTCTCGGCTTTCAATAACTTCATATTTTCTAAGGCTGCTACACCTGGTCGAGGCGATTTATCTTCCTCGGACATTGTAAATTATATTTTGACACTTTTATTCAGTTAAATATGTTTCCACTTTCCATAACACAAAAATACAAACAATTTAGTAGTATTTTCTTCGACAAAACATTTGACATTTATGCATTGGATGAAACGTCAACGCGATTTACGCAATGATTAAAGAATATAAGAGGATGACGCACAAATGTAGTACTATATAATAAGTTATAGTTATGTTAGGAGTATCGACGCGGAATTGTACATTTATGTATCTGTCTCATTTACACAAAGCTAACTTGTCCCTTAATGAAAGAGACAAATAATAACTCCATTGTTCCGAATATGGCAATATTTTGTTCACTAACCACACTGGGACCGCCCTTGGCCCAAAATGACGCCATTTTTCTTTCCTGTCAAACTGTGGCGTTATCTGTCATTATGAGTAAACAAATCTGCACAATCAAATAATTTCGATTTTTTTATTGTTAATCTCGTGTCTTAAGTTTGTTAAGTTTGCTTATTAGATTAATTGTAAAGTTTTTAAAATTCCTCGGTGTTATGTGAAAGGATGCGAGTCGAGTTCAAGCAAAAAGGACCCCAACATTTCTTTTCATAGGTTAGTAACTGTTTTTACGAAATAATAACAAATATGTGTCTAAATTTACATTTTGGGTTTGTTTTTATCATTTATAATTGTTTAAGGATCTTGTTGATTAAGTTTTAGACTCTTCTAAGCGTTATTTATACAAGTAGTACGAATAAAAACCGTATTGTTTGTTTACACACAAGTTTAGGGATGTGATACGAAATTATTCATATCGATATTATCATTTTTAAATATTTTGATGTTTATTTTTCAAAAAAAGAAATAATAGGATATATATATTCAGAACGATAAACAAAGTGAAATTAAAAATATTTTAAGATTACCTATAAACATACAAACCAGGACAAAATGGATACAAAAAATCGGAAGACACTATTGGAACCCTCCAATAAATACATTTATTTGTTCTTTACATTTTGAAAAAGACTGCATCATGCATGCATAAAACAAATTAATTTACCAAGACTAAAAGATAACAGCTTCCCAACAATATAAGTGAAATTGTAATAATTATGATATTTTACCTAATAATCCTATTAATAATAGAACTGTTAATCAACAAAAATGACATGCAAGATAATTTTGACAATTGGTAGTATATTGTCTAATGTCCTGAAGAACCTTTTAATGAACAGAAATAGTTTTATATTTTATTATTAATTACTATAATTGTTTATCTTAACCAACACTTTCATGTTCATTGATTGAATTTTAAGTGAGACATAATGATTTTCCTCGTCAAATAATAGCAATAAAAATCTACCTATGTTATTTTATTTTATTTAATATGTATTAAATGTCCTGATAGGTATTTTTGATTTTAGCAAAGAATGCTGCAACTGCAATGGTGCAAGCAAATTCTAGATATAAATAAAGTTGTATTTTATCTCACGTGTGTATTATTTGACACAAATCCAATCCAATCATCAGGTAAAACTTACCCATGAAATAAAT
This sequence comes from Deilephila porcellus, assembly GCA_905220455.2. NCBI lineage: Eukaryota > Metazoa > Arthropoda > Insecta > Lepidoptera > Sphingidae > Deilephila > Deilephila porcellus. Next base: position 4,199,381 of record LR999991.1, on the reverse strand, counting down.
CATACTATGAAAAAAATATCAAAACATCGACCTATTTTTATCGGATTTAATTTTTAATGACTTTACCGTCAAATCCTAAAATCCCCTGTTTATACCCAATTGACATGTAAAGCTACAATTAAAAATGTTATACAAATTTATACACTGATATTTACGTAAAATCAAAGTTTTTCAGTCGTATTTATGCCACTGTTGATGCATCGATGTCGATAGAAAATTTGATACTAGCGTATCACTATTTTTAGGGGCGGAGCCGCCGCCATGTTTAAATATCAAAGTGACCCGTGTCACTTGACCTTATGCGTTATCCTCTATATTCTATAATCATTGGATTTACGTGAAAAAACTCTTGTCTCTCTTTCTTTTCTATTAACAATTGTGAAACAGAGAGTGTCAATGCTAAAGAACTGAACTATCAACTATGCCATGCGACCATTTTATTTAAGAGACAAGAAATTAGACTAAAGAAATGAATTCATACAGCCTTACCATCCGTAAAGTAAATGTTAAAGTGTCGTTCCTTTTTCCTTTATTAATAAGTTAACTCTCTCATATAATTTTCTTAACTGAATATCGTTTTACAAATTATTTACACGTATTCGGCATTTGGTTTCAATTTTCAATACATAAATATGATAAATAATTTTCAATACATAAATGATACAGGTATAAAGAATGTGCATTATCTTTGAAAGAAAACTAATGAAAAATAACACCTCATTGGTCTTGCAGTCAGCCTGAGATCTGGGTTCGAATTATAGGCTGTACTTTCGGGTTTAAATTTAATTGTGATTATCACTTGTAGCAATCGAACGCTCCTATGGGAATAAATGCAAACAGCAAAAGTAATTGTCTTAGTCTGAGGATCGAACCGGCTGCCTCTCGTTTCACAACTAGCTTCTTACTTATTACGCTTATGAAGCTGTTTGCTCCACTCGAAACTTAATGAAAATCAACGTATTGTTTAAGATTTTTCTATTCATTATCAGCCCGGAGTCAGGACTTTGTGCCCTCTATGGTGATAAGCTCACCCCCTATCACATCGTGGGACGGAACATACCAAGCGAAATGTCAGTGTCCTGGTAGCACCTCTGCCTAACCCTTCTGGGAAAAAGGCGTGAATTTACGTATGTATGTAAGTTGTAGACATACAACTTTCTAACGACTCTATAAGGTATTTCATTGACTGATAAAGCGTTGAGTAAAATTAATTGTATTAAGTATAATTCGTTGAATACCGATTGTTAGAATCCATCAATATTTTATTTAGTAGGTTTGTGGTCCCTATAACAAACCAACGAAGAATGGGTGGATATAAATAAAACAATATTTTAATAACCTTACGTGTAATATAATAATAATTAACACTTAATTACTCTTATTCTTATTTTTCTTAAGAATATATTCTTTAATATAAAAGTCTGAAAATAAGAATAATATAAATATGTTATGCGGTAGGAACACGAAGGAGACCCACTTGGGATATTCGCACGAAGGCTCGAACAACACATGTCCGAAGTGCAATATCAGAAGCAGGAACTGCAACTGGAAGTAAAATAAATCAATTATAAATACACCCAACAGCGAGATAAAGTTTTGACCCTACAGTAAGTACGACAGACGGCACTAAGTACGGTACCGTTATCTAACCCGCGGTCTTCGTTCCAGAGCCAGCTTCATAATCATCTGTGTCACGGAGGCTATTATGAAACATTTAATTTCTCGTTAGATAGATTAACTGTAGCGATTATATGTAAAAAGTAGGACAGATTTCCTTACGTATTTAAATAAATATCTAATATAATCTATCACGGACATTAAGACATACAGTCGAATTATGAACACAAACATTGTATGTAATAGTTATCAAATTTTCCACATTTGCGAAACATTACGAAACAACAGTTTATTTGACAAGTAAATCAAGTTACATTTTGTGGTTCGAGGTATCGATATTGCCAAACAATTAATAAGTTTAATATGTAAATATTAGGTAAGTGTAAAATAAAATTAACCGGTCATACCGAAGCCCGGTTTCGTGGAAATAATATTTATTTTTGTTTCTAACTTTGTATTTAAATAAATAAACAAATAAAAAATAAAAATAATAGATAGAATGGTGCGGAAATAACGACATGAAGCTACGAAACGACTGTTGCATTAATTGCATTCATTATTTTATGATGTATGGATTAATTTCGCATTTATTTTCAAACACAATAAATGCGAAATTAATCCATACTTCATAAAATAACCTATATACCTAGTACTAGGTAGGTACATATTTAATAAAAGTAGATAATTTAATATTTTTTTTATGTACGAAGTCTATCAAGACAACTCATATCGTCATGCTTACATCATCCAGTATATAATATATATTCATTGATTTATCTAATTAGTGATGAAATAATTTCCTAAACAAAAGTATAAACAACCTGCAAAAGTTCGCAATAGGCACGTATTCAAATAACGCTCTTTTCTCGGTCAAGAATAACAAACAGGATTATGGCAACCTTGACTGGCAATTTTGAAACTTATTCTAATTGCCTATAAATTAAAGCCTACAGATATATCAGATTTATACAATATTACTTATAATACGTGTAAAGTTTTTATTTTGAAATGCTCTAATGTATTTTTGTTCGTAAGCCGTTACAAATAAATAAATGTTCCTTTTACAACTACTGCGGTATGATTCCACTTTCCATTATATCCACGATGCGAAGGCATTATTATAATTATACTAGCCTAAAAGATCCCACTGCTGGGCAAAGACCTCCCCTGAGTTAGCAGGATGCGCCTTGATCGATGGGCCAAAATCATCGGCGTAGGCATATTGCATAATTATTATATTTGTTTCAATGCGAGGGTCGGAAGCATGGCCTTTTATTTCACAGCCGGCGCCACGGTAACTGGCATGCATCAATATGGGATAAGAGCAGACAGAAGAAGAAGCAGTAGGTATACTAACGATCTGCAGCTGCGTGATGTACTTCTTCCACCACTGGCGCACCCACTGCGGCCGCACGATAGAGATGAGATAGTAGCTGTACATCACTGCGTGCACTATCGAGTTGATGAAGCCCAGCATTATGCCGTGGCCGCCTGGAATAAATTCATCAAAATCACCATGAAAATGCATAACAATAATCTTGATCCTATAGTCATTTCCTATCTGGGATATTTATACTTGCATAACTAAGTGCACTGATAGAGCACAATAGCCTAGGCTGACAAAAGTGGGATTTAGAGGAACACATGACTTTTGTAGCTTTAAGATAAATAAATAATAATTATTAAGTAAGAAAAACAATATACAAGGAACATTAAACATGTTTAAACTAAATATTAATAGGGATGTTAGCGGTATGTAAAGCGAGCAAAAATTATTTAAAATCTATATTTCAGCCCATATACGTCCCACTGCAGGCCACGGGCCTACTCTACAATCAAGAGAATCGATTGAGAGTGGTTAGGCCATATAGTCCACCACGCTGGCCTAGTGCGGGTTGGCGGACTTACATACCGTAAAAATTCTTTAAAATTCCTACGGTATGCAGGTAAGTGCGCACACATATAACTCCGAAAAGTCAGAGGTGTGCCCTGGGATTTGAACCCGCGACCACCGTGAACATGGAGGCAGCCGCGACTGGTCCGTTACCAACAGGCCACCACGCACTTATTATTATTTAAAATCAATTAACAAATATCCCTGAATTAAGTAGACTACACTTAAATATCATGTAAATATTTTTCTCGTAATTAATTATGAAAACATTATAATAATTGGCAAATTATGCATTGCTATTTGCCGACATGTAGCATGTATTGCAATGGAAATAAATTTAACAAGTGAATATTGAACGTAATCACAACTATGAAAAATCTTCTTTTGTTCAAGCAAAGAAAAGGAGTTCCATTCTCAACATCCTGACAGAATCCGATCATATTTACATATATAGGCAATTTCAATTGTGTACGCTTATTACATATTGATCATAAGCAATACTCGAGGATTGACCCATTTGTAAATGGACTATTAAACAAATCAAGTACAATTTATGGATATAGGTACCTACGGTCTTTCTTCGGAAATATCAGTATATATATACAGAAATATATAACTAGCATTGTTCGGGCGAGTTAACCACAATGCTGTTCCGTTGTAGATAGCAATGCAACAATTCAGTTATCATTTTTCATTTCATATGATATAAAAACAGCAACGTAATAATTATAAAACGGGATGCGTTGTTCAGAAAACGTAGGATGTTACTCAAAGTCCTTGGTAGTTGGAACACGCTGAAATTTCCCTCGGCCGTGTTGAGCCATTCGACCTATTTCTAAACACGCGACCGCCTTTCATAACACACTTCTTGATGTATTATAGTTACGCTTTTGATCGCATTATATATTTTTTATTAATAAATATTTCTCTCAATACAATTAAATGATAATGTAACAATAACAGCCTATATACGTTCCACTTAGGCTTGCCAGACGGCCGGGATTTCCGGGATTGTCCCGGAAATTTGCCTCTTGTCCCGTGTCCAGTAATTAGAGCTTATTGTCCCGGATTCTAAAAAAATACTATATTTTTAAACGGTTTTATTTAGCTCGACCCGTACGGTATTTATTAACAAAATAAAATAGGGACGAATGACACAGCAACGGCTTTCTATTCATTATCAGCCCGGAGTCAGGAATTTGTGCCCGATATGGCAATAGGCTCGCCACCTATAGTGGGACGGAATATATACGGCAAAATATGGGTGTCCTGGTTAGTTACTAAGACACCTCTGCCTACCCCTTTTGGGAAACAGGCGTGAGTTTATGTATGTATGTATATTTTCTACTATGGCCACGACCCGACATTGTTGTCCTAGAATTGTCCCGGATTTGATAAGTTACTATCTGGCAACCCTAGTTCCACTGCAGGACACCGCTCTACAATACTACAGTACGGTCTACAATTGAGAATTAGTTTGAGAGAGGTTAGGCCAGAATCCACCATGCTGGCCTAATGCGATTTAGTGATTTCACATACTATAGAATTGTTACAACAACATCCAGTACATAACAATATTGATGTACAAAACTGCCACTCTCGGAGTTCGAATTTTGAAGTCCTGTGCTGCTGCTAAAGAGCAGAAATAATTACCGCCTTATGTATTTTCATGATAAATAAATTGCTTACAAATCATACCTGGTACATATTTAGTCCCCACGAATCCAAGTAAACACATTCCCAAATGATGGTAAACGTGTAGGAATGATACTTGATTGAATTTCTTGCGCAAAACGAAGAACACCTGAAAATAAGTTCAAAATGCTACATTTCAGTGACAGAAATAAGATTATTCATAATAGAATGCTTGCCTCTACAAATTGTGTTGCGCTTTTCGAATTAATAATAACATTATATTATTATTTAGAACAATATAACTTAACATTTTCAATTAATTGGGATAATAGAAATGGCTGTGCTAATCATTAAATACATTTTAAAATTCAAATATTTTTGGCGAAATACTTGATTACCTATGTAACAATTGCAACACATGTTTGTAAACATTAACTGCCACTTCTCACACAAAGTATCTATAATATTTTCAGTCTTGTTTTGTAGATTTCCTTTTACATTATTATAACAAAATAATCGAGTGTTTCGTCAATAACTTGATGTCCAATTATCTCACCGTGTCCATCAAATCGATAATCTTGATCATGTAGTAGAGCCACACTTTGCTCACTACCACTCTTTCGAGTGGCGTGTCTTCGTAGATTATTTTCTGGCACCATAGACTGTAGTAGCCCGAAATGTATAGTCTGGTGATACACTGCAAAATATACTTTATTAGCATGGTACTTTTGGATAGAAAATAGACTGCTGGAAAAAGGCCCCATAGGCCTTTTCCAAGGATAGTCAGACACTCGAGTTAAATGCTCAATCTTAAATAATATATGTACCTATCTATAATCTGTTTAGTTTCTTCACGGCTGTGATGTTTATATCATACATGACATAAATTATGAGATATGATTAACTATTCTCCCTTAAAATACTGAGGCCTTTTAATGAGACAATAGTTATTAGAAATACCGAAATTAGCTACTCTACATGTCAAGATTCAAAATTGTTAGAGATTAGGATAAATAATTAAAAACGAGAACAGCAAACGTTGCAGATGACTTAATACAATCAAAATACGGCGATATATTCTGAAAATAGTAATTGATGAATATTATGTAATTGCAAGACCTTGTCAGTAATCACATTCCGCAAACAATTTAAATTAGGTAGGTACCTACTCTTAGGCTAAGACTTGGAGTTAATAACCTATTAATTCGTATTAATTATGATTATACCTAATAACGTGCCGTGCCGTGGTGCCGTGGTTGGTAAAACGCAACTGCATGATGCGTCTACCATATTATGTATTTCGGGATGAAAGATAAAAGAATTCTCAGTTCTTAGTTACTTCGTTGCTCCACAGCATGGTGTGCAATAATAGAGTGGGCCATAAGCTGTTTCCGAACCCGACAAGGCAAAAATCAGAGGGCCGCGTCCAAATCACACACCTGACATTTTAAAGTAACGTGTGTGTTCTTAATATATTATAATAGCTCACTATAGGAGTAAAGGAAGAAATTTTGAGGCAATCGGGATAACTGAGAATTGGTCACCAGATTTTTAAAGGTATATGATATCCGCCAGCACGAACTTGGCCAGTGTGGTAGGATAAACAATGGCGCTTATATTGTAGCCCGATATTGCTTTATTATTGATATTCATCACTAGTCTAATAAAATTCTCAAAATACCTACATTGCATCAGTTTGGTTGACCCTAAAAGCCATTTTATTGAATACGTAATGTGAAGAAGTCTATACCTAGTCTAGACTCTTTATTAACGAGACAACCATAGGATAACCTCAATAGCTTTCTCTGCTACTTTCCTGGTGGCAAGAGAGATGATTTGAAAACCCTTTCATAATACAGAACTATAAAGTGGTTCGCATTCAACCCGATGTACATATATCCCTCATAAGTAGGTCAGAAAAATCGTCCTAATAAATGCATTCCAATTTTTTTTTGTATAGGTTTTTACTGGGTACAAACAAAACAACACGAGCCAAATATATCATAGGTATTTAAATTATCCCATACACATTCTAGAATTTCTAAGTCAAGGCCAAGGATGTAAATATTGCCTCAAACGAGAATTATAAACCGCACTCAGTTTCGTAACATAACCGCGAGATTTGTCAAATGACAACGACAGAAATATGAGTTTACAAAATTACTAAGCTGCTCGCTTAAAATATGCGCATTTTTATAACAACATATCTTTCTCAACTAATTGAACAAGGTTTGGTTACAAATTAAATTTAAACTGGTTCATGGCCTCAATAGAGTCTAATCGCAGGACTAGCAAAGGAAGACGTGATCTAGAGATTAAATAATGAAATCCACTGGTTCAGTAGCATTTTTATAGAGATCGGGACACACTGCCAAACTCTGTCTTGGTCATATAAGTCATTTTTTACAAGACGAGCCATTGAGAAACCCGTGTCTCCTCTACGGTTGAAATGGATAGTAATGTCAAATAATATAATAATAACCATCTTCAGGTTAATGGACTTCACATGTCATTGAAATTCTCTTAGGTAGGTAGATCAGTGTCTTCCTGATGATGTTTTCATTCCCCAAGAGGGCCTTAAAGCGAAACATTAATTAGAGGCATATCTGTTGAGACTAGTCGCCGTTAGTGTGAGCCACAAAAAATAATGCTACTGCTAATTTTAAAATTTGTATTAAAATATGTCTGTTTTGGTGGAACCCCAGACTAATGGCCGTTAGAGTAACCAACAAAAAAAAATGCAACTGCAATTTTTAAAATTTTTATCAGTCTCAGCCCATATACTCCTAACTGTAGGGCACGGGCTTCTTAGCCATACTTCCTCTGATGAGCAAAGAATCTCTTACAATCCATTTAGTGGGCTTAGAGCATAGGACACCACAATTGAGAGTTCGATTGAGTGCTTAGATCTTAAGCTTCTCTATAAAGTTAGCAGATTACACCTAACATAGAATCATTGTAAAGAACGATATAGTATGCAAGATTCCTCTTTTGGTTTAAGCATTACGCCAGTTTGTGGTAATTGACTAACAATAGACATGACTGAACAGTTTGAGGAGTACTTTGGTATACACACCATACTCTATTGACGACGAACCCGGACGATCGTCTTGACCAATAGTGTCAGGTTTGTTGCCAGTAGTAAGCACTCAAATGCGCATGTGCAAATCACACTATAAACTTTTCTTTTCAGTAATATTTTCTTCTAATATAAAATATTCACCTTCACTATCATCTTCATTAAAGGCTTTTCACTAACACTTCATCTACAGTACGCGATGAGCCCTAAACAATTTTTCCTTTGCCTTGACATGATAAGTTAATTATTATTTCCGAGCAGTTATTCACGTTTTGTAATTTTCGCATTCGCAACTGAATAGAAATTCGTGCGCCGGTTCATCCATTAAATTCACCAAGGCTTTACTTTAATTCAGTCATTCCAATACACATAATTTGTGTATACATAACATTTTCATCATAAAAATAACACTAAATTACCTATAGGCATTTGTAATGAATGAATTTAAGAATGATAATGGTTTCTTAGATTTATGCAAAAGTTACACATGGAAATAAATCCATAAAAAATAGATTTATTTAAATAATATGTCAATTAGAATTTATAATTCTGTTGAAATATAAATAATGGCGAAATTTCAGAGAGAGTTCATGTAAATTTCATTAGTGACATTCCACAGAATAACCCACTTGACATTCCTTTTCATGGCTTATGATGGTGATTGTGATTTATTTATTTATGATGATCTTTCACTCGCACAAAAATAGATAAAATCAGTCACCTGTATAGTTAAATGTAGAGACAGGTATATTTGCACAATGTTGTATACGATGATGACATTCTTCAGGTTGTAGGGCTGCCGGTTGGCCATGAAGGCGGGCCCCCAGGAGCGCACGAATCGATGGTAGAAGTACATGATGAGGATCACCGGGACTGGACTCGACACCAGCGGGAACCTGCTTGTCCGAGGATCTGCAGGAGAAAAAGAATAACATATTGGTTTCTTACAAGTTGCGGGCCATTTTCATATATTTTATATACCGCTCATCAGTTATCCTTTCATGGACAATGTTATACCGGGTATATCAAGACTGCGACCGAAAACGAAGCCAGGTGGTAGTTTTAGTGGTTACAAACACGATGCAAATAAAAATTTCGCCAAAACAGTGACAGATATTTTTTTAGAACTTTTTTAAAATTCATCGTGTTTGGGTGGTAAATACCTAGTTTTTGCGAAAATACTAATTTAAACCCTGACGTACCATTGCGTGTTTAAAAATAAAGAGGTTTACATGTTTATTTTAGGAAAACTATGTAAATATCACCCAAATACGACGATAAGTAAAAAATTACAAAAAAAAGATTTCGATTTTTTTTGCGAAATTTTTAGTTGCATTGTGTCTGAAGTCACTAATACTACCACCTGGCTTCGTTTTCGGTCGCGGTCTTGATATACCCTGTATATCACCTAAATATGGCAATAAGTAAAAAATTACAAAAAAATAGTTGTTGATTTTTTTTTGCGAAATTTTTACTTGCATTGTGTCTGAAGTCACTAATACTACCATCTGGCTTCGTTTTCGGTCACGCTCTTGATATACCCCGTATAATGTAGTACTATTATTTATTTTACTTTCTGACGTTATTATTAATTCTGCAGCAGATTAATCATTAGCATGAGCAGAGCAGGTAGATAGATGGCTGGTTTTTTTTTTGGAATGAGTAAAAGCTGTCAGTGTCTCTGTCTCCAGTGCCCATGCAGAGGCCAGAAGGGGTATGCTTGTGGCACCGGCGTTCTAAGCGTTCTAACCCGGCGCGCTTGCGGGTATGGCGATCGAGCCAGATCCCTAACAATCCTAAGCGGACATACTGACTAAAAACTCTCGGTAGCCCTCTCGTGAGGCAGAGGCGACATACAGGATTTCCCAGGGCGAAAAGCATTCCAGTTTTCTTCCACGTGATCGCCGGATGCAGTAGGTACCTTTATTGGTCGATATAATCGGGGTACGGATGCCCCTACTTGCTACTTTGTTAACAGAATATTTTTATAGCAATGGGTACCAGATTTAAGATGTAATATTTAGTTTTTATTTATTTTATTAATAATTCAATATAATTACTTAAACAAATTTATATGCTATAACGTGAATTGCTTTTAAAACAGGCCCTTTGTTTCCGTTCTCTATCTATTAACATGTATAAAATATTCTACTATCCATTATTGATACGTACAGAGGAACTTTGACCCGAACCAGGCGCTAATGACAATGCTCCTAGCATGGTGAATATTCATGTCACACATAATTTAATGTCTGCGTAATTAATTTACATTTGTGGTGTTATTCCCTGTTATTTGGTATGCAATGTCCATAAAATTACGACTACACTCCAGAAAAATTGCGGTAAATCTAGTACTTACATTTCAAAAATTAGGGAAGCATCTTTTTTTCCCAGAGGTTTTATTCATTGTTGTTTAATTATTTATACAATGCTTTTAAAAAAACGCAATGTCAAACGCCAGACTGATAACTATCATTTAGATAATAGTAGAACCTGGTTGACACATGTGTTAAAACAACATTTAAAGTACTATTAAGAACTTTAGCAGCCACTGGAGACGGACCGCAAGTTGATGTCGAACGCCAGATGGAAAATATAATTTAGTATTATGATCGTTATGAGCGTTAAGGCCCAAAAAGTGTTCGAATGAGAATGCTATTTCATCATATAAATTTTGTCGGTACGTAGTAGTGCGAACGATTTAGAAAAAATGATGCAGACTTTATCGAAATCATCACAATAAAGCAACAAGAAGTAACCAACTGGATACCGCATTTGTTCCACATTTAGTGAAATGTAATTTAAATTAGAGCCGGTTTTCTATATTTTTATTGTTGTTTTTCGTATTTGTTTTTTATTATTTTTTTATACAAATTATGTAAGATCCGCTTGGTAGGCAAAGCTGTGGATGCGACCTTTCATAGAAATAGTTTCCAGCGCTTTACATTGCGGGCTAAGGAAAAAACGTATTATTTGATTTATGATAATAAGAAGAAAATGCAAAAACAAAAAGGCAATGATTCCCGCTTATTTTGGCATAATTTCAAAGTTATCGTTTACTATTTAGGAAGCTTATCACCGAATATACAGGGTATATCAAGACTGCGACCGAAAACGAAGCCAAGTGGTAGTATTAGTGACTTCAGACAGAATGCAACTAAAATCTTAGCAAAAATATCGTCGATTTTTTTTTGGTAATTTTTTACTTATCGTCGTATTTGGGTGATGAATACATAGATTTCCTGAAATATTGATTTACACCTTTTTATTTTATAAGACACAATGGTTATGGTTTAAATTATTATTTTCGCAATAATTAAGTATATTACTCCCTAAACACAATGACTTTTAAAAAAAATCAATAAAAAATCTGTCGCTTATTTTGCGAAATTTTGATTTGCATTGTGTCTGTAACCACTATACCCGGTATAATGAAATATATTTATAGGATATATTTTGCCAGTGAATTAATTATTTGTATATTATGTTTGTGTATTTATATGTTTAAATAGTATTATTAAGCTCGTATTCTTTATTTTTTGCACTGCCCTCTTTATTTTCTTCTCTTCTATCCATCCCATGGTTGTCTGGTAGAAATCGCCTAGAGCGATAAGACCGCCACTTGTACTATTGATTTTCTATTAGTTATAAATATTGTTTTTTGTTTGTGTTAAATAAAGAATAAATAAATAATTATCTTGATAATCCTAATTAAGTAAAGGTTGAATGGACGTAATTATTTGCAAGTCATTTTGAGCAACGCGACGCGGAATTAGAAACACATAAAAATAGGTAACTACTTATGCACATTACTTGACCGTAAATAGTTTATAAACCGGCAATTGTATTTTTGTAATATACCTAAGAATATATATTTACCCCGAATTATAGACCTGGTCGTTAGCTTAACACTGTGTTTATACTATAATAATAAAGTGACATCTGGGGAGATATGTTACTCTCTTCAGAATTTGTAGCCCGTATAGTATATCTTTTTTTAGTCCTGGACCGACGAGAATTCAAGAAGAAGTCGATGTAAGTGGACGCTAATATGCAGGTTCAAGCAAAGGAGATAAAGTATGCCTACCCCTATGGGATGCAAGCATGATGGTTATATATTTAATTACTACCTGTATATAGCCTCTGAAGTAGTTTTATTTTTTGTATTAAACATCTGAGGCGTACTTTCGAGGTCTGAAGTTTAAACTATAAAGAACAGACTTTAATAGAAGTAAAAACGGTTATAAACTACCGAATGAATTGTGTTAGCGCTAGAATTTATTAACTTTCAATTGTTTGTAGCATATATTAATGCGCATTAAAAATACCGCTACACTTAAGTATAGAGTTGTTTTGTGGTTGCACTAATAAAAACAGTGCTGAAATACAACAGTTGCTGTTCATCAGTTAATGGTTACCTAGTTTAAACGAATTATCAAATTCAGTATATTGTTTGCCGTTTTTAAAAGAATATTAATTAAAAGTGTTACTGTTTTGAATTCTCCTTGAACCCTTAGTAACATTTATCTATTATTTATTAGCTTATTAACAGTCTAATAAAATGACACATCTCTAAAACTCTAAAATTAGCAACACAACATAGCATAGACAACCTTTAAAAAATTGATTCTATTAATAAGTTCTTCACGTATATTTATGTTTGTTTCAAGTTTTGCCCAATATTAGATTTTAAAAAAATTACAACCATGGATATTCTTTAGACAAATAATTCCTAGGATTCAAATATTAAAGAATATAGGTATGATAAATAAACGATATAAGAGCCTGTGTAAAAGATAAAAAAAACTCACCTGCTAAATCCTCATTTACATATGTGTAGTAATTTGTTATGTTATTTATTAAAGTACCCATCTTGTCGTCGCCTCCTGAAACTAATAGAAAATATGTTGAATAAAATATATAAACAAACAACACTTCATTGACAAATATATTAAATTTTATACATGTGTCTTTATTCCTGTGTTTAATTATGATGAATATTTTTTTACTCATAGTTCTTAACAGCTTTTATTTGACGACCTCGTCTCTATAACCTGTCTATCTTTGACAAGAAGTAAAGATAGTTACCGTTAACACATGTCAATCCATTTTATCTATCTATAAATATACACTATACAAATACATAAATATTTATCTTTTTTTATGAAAATAAAGATACATCGTCACATACTAACGGTAGCTATCTTTACTCGTTGGCAAAGATAGACAGATTATAAGGACCCGCCGCGCCGCGCCGTAAATCTACACCAACTAGAATCTGTGATACCTATACAGTATACACAAACTAACTGAATGCACACTGAATGAAAAATATGAAATACATCCATTACCAGAAGGATACAATCCCTGAGATTTACAAGAGAAATTAGTATCGTACTATGTTTCATGAAATTATTAAGAAAATTTGTATGGACATTCCAAATAATCCAAAATATTAGATAGAATATCCAAAAAATCACCGTTAAGTTTGTGAGCGGTAGAATTTTCTTCCACATGTTTTAATTAAACAAAGGTGAATATCAAACAAAGGTGAATTAAATCAAATGAACACATTTAAATGGAGTGCGTTTATAGAAATTTCAATGTATCCTTACTTCAATTATCTACTTAGTTACCAAAAATAAATTAGCTATTGTTATTTAGGTCTATTTATACCTTTCATTATATCTCATGAAAATAAACTGCCTTAATTTTAATTAATAGCTATAACCGTCATCATTAAACATAATTTTAAATTGAAATTAAACTAATTCTGTGCGCGTTTAAAAATACCTACTTGGATAACAAATCGTGTCTATTTTATTTATTTAACAATAAGTAAGGTTGACAATACATCAATTATGATGAAGTTTAATAAAGATTAACGCACGTAAAGGAATATTATAGTAAAAGCGTTATATCAAGGTAAAATAATTCCCTTTGTATGGTATGCAAATATAAATAACTGCATGTATACATTTCACAGATCATTCACATAAAACATTTTATTCCTGGAGTAGAACACAGAAGATATAAAACACAGAGGATATTAATAAAATTATTTTAGAAATAAATATAGTTTTCTAAATATACCTACACCTCACAAGGTAATATTTATTTGCTAAATAGAGCTAAGTATATATATTTTATTAAATGAAATGATAGATATCTACAGATTTCGCCCAATTGTAATAATTACCGGACGGATTTTAAAATATTTACACCGTATGGGACTTATTTAAAACGAATATCGAAATACGCTATTTTAAATCAAAATCCTATTAAATATTTATAGAATAAATGATGGGGTGCAAAGTCGTGAAATTTTTATGGAGAAAACTTATTACTTTTACGTGTGATTTGTATGTACCGCCGTATAAATAAACTCCTCTTTAAAACTCATAATCAGGCGAAGACGGATTGCTTGTGTGTCAAAAACATTAACATGAATGTGAATTAGTGTGAAAAATGAATCACAATCTAAACATATAATGCTAATAAAACTGCACCGGTTTTAACGAATTATTATGATGCGGTTTACATTTTTTGGTAAATGCCGTTAGTATAATCATCAGTATTAATATCAGCGCTTAATCACCCCTGTCATTGTGAATAATGTACAATTTTTATTTATTTATTTATTTACATACTTTATTGTACACCACAATAAAAGAGAGTAACAAAATAACAGTTAAATTACTCAAAACGAAAGGCATGGTTACAATTGGCGCTACCTGTGATCTTTTTCACGTAACCTTTGGATGAATTAAATCATTATTGTAAAGAATTATGGGTTGTACAAGGGATTAAAAAAATAAATATAGATATACGAGCTATACCTACAATACAAATACATTTTACTCCGCGCGCAATCCTTTTTCGAATTTATTTAATTACCTAGCAAATACTCACACTTTTGAGTTTTGACTAGATATTTTATTTGGGAACATACATACTACTAATATGTTTAGACTAACACATAATCAGGTGTAAATAATAACACATAGTTAATACCTGTTTTAAGCGGCGTGCTACTCCGGTCGTGATTACCACAAGATTGAGCGGCCCGGTAAGCCACCGCGGGCCAACGGACACTCCTTGGACTTCGTCGAGAATGGATTTAATTAATCGAATTAATTTGAATACCCTTAACACTACACATTTATTTGCAAACACGTCTGCCTTTCATGAGGTGTTTGTTGTAAATTTGAGGAACCAAACGGAATGGTCTTATATTGAATAATATTGACGTTTTGGTACTTCTGATATTTACATATAATAAGTTTTTCTGCCCTTTGCCACGCTAATCCTCTTTAATTATATATTAACTAGCGGCCCGACCCGGCTTCGCTCAGGTGCAGAGATTTTTTGAATCATCTTCATACCAGAAACATCTTATTTCCTGTATTAGCTTTTGTATATTTAAACTCAACCTAAGTAATGGTACGGAAACCGCCCTCTTTACTTCCTCTATCATCTTGTCCGCTGTTTTACAGTTCATAAGAAACATATAATATACACACATCTGAGTTTATAGTAGAGAAGAAGATATCAGCCTTATAAACAACAGTTTTGTAAACAATGATCACACTTTACAATAAACACCCAGTTTATTTTTCAGTAGGTATTAATTATTTCTACTAACTACTATTTACCAGCCATGCTGTACCCGTGTTTGTATCAGCCCATATACATCGCACTGCAGGGCACGGACCTTCTCTACAATTGAGAGTAAGATTAAGAGGGGTTAGGCCATATAGTCCAATACATTGGCCTAGTGCGAGTTGACTGAATTTAAATACTATTTTAGAAATTCTTACAAAAAGCGATGGTAATCAGGTTACATCACGATATTTTCCTTCACTGTTATAGTGCTTGGTGACTATCAATGCACACATGAGCCCGAAAAGTGAGAGTTGTGTCCTGGGATTTGAACTCCCGACCACCGTGAACATGTTGACAGCCGCGTCTGTTTCATTACCAACAGGCTACCACCACGCACTTCCCTGCTCCGCTCTTATTGGTCTTAGCGTGATGTTATTAAACACCAAAAGAAAACTCGAGCCAATAGATCCTGAGATTAACGCGTTCGAACAAACAAACACTTCAGCTTTATTTAACAGTGTAGATGTAGATTTATGAAAAATATCTTTATAAAGACAAATAAAACCATCATGCTACCATACTCTACCGTTTAATTACAGGTGACATAGATAACAGAATAAAATTTAAAATATAAAACTGCAAATCATTTAATTATAATGTCTAGATACGGCATTAACGTACCAATATTTTTTTATGTTGGTTGTTGAAACCTGTACTAATGATGAATTTAAATTTGTCCCCCAGCGCATCTAAAAAGTATCACTTCAAAAAGCAATGTCCTTAATGAAAATGAAAAATTATAATCAGGTACATTTTTGTATACTCCGGCAAGCTTCGATAGAGTATACCAGAGAAACTTATATAAAACTGTTGCAACCATCTCAAAACGCAATGGGCACATAATAAACAATCAATTTGCAATAAAATAATATTGCGACTATAAATTAAGATATAAGCTATCCTATCTTTCAAGTTGGATAAAACTGCACCACGTAATTTATATAAAATAAATTAAGGAGATTAAGATAAGATAAGATAAGATAAGATAAGATAAGATAAGATAAGATAAGATAAGATAAGATAAGATAAGATAAGATAAGATAAGATAAGATAAGATAAGATAAGATAAGATAAGATAAGATAAGATAAGATAAGATGTGATATTCATGGCAAAGTTTCATCTGTTGTAGATCTGTTCATGTTTATCCAAGGCTAAAAAGTACCTGTAAGGTACTTGTACAAAGGGTAAGGAAAAAAAATTAAATTGAGTAGGGGGGAGTTGACTGTAGCCCAAAATCAATGACGCCCGGGTGAAGCCAAGTAGTATTTTTATTTTCTTTATTAAAATGTATGTTACGCTGTCGCTAGATGTCGCTAGCGCTCTCTCTCATTTTAGCTAAATCCACTGAACTAACTGAGGGGAAGTCCAGTGCTAAATAAGTATATGCCTCCTCAAGGATCTCCACGCCGAGCTGTTGTAAGAGGCCGATTCAAACCGATCCAATGCAAGCATTCAATCAAAACAGTCAAAAAATATTAATCATTTTTTAAAATCTAATCGTATGAGCCTTTAAGGTAGATGCGTAGACTTAATTTAATTCGCACGTCAATACAACGAAATGCAAATATACGAATACTTAAGCCGTGGTCATACTGACGCAAATGAAATTATAAAAAAAGGGTAATAATGATGTAGATAACGTACCTACTAAAAGCTAATAAATAATTTGGAAGTTCCTAGGTAGCAGTCATGACTCCACTCTCCTCGTCAATCTACGGCATTAATCAAACAAAAAAAAATCGTTGGGCGTAGTATTTACAGATTTACTCAGGTTAAGCTACTAATAAACAAACAAACAGGGCAAGCTAAATAAAACCGTTTAAAAATATGCTGTGTTTGTGCTTTTAAAATGTAAAATTGTTTTTCATAATTATTTCTATTTTACATTACTAAAGAAATCAATATTTAGGATATCTTTATCTCATATCATTTTGTAATTGCAAAATCAAAAATAGTAAAATAAAATTAGGTAGGGGAGACTGGGTACGGTTGATACAAAGGACGGTTGAAACAGAGCAAATATCTCATAAACGGTTACGCGGGGACCTATGGGTGCAAAGGGAAAACGAAGCGGACGAAAGGTCCGAACACGAATACAGTGTCGCGACGGTTCCTGCTCGTTGTTGCTGTGTTCAGGACACCACATTGTTTTTTATTACCCAAAAGTAAGCATTTTTCTTCTGACATTAACGCTTATATTATCTGTTCTTTTTAAATGAATGTGTTAAGTGTGTTTTTGCGATTATTACGAAGCTTGTAGAATAAGGGATAGTAATTATTTTTAATGTATTATCATTACTGTCGAAACTATAAAGTGTATTTTACAAAAAGTGGGGTTGGGGACAGTTGAAACATTTTTTATGGGTACGGTTGAAACAGAAAATATATTTATTTTTATTATTTATAGATGTCGGGGTTCGAGTTGGGAAGACTTCCAGAGGGAATATTGACTTATCGAGCTATAGTCACGCATATGACGAGGTGAAAGCTGAAGATCCACTATGGAAAGCGGCGGAAAAACATGGTGTAAACCAATGTTCCCTGTTAAGAAAAATTCGTAAGAGAGATGCGACCGGCAAAGATGATAGGTACAAGTATGGGTTATAAAACACACAATCGTGTTTTTAATATACATATATTTACGTAATAAAGAGCCAAAAACTGTTATCTGATAAACCATAGAAAGAAGAGATAAGAAAAGAGCAAAATTAAAACGGACCAAAGTTAAGCAAATTAAGAAAAGAGAAAAGGGTAAAAGAAGAAAAAGGTAAAAGAGAAATTTCAAAAGGAGAAAAAGGAAAAACTAAGCAGGAATTGTCATCAAAAGTACCAGAAGAGGAATGAATCTTTTAGAAGTATTAAAATCTTGAAGAATGATCAATGTTGTCATGTGGTGCCATAATTATTAATATATTTAGTATTAATGATAAATAAAACATGTTTCATTAGTCTTAATTGTATTATTTGTATGTGTTTCAACTGATCCCAATCGCTGTTTCAACCGCCCCTGGCATGGGTACGATTGAAACAAATTATTGTTTTTTTTAAATTTCATATATTTCTAAAAATAGTTATCCGAATACTATAATGATACTGTCATATCGTACCTAAAACTTCAAATTTGAATTTCACGCATCATTATCGTCAGTTGGTTCGTAAACAACAAAATTATAAACGATACAAGCTAAATTGTTTCAACCGTACCCAGTCTACCCCTACTTTGACGTGTTTTCAGTTCGGAAAACCTATTTTATTCATCACTTGGGGCGTTCGGAGTCGTAAAGACGGCCCTAGATTGGAATAGTTACTTCGAATTTCTATAAATACTAAAGACACACAAACTTACGCCTGAACTTCCCAAGGAGATGGGCAGAAGTTTACATATTGTAGAGTACCTAACTTATACATAGTAGATTTTTCAAACGAAAACTTTAAATATGAAATAGGTTACCCATACACGCTGCCATTAGAAAAATGAATTTAAAATAATAATGAAGATGAAACAAGGATCGTTCATAATGTTCTCGTAAAAAATCAACGATCACAGTTGCCGGACACTTCCTTGTAGATTAATAATAACGTTCAACTGTGAAGTATAATCCAATTGGATGAATTGAAAAAAAATGTTTCTTTTTAAACATAACCCAGTATTACAACGCATGAATAAACATTGTGAAACCGATGCGAAACAATGTTTCTGCAGCCTCATCGTGAAACATTCCTTATTGAAGACGATAGGAAGCTCGACTGAGCATTACATAGCAGTATCGCTACCGCTTCGGGTCACACTTTAATTTGTAATAAATAGTTTTAAAATAAACTATAAATACACACGCTTGTATAAAAATATAATTACACCAGTAATCTAGGAATAATATGTTGGCCTTAAGGTCTATGGCTTGACGGGAATAACGCCACTGTGGCACAAAAAATCGACGTAAAGCAACGACTTTAATGTGTCTTTTGGTAAGTGAAATAGTGGGAAAACCCAATAGGGATTCCGAAATACCCGTTCTCTCCGTTCCTCCCTACTTCTGCCACCTATTTTGAGAGGCTGGCAACGGAAATATGATTTAGTTTAGGTGTATGGAGGTACCTACTCAATGTTGAATAGTAGTTACCTACATTGTCGAGGTATAACTTTGTTCGATGACCTTTGTTTGTTTGTCACTAAAACTGACATTTATTTATAAGCCGTACTAAATTGTCCTAATTCCATTTAATACAAAAGTAATGCTATATTATGCTAAGTCAGTGTGTTTACAATGAACTTATTAAATGAAGTTCGTTGATCGATATAAGTTGGTTAATTTGGATTAGTTTAACGAATTTCAATTAAGTAACGTAATATGTACAAATATTTAAAAAAAATGTTTTAGATCGGTGAACAAATGGTTACACGATGGTAAGTGCTCAGAGACATCCATTTACTCTTTCAATATCTGAGCTATCATTAAAGCCATATAGGATAGAAGAAGACATTGAGTAAGAAAGAGTACCTAAATAATGAGTACGAGTAGACATTGGACTATTTCATTATACTAGTATTATCTAGCCGAGTTAGTCGTATAATCAAACTAACCTACGACCTAACTCTACTGATTCTAAGATTGCTGCACACCCATTCTAAAACATATCTTCCTTTCCCGAATAAAAATAATACAAATGTAGTGTAGTTTTTCATACCTTATAAACTAGATTACAATCCTCGATACTATACACATTAGAATATTTTTTTTAAAACCGACTGGAATCAGTCACCTTTCCAGGTAATAACAACATTTGTTTGTATTTTCGTAATAAATAAAAAATCTTAAAGACCATTCTTTACCACGGAGGGCCAATATTTTGAAGCGATAAGTTAAAAAATGGTTTTAAACGACTTCATACTCTACAAAATTGACATATATTGTCATTCAGCTACATGTCGCGTCAAGACCAACGCAATTCTTGCAATGGAAAATAAATACAATAAACAAACAATGAAATGGAGATTTTCCTCTAACATTTTACAGTGTACGCTAAAGTCCAAATATTATTTTAAACCTGATAGATCTCTAGTCAACTTATCTTACAAACTTATTGGAAATCTGTCCACGGAGGGAGATAAACCCACGATATTTTTAATTCATGGATTATTGAGCGGTAAATATCATTGGGGATGGTTAGGCAAAACAATTAATAATGTCACGAGAAGGCAAGTGGTGACAGTGGACTTAAGAAACCATGGAAAAAGTCCACATGTTAACTCTCATCAATACGAAGAATTGGCAACGGATGTTTTGAAGTTAATTAAAAAATTGAATGTAGATAGAGCTACTCTGATTGGACATGATATGGGTGGAAGGGCAGCAATGTGTGTGTCCTTAATAGAAGTAAGTAAATATATCAAATTTTGCTATTATTTTTTTCGTCGGACTCTCTAACGTGGAACCAATTTTGCCGGCCTATTTATTCCCCACCTCACACTTCTCCAAGATTTATTACTATATGGGTAGCCGGTAGGAACATACTTGCTAAGTTCTTGTATGTGGAAGTGATTCAGAACGAAGCGAAGTAGAACGCTTTAAGTGTCTGTGAAATGTGTGGCTTTTTGAATTTGAAAAAAAAACACCTCGTAGTTTTAAAAAATATATACTCGTAACTTACAATTATTTTTACCGTTCAGCTAAGACATCGAACCGCACCGAAGACAAAATTCGGGCCTGCTACTAAACCGAAGTATTTCAGCTTTGTACAATTATACATGAATACCTATGTTGGTACTGGAATCTCGTATTAAATTGATATGAATAATTAAATAAATAAAACAAAAATACCATATTATTTCCCTAAAATATGTGGGATTTCAAATTATACCTACATACATATCTAATTGTATCGTCAAAGATTGATGCCGTCTCTTCTGCTATTAGGTTTCAAATTTCTATTTAAATATCAATCCATATGTTTCTATTCGTTTTATTTCTGAAATTCGCGTTAATCAAGCTAAACGAGTCTTTACCATTTCAGCCTGAAAGAGTCGCTGGTCTAGTGGTGGTAGATATTTCACCAGTTTCAACAGCACCGCAATTCGAAGCTGACTACTCAAAGTATTTAGCCGCAATGAAATCCGTCATTTTTAAAAACGCCAAACTAATTGATGCTGTAAGGAAAGAAGTTAAGAATCAGTTAAAAGAGGCAATAACTGATGACGTCATGATGTCTTTTATTCTGACGAACGTGAACGTAAAATCTAACGGCACTATAGGCTGGACGTGTAATGTTGATACTTTAATAGAAAATTTACATTACATCACCTCATTTCCCGAATCTATGAAAGAGAAGGAATATTTGGGCCCCACACTTTTTATAGGGGGCCAGATGTCGGAGTTTCTCCCGTAAGTTTGAAAAGTATTTATTCTTTTACCAACCTCTAAATTAGTTGGTGTTAGGATATCCGTCTATCTAGATAGTGATCGACTTACCTACACGAGGGTCCAAAATCCACATATGATCTACGTAAGCGTGGCCGGCTGGAAAGTTGGTGATGCATCCTATCTCTGGTATCCCCCACACTGATTTTCCCGGACAACCGGAAAACCTGCTTGTCAGCTTTTCATTTGTGCAAAGGAACTTAAAGTCAATAATTTCAGGAACCATGCAGTCTTGAATAAAACCTATTTTTAGTACTCACACGCAGTAAATAAATAAATTAACCACATGTAATAGTATACCATATCGAAACAACTTCGTTAACTTTGGAAAATGTGGAAAAGTAATAAAATGCAATTTGCAGGCTTGTACCTAATAAAGCAAATAAAGGAATAAGAACAAGGAAGCTTTAGGATGGTTCCTTCTAAATAAAGTATGGTGCTGTCAGTAATGACGCCCACGTGCATAACAAATATCGGCCGATAATTCTTATTGACTTAAGTAATATATTGCAACGTCAACCGTAAATTTAAAACGTGTGAAAAATTATAATATTGTAATATGACAAGATACATTCATCAATTCCTACATTGTTTTCTGTTGTTTACAACTGTGATAAACAAATCAATACTTACTGGATGACTCAATCTACGTCACACGCTAAAAATAGTCAGGTTAAATAATTCCTTAACGAAGTAGCTATTTTAACCCACATATTTTAGAAATAAATGTTTAAAAGTCTGTTTCTGCGGTAATTCTGGCCACCGCTACTCAAGTAAAATCGAGGAACAGCTGCATGAATTTCCATAAATAATGTGCAAAATCATAATTAATCATTGTAAAAGAGAGGTAAGACACGTGAGGATCACGTTAAAACAAATGCCTGGGAAACCTGGCCAGGCAGAACCGCTAAATCGATAGTCATAGCAACCGATATTTCTCTCTGCCTCTGGTAAGAAATTATGCCTCAGAAAAAGATGGCGGCAAAGCGCGGTCGTCAGAGAAATAATTCCACTTGCCAAACATGTCGGATATGAAGACGCCGAGTCATTATTGTTAACTTGACCCGGGCGGCGCAGTGCTCACGGCATCCTTTGTCTTTGGCGTCCCTGGCGCTGGAGAAGCGGGGATTCTCTGCCAGTTGACCTTTGTGTGGTGCATGGAGAAGATAAAGTAGGCGCATAAATAAATACACCTAAGAGTCAAATATCAGGAACTACGAGACACTTATTGGCCTCACAAACACCCAGACCCGAAACAAATACCTGAGTATCACACAAATATTTGTTTCGGTGCGGGGATCGAACCTGCGGTCTCACGTTTCCCAGCCAGCATCTAACGAACTGCGCCACGGAGGCTGTCAAATCTATGCTCTACTGTTAAATTATAGGCCGTCGCCCTTAAACTTTCATTTTACCATCTCGCTAATGACTGCTGGGAGAGAAATGTTAGCTCCAACGTAAAAGACCCAGGCCTACAACTCCACTTCCCAGAACCATGCGTGAGAGAGTGTGTTACATAATCATATACTCTATAATTGCCGACGTGGTAATGCGCAGCATTTCTAAAAAAAAAACATGTTAAACACGGAAGCACCCAAGCGCAGTGCACCTTAGCGTATCTTGTAATGGCACGCAGAAAACCATTTTTGTTTAAAAAAAATCCGTTTTAGAAGTTATCTCATTCGAGATAAAAATATATTAAACTAAATCCAATATATTCATAATACATGCATGTTGTTTATGATAGTAAAGACATTTTCTTTTGCAGGCCTGATGACTTGACCAAAATTAGAGAAATATTTCCCCAGGCAGTGATCCAATATATCCCAAAAACTGGTCATAATGTGC
Organism: Deilephila porcellus; assembly: GCA_905220455.2. Lineage (NCBI taxonomy): Eukaryota > Metazoa > Arthropoda > Insecta > Lepidoptera > Sphingidae > Deilephila > Deilephila porcellus. Next base: position 4,175,226 of record LR999991.1, on the reverse strand, counting down.
ACGTGGACGATCCCAAGACTTTCCTTGAACTCACTATATCTTTTTTAAAAACAAACAATTAGTATACTTATAATTATATTATTTGATACTAATGTATATTTTTTTAGTTTTATTCAAATTACATGTTCTATGACATCGGGTAAATTCGTTGTGCCAAGAGTCACCAGTAATTACGGGAACAGAAAACGTAAAAATCGTTTCCCGTACACTGTCAACAGTTAACCCGAGGTCGAACTAATATTTACCTAAATATTTAAGTAGAAACTTATAAGAAACTAGCCATCTTGCCGTAGAAATATATATTCCTGCAGTCAAACTATTTGTACAGTTTAGCAGGACATTACATCAGGTTATAAGTTTATCCTATAGTTTTATGGAAAGAAAGAAAGAAATATAAATTTAATGGAATATAAAAAATGCAGTTCATACAAGTGTGAAGTGCCACATAAGCCAAAATTCGGTTCCCCGGACTTAATCCCGTCCCAGAAAGTTATAAAGAGCGAAACCTTTGGAGGAAACTGTTGCCACGCCGAATACAAATTCATAAAAGAGATATGATTTTTCAAACAGAACATCGCAGTTAATACCTAGATCCTAGGCCTAGAAATCAAACCCAAGACATCACGGGCCACACTATAGGTACATAGGTACTGCTATTAGACCAATGAGGCGATGATTTACAATTATTATTTTGTTGTAAATAGTGTAAATTAAGGGAGACCGGCGCATATCTTATTCCATTTTGAAGTTTTAGTGCCATATTTCATATGGTAATGAATAGAATACCTACTGTAATTTGAGAGTTCAGAAATGAAATACCTACCTACTTCAGGGAGACCTATGTTCAATAGTAGACTTCCTGTGGCTAAAAATGATGATTGACGATAAACAGCTATTAGCTTTAACAAGAACTAACTTTAACAGTTATTACCCATCCACCACGCCGAAGTAGGACGTGTTGGCGGACTTTACATACCATATAAATTCGTACAAAATCGCTATAGTATGCAGGTTACCTTACGATGGTTTCGGGGATTTGAACCCGCGGCCACTGTGAACATATTGGCAGCCGCGTCTGGTCCGTTGCCAACAGGCCACCACGCTCTTAGATTATTGAATATAGGCATATAAATAATCTAACATAGGTAGGTACTAACTACTAGTAAATCGGATCTAGTTGTTTTTATATTTTTCTACGTATATACTTAAATCTGTAACTTACTTTGAGATAAATAAAAATTTTAAAGCAATGTTTGCTATGAAAGTTCTATTTAAGTCTAGATACCTAGTACAGACACCTACAACAAAACCTATGTTTTGACACTTACGTAACGTCATATGTCAATTTATGAATAAAAACATAACCTTCAAAATTATACAATAGTTAATACAAATTTCATCAAAACAAAAATGATACTCAATAGAATAGGACCGAAGAATGTGTTAATTAACATCAGCACTAGATTATTGGCACCCGGTATACACAGACCTTTCGGTTCCACATCGGAAAACGCTGAAACTGTCGATTTGGCTTACGCTTCTTACGAGAGCACTTCTGAAAATGAAACTTCAACGCAATCTCCGCTGGTTATTTTGCATGGGCTCTTGGGCTCTAAAAATAACTGGAACAGTATGAGTAAGGCCATCCACAGGACTACTGGGAGGAAGGTGATAAGCGTAGATGCTAGGAACCACGGAGACAGCAGACATGCTTCACAGCATACTTACGTACATATGGCTCATGACGTCATGAAGCTTCTCAAGAAGCTGGAGCTGTCGAAGGTGTCCCTGCTAGGGCACAGCATGGGCGGCCGCACCGCGATGGTGCTGTCACTGCTTTGTGTAAGTTGTACGTATTTATTCCTATCCGTACTCTATTACATATAACGATTAGCGAAAACATAATTGATATATTACTATCAAACTAATTACCACATTACCTATAGTTTAAAAAATGAAAATTTAATTATTTTAATAAAAAACTTTAAGAAAGAACATAGATAACTGATGCCAAAAGGTAACATTCTTAATATTTTTATTTTCCAGTCTGACCTGGTTTCTAGCCTTATAGTTGTGGATATATCACCAGTCAGGACAAGTCCTCAAATCTTCTCGATGGCTAGTCTCTTTGATGCCATGTCTTCAGTCTCCATCAGACCAGGCATTGCCATGTCCAAAGCTAGGAAGCTAGCAGATGAACAACTCAAAGGATTCACTCCTGACATAAACTTGAGGAACTTTTTAATAACAAACTTAGTACAAACAAATGCAGGGACATATACTTGGAGAGTAAACATACCGGCATTGAAAGAAAATTTCCAAACACACATTTCTTGCTTCCCGTCCAATTTGCGAGGTTTGCAGTACTGTGGCCCAACATTGTTCATTGGAGGATCTCTTTCAGATTACATAGGGTGAGTTATTTCTTATTATCTGCTTTAATAATGAACTGAATAATTCATATTTTATCTTTAGTAATAAATTGACCAAATACAGAATTAGAAACTCTTTAAGTAAAACAAATTAAACATACTTTAATATTAACAGAATCATTTGTACTATAAAGAAAACAAAAGAATGATTTCATGACATTAATTATTATGGTTGAAATAATGTAAACCACCGAAATCCTATTGCAAAATGTTTTTGTTTCTTGCAAGCTAAAGATGTTTTATTCATACTTATTAATATTGTTTAATATAATGGCATTTCTATTCCTTATTGTATTTTTATAGATGTAACTATGTATGTTATATTTTCAGAAAAGATGATTTGCGAGAAATTCAAGAGTACTTTCCTCTAGCAGAATTGGTATTTGTGGAGGGTGCTGGCCATTGGGTACATAGTCAGAAGCCAGATAAATTCCTTGAAATTATTTGTAAATTTCTAACAGAAAAATAATTTATAACTAAACCAAATAGAAAAAATCGCACTTGTTATTTACTGTTTAAAATATTTATATTTGATTTTAAGTAGCATCTAAATTAAGTACCTTAATTGGACTTAATTATTGCATGAAAATCAAAAGTGATATTTTTAATGTTGTTAGGCTATTAAATTCAGTACAAATAGATTAGAATGTCATGTTTTCACTCATATTATTGCTTATATAGGCACAACCTACTCATAATAATTAATAAATTTTATGCCCATAATTTTTAAAAGATGTTGCAAATCTTTATCAATCATTTCGTCATGACAATGTATTTTCACACAAATGCATGAAAATAACTCAATGTGACTGTTTTATCACCTGGATGTGGTGTATAGATTAAATAAAAAACAAATGTTGACCTAGTCAGTGATAATAAATAAATAATTGAATATAATGAAGTTAAGATTTTTATTTTTTATCCATACATACATACATACATACATAAACTCACGCCTTTATCCCAGAAGGGGTAGGCAGAGGCGCCACCACATTTCGCCTTCTATGTTCCGTCCCACGATGTGATAGGGGGCGAACCTATCGCCATATCGGGCACAAATTCCTGACTCCGGGCTAATAACAATGGCTGATCCAGGGGGGAGTTCATAGGGGCCATGACCGCCCCCCTCCCCCTGGGCTGACCCTAGATTGACAGATTCTTTAAAATAAATCGTTGATTTTCACTAAAAAAAATCGTAAACATATTCAGGTATCTCAGGTGTAACAAACTTTTAAATAATTACTTTTAAATGTATAATTGTAATCGAATTCGAGTACGCCCAGTGTTCTGACTAGAACTATTTAGAACTACCTATATGACCCCCCCTGACTTGAAAGCTGGATCCGCCCTTGGCTGATAATGAATAGAAAAATCCAATATCACTTTGCCCGACCCGGGATTCGAATCCGAGACCTCAGCTTTGTAATCGTACCGTGGTACAACTACGCCAACGAGGCACTATCGAGTATATAATATTTTTTATCCAAATCTCCTTAATAGATGAGGTACTATGCCTGAGATTACCTACTGGTCCTAAAAACCCTAAGCAATACAAATAATAGTAGCCTACTTTTTTTTTCACACAAAAATTCAATATCACATGAATAGAAAAACCCAATATCACTTTGCCCGACCCGGGATTCGAACCCGAGACTTCAGCATTGTAATCGTACCGTAGTACAACTGCGCCACTGCACCGAGGATTTCATTAACGGATAATTATATAAACAATTAGAGAAATCATTAAAACCGTGTGAAATCATGTATTTGCAATGCGCATGTAATGCAAATGAAAAACCAACAAATGTATTGCTCGATCAGAGAATCGAAAGCGGGACCGGGTTCGCAACCTATTTATGCTACGGACTAAACGGAAAATATCTATCGACATAAAAACTTCTAATACCTACATAAGGCGTATGTGAATAAATTACTCGGTAGGGATTTACATCATCGAACAGCTACGCCAGAAAATCAGTAAGGGTTATGTCTGAAGTACCTATCCTGAACCAATGAGAATGCATGCAAAGATATACGATCCGAAAGTGATAAGATAAGATTGACCAAACGCTAGATATATAACGAATAACTCATTATGGTTTTGATAAATAACCACCATGTGAATTTGTCGTAAGCTATCAACATTCACATTGTGGTTTTTGCACTCGATGTTGAGAAACCTTTGCACTCCATTCAATCCGAAAAACTGGTATATAATCATTGGTCAAATAACCAGCCAGCACTCTCACTTCACAGTTCCTGTGAAGTGTGTAAAATTTTATATTATTTTTTTATATTAACAATAGTATATTTTAGTCACCATGAGTAATGTATTTGAGAGTCTGGAGGTCCTGTACGATCGTCCAGGAGAACCGATGATCAACTCCAAGGGCGAAAATAATGTTGTTTTCCAACTTACAGAACAGTTTCTGGTAAGTGCTTCTGCTTTTGTAAGTCGTATATTATTGAACTTTTTACTTCTAGTCGAGTAGGTATACAAATACAATAAACTCCTCAATTCTGAATCCACTGCAACTATATTTTTTTAAATTCAATATTACTAATCGTTCACCATTATTTTCGAAGCCAGTGAACATTTTTTTATGAAGTAGATAGATTCCTTTACTTCTAATGTGTCCCAACAGTATTCCTCATTTTCTATAGTTTTTGCATAAATAACTAGACAGATAATTTATTAATTTAAGAATATTTTTATTAATTAATAGTAATTGTGTTATTGTTTAATACCGTCATATCCACCACTGTTATATATTTTCATTCTAAATTTCTTTAATGCTTCTTTTCTTCTCCTTTCTGCTGTAAAAATGTGTTCTAGATTTTCTAATTAACGTGGTTCCGGTGACATTTCTAGCCTCCCGACTACGCTAACAACGGCATCGAGCTTAACAATCGCTTCGGTGATGAGGTCACGCAGAAGATTCCACTTAAAGACCTGGCTCAGGTTCCGCAATTCAACGTGGCCAAGCAACTGCCGCACGATGCCGATTTCTCACTTTTCTTGCCCAAACATCAGGAAATGGCTAATGAAGTCATTGATGTTCTCATGAGTAAGCATTATCTTTATTTTTTTATACACAATATGTGTAACACATTTATTTCTATATATTTATATTGTTTCATTTAGTGTCAGTTTATTAACATATCACTAAACCAGAAAAGTATCTACAGAGTACAGACCCTCATAAATATTCCAAACTATTGTGTTAATATTTTATTCTGATAACTGTGCTATGTTACTTTGAATATGATTATACATTCCTCACCTTTGAAATAAAATAAGCAATTGTATAATAAACATCATTTATTAAATTAATAATTTAAGAATAACACCACTGACATAATATTTCCACATTGTCAGATGTACCCGAGAACCAACTACAGGACTTTCTATCCACATGCGTGTTTGCCAGAGTCAACCTCAACCCTCAGCTATTCAACTACTGCTACTCTGTGGCACTGATGCACAGGTGATGAACCAAAATATCATTAAAAATAACATTCAATTCACTTTTATTTCTCAGCAGTAAGCAATCTTGCATATGTTAAAAAAAATATTTTATCATAACAGTAGCAATCAAATTATTAAAAATAATGTGTTGTTAACTTGTATTAATAATAACATGTATTTACATAACAGTATATTTTTTCTTCTTTTATACATATTATGTATTCAGTGCTAAATTTTGTTATTAATCCTTAGACGTGATACAAGAAAAGTCAGAGTTAAGAACTTTGCTGAAGTTTTCCCTGCAAAGTTTTTGGATGCGCAAGTATTTACACAAGCTCGTGAGACTGCAGCAGTTATTCCAGAAACAGTACGAGTAAGTAGCTATTTACCTTTCCCTTCACAACAATTATCACATTTTTTATCAGTCCCAGAACAAAATACAGGCTTATAATTAGGAGTCCATGGACCTAGACTGTCATTTGAATAGAAGTCCATAGGATATGATCCGTCTTCTTTCAACCATTTGCTATTACTAAGTGCCACAGAGCATTCATAGGGTGTCAGTAGAGGCTTAAGGAAAGCAGTGCCCCAATCAATAGAGAGTCTAGGACATGCTATTTGTACAAATGTGTCTAACTCAAATAATGCTAACTTACTGGGAAATATCTCTGACAAAAGTATCTTTACACATTTCTTATCTGAGTTACGTATTTGTTTTTCTAAATTACTCAGAACCTTGGTGCTTCCTTGTCTACCTAATGTTCCCAATATAAGACCAAAGCTTTCAGCTGCTTCAGCTGTTTTCACTTGTTTATGTCTATTAGCTTGCATAAGATTATGTTCATACTGTTCCGATGTGAATTTCTTCTCATATGGATCGTATTTATAGGCAGGTATATTGGGGTTGGCAATCATTATGGCTTCTAAATGGAATCTGCCATCACCCAGATAAACAATAGCATCAGAAGACACCTTTGGTGCAGTACAACCAAGGATTTCACCTGGTGATAGAGGCTTGCACTGGGGCACTGTGACAATATATTCTTCAGACCGAAGGGTTTTTGCCACCGAATGCAGAGTTGTCACAAACTGTATTGTGCTGACTAACGCCAAGTTTGTTTTAATTGGAAAATTCATTTTTATTGTTTCTACAAAATGTGAAGGATCAATTTTGATGTCTACAAATATGTATAATACCTTAATGTTACTAGTTTGGTCAATGGGTATGAGACAGGAGTGTCCGTAGTGCACAAGTAGGTCCACACCGAGTGCTATGGCGGTGAAGTCATCAATACAGCATGCTCCATATGTCACATCTCCCATTATCACAGTATCAGCATCCGTAAATGTTTCTATTATGTCGCACAACGTCGTGGCGAACATCGTCAGACCTGAAATACCAAAAAAACTGGTTTTTTCATATTGCTAGTCTAATAATTCATCTTATTTTAAAAGGATGTAATATTTATAATAAAGAAAACATATTTATAATAAAGAAAACATATTTATAATAAAGAAAACATAATAAATAAAAATCTTTAAAAATAAAAAAGTGCATTTGTAAGCAACATTTCATTAATAAATTATGTATGGTATTTTACCTTCAGGCATTTGTAATGCCACCCTTTTTGCTTCTAGAGACTGGATTCTCCATATGGTCTTATGAATTTCAAAATTATAATTTTGTGGTAAGGCCTCACAAGCTCTATTTAATAAAGGATTATTTAATAATTCATCTGGTATTTTCGTAATAGAACGAATATTTGGTTTGAAAGTTTTGCGCTGTCCTTCAGGTTTTGCACGTATCACAACTACACCCGAGCTGCTTATCGAATCCTCCATCTTGTAAAATTACTAATAACACATAAAATTAAACAACATTGTCACAGTTTTTTAAAGAAATTAAAACGACAGGTTAATATTCAGTCAAAATAAAAACACGCGCGATGGACTACGTGACTTTTCACAAGTTTTATACGTTTCATTTTACACTAAGTTGACTAATATGTTTAATACGAACAACGTTCCGTTTATTTTCTTTTTTGTATTTAATATTTTTTGTTTTCGTTAAATTAGACACTACTAAACGCAAACTTATATCAACTGCAATAAGTTTAATTTAATTTCTGATATTTCGTTTAATTTTTCAACATAACATATGTCGAGCTATTTAATTAACTCGTTTTACTTCTATTTCTCTAGATGTCGTTATTAGACTTGTTGTCGGTATCGGGAAAAATATGATCTTCCAGATATCTATTTAATAAATTTTGATTATATATGTATATATATCTTATAACGACGATAAACCAGTTCAAATAAAAAACCGCATTAATGTATTTAACCCAACCGTCCTATTGGTATAGCGGCAACGTATTTGCCCAATGTACCGTGAGATCTCGAAATATACTACCTAAGTAATGTACCCGGCTAATCTGCTTTGGGTGAGTTTCTTCGTTTAAAACAGCTCATAAAAGTTGTACATGGCCGAGGTTTATACCCAGTGTGGTGGTACAGACTCTCTCCTCCAATTTCCTTTTCACATCTGAATTATTTTTGTACGAGATAAGTTCGCCGAACTATAAGAGTGACATATTTGCCCAACCCTTGAGGAAAACAGAGTATCATAGCTTAAATAATAAATTAAACTATAGTTAATATATGTAATTGTTCAAGAATTAAGATTTTAAATAATAAATATATTACCATTACCTAATATAAATCAAATTTTCTTAATCGTTTCAGCGACCTCCTATTGTTATTCCGAGAGATTATACTGCTACTGATTTGGAAGAAGAGCATCGTCTGGCATACTGGCGTGAAGACATTGGCATCAACCTCCACCATTGGCATTGGCATCTGGTTTATCCCTTCACTGCTAGCGACATCTCAATTGTGGCGAAAGATCGTCGTGGGGAGTTGTTCTTCTACATGCATCAGCAAATCATTGCCCGCTACAACTGCGAGCGTTTATGCAATTCCCTGAAGAGAGTAAAGAAATTCAGCAACTGGAGGGAACCTATCCCCGAAGCGTACTTCCCTAAACTAGACAGCTTGACTTCCTCTCGCGGTTGGCCGCCACGACAGGCCAACATGCGCTGGCAAGACCTCAAGCGGCCAGTCGACGGCCTCAATGTTACCATCGATGATATGGAACGCTGGAGACGGAACATTGACGAAGCTATTACTACCGGTACCGTCAGGCTGGTGAGTTTTACCCTCCCACGTGTTTGCTCATAAAGTTTACGAAGGAAATATAAGCATGCTTAGTAACCTTTAGTTCAACATTTTGTAACGCTTTGTGTATAATTTGTCTTCAATTCCTCTTATTGAATTTCACCTACCTAGGTAAGGTATTTGATTAAGTTCAATGCATTTTAAAGACTGGTTAAGAGTCTAACCGTTAGACAATAAACATTCCCAGACCCTCACCGAGCTTCACTATTCGTGTCATTAAAATGTGTGCTGTTGTTGATTTTGCCTCACAGGAGTGACAGTGATTGGTGAGAATGCGGGATAGTATTCACAAATATTTGGAGGACAAACGAATTAATTCCAAGCTTTCAATTTATTTTAGTTATGTGTATATTTGTTGTTTACAGCCAAATGGCAGTACCAAGGCCCTGGACATCGACATGCTCGGCAACATGATCGAGGCGAGCGTGCTGTCTCCTAACCGCGAGTTGTACGGCAGCATCCACAACAACGCGCACAGCTTCTCCGCGTACATGCACGACCCGGAGCACCGATACCTCGTTAGTGACACTATTTATTCATTACTACAGCCTATATACGTCCCACTGCAGGGCACGGCCCTCCTCTAAAATCAAGAGTACGATTAAGAGGCCTTATGCTGTATCCATTGAGCTTGCCTAAAATTCAATAATAAAACGTTTAAGGTACCTAATTACATACGTTTTTACATATCATGTATCTAGTTTGCTTTACGCAAAGTAAATTATGATTGGCACTTCTGCCAACTCTTTAGTGGTAGGTATAAGCGTGACCTTATATATTTCCACTGTTTGTTCATCAAATTTGTATTTAACAGGAGAATTTCGGTGTGATTGCTGACGAGGCTACAACAATGCGCGACCCCTTGTTCTACCGCATCCACGCATGGATCGATGACACCTTCCAGAAATTCAAGGAGTCTTCCAACGTCCGTCCCTATTCTCGGTCGCAGGTACACAAAATACCTATTATTATTCAAATTCAATAAAATAATTTGGTCCACACTGTAAGATCTCAACATGAATATCTAAAATCATTTACCTTTAGAACAATACGATACTTTGGCTGCATGTTTGTAATTCATCATGATAATCTTTAGACAAAGGAAAACTTTCTCTTCTATAAACTTTCTCTTTTATATGGCTTGATGATTGACTATCAATACACACGTGACTCCGAAAAGCCAGAGGTGTGCCCTGGGATTTGAACCCGCGACCACCGTGAATATGTTGGCAGCCGCGTCTGGTCCGTTACCAACAGGCCACCACGCACTCCATACAAACTAAACAATACTATCAGCTTGTTTATTTCACAGTCATAACTCTAAATAAATAATTATCTTATCACTTCGAAGTCCAGACTTCAGTATTCCACTTTGTTTTGCCAGCTGGAGAACCCGGGCGTTCAAGTAACGTCGATCGCCGTGGAGAGTCAGGGCGGGCAGACCAACACGCTCAACACGTACTGGATGCAGAGCGACGTGGACTTGTCCAGGGGGATGGACTTCTCCGACCGCGGCCCGGTGTACGCACGCTTCACCCATCTCAACTACAGACCGTTCCGCTACGTGTAAGTTTACTATCCAGTTTGTAATGCGTGTATTGGTATGAGCTAAATATTTTTCAAAGGTATACGCGTTTGATAGGTATTTTAATTCACAGCTTGTGAATCGATTGATACAAATTTCGATTTAAACGTTTATTTTTAGTTAATATTTTTAATTTCTTATTTCTGACCTTGTAATATTTATTATGCACTCATTGATAGCCGTAAATTATTAATGTGCTCCTACACTATGTTTTGCGCTTATTTTAAAGCTTCTATTATTATAACAACTGCCTATGCGGTGAAAAAATTAAAACACAAGTCTGGATTCGGCCATTACTAAAACAGCCTATGTTTTTTATATTTGCTTATAATAATAAACATTGAACAGAATCATTGTGAACAACACGGGTTCAGCTCGCCTCGCCACCGTGCGCATCTTCATGGCGCCCAAGACCGACGAGCGCAACCTGCCGTGGGCGCTCTCCGACCAGCGCAAGATGTTCATCGAGATGGACAGATTTGTCACTCCTTGTAAGTCATTTTATTAATAATTTTATGCAATCAGATGCAGTCAGCTGTTTATAGAACTGATAACAGTTTCGTCTACAAACGATGGTTAAAAATCGCTGGTTGTAGGCCCGTTCCAAATTCCAACTGGCGGTGTTAAAATTCTTAAACAAAGCCTGTGTCCAGCAGTGGTCTTGTGGCTGAAGATGATGATGATGATCTACTTGGATTAATGCTTAGTACTCTATTTGATACTTTACAGTGAGCGCCGGAGAGAACACAATTACTCGCCAATCCACCGAGTCTTCACTGACCATTCCATTCGAGCAGACGTTCCGTGACTTGTCCATCCAAGGAAGCGACCCTAAGAGGGCGGACCTCGCCGAGTTCAACTACTGCGGCTGCGGCTGGCCACAGCACATGCTGGTGCCCAAGGGAACCGAGGCTGGCGTCCAGTACCAACTCTTCGTGATGCTCTCCAACTACGACCTGGATAAGGTAAGGCAGGAGCGGCGTCTGGGCACAAGGGATAAGGGAATATCTTGGGCACCGCAAACTTTGTTGTTTGTTAATAGTTATAGCATATGTGGATGGTAATTAAGCACAGGATGCTAAGTGCTAACAATGGTGTGTACTGGGTGATATGTTGGTAAAATATTTTCAGTAAAGCGGTGGTAGATGGGAAAAGCCAACTAGCCAGCATTAGTTATGATGGCATATAGGAGGCGCGGTAGCAAACTCGCCCAGGTCGGCAAAATCGCTAATATCGGCATTGCTCGTGTATTACCGATCTTCATCGGCGGCGAAAAGCATGATCGCTTATCATTCCAAAAATATGTCGCCTTACACATTCTTACCAGACTTCAAAAAAAGAAGAAAGTTCTCATTTTGATAATGTTATTTTTTCGACCAGGTTGACCAACCTGACGGCACGGAGCGTACTTGCACCGAGGCAACCAGTTTCTGTGGTTTGAAGGACAAGTTGTACCCTGATGCGCGACCCATGGGCTATCCCTTCGACCGACCATCGAGCACAGCTACCAACATTGAAGACTTTACCCTGAGTAACATGGGACTTCAAGATATCACTATAAAACTAACCAACGTAACTGAACAAAACCCGAGGAACCCGCCAAGTGCCTGAATAACTGTTTCATAATGTTAATTCTATTAACCAGTTACCAGATGGTACATATTCTTTGGAATTAACCTCGCATGCTTTTTGGAAACCGACATTATATTTAGCTTACCCTAGTTAATCTGCATTATAATAAAATGAAAGGCTGATAGTGTAGTAATCTTGTGAATTTTTAAGTGTAAATATGTAAAATGTGTTTAGAGTAAATTAGCTGTAAATTGTGACCCGTTTATGTAATGAATAAAAATTAATTATAAATGAAACAACACAATTACTTATTACTTTTATTTTTATTTTTGAAAATACAGTGTTTACCCTTCAAAATATACTTACTATTTTAGGAATTAACAAGGAAAATTTAAAAAAATACCTCCAACTTAAAAACGAACAGAGCTTTTCAAAATATGATGTTAATGGAAACCTGCACTTCAAACTATAGCAATGAAAACAAAGTATTTGTAAAAAAACAATATTATGGGTTCAAATTATTTTTTTAATATGATTTTAGTGACACTCAACATGTAGTGACAACACTACTTACTATTTAGAATAAATCTAAATGTTATTTAATTTGACAACTGGATAGGCAGTTGCGATGAGTTTGAGGCATAAACATTTCTAAAAGATATTAGTCTTCCTAGTGTGGAATCCACACAGCACACCACCTGATAACTTACCTGAAAAAGATAAATACAATTAAAACAAAAACATTTAAAAACTTGTCAAATTATGTTTGTACATAAGATATTATCAGGCCTATCATTTAATATCACTTTGTTATCATGTAACAAACGGCTCGTTTGATTTCTCATCATATAAGTGTTAATCATTTCACAGGTACATATGGTCAAAAGAACCCTAAGCAAACAGACTATATTTATTTTAATATATCAAAAAGTCCAACCTGCACTAATTATTTGAAAAAGAAAAACAGGAAACAATAGTTTAGGGCTATTGAATTCCTCTTACTCGTTTTAGACAGATAATATCTAAATATACAATTGGTTGGTATCCAAACAGAATAAATAGTAATTTTTTTCTAAATAATTAGATAAAGTTTCACTAATATGGCAGTGCCACCGACAATACGAACAAAAAAATATCTACATTTTTGAAGATGCAAATGTATAACAGCTCTCTCTATAATAAATGTACTCCTAAGATTCTCAGATACATAATTCAAGAATTGAACTTAATATTGTCTGTGCCATGGGCAAATAGAACAAATACACAGTCATTCATTGTCTTTAAATTTGAAAGCAAATAAAATTGCATCCTTGTATTTGCCTTGTCAGTTGTCGCAGACCTCCCACAAAGATTTCCATAAGAATTTATTGAGGGTGTATCTGTCTATGCAAGAATATTATTTAGTAACAATGTTATTTGAGAAAACATGTGATAAGATGTATTACCTGTAGTTAGACTGCCGTAACCCGGATCTCTGTGCATCTGTAAAATAAAAAATCCATGAGGTTGTTTGCATAGTAAACATAATAATGGGAAAAGATATCACATAATCAGACCTATCATTTGTTATCACGTGTTAATCATAAAAACACATTTCGGCTCGTGTTTCTTGTCATCATTTTATATCTCCTATAACTCAATATACAGCGATTTATCTTTATCTGCAGATAAAGCAATCTTATTTACATAACGGCAAGGAACCCCGAATTCGCTTGTTCAAATAATCTTATCGGCTACAGGTATAAATTATAAAAACGAGGTGCAATGATTTTATAAATCTATTTGATAAAATACGCTGGAAGCATACACGTAAGCTCTTAGCTCATTAGCTAACCACATAAAGCACGTGTTTTATAAAATAACTTTTTTTGCGTATAATCGTCACCGCTTACTTATTTACTTCTTAATAACACTGCATGTAACTTAAAACAACTAAAGGAGATGTTTAAATTAAAAAAAAATACAATATTAATTATTACCTTGTGATGACCGTAAAACTGCAATCAGCCATGCGTCCGAAATACGAATTCCAAAATGAAGTTTTGTGACTGGTGAAGAGACAGTAAAGATCCGTCATAAAGCCAATGATTATAGAATAAAGAGGATAACGCATAAGGTCACGTGACACGGGTCACTTTGGTATACAAACATGGCGGCGGCTCCGCCCCTAAAAATAGTGAAACGCTAGTACCGAATTTTCTATCGACATCGATGCATCAACAGTGGCATAAATAAGACTGAAAAACTTTGAATTTACATAAATATCAGTATATAAACTTGTATAACATTTTTCATTTTCGCTTTACACGTCAATTGGGTATAAACAGGGAATTTTAGGATTTGACAGTAAAGTCATTAAAAATTAAATCCGATAAAAATAGGTCGATGTTTAGATATTTTTTTCATACTATGATTTATTTCATGGGTAAGTTTTACCTGATGATTGGATTGGATTTGTGTCAAATAATACACACGTGAGATAAAATACAACTTTATTAATATCTAGAATTTGCTTGTGACTTCGTTTGCGTGTATAAGACAGCCCCCATGGCGCAGTAGGTTAGACACCGGCTGTGAAACGAGAGAGAGAGGTAATATATATATATATTTTTTCTTTTTTTGTAAAATAAACATCAATATATTTAAAAATGATAATATCGATATGAATCATTTCGTATCGAATCTACTCATCCCTAAACTTGTGTATAAACAAACAATACGGTTGTTATTCATACTACTTGTATAAATAACGCCTAGAAGGTTCTAAAACTTAATCAACAAGATCCATATACAATTATAAATGATAAAGACAAACCCAAAATGTAAATTTAGACACATATTTGTTATTATGTCGTAAAAACAGTTACTAACCTATGAATAGAAATGTTGAGGTCCTTTTTGCTTGAACTCGACTTGCATCCTTTAACACAACACTGAGGCATTTTAAAAACTTAACAATTAAACTAATAAGCAAACTTAACAAACTTAACAAACGAGATTAACAATGAATAATTCGAAATTCTTTGAGTGTGCAGATTTGTTTACTTCGATTGACAGATAACGCCACAGTTTGACATTTCATGCAGGAAACAAAAATGGCGTCATTTTGGGCTAAGGGCGGTCTCAGTGTGGTTAGTGAACAAAATATTGCCATATTCGAAACTAAGGAGTTATTATTTGTCTCTTTCATTAATTGACAAGTTAGCTTTGTGTAAATGAGACAGATACATAAATGTACAATTCCGCGTCGATACTCCTAACATAACTATAACTTGTTATATAGAAATACTGTTGTGCGTCATCCTCTTTATTCTTTAATCATTGCATAAAGCCGTCATCCGGTTGTCAGTAATGAACGAATGGAAAATTAAAGGACATTTATTCAATCCAACTTCCGCTATGAATAATTATATTAAACTATAGAAACATAAATGTAAGAGTTCCGCAGCCTCATTTGTTTCCAACAGGTTACCTTTTTTTGAAATAAAAATATTATTTTCTTCACAGTCAATTTTAATATTTGTTTTTAATTAGTTAGTTAAGTGTTTTACTGTCTCCTGGAACTTTAACAGGGATTCGCGGAACCAAAAGTTTGAGAAATCCTGTCATTGACCAATTCCATTCATTACCCGGGATTACTTGCGATGATTTTGTCCACTGTGTTTAAGAACAATAAATAACTACGAAGACTAGAAGTGTGTCTTAGATTCTAACCTTGGATTCACAACTTGTTAATCTACTTCGCTCATAACTAGGATCTAGTTCTCTTTTCAAATCGAGCATAGTCAAATACCCTATTACCAATCCAAAATTCGCGTAAGTTTATATTCAATATTAACATAAATGAGGTCGAAACAATATGATTTTTATAGGTGTTGCAAGAAGAATAGAAGATCCTGATTATCAGCCTCATGAATTTATAACTAAGAAACCAGCGCTTGAAAATTGTTTATCCTTTTGGAAGCCTATCGCCAAATCAGGCAAAAATTCGTGACTCCGGGCTGATAATGAGCAGAAAAAACCAATATCACATTGCCCGACCTGGGATTCGAACCCAAGACCTCAGCTTTGTAATCGTACTGTAGTACAACTACGCCACCGAGACAGTCATCGAATCATCTTTATGATGCTGAAAATCTTGTACCTACTTGGTAAATTTCCCAACTAAAGAATCGATTTTGGGCTTCTTATTTCTGGGCTCGTGTACGTGGATAATAAATAAACGAGACGATTTTTAAAGATTCCTCAACATATTTTACTTTTGATGTTATTGAACTTCGGTGAACATTTATCACTTTACCAAGTAATTTTAATTTAGAAATACTTAAAGTAAAAACTATCATCGAAGTTACTAAGAGTTACATTATTTGCCATAGGTACCAATGAGTGTAGTTTATCAAGGAGCAACAAAAATTTTGAACTTATAAAATTTCCCAAGTTTTTCTTAAAGAAATATATTCAGTAAGTATAGTAAAGTAGTTATGGTTTATTGACTAGATGTCATCTTTAGATACTGAGAATAGGCAAAAGCGGGTATAGATCAATACGTAATAAAAAGTTTATTTATTGTTTAGTCCAATAATTTTATAATAAAGTTACAGCACATTCGTACATAGTTACATACGGCATATACATTACCAGTACCAGTTTTCCCACTATTGGCGCTTTAGGGCCAGGTTGTTGGGGCATCCTGGGACCTATCACCTAAGCGACATGCAAAAACAAAATTTCGGCCTTCCGCGCCCCAGGCGGCTGCCTGACAGCGTCTAGCCCTGCCGCCGCTACTGCCTACTGGCCACTACACGGTATACTACTACATCATAATTTTATGACGTAAGAAAAAGAGGAAACTTTACACGTTTCTTTATCGAAGGTGGGTACATCCATATTTAACCTATGTATAATCTAACCTTGTAAATATGACTCATTATAAATAATTTATTAGAAATAAGGGAACGCTGTTCAGGCCAGAACACATAACAGATCATAAATACAGTTATAGTAATAGTGAGCAACGCAAGCGTATCGCACTCAGGCACCGGCGGCTGTACATCCAGTTTCGACTACCTGCCACATTGTGTCGACCGGTGAGAGATGGTCGTGTCGCACCAATCGATACGCTATTCCTATGCTAGAACAAAAAGCGGCGTATTTCTATCTATTTCCAAAATTTAGTTTATTATTTTATCAATACCTGTAGATTTACTTTATATACATTTATATAACAATGGCCTATATCTACTCAATAAGCAGTACACGACAGTAGCATTGGTAATCTTATTATTAATTAAAGACCGAAATATTCGGTCGTTTAACAAGTAAAAGTATTTAGTTTTTAAGTAATAACGGCTTAAACTTTATTTACATATTTTTATTACTTCATTGCGATGAATAGCGAGACGACCATGCCGTTCGCCGCATGATAAGCGATAGGACCGCTCATGGATGGAAGCAAAACCAAACAACACCATAAATCACAAAGCAATGCAATGTTAAATCTCATTATATCCGGTAGTTACCCTGTTAGTTAAATATTTATAAGTAAAACCTAATAAAAATTTAATAACCTAAGGACATTTCTATACCTACACAGAAGAAATTCAGGAAATGTCCTGAAATTAAGTCGTGTATGTAATGACATACACGACTTAGGTAATGGGTCGTTATTTAGATATAGTAGTGTGTGGCAACTTCTAATGGAGTTAATAACCAATATTTACCTACATAAAATCTGTGGGTGTCCTAGTGGCGCCTCTGCCTACCCCTTCGGGGATAAAGGCGTGAGTTTTATGTATGTATAAAATCTGACGTGCTCAATGACTGCTGCCATAGCCAAATGACTACAACGAATAGTCCAATAATAAACCAGAGTACAGTTGCCGAAAATTGTCTACAGTATTTCTCTAAAACATTTTGAGCTCGTATCAGCGCAATGGATCTTACCAATATAACGTTTCATCAAGTACTACCTAGCATGGAAATTTCTAAGCTCATATCCGATATGACTATAATGATTATAAACATTATTATCAAAAACATTAGGTATATGCTGCTCAGACCCCTTCCTTGTATAATTGGGGACAGGATCAACAGTCACAAGAAATGCATTGCTGGTCAAATATCACCTATAAACATTTCTAGAACTTGGGACTAGAGCCAAGGATATTATTGTTATTAAAAGTAGCATGGAATTATACTATGCAATTAGATTCAAGATGACAGGAAAGTCATATTGTTGTCTTTACATGGTGCACATGATGGCGTATTTATATACCCATTAAAATACTTTTTATATTTCCAGTACACATCTTTTATTTTGATAAAATTGCTGTCATTTTATCAAGAAAAATGTAATAACTATACGAGGGTTAAGGGCAAGCTATCTCAAATAAAATATATTTTTACAATTACAATGGTCTTTTTTATTAAATAAAAAAAATACATCATTTTCAGTTCTATAAGTACGTTAACAATTTAGTAAACTTTACCAAATCAACATTCTCTGCTGTTGACCTGAGATCAGAAATAAATAAGCCTGGTGATAGCCATTGTTGGGTTGTCTGCTGCCGGCGATAACACGACACTTGGAACGATGTGGAAAAATACGGTGTTATTTGAAAAGGTAATATTTATTGCATTAGTTCAATTGCTATGTCTATGTCGTCTTATTCTAACGCTTATATACCTAATTTAGCCTAATTAATATTTGATATACATTCGTAATGGAAAAATATCCAACTATATTGTATTGTGTGATAACTACACGTCAGGTGACAAATTTAAATTATATATAAGCGGATGGTTAGAGTAGTATACTAGTACACGTGTTATATATTCTCAACAAAGGCTGGCAAATAAATAAAATGTATATGTAGAGGAAAATGTTTAATTTTACGTCAAAATTCTTCGCCCATCAAAATATTATACAGTGAGGGATACAGCACAGATCTTTAATGATTTTAATTAATTATTTGTGACATTTAAACGAATCACATATCGCTCGATACACATATACGTAGCGGAAAGAAGCTTAGAGTGTCACAGAGTAAAGTAATTTGTTGATTATCTACCCGATAGTTTTATACACTAAATTTACATCTTAGGCTAGGTACACTTTCAAGTCGGTTTATATTAAAAATAACATTCACACAGCTCATTTACTAAAATTGTTACTATATCTCGGGCTCTCCAATGTAAACGTATTAAATAAGATCGGTGTAAGTTAAATTTATTTACACAATACTGCTTCAACATCGCGGATGTGCATCTCTGACTCGCATGGCGCAGGCTCGGCGACGCGACTGCGGCACCTCTGCAGTCCGCACACTCCTCATACGTTAATGTTATTTACCTTTAGCAGTAATTGTCACTGTGGATTTGGCGGGCTGCGGTATTATAGTGATCTCGTCGCTGATCTTCAGAGGCTTCAGCAAAGGGTCGGAGTCGGCGGGTTTGGTAGGTGGCACGCTGGATTTGCTCTTGTCCATGACGCGCTTGGCGACCACGCTGTGCGCGGAGTACACGTGGTTCTCGAACTGCTTGTACATGCCGAAGGTGGCGGTGCACACGGTGCACTTGTAGGACAGGTGCGCCGGCTTCAGCGTCATGTTGTGGTCCCGCGACACGTGGTTGAGCAGCTTCCACTGGTACACTCTGCCGCACACAGGACACCGCCCCGCGTCCTTGCCCTTATTGGCCGCCTCCTGCATGGAGCTCGTCACCAACCCGTGAGATCCTAACAAGTGCCGCTCCAGACCTTGGTCAGTGAAAAATCTAAATTGGCATTTCTGGCAATTCAATGGAGGCCTGTTGTAGATCATCTTGGGATGAATCTTGACCTTGTGAATCCATTGCATGTGATTCCTCAGTTGCTCTAAATCCTTAATATAACCATCACAAATTTCACAAATTACGAATGTAGCTTTGGAATTCTGGGAAGATTGCGAAGAAGAAGGTTGCGGTGCCCGAGGAAGGGGAGTGATTGATATTTTAGGCGTGGTTGGAGTATTACTTTGACTATTTTGTATGAGTGGATAGTTAGCTATTGTTGTCCCTGGAGGAGTATTATGCATAATCATAACTCCACTGCGAATAATGGGGACGCCCGAGACGGGCGCCGCGCGCGGCGGCCCCGTGATCGGCGGACGCCCGCGCGGTCTGCCCAGGACAGGCATACTCGGTATCACATTGGTTATATTTAATTGAGGCCTGCCCAAATTGTTCACATTCATTTGTGGGCGGTTGAAGTTTGTTTGATATGGGCCGACAATATTGTTGCGGGCTCGCGTTAGCTTTGGTATTTTTGCAGGCGGTTCCCATTCAAGAGGGGGGCCTAAGTTAAATTCTGGTTTAAACTTTTTAGCGCAAGCAATCAAATGCCGCGCTAATTTAGTTTTGCTATTGTCTTCAAAGTGACAGTTGGCGCACTGCTGATATGCAGGCGCTCTCTCTAATCTACCTCTAATGTTGTGTTCGGCTTCCATGTGGAACAGTATATCATGCGGACTACGAATTTCAAACTCACATGTGTTACATTTATAAATATTATTTTTCATATGAGGTGCCTCTAAGTGATGAGCCATTACTAACATAGATTCTGTCTTAAAACTACAAAATTCACATTTCTTCTGTACAAGTGCGTAGGGGGAATTAGTCTTCTTACTGAACTCTAAGTTCTGTGTGAGTGATGCAATAGCTGATTCAGTTGCTTTGGTGCTGCGACCAGACTTCTTCTCTTTGTATAATTTTCGGTTTTGCTGTTTCAGTAAGTCGCTTTGTACATACTCTTGTACTAAATTAAGTCCAATATTTATGAAGAACTGTCCAAGTGAACAGTCAAAGTAACTGTCAGGTTTGCCACCAGAGAGACTTTTAGCAATCATGCTGATTGGGTCTTTAATCTCATTCAAGGTGTCATCTCTTGCTTTAATAATCACAGCTTCATCATCTGAAAGAGCATCTTCATCAGATTCAGATGTTGATTCTCCATCCCAGGAGTCATCGTCTTCTTCACCCCGCTTCCGTCTTTGCCTTTTTGGTACTTTCTTCTCTTCAGGCTTAGCTTCCTTTTGAACCTCTTCTTCATCATCTATTGGTTCACCTCTTTCTAATCTTTCCTTTTGCTCTCTTTCTTTTCTCTCTCTCTCCCTCTCAAGTTTCTCTTGATCTTCTTTAATTTTTAGTTCTTCTAATTCTTTACCTAACTTATCCACAAATTCACGGAAGGGTTTTAAAGAAGGTTTCTCATATACATAAGGGACTATAAACGATGGAGCTTCTACTACAAACATGTCATCGGTAAGTGAGGGCAAAATATTTGGCTGAGGTGCAGGAGTATTGTTATGAGAGGTGGCATTTTTGCTACTAATGGGGGTAATTGTAGTACCACGAGCTGCTATACTTTGACACAAATTATGTGCATCAATGGAACTGGTACTTGTTGCTGGAGGTTTGCTTTGCAGGGGCAAGGGGCCTTTCCCAGAAAGAATGGAGTTGGTGTCTATTATCACCACTGTTGGCTCCTTATTTTGCTCTCCATTGGGTTTACTTTGTTTTGAAGCTAAATCTGCCAAACTTTTCGTATCACTTATCACAATTGGTTTGCTCTTAACAGGAGCCTGGTTCAGTGGATCTTCCATAGTAACTTCTTCAACATCTGATTCATCTCCACCATTCTCAAGCTGCTTCTCTTCTTTCTGTACATCCATCATTTTGTTACTTTGCTGAGATGCTTCTGAGCTATCATTACTGTCCGTACTTGAATTTGTACTGTCATCTTCATTAGTCACTATACATTCATCATCATCATCACTTGTGATTTCATGCACTTCTGGACTTGGCGAACCTCCATTTTGATTCTGAGGTTCATTTTCATTCTCCGACTCACTGCTGTCCTCTTTTGGGTGGCTCCCTTGAGATGTGTCATCATCTCCTTCTGTGCGTTCATCTGTGGACCAATCAGTAAAGTGGTCTGAGTTATTGTTAACTTTAATAAAAAATACTTTACATGCATTTAAGACAACTATAATTGTTACAAAAACTTTTAGTATGTTTCAGGTTTTATATTTGTATATGCAATACTTTGATAACAAAATAGGCACCTAATAGTTCTCACTCATATGTGCTATTTTTGGACACCTTTGAATTAAGTACTTATGTGATTGTATGTAAATAAAATTACATAATTCAAAAGTTTTTAGAGGTTTTGTCAGTGTTTATAGTAGTTTTACAGTGTCTACTTTATCTGATAATTGAATAAGAAATATGTTTATACACTGCAGTGAATGAGTAGCGATGCAAAAGAAAATTGCGCGAGACTAGGCACACCTGACGACGCAATTTTTTTTCTATGTATCATACGCGTTATTACTACAAAAGAAAGTTGTAGTGCCACACTCATAAATTCACCTTTTACAACGAAAATATCGAGTATTTGAAGAGTTATGAACATAAACACTAAGTAATTGTTTGCCGATCAACAATTCTAAAGCGTCCGGCAATTACGAAAACGCTAGAGTTGCAGTTAAGTCCAGATAATCACAGTAACCTTACCACCAGAAAACAACGAGCTAAATAACCCGTTTACCGCTAGAATACACCCATTTACGACATGATCATTTTCAAAAAA
Organism: Deilephila porcellus; assembly: GCA_905220455.2. Taxonomy (NCBI): domain Eukaryota; kingdom Metazoa; phylum Arthropoda; class Insecta; order Lepidoptera; family Sphingidae; genus Deilephila; species Deilephila porcellus. Next base: position 4,152,304 of record LR999991.1, on the reverse strand, counting down.
TGTTTGATTTATCAAACAGCGTCATTATATCATGTGGAGTGTGGACCGCCATATGGGATTCCATGGCATTTCTCCGAAAACACAACTACATCAGGTTTGATGGTAACCGCCAAATATTTATGTCCAAATTGATGTGAAAATCGTTTTATACATTTAGATTCATACCTGTGGCTGTAGAAATCGACATTTTCTTACGATATTCCTATCAAAAACTGAAAAATAGCACAACAGCACAGTAGCGGAAACCAAACCAAATCAAGCTGTCATTTTGAAAGGTTCTTAGTATGTCACGTTCTGATTTTAAATCAAACACCGTTATATTAATATTTTAAATACATAAACATGACTTTATGTGAATTTTATTTATTTTTAGTGGTAATTTTATTAAAGAAATTCCATAATATTAGTTATTTAGCGTTGGAAATCCCGATAATAGTGTGGACAGGTATAAAAAACTTTTTTTCAGAAGTCGACCTATTAAAAGACCTTTACTTAAAAATGGTGGGAAAGGGAGGATTCTCGGAGGGGGAAGGACGCGGTATTCCATTGGAAATATTGGAATACGATACGCGGCAAATTCAAATAATTCCAGGTTTTTTTTATTTAGTACATTAAATTATCCAGATTTTGTTAAAATGGGATGTATAGTAAAAAAAAATCATGAATGAATTAAAATTTTATTAAAAATCCAATATACAAAATCCAACATTTTTTATATTCTTATCAATAAATAATTATTAAATCTAAGGGTTAATAAACAGTTTTTAAATAGGAATACTTTCTTTATTACATTTATTTCATTAAAAAAGGTACATATTATATAAATAAATATTTACAATCTAAGTATATCTAATTTAAGTCTTCTTCTTCTTCACAACGATTTTCAACATCAGCAAATGGATCAATCATTGATGATTCATCAGGTTTTCTGATAACCCCCAGTTCTTCAGCAGCATCCAAACATTTTTGAGCAAAGTCAACAATCCTTTTCTGAGCTGGTTCGTCCAATTTTGATAAAGCCATTAATATTTCCATAACATCAGTTTCAAATATTTTTGCAGCAATATCTTTGTCACCATTTATAATATTATAAAGCATGTAAACACCCCTGTACTGTATTTCATCTGTAGGGTTGGCTAGTAAACACCTCAGGGACTCAATCCAGTTATTAAGATCCAATAACTTCCTACAACATGGTTTGCTTACTGATGTCAGCACACAGAGAGCTCCTGCAGCAGCCATCACAGTATCAGCATCTTCTTCTTGACACAGAAGATACAAATACTTGGTCTTCTCATTGTTCCCTTCATAAGATTTAATGACATCTTCTGACTGAACCAAATTGCATACACACTGTGTGGCAGCTCTCATTAGCATCATGTGGTCTTCATACATATAATGTTCAATTTTAGACAAGCCACCCTCCTTGAGTATTCTGTTTCTTGTTGATTCATTCATCCCTGCTAAATTACAAAGAGCCATCAGTGCTTCAAAATTTTCTAGTGCTGTACAATCTGGATGTAAAAGAGCTACTAGAGGCCTGACTACCTCTAAGTTTCTTTGACCAGGGTAAGCCACCTCAGGATTTATTGTTATACCAATTCTTGCTAAGGCTTGAGCAGCTTGTTTTTTACCATTGTTGGTACCTTCTAAAGCCATTGGTATTAATACTTTTGCACCTCCCTGCTGCACAACAATACCTCTCAAATCTTGCAAACTGCATATGGCATTGAACACTCTTGCAATTAACTCCTTTGAATTATGACTTTCTGTTTTAGCAAGTGCTACTAAACCAGAGGTGACACCAGCCTTAGTTAATACTGTGATCCTCTTATTGACAAAATCAGGATCATCTAACTCATGTTGTTCTGGGATGTGATGTTTTGCAAACTTTGCCAGTTCCAGCATTTCTGGCATAACTTCTTGCTTTTCATAAGCATTACATAAGTTAACCAATGTGGTGACAACACCATACAGACTAGACTGGTCTCCTGTTTTTGCCAGCTCAATCAAAGCTTGAATAGCAGCCTTATCCTCTACTAATTTTTCTTTTACATCTGCATCCAATGTGAGGTAAGACAGACCTTCTGCAGCCCACTTTCGTACATCATTATCTTTAGTTGGGTTTACCAGGAACTTCCTGCAAGCATCAGCTAATTTTTTAGTGGAGCCTTCAGCAAATGGGCGGATTGAGGCATCATCACCTCCAAAACTGCCAACTTTACAAAGACCAACCAGGGCCCTTACTCTAACTGCATCATTTTTACAAGTATACAACTTCTTTAAGATGTCAACACCCTTAGTTATGATGGCTCTTGCTTTATCTTTCTTTGATGCAGCAGCTATTAAGCACTCACATGCCACCTTCTGCTGAAGTTGATCTTCGGTTTGAGCCATGACTAAGATCATTTCCATTATACCTTCTTTGGAAATTACATAATTGCCAACATCCAGAGGGCCTCTAAGCAATGAAGTTATAGCTACAGTAACTCTCACTTTAGATTCCAGGTCAGGTGACATAAGTTTATCCTTAACAAATTCATCCACTTGGTTATTGAACCTTTCTCTAGCCTCATCATAATACATGTTCTCATATATTTTGGCAAGACATGCTGCAGCAATAGTGCTTGAAGATGGAGTGATGCTCATGGCAGATTCATACTTATATTCTTCCAATTCACTGCACACTTCCAGCAATCGGTACAAGCCTTTGATTTCAACAAATCTTTCAGCCCAGTTGATGGCACTGTAGTGGCAATTTCTCATAACCAATTCCATGATGGCATCCCGGGCTTGGCCAGTTATCACTCTGTTGGTTATTGAGTAAGTCAGGCAAGTGAGAATGGTGTCAATTTCACTTTTGTTCTCTTCACAAAGTTTAGGATCTGGCTTGGTATCCTTTTTGGTGTCCATTCCTGAAAATGTGTTCAAAATAACTTGCAGGCAGTATTGTGCTGCATTTACTCTTTCCACATTACTGCTATCAATGATTTCCAGCACCCATGGAATTCCAGCCACTTTGAGAACAGCTTTGGTGTTATTGATACTCCTCTTACAGAGTTGACTGATAACCCGGACAGCATTCACATATATTTCAGCATTTTTCTCCACTTTAAGTAGCTGTTGAATCTTTTGCACTATACCATTTTTAAGCATTATCTCTGCGCCAGAGTTTTCTTTGGCCAGCACAAGCAAGTTTGCCATGGCCTTCTCACGTTTTTCTGTGTCCTCTTCCAAAGAGAAGGCAAGTTTGAACATTTGTTCCACTTTGTTGCTGGTTTGTGCATTTTGCCGCGCCCTCTCTTGTACAATGGCGTGTAATCGCGACAAAACCGGCTGAACAGCTTTATTGGTTGGATCAACTGTAAATACTGTCTTGGCATCCCGATAAGCTTCTTCATACCTCTGCAAGTTTTCTAACGCTTGCGAACGTCGAAACAGAGCCTTCGGGTCTTCGGGTGTAATTTGTAAGGCTTCGTCGCAGTCTTTAATAACTTTGTCGAACTCTTTGGTTTTGAGGTACGCTGCAGCGCGATTCTTTAAGTATGTAGCTAAGTCACGGCTGTCCTTCTCAGCTAGATTTACCGCTTTCGTGTAGTAGGATATCGCCTCTTCATACTTTTCTGCTTTGAAATACTCATTCCCTTTATTTTTTAAACTTTCTGCTTCGTCGTTGTGGCTAACCATTGTTTTGTTCCTTCAATTAATTTGTAGCAAGTTCTAATATCACCGGTAATCCGTTTATATATATTCGATTCACGTGCGGATCTTTCTGGCAAAATCTCGTGGATACATCTCAAGTTTACAAACTAAAATAGAATTTTATTTTTGTTCCCCATATGTGGAGATATACATAGATAACATATAATATAAGCTGAGATATGTCTTATTTCACACTTGCATTATTTGTAAAATATTAACAAAAATTATAATCTTTAAACATCAAGTGCATATATTTTTATCTACGCTTTTTATTAGTTGTCTTTTATATAATACACTCAATAAATACTTCTCTAAAAAAAATAATTTATATAAATATAATATTGCATTTTCAATAACAAAACATATATTTGACAAAAATAAAATTTGATAAAAAAAATTTCTCTGGTTTTTACAGCTCGAAATACTAGTCGATGCTTATTTTTTTTATTGACGGTTGTTATTCTCGATAAGTCAAATAGTTTTTTCTTTTTTCATGGAATGAACTCGAATATTTATTATCTGTAGCGCTAGCGGCTCTTTGGGAAGTTTTCGGAATCCTCGTGTTTTATTATTCGAGTTTTCAAATAATTAATTGCTAATATGGCTGCAATTAGCTTATTAAACCCTAAAGCCGAATTTGCAAGAGCCGCTCAAGCGTTAGCGGTAAACATATCGGCTGCAAAAGGTATACAAGATGTAATGAAAACTAACCTCGGGCCAAAGGGCACAATGAAAATGTAAGTTTTTTTTATTATTTTGTACTAATTTCTGCTCGAATCCGCGTGTTATAAAGATTTTTCATCCCTATAAATAGATTAAACTGATGAAAGAACAATATTATTATAAATATGCCGGTTTACAGACATTCAAAAAGTCATATGATTTCAGACGATTATCGTTAGTCAGCGAGAAATAGTATGGGCGCAGTAAAAAGTTACATTTTATTGCACATTTATATTGTTTATTGTTATATCATGCTGTCATTGATTATAAATTTATTCAAATAATTATTATGTTAATATGAAAATTATTAGTTTCCACAATCTTAAACTTTAAACTTTAGCTCATATAACTTGTAAAGCAAAACGTTAACATTCATAGCTTTGTATTTCATTTATAGCTTGGTGTATAATTTCGTTACTAATAACTTTCAGGTTGGTATCCGGTGCAGGCGACATTAAGATCACCAAAGATGGCAATGTTCTGTTGCACGAGATGCAAATCCAGCACCCCACAGCCTCCCTGATTGCGCGAGCATCCACAGCCCAGGATGACGCCACAGGGGATGGAACCACCTCCACTGTGCTGCTCATTGGAGAACTTCTGAAACAGGCCGACATCTATATCAGCGAAGGTATAATTAAAGCAATAACTTTTGATATAATACTACTGGCCACTACTGGCCTATTCTCTAAGGTTGATCAATCACCATAGCGACATTGTTATTTCGTCAGTAAAATGTATTAGCATATTTTATAGTTGAATAAAGCCAGTTTTCTCCTGGTATTTTCAGTTATCTTTGTATCAAACTTATAACTAATTTTTAATTGACTCTGCAGTAGGTAGGTACCACTGCAATGTCTATTACTCCCATCTAACACCAGTGTAAATTCACTGTTGTGTTCCAGTTTGAAGACTGAGTAACTACTGGACATATTAACATTTAACATCTTATGTCTCAGGATGGTGAGTGCAGTGGAATGACAAGCATTGCTTTGTAATGGTGTTGTATGGTTTTGCTACTGTCCATAAGCAGTTGTATCGAATGGCATGCTTGTCTCACCATTCATCTATATATATAAAAGAGGAACCTGATTGACTGACTGACTGACTGACTGACCTATCAACGAACAGCCGAAACTACTGGACCTAGGAACTTGAAATTTTACACAGGGATTTCTATTGTGACGGAGGGTAGCACTAAGAACGGATTTTGGGAAATTCTACCCCTAAGGGGGTGAAAAGGGTTAAAAACTGTTGTATGGAAAATCTAAACCATTGAAGTTACAATTGTCAAACTAGGCAGTTTAATAAATCATTCAATAACAAAATTAACTGCATACTTAATTTGTCTAAATATTAACACTAAAGGGGTTAAAATAAGGGTTGAAATGTTTAGAAACTGGGTGATTTCCTTCCTACCCGATCAACGCACAGCCGAAACTACTGGAGCTAGAAACGTGAAATTTTACATAAGGGTTCCTATTATAACGTAGGGTAGCACTAAGGAAGGATTTTTGGAAATTCGACCCCGAAGGGGGTGAAAAGGGTAAAATACTGTTGTATGGAAAACCGAAACCGTTGAAGTTGCAGATATCAAACTTGACTTTTTAGTTACTCATCTAGAAACAAGAACAACTGCATACTCTTTTTTCTTATAATTAACCCTAAAGGGGTGCTAGGAACTTGAAATTTTACACAGGAATTCCTATTTAGACGTAGGGTAGCACTAAGGAAGGATTTTTGGAAATTCATCCCCTAAGGGGGTGTAAAGGGTTAAAAACTGATATATGAAAAATTTAAATTTAAATTATTATTTTATTTTATTCTGCTTTTCTTAATCAACAAAGTTTTGTTTAATGTTAATACCACTACGTCGCGTCGCGTCGCGTCGTTGAGAACATTACAGTTAGCAATTTTGCACGGTTTAATGTTAATCATTCTGAATATTGTATGTCTTTGATATGTGTTAATTAGTTGTATGTTCATATTATATTATTAACAACTATGTATGCTAAGCAATGCTGAGCTAACCTCTTATTTAAATACATTTAAGATCTTTTTTCTGCAAATATAAGTATAAGTTTGGTTTATGTATTTAGTTGGTAAGCCGATTTATAAATAAATAATTAAATAAACCATTAAAGCTACAATTGTCAAACTTAGCGTTTAAGTAACTCATTAAATACAAAAATAATGGCATATTTTGTTTATCTAAAATTAACCCTAAAGGGATGTAAATAAGGGTTAAAGTTTTGTGAAACCGAACTGACGGATTAATGCACAGCCGAAACTACTGAAGCTAGGAATTTGTAATTTTACACAGGGGTTCCTATTGTGACGTAGGGTTGCACTAAGGATGGATTTTTGGAAATTCAATCCCTAAGGGGGCGAAAAGGGTAAAATAAATTTGTATGGAAAACCGCAACCGTAGAAGTTGCAGATTTCAAACTTGACACTATAATTACACATCTAAAATAAAAAATAAGTGCGTACTCTGTTTACTTAAATTTAACCCTAAAGGAGTAAAAATAATGGTTGAAAAATGTGTATAGAAAATAAAACTGCTGAAGTTATTCTTATGAATATTTAACTTTTGTCCCTTTCGAACGACTTTTTAATTCAGTTTGAGCAAGAAAACAAACATTCGATACCTAAAATAGGTTTTAAAACTGTATATGAATAAGGCCGTTTATGTATTGATCCGATTGGTCTCAAAATCGATCTGAGTTCCGATAATCTAAATTTGTATTCAGAATTGAAAATGTTGGCCGTCATTTTGAACTTTTTATTTATTGATCCGATTGGTCTCTGAATCGACAACTGACGGACCCATTGATCCGATAATCTAAACTCAGAGTCAGAATTGGAAATAAAAATGCTGCACGTTGATTTTTGTTAAAAGTTTACGTAAAGGTTATAATGGCATAGTTTTAGCGATATAACGTCTACATTATCTTAAACACGCAGACGAAGTTGCGGGCAAATGCTAGTTACAAATAAACAAATAAAAAATGACCATGCATCTACTGATAATTAATAACAGTGGTCAAGATTAAAAAATACTAGTAGAAAATTTGTCAACATTTATTGTATTGTCATCATCAGAATTCTTCAATTACTTGAAGGTTAATACTGAACATGTTTGGATTTTAGGTCTGCATCCAAGAATGGTTACTGAAGGTTTTGATGCCGCCCGAGCCAAGGCATTGGAGGTTTTGGAATCTATGAAAATTCCAATTGAAATAAAGAGAGAAAATCTTTTAGATGTTGCTCGTACATCACTGAAGACTAAGGTAATCTGACTTAATTATGCCTGTTCTTACAGAATGAGGTTTTGACTCACATTTTGAAAAGAGTTTTATTAAACCTTTTAGGACTATCTGCTAGCAAAGATACTTCTAGGTAAATAAAAAGGAAGCATAACTCAATTTCAGAATTGCTGAAATCAGCAGGTTGTTATTATGGTACAGAATACAGATCTATGGCCGAGATTAATAAATGATCTTCATGTCTATCTAAAGATCAATCGTGAAAATAGACCAATGGGCTCAAGGTATTGTCGACACCCTTACATTTGATGTGTTCTGATTGGTCTATTTTCCAGATCGATCCTTAGATAGGGATTGGTATCGCTTATTAATTTTGTCCGTTAGTGTATCTGTAAATCCTTTAAAACATTAAATACTACTTAATATTGCAAGTAATTTGGATGCTGTTTTCACATCAATATTTTTATGGTCGAGGCAATGACATAACACTTATTATTTACCTGACAGCAGCTGATTTATGTATTTACCATATTTTATGACAAGGTTAGGTTTTTAATTAATTGTACAAATAATTGAAGTAGTTTTGATATTATGTACTAATCACTGCTTCAAGATTGTTAAAAAGGGTAATTTCAATAATAATGTAATTTGTTTAGGTCCATCAAAACATTGCTGAGTTGCTGACTGACGCTTGTGTAGACGCTGTGCTCACCATCCGCACAGACAACAAGCCTGTGGACTTGCACATGGTTGAGATTATGGAAATGAAACACAAGACAGCTACTGAAACTTCACTTATTAAGGGTACAGATTTTTCTTTTGCTATGACAAAGTCCATGTTATGACTACAATACCCACCCGCCTTAAGATCCCAATTTTACAATGTCATTGCTATCAAGAAATGTTCAACTTCAACCGAAATATTCTTTTTTAAAAGATTGTGTTGCACATAGCCCAATTTGAATATAAAACTTTAAACTAGTTACAATATTTATGTTTTTTTTTTTTTTCGTAACATAATATGCATTTAAAAATATGTTTTAGCAAAGGTATTGGTATTATTATATGTTTCAAAATCCATAGGTCTGGTTCTGGATCATGGCGCGCGTCACCCAGATATGCCGAAACGTGTTGAGAATGCATACATTTTGACCTGCAACGTCTCACTGGAATATGAAAAGACTCAAGTCAACTCTGGTTTCTTCTACAAATCTGCTGAGGATCGGGAGAAGCTTGTTGCTGCTGAAAGAGATTTTATCGACCAGAGAGTTAAAAAGGTATAAAAATAATTGCTTACAGTTAAATTAATACTTTATGCAAGGTGATGATATGTTGGATATTTTACAGATTTTATTGCAGTTTTCATATGAGTTAAACTTTCAGACGTCTTGAAATTGGAAGACTGCAAGTTTCGTTACCATTGAGATATCTTACATGGTAAATAAATTCTTATGTTTTGACAGATCATCGCCTTGAAGAAGAAGGTATGCGACGGCACTGACAAGACATTCGTCGTAATCAACCAGAAAGGTATCGACCCAATGTCGCTCGATGCTTTCGCCAAGGAGGGCATCATGGGCCTCCGCCGTGCCAAGAGGCGTAACATGGAACGTTTGGCGTTGGCTTGCGGCGGAGTTGCCGTAAACTCTGTCGATGATATGACTGAAGACGTGTTGGGTTATGCCGGCCTCGTCTATGAACACATCTTGGGTGAAGACAAATTCACTTTCGTCGAGCAGTGCAAGAACCCTCAGTCTGTCACCATCCTTATCAAAGGCCCCAACAAGCACACACTAACACAAATCAAAGATGCCGTCCGTGACGGCCTGAGGGCAATCAACAACGCCATCGACGACAAATGCGTGATCCCAGGTGCGGCTGCCTTCGAGATTAAAGCTAATTTAGAACTCCTCAAATTCAAAGACACAGTGAAAGGAAAGGCTCGTTTGGGCGTCCAGGCTTACGCAGAAGCCTTGCTAGTCATCCCGAAAACGCTGGCCGTCAATTCTGGATACGACGCTCAAGATACTATCGTAAAACTTCAAGAAGAAGCTGGTTTGAGCCCCGACCCAATTGGTCTCGATTTGAGCACCGGTGAGGCAGTTAAACCTGTAGATTTGGGTATTTATGACAACTACATTGTCAAGAAGCAAATCATCAATTCCTGTTCTGTAATCGCTAGCAACCTCCTCCTTGTCGACGAAATTATGAGAGCGGGTATGAGCAGTCTTAAAGGATAATAATATCTTTATTTTATTCACCATGTGGTGCATATGTACTAGTATTTTATAACCATTATCGCTTTAGTTTATTTCACTCACTGCAGTGTCGCGTTGCAGTTGCATTAATTTTCTTTTAACAATGCATTTAAAATATTAAATTAATAACTATGTTCTTCGCGAAAAAATGCACTAGAATAATGATACATTCATTACAAACTTTAATTAAATTTAATAAATGCTATTAAGAACTTATTTTGTTTTATTAGGTAGGTTTAAATGAAAAATACATGCATTTAAAACATTTATTAGACAACATATACAATATACATGCATGATTAAAGTGTGGAAGTTTCTTAAACTTACAAAAACAAATCTATTATCACAACATCCAACTTAACAATATAATTAAATAGGGTCCACAACTATACATCTTTAGTAATGTTCTGAAAGTTCAGCACATAATGAACACGCGTAAAGTTAATGACTAAATCATAACAATGTGGATTAGTTGTTCTTTTGTCATTACATTGTATAAAAAAATGTTTAATCAATGTCTGTCATATGATTTTCTGCAAGGAAAATAGTATTACATTATTGTTAATTCCCCGTGGCATTTTTTTCGTTATTAAAAAAAATGTTGCTACTTTAACTAGTCCTAAAAAAAATTGTCAATGGTCAGATAGTTTTGTCCATTGTTCAGTTAATGTTTGAATTTAAAAACAGCTTAAAGACTGTAAACATATTCTACATATTTTAGTTGCTTTGCCTTACAAATCTGTATAAGTTTAGTGCCATAAATCCTCAAATCAACCATGAATTTTATTCATTAAACAATTTAAACAATAAATGCAATTATAAAAATAAAAAAGGAACTCATACTATTAAACATTTAAAAAATAATTTTATAAATGAAGGTATTTTAATATTGCCTTTGGCTACATACCGGGTATATCAAGACTGCGACCGAAAACGAAGCCAGGTGGTAGTTTTAGTGGTTACAGACACGATGCAAATAAAAATTTCACCAAAACAGAGACAGATATTTTTTTTGAATTTTTTAAAAATCATCTTGTTTGGGTGGTAAATACCTAGTTTTTGCGAAAATAATAATTTAAACACTTCCGTACCATTGAGTGTTTAAAAATAAAGAGGTCTACATCATTATTTTAGGAAAACTATGTATTTATCACCCAAATACGACGATAAGTAAAAAATTACAAAAAAAAGGTTGTCGATTTGTTTGCGAAAATTTTACTTGCATTTTGTCTGAAGTCACTAATACTACCACCTGGCTTCATTTTCGGTCGCAGTCTTGAGATACCCTGTATATAGTCGCATAAACAAATGTATTATGTATACAACAGTAAATTTTTTGTAACAATTAGGAATTGAGACAGTTGCCTTAACTGACTGGTATGACTTAGGTTTGATGATTTTATATTTTTATTATAGCCATAAATAATTAATTTATACCAAAAAATACTGAACCACAAGAATGTCAATGAACAATGTGATGTTTAACTTAATTTAAATAGTGATGTAGGTTAACAAAACACAATTATTCGAGACCTACATAAATTCTTAATTAAAACGAAAGTAGGTTGCCTAATCCTAATATTGGAAATACTTTTTATTCTAAGGTAACACCGATTAGAAAGAATTGGTTGAATGGAGCATATTTAATTTGTTCATAGCCTCAGACCCAATTGTATGATAACAATTTAGTTCAAATAGTAGCATTGGTTAGCAAACTCATTCTCAAGGGCTCAAATATTCATAGTTTTAAAATTGCCCTAAAAGAATCTTGTTCAAGGTAGATAACATATTTTCAAAAACAATGCCATTTATATTAAATTTATATTTCTTTTACAAGAGATGAGTACTTGTAGCATGAATCATATTTTGCCAGCCCCTGTTCTACAATGGTATTTAAACTGCTCCTATGTTTGCTCTCTTTATGTAACTACAAAAGACACTAAGGGTTGATTTCAGTAACAATGTTGAATGGATAATGATTGACCTAGTTGTTTTGTTTGGCGGCGATGGCGGCGCGCTCGTTCACGTCGATAGTGGCCAGGTTGAGGGATGCCACTATGCCATGCAGAACCGATATTCCAGCTTTTACAATGGCTACCGGCATTGAGACAAGGGCTATTAATTTGAACAGGCCGACACCCATTACTGAAAAATAAATAAGAACATCATTTTTGTATGAATAATTGGTTAGTCATTTTCAATCTTCTTTAAATTAATGTTATACCATGACCAATTTAGTCCCTTTGTAATTTTTAGTTATAATAATTTTATGAAATGTTAATATAACATTCTCTGTACATTCACTCAAAAAGCAAAAAAAAATCTTTTTTTATGTAGTGTAAAGATAAGGGTGGCAAAAATTTAGCCTAGTGGCAAGAGGTAATACCCAGTACATGCATCAAGTGCAGTAAGTTCCTTTGAGAGTACAAAAAGTTTGAAATCATATTGTGTATAAAGTATTATCTTCATTAATTTTTATAACTAAGGTAATTTTTAATTGTTTTTGTGGTAACATTTAGACTAGGAAATATGAAACACATCTTATATTGAATACCCATAGCTTATTCTCATTCTCATAATCTTTTATGGTTGCAGGAGATTGTTGATGATAGGATTAATGTATCTAATTATATAAACAAAATATTTACCTATAGGTCCTGTGTAGAAATACATTACATATAATGCAGCATAGAATGCTTCATTACCAGCACACATAAAGAAAAGCACTGTCTTGTTGGTGTAATATAAATGCATGATAGGATTCTCAGACATATCTATGAATTTGTGGGATGTCTTGCCCTGCAGAGTTGAAGTGTGAAGGTAGAGCCAATGGCAAGTTATGTCAATGGCCATCGAGATTTGGAACCAAAAGGTATAGTCAGGATAGAATGTAGCAAGAGTCATCATAAGACAGGATGTGCCAGCTCGGTCAGTGAGCTGGTCCAGCATAGCACCAAACTTGGTACCTGAAATGAGCAGATATCATATAGTTTTTAAGTCTATAAAAGAACATAGATGATTCATTTGGATTAATCATAAGTATCATTTATCTATGACTACAAGAAGTATAATAAAATTACATAGCTGTACAAATAATGGATAACATTTTGATACAAAAATTGTAAAGTCGGATAAGATGATAACAATATTTGAACTATTTAATTTTCAGTATATTGGTGTGATACACATATAAAAGCACCGAAAATACATTTTTATCTACTATACAAGTGTTTAAGCCGTTGATATCCATACTGATGTTATGTGATATTTAATTGAATTATCAGAAGCCATATTAAAGCACTTACTCTGATTGAAATATCTTGCCGCATGTCCGTCGAAGGCGTCCAGCAATGCTGATGTAACATAACAAGTACAAGCCAACGCGCAATGTGTCGGCATGTAGTAAAATGAGATAATCGCTAAAATAACTCTTGCAAACCCTAGAATAAATAAACAATGATGAATACATTATTCCAATTATTAATTTAATTTATATATAAAATTCAATCAATATACAAACCAATTATGTTGGGGACAAATAAGAAAATGTTTTCTTTAGTTTCCGTCATATTGGGATTTTCAGAAGTTCTTGTTGCCTTCGAAATAAATAAATTTAAATTACACAAACAAGCAACGCTCTCAACACCGCACAACACCCACCAGGGTTGCCATTTGCCAATTATTTTATTTCTTAGTTTGTCAATTGATCTGTGTTGCTAGTAAAAATAATAATAAAAGATGACGTTCAAAATTCAAATAAAAACTCTGTTCCTAAACATAAAGTTAAATGAATAATAAAGCTCAGAAGAATAAGAAAAAGAAATTACTTCAGAGTATTTTGTAGACATTAATCAATATAATAACGCATTAAAAAAACATTACCCCATTTTAGTAAAGTCTCGATATCAATTGAATTTTTAGCTTAGATGCTTGAATTAGCTTTTCTTCTCTATATTATATCCTATATTATATGTCTTCGCCATAGAAGTGAAGAAAACATAATAACGTTTTTATAAAAAGTGAATAATGTTAATTTGTCACATCCAGTAACCAATTTATTTCAAAATGGTCTTCAGCTTGTCAACTGCATCAACCGGTGCTTAAAATTAATAACTAGATATAACTACAAAATAATTTATTCGTGGAATAGCAATGTATAAATCACAAAATCATGTAATTAAAATTCAGATGTGTTCAAAAGGAGTTATCACTTTTAAAAAACGGGGTTGTTATCAATTTATCATCAATGTCTTTTATAATCTGTGGATTTATTTGACATCTCCGTCGCCAGAGGGCATGCGTGTTGTCGTTAAAAATGTTGGTCGGAAACTGTCTAAAATGATGAATCCGGGTTTTCAAATGGTTAGAACTTTAATTATATTGTAGGAAAACCATTCAACATGATCCGATTTGGTAGTTAATTAGTGGAAAAGACTTTTTACCGGGGTAGAGAGTGGTTTCGGTGTGAAAAAGTCATAAGACTTGTGTCATCTGACTGTTCTTCCTTCAAGATGGCTTCTTCGCCGGAGTACGATAAGGAACCAAAAGCCCCGGATAAAAGTGCCACAACTGTATCTAGTGAAGATTCGAAACTTATACACAATTCTATAAACGACCAACAAACGAACTCTGACCACAAATCAACACACAACACTGCGAACGCCGAAGTGGAGGTAAGACCAATCTTGCTATTTTTCGATCACGAAGTGACTTATTTCGATTAACTTTGCTATTATTGACAATAATGTAATAATTATTTTTGATAATTGCACAGCATTGTTGTGTTGGTTTGTAGAATAGTTGGCACGTTCCTTGTTTGTTAGCCGATAAAGATATGAAAATGGCGAAGGATAATGTCAAAAATAATAATTATGTCTAATAATAATGCCTCGTTGAAACTGTTCCTGTGGGCATGAGTGTGCATTTTGATAGGCTTTCCATTATCAATTACTTTTATTCGCCGCACTATATATTTGTGTTTTATTTTAATGCGAAAATAAAAAAATAAAGAACATATGGTCAGATTTTTATATGTATGTACCTTATAGTCATGTTTTCATTGTATTGTCAATTCGCGACAAATACATGTAATAGAAATAATTGGCCTTTTTTCTTGTAAAATAATCTAATTTTATAAGTTTCTTAGATTATTTTCTTATTGATCTTTATACAATTAATAAAGATGAAGAATTATTCAAGAAATAGTTTATGCATGTAGTATATTACATTATATTTATGCGCCCAAGATTACTTCTTGTAGTAGCATATTTTAATTCTTTTGCTTCACTTATTGGAATGAAGGTAGTATGAAAATTAATTACCTCACACAATCAGAGTTCTTGTGGAGAGATATGTTAGATTCACACACATAAAATATTTATGTGCAATATATTGATTGGCTGTATTTGTTACAACACAATTGACAATTGATAATTTTCCAATTTTAGAAATTGACCTTAAAACCGTGATGCTGGACAGTACTAGAGAACTAATAGAAGTTTGAACTATATCCGATTGTATTTAAGTTCTCACATAAGAAAATCTTTACATTGGTGATGTTCTACTCTTTTGACATTCAACCAAACTTTTTGCTTAAATAAATACACCCAACAGTCACACATGTAGTCGTAAAAAT
This sequence comes from Deilephila porcellus, assembly GCA_905220455.2. Lineage (NCBI taxonomy): Eukaryota > Metazoa > Arthropoda > Insecta > Lepidoptera > Sphingidae > Deilephila > Deilephila porcellus. Next base: position 4,136,717 of record LR999991.1, on the reverse strand, counting down.
AAAATGGGATACAATATATTACACAATAATATTATTTATAGCTATTTTTATATTGCCAGCTGTATATAAACACCAATAAATTACTAATAAAATATAACAATCTAAATGGATCAACTTTACCGCTGAGTTTAAATATAAAAATATTATATGGTAACATTACAATTTGCTTTTGTTTCATATGTTAGCATGTCATCTGTGGTATATTTTGGGGAATGGCTTAAAAGCAATAGTAAGTCTGTTGATGAGGTTGCGGCATCATTGTAAACAGAGTATGCTCCAAGTACCAAAGAGACATTTGTTATTATTGTAATAACTGTTATATCTTTCCGAACATATTTTTTCTTTAAATATTTATGCATCTTTCTCTCTGGTAATGGGACTACATATTAGTCCCATTACCACAACCTGTTTTTTTAAAACCAGTTGTAATAGAAACTATCTAATTGTTATATTAGAGTGTTACTCCCAAGATTATGGTAATATGTTAATGTACTAAGAAGCCAGTACACAGGAGTCATATCCCTGTGCTGTCTTCATAATAGTTTAGAGTCCAAAAATATCCCAAAATGAAACAAGTATTTACTGTTTATCCAATTTACATTGAGTGAATTTTAAATTTCATTAAATAAGTAAAAACTAATATAAATACAGTAATGTATTACAATAACACATTAAGTTAAAGTAACTCTGTATTTATTATGTTTTTAATTAGATAAGTCATCATCCTAATGTTCAAAAAATGTGCCTGTTATTACATATAAATATTATGTAATATAAATATAGGTCATTTGTGAGAAGAAAAAATAAATTGCTCAACAATTAATTAAAATTTGCTAAGAGCAATGTAAAAAATAATAACCTTGATTACTGCTCTTAATGTTAACCTTAATAGTGTTTTGCCAATCTGACTATTGTTGAGAAATCTTGGGAACTGTTTTCAGATATTGTGACATAGATGTATTGTCTGATTTCTGAGATCCGCTTCCAGGAATTTTCTGTTGGCTTTAAATGTCTGCATATAAATTGTTTAGGTTTTTATGATATCCCAAGATATTTTAAGTGTGATGAATGCTTTTGCTTTTTATTGTTGCATGGTCTGCGTCCCACATATGAATGTTTTTGGAATTTGGCAGATATTATTTGCAAAGCTTGTGTAAGAGTGAATTCAAAATAATACTTTTGGTAGCTAGATGCAGAAATATATTTTGGAACATTGGCTTTTTAATTGTGTAAAAAATGACACAAAAAATAAAAAAATACAGCCAAATACGAATAATAATAATAGTGGTTGAAGTATGCTTGATTTGCAGCAGCTATAACTTTTGCTTTACCCAACATACCTGTCTGTAAATATAAAAATCAATATTCATCAAATTATGTATTCCAAATTAAATCAGTGTTATACTGGATGTCAGAGACATTAATTGAAACTATAATATAAAGAGTACTGCATCACCAGTCTGTACATAAAAAATCATTCAATTATTTTCAACAGTGTAGCCAGTGGTTTTAAATGTTTACTTCATTTTTGGGTGAAAACAAGTGTTGTAGTTTTATATTATAATGTCCACTATTCTATAGTCTATTGGCCTTATTCAAAGACAGTTTTTAAAATCTATTTTAGCTATCCAATGTTTTGTCCCTTTTGAAAGAATTTTAAATTCAGTTTGAGCAAGATGACAAAACATTCGATGACTAAAATAGGTTTTAAAACTGTAAGAATAAGACTGTATAACTATAACATGAAAATATTATTTATAAATACAGGCAGGAGTGAAGTTTAGAGCCACTCTTGATGTTTCTAGTTGTAGGTTTAAAAGCAAGCAATGCCATTCCTTAATATGATCTTCATTACATTATTTGAGGCGTATTAAGATTTCTTATATCATTCAGTCATTTAATGACTTGGTCTGTCCTTATTTCATACTCTATATGTTTTTCTGTTTTTTAAATTAAAATTCCTCTGTTTAGGATTATAAATAATCGTGAATGGGTGTTAAACTCACATATTCGACAAATACAAACACCCAAGTATGGGAAATGATGTATCCATATGTGTAAATAGCGGTTATCTCACGCGCAAAAAGCGTTAGTTACGCGATTCAAGCAGTTCTTAGCTACTTTTGACAGCTTCTTGAACAAAATCGGTTAATACACCGGCTGTGCAAAGAAGAGTCGATCCCCGCGTTCAGGCATTTTTTTGTGATCCACGAATAATTATTTCGGCTTTAGTTATATTGCAGCCGAAAACTTTCTCGTAGTTTTTGGTATGATAAAAAATTGCGCAATAAAAACAATTGCGTGTATTTAATATTTATTTACCTATTTACTGTACGAATAAGTCATCAAAAAATATGAACCAGCACACAAAGTGAGTTAACCATAATGAATAACAAAGTAATTTACATGGTTCCTTGTCAATATGATTTTAATGTGAAACGTGAAAATATTATAAAGTGAAACATTGTTATTTTGCTCAGTGAATGCGCTTAATTAAAAACAATGTACCGCGTCGAAAATTACCGTTGCATCGAAAACACTGAGCCCGTACAAAAGGTATCACTTGAAATTAATTAATTGCCGCCTCTAAGCGCCATAACTCTGTAATTGATAACACTAACGGCACTCTGACCATACGGAAACTATGAAATATTCTTTGTATAGACTCCGTTGGAACTAAATAGAAATGCTGAATCCTTATAGTTACGTATAAAATTGTACTCGATTGTGAAAAAAAGACACCATAGTGACTTAGTGTCGCGTTTGGGTTCAGGCTGTGCATGGCCGGTTCCAAGCAGGACGATATTATTGTGTCGATCGTCGAGAAACAATCATTTCTCGTCACTACTGCTCTATTTGGTTACTGCATTGGACTTAAAATGCACATCAGGTGGATTTTGGTTGTGCCAGTATAAAAAGTTATGTGTTCTTGCCCTTCCGTGCTCCTATTAATCAAGAATCCTATTTACATGACTAAAAAAATGAGCCTCGACATTGATATGAAGGATGATTGACGCATTGGTGGACAGTTGATACGAGGCAAAATAGTATTAAAGTACCTAAGTACGAGTATATCTATGTATATGTATGTAGTTGTATTACGGTACGGTTACAAAGCTGAGGTCTCGGGTTCGAGTCCCGGGTCGGGCAAAGTGATATTGGATTTTTCTATTCATTATCAGTCCGGAGTCAGGAATTTGTGCCCGATATGGCGATAGGCTCGCCCCCTATCACATCGTGGGACGGAACATACAAGGCGAAATGTGAGTGTCCTTGTGGCGCCTCTGCCTACCCCTTCGGGGATAAAGGCGTGAGTTTATGTATGTATGTATGTATGCTAAAGTAATATGTAATAATTATTAATTACCAATTATCCGAGTGCCATTATCAAAAGTTTCAATATCTGCCGACAATGTGTGCGATTAATTGAATTAATTACGGCTTCATGGATTTAGGCGCGACCAGTGTGGACACAAGTCTAGGTATTGAAGGTTGCACGAAAACAATTTTGAGACCTACTTTTAATACAAAACATTTTGTCTATGGAGCATTATTTTTTATATTTAGGTTACATATGGGGGCCTATGGTCTTATAATCGAAGATGCCAAAGGTCAAATGGTGGATATTGAGTAAGAAAACGGACCCTGGCATACTCTGGGCATACACCTAACAGTCTCATACGTACCCCTTAGCCCATAGTAAAGTCTCGCCTCATTTATTTATGCAACACACCCAGTGTTGCGAAAAAAAGTGTTGAAGTGTACTATTGATTGCACAAAATGTAGCTTATGGCGCGACGTCGAACCTGCGGAATCTTTCTTTCATTCAGTGGGCTACATAGTTTCGTACATTATCAGGCATCAGCGACGTCTTGATATATTATCATACTAGAGGGGTATCTTACAAATATTGATACTACGTATTCAGTACATATTCAAGTGAATTATTTCAATTTCATCATACTCATTTGCATTTTAATCATCTTTTTTATAAACTGTCTGCATTGACATCGTAATGAACTAAAAACTTCACACATTTTCTATACCATTAAGACAATTATATTTATTAGTTATGTGGAGCTCACATAAATATCGGACTTGTTATATTATTTTTTAGATATGCTACGTAACTTTTTTATGTGCCAGCAAGATAAAAAATGTGATAAATGTCCAATTTACTATTACCACAAACCACACCGCGTACGGTTGGTGGATAAAAAGGTGCAATTAAATTGAGTTTCTTTACGAATACTCGCTGGTGTGGGATGGGGATCTTGGTTACGAAAATATTTGTCTGCGTCACGGCTGGGGGATGTATGACGTACTTGAGTCTATGGATGTCGTTCCTCGTTGCGTTGGCACGCAGCAACAGATGTTCCGCTGAAAATGGATGAGTCGATGCGATTAAGGCGACTATTTGTCGATGCCATTGTGATGGACGTGACCAAAATCGTGTTGAACATTCGTCACGACGTCGGAACAATGATGTGGCGAAGAAAGCAGTTTTTGTGAAAGTCAAAATAACGCGAACCCACCCGTTTGTGAAGGCATCGTTCATATGTGTTTCGCAATTTATGGGACATTTATGGCCGCAGTTTGGTTGCATGTATCAATGTCAGTGACCTTTGCGGTCAATTATGTAATAAACAGTTTCTTGCAGCTCTGCACGCGCGATTTTGTTTATTAAACGTCCTTAGAGGACAGTTTTATCTGAATGAATGTATTTAGTCCAAGACGAGGAAATTTTGCATTCAATTGTATGTAAATTTGGCGTGCCGATACTTTTATTTACTTTTTCAAGATGTAAAATTAAGACAAAACCGTTGTACTAGATATTTTTATGACAACCAGATTGTTGAATCGTAATATAGACTGTTCAAATATCATCTAGGAGCTATAAAGGAACAGATTAACACAAACACTGCTGCTCATAACACTCTTTCAAGTATGCCGTAGTCGGCTAAATGATATTGCGGGCAATCAATACTACAGTTAAAGCTGTAGCTTGTTGCCGTGTCCATAAATAATGTGAGTTAGAAAAACACAAAACAGTGAACCTTTTTTGCTGACCTTAAGTTTTCGCGTAAAATCGATCTGTTCTCAGAAGTTAACGCCAATTGGTTTCGCGTTGTTATTGTAGTATAAACCAAATAAAACGACCATATTGACTAAAGTTGTCAAGAATGTGCTACCCAAAACGTTATTCGAATACAAATTAATTTACTAAAGTGTTTTACGCTCACATAGCGAGACGTTTTATGACTTTTTAAATATTGTAAGTAGCCATAGACGACACCCGAAACTAAATATAAGTCAAAAATATTCTAAAATGAAGAAAATTCATAACAATAGATTAGATAGAGCAAATTGGAGATAAAAATCTTTGTCTAACCCAATGAAATATAGGCGCCACAGTCTCTGCGTTGAGAGATTTATTCATTGAAATTATTCCTATCAATGTTATTTTTTTTGTTGGATGTGGAATCAACCAAACTGTATGGTACAATACTATGAACATCATAAAGACCAAAACGCGGGATTTGCGAAACGTTAATAAAGTTTAACGTGATAATCGTGAAAGCGAGTCTAAGAGGTTTGAGGCTTCGCGTGTACCGTCCGCGACAACAAACTAATAACCGTTTTTACGTTCGTGCCGAATTTCCTGCGCTAAAATTAGTGAGACGCAACAAAGAACACTGTTATCAAGCCCAGAAAAAACTGACAACGTTGTCCATGCACTACATTTGTTTTTACGATCCGTAAAAATACGATGAAGAAAATATCATAAAAACCTGCATGTTTCATAAGATTTTTGAAGCTATGCGACCACCATATCTCATAAGGACAGCTTGGAGGACTAAAATCTGAACCTATAAAGCTATGTTTGCGGCGCCAGCTCCATATATTTAAAGTTTTAAATAATCATTTCTAATATGTCCACGAGTGATCCAATCTGCTGATTCTCTTCAATAACAATTATCGGGATAAAAAGTAGCCAATTTCGTAATTTCATCTGGGTGTTATGATTTATCCAAATTTAATGAAAGCTTCCTTTACTTCTTATTTAAAAATGTTAACACTGATAATAGTAGGAAGGATATCTTGCCATCCTTTAGTTTAGCCTAGTTACGATATTCCCGTTCTAATCGGAGATGCATCATCACGTACGCCGCAATCGGATCCATTCAATTTCGGGATTACGTAACGAGTAGGTGAAATCGATGGCAGTATGCTAAAACTTCTTGACTCCATATATGTGTCGCAGTACGCAGATGTTTTCCATGCTTGATATTTGGTTTGGTTGTACAAGTTGAACATATTTGGGAGAATAAGCTCGTATTACAATGCCGAACCGTGTCTAAAAGTAAAAAAATAAGCGTATTTCAGTACCGTATGAAACTAGTTTCAGTATTGTGCAGTGGGTTGTGGAAGAGGCTTGCAAAGTAAATGTCAGGGGACCTCTGACTTTCCGAAGTTGCATCTGCATTCATAATATAAATAAACACGTAATATAAACGATAAACTCTAATTTTAAAGATGTAGGAAAACTTTATCTATTTTATATTCTTTTTGTTACCTATTGTGTTTTATGTAAGCTGTTGGTTTTCCAATAATGTTTAAATAAATACAAAATAAAATAAATAAATAATCAAAACATCGTAAAGCAATGTGCATGATTCAGAATTCTGTACAAGAATTTTAAAGATACCTAACATGTTATTATATACATTTTCCCTCACTACACCAGCAAGATTTGAGGAGGCTCGATATGGTTGATAAGTTTATAATGTGATGCATGGATTCTGATCAAACGAGAATGCTCACCATTGGCCCACGTGTAAACAACCACTTAGTTTAGACTACAAATGAACTGTCATTATTCCAAAGCGAAAAACGAAAAAAACCCGATTTACAATTGCAAATTGCAACCGCAAATTCCGTACATTTTAAACGGCAACAAAGCACTTTGACGTGCAGAAAAAGCGAATCGGTTCGACTTTGACGCCATATATCTAGAAAGTGTAATTGTGAATTCATTGCAAATCAAGCTTGGTTAAAGCTGATATGATCACTAAATGACATTTATGCATTTTAATAAGAGCATCCGGTCTAATGTAAATCAGTGTATTTGAAAAAATCTTAGGAAAACAAATATGCCCTCGTTATTTTTGGGCCTAATTATGTATGGATATTAGGCATTCCCTTCGCGACGTTTACGAAGGTAGTCGCTAGAGTCTCGGCGTGTAGTCGGCGGGCGGCAAGCTGGCGCGGCGCAGCCCAGTGCGGTGACAATAGCGGCGAGCAGCGACGCGCCGGTGTTGGCTTACCCGGGCGCCGCGCCGCGCCGTGTAACGGAAGCTTGCGGCACCTCATTGTGCGGCCGTCACGGCGGGCGGGTCGCATGCCGCCACCGCCGGCACTCTCTCAGCATACACCCCAATACACCCGCATTACTACATCACTACTTCATTAACAAACACCTCTGCACCGAACCCACGCCACCTGACTTACACGTGCTTTGAAATTTATTGCATACCGTCATTATTGCAAAGGATTGTTCTAATTATTATCGATGAACAATATCCTAATTGCATACTTTGAAGTTCCAAAGGGGCTTTTATAAATTCTAAGTTAACATGTCTTTTGTTAAAAATCTATTCATGTTACATTTTAGAAAAAACAAGGTGATATATTTTAAAATAAAATAGTCATTATCATTAGCCTAACAAATATCTAATTTTGTCATTATTTTCCCACTACCTTTATTAATTTGTTGGGAACATGTCGTCATTGGTGGTCGCGTTAATATGAAGTTTTAACGTAAAAGACTAAAAAATAGAAAAAAATCACACGACCGGTACTCAATTAAAATAAGCGCAAAGCAAAATTAGCAACTGTCGAAATTAATTCAATTAAGCTAAAATAACTATAATGGCGCACCATTAGGTGGGTAATATTTGACTTTTAATGTGTTAGTAATCATATTTGTTAGAACGAACATGACGTTTAGTCGCGTCGGTGGCACAGTTAGTAGGTAACCTCATTACATCAGCAGTGTATTACATGTTTTGTATATAAACCGCGAAGTATGTGATACCGGAGTCTCAAAAGCCTGTGAATTAGACGGTTAACCGCAGGTGGCGCCGCGCCGCAGAAATATGAAACCTCTTTTCTTCTATACCTTTATTGTTTTGAAATTATTGTTGGCATACATATTAAATGACTTATCTGGTTTGCTTTCGAGTGGGATATGCCTTTCTTACTTGGCTTATTTTTGCTATGGTTGTGTGTTTAAATTTACCATTGCAAGTTTGTTTTAACGAGTATTTTCAATATGAAAGATACACGCCATCTTGTGATGAATTTCATAAATATTTGATAATTGCTTCTGATTTTATTTTTTGCGGCTGTGTGTCAGTTTTAATATATTGAAATCATGTTTCGTCTTGATAACATTAAAGATCTCTGTCCACTACAACGTAGGATACCATGACCGAACTGTGACAGTTGGCAATAAGTATTTATACTACATTGTAGTGGGCAGAGATCCTTAAGGCTTTAAGTGAGTTTAAACCTCACGCACGTGAAAGTGAATCGATTTAGTGCGTTAGGTAGTTAGGTACCCTCAGCCGCGTACTTCCAAAGTGCACATCTGGAGCATTCAGTACGTGACATCGCGGATAAGTCTGAGTCCTCAGAAATGTGCCAGCGTGCGCTGTACCATTGTCTCGAGTGCCGGCCACGTACACCAACCAAAACGCTGAATCACCCACATAAAGGGGCTTAGTGACAGTGAGCGCGCGAATTTTCAAGTGCTGCTGAATAAGCGGAAAAACGGAAGATGTCAATATATTTCTTTCATAAAAGGTATGCCCCATTTGGGCATATTAAACATTTTATTTATACTGCAACAATACCACATTGTATCGGTTCTAGTTTCAACCTTAAAATCCCATATACCACGAGAAAACAATTATCAATTAATTCCAAATGAAACATAAATGCTGGTAATACTATTATAAAAAAAAACACTTATTTCTTATTGTTACGTGTACAACCGCTATGGAAATTAGTACTCAAATAGCTTCTTGATGGCTGCGCTTTAATGTAATTATTTTTTATATGAATACATAAAAATACTGTTATTTGCCTATCCTGATCCCCGTGGCACACGTGTAAAGATTTATCTAATATGCTTTTTCCTTATATAATACATTACCCGCGGCTTTGTACGCTTAGATATTACCACAATGTTTCGTAAGGCGTGATAATTACATTTTGGGGATGTAAATACTTATTCTCATAGTATAGAGAGTCATAAATATAATTGTAAAAGTATTCATTTTCTGTAGAACCCTTGTAGCGGTTGAATTCCGTAATGCGGAACTATTATTATGCGGTTCTTCTAGGAATTATTTACCTCACACCGATCGTACTAATGATTTAAATGTTTTTTGAGTTCATTACGCTGACTCAAATTCACGACATGCTTTATAAAATATTCATTTTAAAATAATGCATATTTCAAAGGATCGCACTGCGAATAAAAATAAAGTAATATGCATTCGATAATCGCACAATAGAAAAGTAATTTGCATGTCTCGTGAGCGTCATATTGGCAATAATAATGGCTTCGATCGTTTCTTAGGTGCTCGGTCACGAGAAAACTTCATAATTAAATCGATTTTGAAGGAATGCGAAAAATAAATCTAATCGCCACTGTTAGAATAAATGTTTTCCGAGTATTTGTTTTTAAGCGTCACCGCTAGCAACACTTGTGATTTATATAGATGTGATCGAATTTACTTCGATATTTGCGACTCACACTCAGGTTGTGTTTTTGTCGGGCGCAACGAATTGGCGGCTATCACACGCCATGCGTATTATTCCCATTCTTAAAATGCCCGAGTAGTACTGGTAGATGGTTTGTCGTTTCGGCGCCTCACCTCCGCACTCAGAGCCATTAATTAATGCGACCTAGACTATCTTTTAATTATATACACATATAGATTTTCTTCGTCAAATTCTTACTACAAAACTATTTTATTTACATTCATCGTCTTTGTGTGTGGTAAGTCAATGTGTTTAAAATATAGTGTAATTCATTATTGGATTCATGGGGCAGTGCAGTTAATATTACTGTATCTGTGAAAGAGTCCGTAGAGTATATAGCGGGGTCTGCGACAGATTGCAGATACCAGCACGAAAGCGCGAGGCTAGATGGCTTGTTGGAGCGTTGCAGTCAACCTTGTACAGCGCTTGACAAACTATTAAATAACAAGTAAATCGATAGAAATCTATATAGGTACATTACGTGTTGCGCTCTCAAAAAGCTTTTAATTACAGTGCACGCAGTGATGATACATGACAATAAACTGAATAGCTACGTATTAATTAAAGTATATTTAATTAAGACCACATCAAAATTACAAATTAAATATCTTCAAACTACACTAAATGAGAATATAATATGACCCAAATTAAAAGCGGCCATAACGTTGAATATTATCAAATTATTTTTGTTGTACGACCTACTGTCGCGATACTCTGTATGTGGTTTCAATTAATTTCGTCATGTCTCTCGGTAGTCATGATGGCCGTAGTGGTCGGTACCTCCACACTTTATCTATTCTTTTAATATTTTATTGATGTATGAAAGTAATAATTGATACATCAGATTTATATAACGTCGAGATTCACGGTCTTTGCCTACCTCTAAGGGATACACGCGTGTTATTAGGTACAATGTGTGTTAGATTAAGCAGCATTTCTATTATGTAGTGTTGAAGTATGACGTCGGGCTCGGCAGTCGGTAATCGCTCACTCTCCTCCTAGACTTGGTGACTGTGTCTAAATTCTCCCGACACCGGTGATTCACGCGTGCGAGCGTTAGAAGCGTAAATATTTTTAGTCTCAAATGTCTCATTCACGTGGAGGACACACCTGTAATAGACACGCTGTCGCATAAATAAACAACGCGCTGAACATATTTATTTGTTTTCTCGGTTGTGTTTTTCGCTCAAGATAAAATTTATGGGGCGACTTATTGGTTCAGTGGCAGTGAGTATACGTTGTGACATTTGGGTAACGGGTCGATTGCGACGCGCAAATTGCGAGGTTCCGACAATTCATTTCGAGAGTTCTGATTAAATGCGATAAAAAATATAGGGACCTAAATTTTAATCCGGCATGTAGATAGGTTTATTCTTTATCAGATTATGGGACCGAATGATTAAAATGAATTGAAACAAAAAAAATATTTCAAAAAGTAAAAGTAAAAAATAAAGGATATAGCACTATGTGGATTTTGCGAAACATATCAAATCAGTTTTCATCTTATGCTTTCATAAGATTTTATGCTTGGAACCCTTCGATTTACATTTTGGGTCGCACGATTTCGTTTAGTCAAATATAAGAAGCGGGTATATTAAGGGTAGACATTTAATCTTTCCGATTTTCTTTATACAGTTACATGAAAGGGAAGTACTCACTGTAAACACAACTCTATTAAATATATTGGATTTGGTATCGCAGCTGTGGTTGGATATCATCCAGTCTGGAAACAAAGGATTCCAGTTTTTTGTTACGCTACATAATTCATTTTTACGTTGTTCCGTCATGCCGCTTGCCAATGTATTTTATTATATCTCCGCGGCCGGACACACCTCTTCTGGGATTATTATTTAACAGAATAAGGATACTATGTAATAAGAATTGTATTAAGGCGCTTAGGCATTTGATTTGTTTGATGCTTTCAGTTTCTTTTAGTTCCATTCATTTTAATAGCATTTCCTCAAGAAGAACATACTCGGGAATATTTCTTTCCATGTCTTTTCAAATCAACTTTTTATTGGCGTGATAATTCATATATAAACTCACGCCTTTTTTCCCAGAAGGGGTTGGCAGAGGTGCTACCAGGACACTCGCGTTTCGTCTTGTGTTCCGTCCCACGATGTGATAGGGGCCGAGCCTATCCCTAGAACAAATTCCTGACTTCGAGCTGATAATGAATAGAAAAATCCATTGATTCAGTCATGTAAAAAACACTATTTACAAAAATGTAACGTAATATTTCGAGTTTTTCGTAAAAAAGGCTTTTTTTGATACTCTTGTTTGTAATACGAGAGTTTTAACCACGCTTTGTGATTAAAAAGAGAATTTTGGGATAAAAGAAACAAATACACGGTCGGGTTTCAACAATAATTTAAAATATTTTTATTCTAGATACTCTTCCATCTAACATTCGGCACAAAATTGTAATCAAATAACGTAACGTAACAACATTAAATCGGGTAATTTATGATGAGAAAGAGAATAAATATTAAACAATTATCATACATGCGTACCGTCCTAAGTACGAGTAATATCAATATTTTTTGATCAAACAAAAAAAAACCAAACGCGAATCAGAACACGAAAGCTTGGGTCACGGTCCCTTGAAAAACCGCGTTTGGCGCACTTCCAACGCTGGAAGTTAATCGCTACAAGTTCCGAATTTCTGACAGCATGACCCAACTTAACGAACCTTCCGAGTAAAGGAAATGCGAGGTAAGTTCGAAACGAAAGCTCACCGAAAATGGCCCTGTTTTGAGTCCACGCGTTAAACATTCGATTTATTACGAAAATTGTACTGTAACAAATAAAAATATTCAATTATTATTACAAATTGCAACAGCAAATTCAGTACAATGGCAACAAAGCTGACATGTAAAAAAGGTTACGAATCGGTTTAACTTTTAGTTCACATATCTCGCGATCGCACTAGTCAATTGATAAGCGTAGTCAAATAGGACATTATTACCTTTCATGACACTAATTTCGTACTATTAACGTGTCATAAAATCTGGGCCCGACGATGTGAGGAAATTGGGCATTATACTTTGATCATAATTAGTTCAATACTTTTAATCCAGATAAAATTACTACAACTAACCAAACAGTTTACGTATTTATGACAATCATAGGATGGAAAAAATGCAAAGCTACTGTTTATGCAAAGCGCAACAAGTGGCACAAGCGAATGAAAACTAGAATCTGGCCAGCGGGTGATAGCTGGCGGATGTGCGTTAATAAAAGGGACAAGGACGCTGAATCGATCCCGCCACATCAGCGCGAGCTCCTGGCCCGACCCTGACCTCCCGGGATACAGCCCCCAACGCTTGTCCCGTACGTGCGCCTACATTATGACGTCAAGCCGCCACGCACAAATAAAATAGCGAACGATGACGCCACTCCAACCGTACGCCTGTCTGTATCCGTTATACAACGACGAAATGTAAATGAGAAACAACCCTTCTATTAAATCTTTTGTAGGGCTTTCATTTCCATTCCATTCAAAGAGGATAATTGTTATGAGGTTGTATAGTAAGTTGATTTCAGCTCTCTAAAATACGGTATGGTAAATTGTTGGACGAATGTAAATGGGAAATGTATATTTTTTAATATTTGAGGTAAGATCGAAACCACAATATTGAAGTATAATTTGTAAAGTGTTGAACTGATACGTTATTTCGCCGATGTCCTAAAAAAGATAATGAAAACCGTACTTAATGCATATCATAAGCCGATTAATCTAACCGGAACAAAACACCACAACAAACAAGTAAAGATGTCTACTCGTTTTGTGAATTTTGTTTGCGCGAGACAAAAAATGAAATACCCAAACACGTGCCATGTTAGGATTATGTTGCGTTTATTATCCACGGCTATGTCAATTTATTCTAACCTTTTTAGTTACGAATTTAGTAAATATGGTGCAATGTTTGCAGACTTATCCTCAACAAACTAGCGAGAACAAGTTTCATGATAAGTAGATTGACGAAATTAAATAAAATCTCGTATCATCCATACACAGGGTATATCAAGACTGCGACCGAAAACGAAGCCAGGTGGTAGTATTACTGACTTCAGACACAATGCAACTAAAAATTTCGCAAAAAAAATCGTTAACTTTTTTTGGTAATTTTTTACTTATCGTCGTATTTGGGTGATAAATACATATTTTTTCCAAAATAATGATGTACACCTTTTTATTTTTAAAGACGCAATGATATGTAAGGGCTTAAATTACTATTTTCGCAAAAACTAAGGATCTACCACCTAAAAACAATGATTTTTTAAAAATTGTAAAAAATAATCTATCGCTTATTTTGCGAAATTTTTAGTTGCATTGTGTCTATAGGCACTAAAACTACCACCCGGCTTCGTTTTCGGTCGCAGTCTTGATATACCCGGTAGAATGTTTGCATATTTTTTATGATTAACAAAATACGTGCAGTTAATTCACTCATTAGACGAAAATAGGTCACGAACAAAATTATGAACAATTACAATGTCGATAAAACGTCTAAAATATACTCGACATCGCTGCGTTTCAATTTTCTCATTTGTTTTGAGTTTCATTATATTTTAGTATTCTATAAAACAAGATAACGAGATCAGTCGCCTGCTGCGCGCCTCGATCACCCCTTTTTACAAGCACTTATTGTCTCGGCAAATAGACTAATTATCTCCTTTGGTGTTTCAAAAGAACGCTTGTCTTCGGATGCATAATAATAGAATCTGTCTTGATGCCATTCGCCCTGATTCAGTGCGGTATTTTGCGGGTGATAGCGTATTCCTTTAACGATTAATTGTGATTTATTTATGAGGGTTGTTGTGAAAATTGTATAGTGATCAGTTTCCGTATATGAAATACATAGTTTACCACACCAAACGTACACAGTCAGTAACTTTTTAAGCCTATATTATTGTATAATATAACAACCTCCCTTTACTCTTCATTTCAGTAAAATAATCTGTTATTATTTTTAAAAATCATAAAGATAAAAATATCAGTAATTTAAGTTTACAAATATATTTTTGAGATCATTTTATAATGTATCACCATCATTTCTTTCATTCTTTATGGGTCCAGGTTTCAGATAGATACCTACGTGCCCTAGGATCTCTAAGACAACTGGTTGTCGTGGCGAAGTAAGTAGGTCGAAGACATGATGCGTGTCCAATGAAACGTTTTGTCTAGGCGCCTTGTTTACGTTATATCAATAAACATTTAAACACGACGTATGCATGAACGCACCAACCTTATTTACCACACGCTTGTTGAAGCGTGACTGCAGCATGTACCACGTAATGCCAAATAATTTATTGATTTAGTTAGCTCGATTTGTTAACGAATAGTGTAGACAATATTTTGTTTTTTTAATCTACTTGTATGTCATATGTTTAGGCGAGTGAGTGCGACATTAACTTTTTCGAGATGTTTGCCAATTTCAAGCCACCATGATTATCGTATTAAGAACTTTCGAAATTGAGTTATTGAATT
This sequence comes from Deilephila porcellus, assembly GCA_905220455.2. NCBI lineage: Eukaryota > Metazoa > Arthropoda > Insecta > Lepidoptera > Sphingidae > Deilephila > Deilephila porcellus. Next base: position 4,121,389 of record LR999991.1, on the reverse strand, counting down.
GAACATCGATTTTGAGTTTCGATCATTGAGGTGTTAATTTCACCTATGAATTTTCATAACGTCCTAACGTTGTCACCAGCCCCAATCTTTAAAATCATATTTGCATATTATGCTTGAAATAAAATGGTGGTGTTTAATTCGCTTATTTCGAAGATCCATGATAAATGCTTACCATTATTGTCCAAGCAACGATAGAACGGCTATTGATCTAGAATAATATAATGGATTCCTTCCTGTTCAGGGGTGAAAATAATTTCCTTATTTTTTTGGTTTATTTTCCCTATAGGACCTTTTTATATTACCATTTATGGCTGCATGGTTTTATGGTTTAACTACAATTTACGACAAAATAGATGAGCTTGAGGCAAATAAAAGTATTTTAATTTTTTATTTCCACGATGATGATTAATAAAAGCCTCTGTTGTGTTTACACCACTTCTGTATTTCATAATACATATTTTATCAGTCTATCGCGAAGTTGTTGATTGGCTGCTCGTGAACCAATCAATTCGTAACTAAACAAATAGATTTTATTGTCAATACGTCTTCCTACGATGAGAATATTTTTATTACGCTGCTTATTGGGAGAGATATTTTCAAGTATAATTGTATGAATAACATAATCAAGTTCCCCTAGTTATGATGAATGGACCAATAAATTACTCCCTTATAATAAGACACTATTATGTCCAATACATAAACGATATGAATATTTGGGATACGGAAACGTCTCGGGGTAATAATTTGGGAAACATTGGCACCCTTCCACGCGCGTGGCTTGTTGTATATTATTGATACTGATAGCGCGCTTTTAACGTTATCATTCCTTATCGCCGCTTATTATACTCGCGCCGGGTAATATGATTAAAACTCTCCCGCACCCCGCTGAGCACCCCCGGGATGTGCAGCGATAATTGATTTTTGCACTACTCCACATATCTATTAATTAACAGACTATGTAAGGTTTTTATCTGTCTCGCGTAGAGTTATCTTTCCAGTTTTCGTAGCTAGCCGTAAGTCTTCATTTAGTCTCCCGATTTGCTGTTTGGAGAAGTGGATTAAAAATATTTCGAACTCCAATTCATTTTATTATTTGATTAATTTCGTTGCAGACATTACTGGAGACCCACTGAGCTTCAATGCTCAGTGTTAAAATGTGTGCCGATTTCGATGCTGGCTTAAAAGAGTTGCAAGTGTGAGGTCGTTGTAGTCTCTTACCTAGAGTTTAGCTAGGCCGCAATATGTACGATTGTGGTGACCTCTTTTGGTACGGGGAAATCCTTTTTCATACTGCCTGCCGGAATTACCACAAGTTCTTGTTTCCTTTTCAAATATAACCAGTGAATATGATTCTGACAGAATTAAGAGTATGGAATTATTAAATGCATTTCATTCTGTAGGTTATTGTATGGTGGTATTCTTTCAATAATGTGTCTTCAGTTTGAGCCCTAAGGTCTATCTAAACTAAGAAGTTCCATTTGACATTGAGAAATAGGGATGCTGTCAAATAAATCGGTTCTTACAATATCCGATTATTTAGAGATATCGATAATATTTGTTTGTATTTCTTAATCGATTACAGTTTATATTTTCAGTTTACATCATTTCGTTTATTTTTTCATTAACATTTTTATTCTAATGAGACATCAACAATTGCATGTCACTTTACTATTTAGGAACAAAAGGAGTGATTTATCTATTGCTAGCGGCCCGCCCCGGCTTCACCCGGGTGCAGACACTTTTTCGAGTCCAGTCCACATCACGCACATGCTTATGAACACATGATACATACATACAATACAATACATATACTCCAAAGTGAGGAACCTCCTCACTATGTGTGGCGTATCCTACAATACTGCCTTCATTTCCATTGTAATATCCAAATCTATTAATTAATGATAAATTAATTCATATTCATATTATTATTTCACTATTTATTGATGTATGTTCGTTGACAGCATATCTATTATTAGCTGAAAGTTCAGTATTTTTAAAACTTAAAAAACAACTGTTTTATATCTGCTCGATTATTTAAATATTTTTACCGATTATGCGTATACAAATGCATTTGAATAATCTCGACTCTACCGGTAAAAGACCTAACGAGGTGACTTTGTAATGACGTCTAGAAAAAAAATATGTTGTTTAAAATGGTTATTTTGCTTTATTTAAAGAATTCTAGTTTAAATTTAGTGATTATGGTTTGTATATCTCTAGTGATAAAATAAGAATAGCTTCATAATTCCATGGATTTACGGAAAGTGTTATTGAAATTGTGTGGGTTACGTCTGCACAAAGTTATTTACGTTAAAAGTATTTAACGTCAAATGGAACCTGTTAGTTTAGATAGACTATAACTATTCTCTGACATGATTAATGTTGATAATAAAAAAGCCATAAGTGTTACCTGTTAAAGGCTTTATAGTCTTTATGGACACCATTTTATTGCAAAAAAATCCATGTTGACGGAATGCGAATTTTGGGTACTGTGTCGAAAATATTCGTTTCTGAATTTCTTTTTGTAATTTTATTGCGTAGGTAGGACCGGTGTTGCATATCGCCACATGTTATCTAATACTTTTGTTTCGTGAAAAATTGCAACATTCAAAAACGGCAATTGCGAGAAATGAGTGACGTCAACAGGCTAATTTCCGTTCGCGCTTTCGCAATCCGTTATCTTAAGTAGAATATTTCAGTTCTTTATTGAGGTATAATTTAGTTTATCTGATCCGATAAGCCGCGTTAATCCTTGTACTGTCATATGACACAATAAAATTACTATAAATTTGTTACATATCTATCTCGTAATATCTTATATCTTCGAAAGTAATACCTCAGGTAATACTTTATCTTCAATTGTTGTATTGAAGTACTTATTCATGGTGATTGAATATTTGACATAAAGCACGGGGAAGTAAGCTTGAATACAGATAGGAGTAGAAAATTTACGGTGTATACGATACGAATTCTTGTTGCATATCGGCTAATACAAGTTTTAAAATATTTTATGTACTTTTATTAAAGAGCTAGAAAGTGAGATAAATGTGACAGTGATTTTTAATTGACAAGAACTATCATAGATTTAATTAATTATTTTCCTTATAGAAATGTGTCGATATAATGTGATAGAATGCATTTTACAAACTCGTTATTATAGTCCAAGATCCCAGGGCCCCCAGACGTTACTTATTTTCTCATAAAAAATATAAATGGGATAAAGTAGTGTTAGTACGTACTTTGAGTGTGTGCATATCTGCTAGCTTAGGTCGATGGCCAATTCATAGGTACCAGGTGCTAAAGGTAGATAAATACAGTACTGATTTTTCTTAAATTCTCAGTGCTGATTTTTACATATCTTTTAGATAATTTTGTTAAAAATTAATAATCATTATTGCCAGACACTTTCCATCGGCGATTACCCTTACCAGACGCTTTAAAGCTTCAAAAAAAAAAACATATTTTTACTTATAATCTCACTCTTGATTTTTATATATGATACTTAGGGAACTATTTGAACACCCCTGGTCAGCAGCCAGACCAATTGGAGGGGTCAAACATCCCCCCAGACTCATAAAGTGTCGCTATGTGTATAAGCGCGAGGTCATTATTTGTACGCTTGAGTGTGAGAGAGATATCTATGTGCCGTTAGAGAAGTAATAAAAAAGATTGAGATTTAAGAAGAAAATTATGAGTGGTGTGTAATGCACTATTATCAGAATCAATATTGTAAACACAATGGAACAACGATACCTTCTAAAATTCTGCTGTGTTCGATATAATCAAGAGAGATTAAAGATTCGTTACATACAAAATAGAATCGAACCTGAAGATTACAAGGTATTTTAAAGTGATCTGAGTTGAGAAAATTTTATAAATAATAAATATAAGTTTCTTTAACCTATGTTTTATATCTTATCATCGAGTAAAATTGAATACTACTATTTAAAAAAAATCATGTTTATTAAATCTTAAAGTTACACAAAGCTATACATGTCTTTCTTCTTTCGGATTATTTGTAGTTTGAACATTTTACAATTCAGCGTGATCTTTACTGTCATCATCGTCTAAGTTTGATAAGTCATCATCAACCCAATCTTGGCATTGACTATCTTCATTATCATCCTTATTACTTTCATTTTCTGTAACAAAAATAACATAATTATGAATCAAAGAGTTACACGGTTATATCAATTATTCAAAGTTAAAGTATAATACCTGATTCTTCTTGAAGTGATTCACTGACAAAGCTCGGCAATTGAAAAATAAAATCAATAAAATCACAGAATCACAGAATCGAGTAGCACTGAATAGAGTAGCCTAGAGACGACAATAAGTATAAGAAAGATATCGATAAATAGATGTCTCTCTCACACTCAAGCGTACAAATAATGACGTCGCGCTCATACACATAGCGACACTTTATGTGTGGCTGGGGGGATGTTTGACCCCTCCAATTGGTCTGGCTGCTGACCAGGGGTGTTCAAATAGTTCCCTAAGTATCATATATAAAAATCAAGAGTGAGATTTTAAGTAAAAATATGTTTTTTTTTTGAAACTTTAAAGCGTCTGGTAAGTGTAAGCACCGATGGAAAGTGTCTGGCAATAATGATTATTAATTTTTAACGAAATTATCTAAAACATATGTAAAAATCAGCACTGAGAATTTAAGAAAAATCAGTACTGTATTTATCTACCTTTAGCACCTGATACCTATGAATTGGCCGTCGACCCAAGCTAGCAGGTATGCACACACTCAAAGTACGTACTAACACTACTTTATCCCATTTATATTTTTTATGAGAAAATAAGTAACGTCTGGGGGCCCTGGGATCTTACTCTATTATATTTATACTAAAAACGTATTCGTCTAAAATACGTCAACAATAACAGATAGGAAAGAGGCGCAGTTCGGTGACAAGCGAGTGGTGAGTAGTAAGTAGTGACAATGTTACCAGAAGCCCCGACGCCGATTACGGGCGCGTCCGTGACGAAGTGTCAGAAACCGACAGATAAGGGAGGCCGTAATTAACTTTCTAACCTTGACATTAATGTGTCGATAAACGTCCAGTATTGATAGGAGTCTCGCGCTTCCTCCGACTTGCAGCGTCTAGGTTTTATTTGCGAAATATTTATGTGCGTGTATTGTGCATTGACACCCTCGGTACTCGGTGGTGCATTTCTTTGAGAGCCGGTTGTGTAACGAGAGGCCGCGAGTTCGATCCCGGCTCCAAGGCAAATGTTTGTGTATACAGAAAATGTTTGTTTTGGGTCGAGCTCAGCCTGAAACGTCTGTCGTAGTATTTGATCTAAGATTCGGTATATTTCCATGGATTAGAGTTATGTGGGATTGTTGTAAGTGTATTAATATTGTGTCGTATTGAGAACCGGGGGCGAAACGATGGCCGCGGGTTTTGATGCCTGTACCGAGATAAATGTTTGCGTGGTCGATAATTATTTCTTCCTGGTTTAAGTTTCGCGAGATCAAAACGTGTCTCGTAGTTTTTACTTTTGGATACTCAAAACTTAGTTTAGGGTTGTGTGTGATTGTTTTGGTTGTGCGTTGCAGAATAACAAGCACGTGGAGACCCTGGACGACGGGCAGCTGCGCGCGCTGCTCGATGAGGCCATCACATACAAGTGCCCCAAAGACCGCGAGGGAAAAAGCAGCCTGTTCAAGGTAAGACTGGTTTTATTATCTTGATTATGTCGACTATCTATTGGATTACTTAGCAAGATTCCTCTGAGGGATCATGATACAGAAATTGTTTCTAAGTAAATTGCTCAACATAATAAAGCTTAATGGCAAAGATTGTGTGTGAAAGTGGCCTGAACCCAGCGGTGAAAAAATGTAGGCTGGAATTATAATGGAATTGTTGATGCATCTCTCGTGCCTGATGCTATGCATGAATCCCACGATAGGTTTAGATTTGTAAATAAGTTGATATTTATCTTTTCATTAATTGATAATTTATCTTATGAAATAGACACTTAATGATTAATTTAGATATAAATGGACCTTTGATTATTTATAATAATATGACCGACTATTTATAGAGTGATATAGCGCTTAATCGTTCCATATGACTTGCAAAAGTTAAGTCTTGTGTAATACAGTGCAACCTTAATATAACGTACCTCAATATAACGACTTCCTCGATTTAACAAATTCATCGTAATCCCCTTGAATTCTCCATAAGAGTCAATATAAAATATACCTTTACATTGCGAACATTCTTTGCGTACAACCTCTTTATAACGAATTTTCAACTATCAAGAAAAAGTATTCATACCTCTAATTAACGAATTTTCCCAACCCAAAACCTTTATATAAAGTTTCCACCAATAATATAACTCTTAATCTTATAATGTGGTTCATGTCTCGACATGTTTCGACACGCTTTTGTTTGTAAAGTAATCATTGTTGTTTTGATGGAAAGTAATGTAAACACCTCTGCTCGTCACTATTGTTAAAGATTTAAGTTAAAATGGCTCAGAAACGTAAAGTAATATTGAGGTGAATAAAACTATTCTTTCACCTCTTTATAACGAATTTTAGACCAATCTAACCTCAACATAACAAACCTCAGTTCAACGAATTACTTGATATTACGAATATTTTCTTGTTCCCCTCCGATTTGTTATATCGAGGTTGCACTGTATTTCGCAAAGTTACGACAAATGAAAAGATATTTATTAAAATGTACAAATCAACGCTTATACAATACGAAATCGTACAATGAGATTAAGTTTGTGCATGAGTTCCTTGTATAGTTCTAAAATCGCAAAGTTACGACAAATATCACAAAATTGATTTGTATGGTGACATAGTTAAGTCACCTAGTCAACTAGTTTATGTTTATTACGCACGGTCGGGTAAACATCGAGTAGTTTCCGAGGACAATTCCGGTGATAGTTGTGCTCAAGTATGTGACACATTGTGTGCTTGCTGCTGTCACAATGACTATAAAATATTTATATGCCTCGGATCCCGGCACATGTTATCTCTGCTAATGTATTTGTTATCGTTATATCGCGTCATTAAAAATATTGTTGTTTAAAAATGTATATCGTTTCTTAAAAGTATTAAGTATATTATTTTGTTTTATCAATTGTAAATCGATTGTCTATACAGTGTTATTTTAATGTTTAATTTAAACTTTTCTTCAGGGTCAATAAGTTTAAAGACATTGGAACCAAGCTCAAATGTTGTTGAAAAGCCTTTTAGCGTTTTAACCCCATTACAATTATGTATTAAAACTCCACCAAACATAGTGATAATACAAATAATTACAGGAAGCAATAATAGAAAAAACCATGTCACTAATTAGGCTTAAAAAAGGGAAGTTTTTTAAATCTATATTCATTTGTCAGCGCTCTGCGGCGCTTTACAATATTCACAATAAAACAACTATGCCGCGGCGCGGCGTGCAGTGCAGTGCCACTATACAAAATGCATCCGAGCTTACCATTATTGAATTTGTTGTGATTGTTATGAATAGGTGCAATAGTATTGAAGTTGTATTGTATGGTTCGCAGGAGTTGCTCGAGGAGGTGGAGCAGGACGAGCAGGCGTGCGAGGCGGCGGCGCGCTCGCTCGGCGGCGGGCGGGGCGCGCGGCGCGGGGCGCGGGCGCGGCGCGCGCTGCCGCACTCCAACTCGCTGCAGGACCTGGTGGACGCGCTGGCCGCCGAGCCGCGCCGCCACCCCGCGCGCCACCACGCGCCGCCGCACCACCACAACAACGTGTCCGCGCGCACCACGCACGGCGGCAGCCTGCCCTCCGGCGTTGACACTTGTAAATATTATCACACATTTGGGTGCCGCCAAATTACTCGCTCAGTGCCGCGCGGGTTCAGCGCATTCATGCAAAATGAATCCTGCGACTGTAGCGCTGCACTCGCTTTGTAAACCGGGTGCTTTTGGTGTAATCGCGCGTCACTTTTTATAAAGATTTTCAAAGCAGCGCAGCATCTGTGTGACACTTAAAACCTGATTTCAAAGCGCCCTTTGATTTGATTACATCATTTCACTTTGACTTTATCAAAGATTAACATTTGATAAATTCAAGATACATTCCAAGGGGTGGCGTTATAGTAGTAAGCTACATTAAACTTGCCCTTTTAATATTTTTATTTAACTCTGACGAATAATAGAGTAAAGGTTAAAGCTTACACTACAATGTAAAGATAAAAATATTTAAATTATCCACGCACTCTTCCAATACCGTGCGCGGCTTAAAAACATATTATTAGGACAAAAATAGAATTTTTGTAATATTTTATTTAATTAAGCTATTAGAGGCGAGTTTTGCACTAAAAATGTGATCGTGAATGTTAGTAAAAAATGGTATAGTGCAGTGTAGTGTAGCGCAATGTATGTGTGGTGTTGCGGCAGCGTCGATGCTGAGCGAGGAGCCGGCGCGCGGCGCGGGCTACCTGGCCACGGTGCACTGCGTCAACCCTCCGCCGCTCGCCGAGCGCCGCGTGTCCGCCAGCGACGCCTCGCACGCGCCGCACGCGCCGCACCAGCAGCACCAGCCGCACGACATCGAACTGCTCAACAGGTACACCTCACACACTGACACATTCTGAATACTGCCATAACAAACAGACTACATTAAGCCGGGTTCTCACTAGAGAGCCGTAACCGTAACCGTTCTCATGTATGTAATCCAAAAACATGGTGTGTACGTGGTTCGCAAACGTGTTGCGAGCGGTACGCGTGCGGCTCACAGCGAGCCGACGATTTTTAGGTACTCATTTTGTAATCATAAACTGTAACACGCGTATACATAAGAACCTCTTAACTGTTACGGCTCGTTAGTGAGTTCCCAGCTTTAAGTATTATGCTAGTGAGGACATCGTGCACCAATTTACACACACCATACATGTAGTACCGATCGGTTATGGAGGAAAGCAATGAAGCGAGCGGAAAGTTATTGCGGTACGTTACCGCACTTTTAAGTTACAAACATTTTGTTCGCGGTGTCCCCAACATTATTGTAATGCCTACATGATCATCTGATGGTTAAGTAGGTTGATTATAGTGTAGCTATAAAGTGCAGTCCGGAGGCGCGGTCATTTCCCGCTAGTAAATATATTTCCAAATTATCGAAACCGGATATGCACACGCTAAACCCGGATCGCGACGCACAAATTAACCACTTATGAAAATTTAAGCGATAGCCATGGCAGTTTTTTTGCTTTGTGTCTCTCATATTTCGGCATGATAGTAGATCTTTATAATTTCACGTTCAAATTCAGAATTTTAAAAAATATTGAAATATAAATCAATTTATAAATTATTATATACAACGGCATGCAACCTCGTTACACACAAAGATCACTCTAATCTGATCAAACGCGCCAAAAGAAATTAATGTATAAAATCTTATGAAATAAATTTATTTTTATGATAAAATGCACTGTGACGAATTTTAGCGGTACGATCGCTTAGAGTGTTAGGTAGTAATTCAGGGTAGTGTGTAGTGTGCAGTGTATAGTGCGAGAGTAAGAGCGCGGCGCGTTGTTGCAGACGGAGCAAGCCCGCGTACCCCATGACGTACACGGCGCGCGCCACGCTGGAGATCGGCAGCGGCAGCGTGTGCTCGGGCCGCGCCACCACCACCACCACCGCGTCCAACCAGGTGCGTACGTCGCATCCCACACTAACACCACAATTTAACATACGCAAACACCAAAACGGGCCTGTAACTCGCCGTCAGGTGACTAACCATCTGATCGGCGCGCCGCGCGCACCCGCCGAGCCCACGCGCGGCCCTCCGGAGAGACTCTTCGCCCCGTCTCATAGCTTGTACGTATCGAAGACCAAGGACCGAGGTCCGACCGACCGATTGAGCGGGTCGCGCCGCAAAGCCCACGGTGGTGGTGGCGAGGAGCGCGATAGACATACTGGAACACTGTACGATGAGCATATTCCCGAAGGTAAGGACTACCCGCGCGGCCCGATTCTAAACGCCAAAGAATATACGAAGGATGGGGACGTCGCGAACATCGAATGCCACTTTGTAAATAAAAGTCGCAATTCTGATGTGTGGCATAGACCGAAACAAGATATAGATATCAATCCTCAAATCCGGAATGAAAATATCAATAAATGGTATGAAGGTTTATCAGCTTATAATAAGCCTTCGTTCTATTCGGAACGATCTGTATGTTCGAGTCAAGGACTTGAGAAGAATTCGCATTACTATTACTTGCCTATTCAATCGAACTATTGCAATGATTATCAGATCAGTAAATATTCCAATAATGGCGTCACTTATACTAGTTCAAGTGTTAATGTTTTACAGCCAGATATTACATTTGCTTCGCCACCAAGTACTTGCATCGAACTATCTCGTTCGAAAATGTCATATCACCTAGCAGACGAGGAAAACTTTTTCAATGGTAGAACAGCTAGATTTGTCAGAACTAATGCTCACAGCGATGTTCCTTATTATACTAATAATCATGTTGATAATTATTCTAGCTTAAAGAAAAAGTTTCAAGGAGTTGTAGGGAAAAATGTCGTTGTGCCAACTGTTACACCAGTCAATCCCAAAAACATCCGAATGATGACGGTTGGCAATCCTGCAGATCATGCTAGTTTCCATAGTTCTCATGTCAAACAATCTGAAAACATCATGAAAAATGATGTCACTTGTAACACTAATAAATACAGTATTCAAGATCCTAACAAAGTACAGCCACAAGTTATAGGTCGTGTTCCTTCAAATGTCAGTGTTGATGTTGAACAGTCTATTGAAAATAAGTACCCAGAATCTCACAAAGAATATGGTCATCATAAATTACAAATAGATGCTGGCACATGTGATTATTCACATAAAGAAAATTATAGTAGTATTGCTCAAAATTATATTAATGCTGTAGATAAGGATATTATTAATATTTCTGCCGAAAACGAAATAGAGTTAAAAGATATTTCTATACTTTCTACCAAAAGCGGCAGAAAATCGGAAACTTTTTCAGAGTATGTGGCGGAACAAGAGAAACTCATTGAAGCAATCGAAGGATCTGAAGGTGATGGTTATGATGTGTTGGAACTAAAAAATCAAGTGGTTGATGATAAAAAACATATCGTGGGAGCCAAAATTAACGATTATGCAAAGAAGAAAAGGAAAAGTAAAATCGCGAGTAATGATCCCAAGCGCGACAACGTTGACATAAACGAAAATAATAAAGTTCCCGTAGATCTAACACCCATTCAATGGAATAAACCGCAAGCCACCATAACCGACAGGTTTCAAATAGACGATGTTACAAATCAAGAAGAACCCATAGAAATAATAAATACCCATGAGCACTCTGAAGATCATGATGTGAAACAATCTGACGGCGGTGGTTGTCGAACTTGTAAAAGCTGCAATAAAATCTACACAGTGTCTCCAAACGATAAAGCTTTGTATCTAGAAAAACGGCGCGATGATTTGGATGGGGACAGTGACAGACCCAACAATGATCGATACGTATTAGCAGAACTACCCAATAATGCTTACATTTTTCTAACACTCCCTAAGCGCTTGCAACCGCCTAACCATAACGATGGTGTGAACAGTGTGCGAGTACAGGAAATAGAGAATAACAATAATATCCAACCGTATTTCCCTGAAAATAACGAAGTCGTTAAGCCGTCTAAAAAGAAGAAGGAAAAAGCAATTGTCCCAAAAAATAGTAACACGAGAAAAGATACATTTAACAAAAACGCTCTGAAAGTGTTGTTGTTCGAAAACCAGCTCAAAAGTGATAGGGTCGACCGGATGATGTCGATCAAAAGCCGCTTGTCGCCTATCACTGACGAGGTAGGAGTCCATGTGTCGCATGCACTACTTGAATGTTGGCTATTGGCCCCCGGCAGTGCGTTCTGAGCGTGTTGTGTTTTTGCAGGTCGATTCCGCTATACCGTTTAGTTGCATCACAACACCGGAGGTTGTGGCGAGTTGCAACACCACGTCGTCCACGTCGCAGGCGGCGGTCGCAGTCGATGCCAAGGTGAACTATCTCGCTCCATCGCTTTCAGCTCCGGCGCTGTGTCGCAAAACGCAATCTAACTGTTGGCAGACAACATATTACTACAATCTTGACTTACACCATTTGCACACTTTTTGATTGTATTAATCTTGATACATGAATTACTGTTTCCTGTTCGATTCCTACTGTGATATATGTTATCGTAACATTACTTGCATGTGTATATAATGCTAACGTTGAAAATGGACTTACAGTCATGTCGAATATTCCGACACGTTGTAATCTGGCCTACAGCATGTTTCGGCCGACTCGACTAGAGCGGTGCCAATGACATAAAAATCTATTGAACAATTTTATCGCCGCGTTCCGATCGGTCCGGTCGGTACGATTGCCGAATACCCAATTGTCCCTACCCTATCCTTCCTGTTCTTTCTATTTTCCATTTCCAAAGACCGGCAATGCACCTACGATTGCCCTAGCGTTGTACACCAAGTGAACCGCTAGCACATAAATTGCAATATAAATTACAAAGTCCACTGTCTCGGCGTACCGTTGAGCAGGACCCGCGAGGATGTTATAGTAATGCAACGATAGTTATTTGTAAGTACAGACCACCTCCGACTTTTTCTGCCGAGGGCCGGGTATACGACTTTGGGTACTTTTCTTTCGCTTGTTTTTTTGATGTTATTTGTTATGAAAATGCCATTAAAACAACATTTCTTCCAAAATATAATTAAAATCGGTCGTATACTAAGGAATCTATTATGTTTTAATTTAAATGATTTGGGGAAGAGGAAACATATCACTGTCTTTTTCGCATCCCCGTATGGTAATACCGGTGAAGAATAGGACGTCACTATTATTGTTGTGCGGCCTTTTTCTGTTGTTAAATATCGTAACTGCAGAGTTTAAAGTGTTTCAAACTTGATTCCAAAGGGTATTACAAAATTTCTGTTTCATTTAATTCTGGATAACGTAAACCTTAGCTATTGTAGAAACGAGGAAAAATCAAAAATCCTATCGTTTCATATTAAAATAAATAAATATTGCTTTTAGTATGTAATTCATTTGTACATTTTATCATTTACGATCGCAAGAAATGATTAGAATTTGGCATGATGGGTGGGCGTTAGTCCTAGATGTGTGGAGGGTGTGTAGTCGGGGAGAGGGGAGGTGTAGAAGGGGTGTGTGTAGCGGCGGCGGCAGAAGGGTGCGGAGGGTAGGTAGATGCTCATGTGCGTGGTGCAGCCGCTGCAGCTGGGCTCGTGCTACCGCGCCGTGGCCAGCCTCACGGGCGCCGCCGAGCCGCGCGCCGCGCCGCCCGCACAGCTCGCGCAACACGCGCTACAGGTACACGCTACACGCTCCACTTTCATCTCTACCCTACTTTATATTTACAACAAAAAAATTATTAATTTTGTCGGTGGTAAAATATGCAACATGTAAAAAACACTGTTGGTCGCGCTTTTTAAACTCTTGGAACATATTTAATTATAGGCTATCAAAGCTAGCCTAAGATCGAGAGTAACTTTGACCCATTAACATCAAAGCGGGCAGTCTAGCTCCAGTACGAAAGGCACTGCTTTAATTATGCGTACATTTTAAGGTTTACTAATACATTTATTTGTTTTTTTTGTACCCTAGGTTATGAACAATAAAGCTGCCTTTGCACAAAAAAAAGGCAGTAGCAACTATAATGGAGAAAATAATTTTAAAATTACAAAGTATTTTAATGTTTTGCAATATCCAACGAGGTTGTTTACGTGTTGTATAATTATCTTAAGATAAATTAATTTAAGGCCTAATTTTCTTAAGAAATGGCGTAATCTAGCTGCATTTAGCTTCGACGCTTAATATTTTCGATCTAATCCAATACTATCGTGACCAATGACCACCATGGAGATTTTTCATATAAAAAAAATCAAGCTTGATTACGTCACATTCTCTCCATGACCATAATAATGTCATTAATAAGGAGGGTCTTTCTGCGGAGTACCATTCCATCGGGTTTGCATTGGAATTTTCAGCTTTTAACTGGCATTAAAGAGCTATGGTATGAATTTTAATTTATTGTAGGAATTTCATTTCTTAGTTGTAAAATCCAAGGTATTAGACAATGTCAAGTTTGTTAATAATTTTATTCTAATAAGAATATTACAAACTTTCGGCAATTCGATGGAACCAAAATTTGAACGTCTACAGATTTTTGTAATACCTCTTGATATCGTTCGATAAAGATAAACAATGCCGCGATTTATCGATATTGTTGATATCGATTAATTAAAAAACAACATATATCGATTATTGAAAACGCTCTCATTTTCAATCTCTGATCTTCTGATCAGCTGATTTTGCTTCAATTATGTTGTCATAATATCTTGATTATGATGACATTCGCCGATACGAAATTAAATTATACTTATTAATTTTCACATTTATTATTAAGGTTGAAAAACATAACGATACAGACCTAAATTATTTTATTTTAATGAGTCTCTTGTGTTTTTTCACTTGGATAATTTACCACTATATAAATGATTCAGCAGCCAATCATACCAATTTTCTTTTGTTGACCACGTAGTCGCAATCTCCTGGTTTTCATTTATTTGTAAAAATACTTTTCATTGCTTACGCCATATTTGTGTTAATGAAAGTTTAACATGGTGATTAACATTACCCCTCACCGAGCGTCCTTATTTGATTGCACTGTTCTCCCAACTGACGTGTACAATATGACGGTAATCATAAAGTTTGTAAATGGTGTAACATAAAAACAAGAGTAGGCAGTGCTTGTGAAAGTAATTTCACAGTGGTTAGTGTTCTAAATGATAATATGTACGGTGAGTTCGTTGCTCATAATATGCGATTGCAATTGTTAAGATGTACGGCATTGTATGGGGTTGTGGTTGTAATATTGTGGTGTGTTTGTGTTGTAGCCGCGCAGCGTGATTCCTAGCAGTTATAATGGGCTGCCGCTCTCACGACCCAACTACGGCTCCACCGCCTCCACAGCACCTGAAGAATTTAAGGTATAAAATATCTTGTAATTTGGCAAGTGCATATTTGCATATTTGCCTTTAGATAATATTTTTATGTGCTTTCAGATATAAACTTTGTTTAGTTAAAGATCACTTACTGTGTGTATAATAATTAACCGTTTATTATTGGCACAAATAATATAACTCCTCGTGTCTAATGTCTATTACAGAAATCTCTGGACGAAAACGGCAATGCAGTGCAAGGATTCAGCTCTCCTCTCGCGGGATCCGGCCAACACAAAAAGCCAAGGAGGAAGAAGTCTTCCAAAAACGAGACCGTCATCGACTGCAGGCAATTAGACGGTTACCAAGGCGATAAGGACGTGAACGAACTCCTGCGGTTCATCGAGTCCAACGCCGAGGGAGCGCGCGCGCCCAAACTCAGCC
Source organism: Deilephila porcellus (assembly GCA_905220455.2). NCBI lineage: Eukaryota > Metazoa > Arthropoda > Insecta > Lepidoptera > Sphingidae > Deilephila > Deilephila porcellus. The sequence continues at coordinate 4,105,971 of LR999991.1, read as the reverse complement.
GCGCCAAGCACCGCGACGACGTCGAAGACAAGACCGCCAAGAAACGCTCCACCGAGCGCCGCAAGGACAAGGACGCCAAAGTCAAGCGAGCCACCTCGCTCGAGGAGGTCTCGCGCACCAAGCTCGAGGACCTCACCGCCGGCCCGCGCGCCGACCCCGCGTCCTCCGCCAAGCCCGAGCGCCGCTCCTGGGGCGAGACGCGCGCCGACCAACCCGACGCGCCCGACCCCGTCGCCGAGCTCACCGACTTCCAGACCGTCACCAAGAAGCGCAAGCCGCGCCGCCGCGCCGACGAACCCGCCCCGCGCCGCGCGCGCGCGCCCTCGCCCCCCTCGCCGCCCTCGCCCCGCGCCGCGCCGCCCTCCGCGCCGCACTCCGAGCGCAGCAACGACTCCAACGACGACCTCGACTCCGCGCACTCGCCGCCGCCCGCGCCCGCGCCCGCCGCGCCGCACGCCTCCTACGCCGACATCGCGCGCACGCGCCACAACATACCCGACCTCATCGAGTCCTGCAACTTCTACGCGGAGGGCGAGGCCGAGCCGCACCGAGCCACCGACCCGCCGGCGCCGCCGCCCGCCGACGCCGACGGATACCCGGCGCTCGAAGTGCGCGCGCCGCCCGCGCAGCGACGAGCGCGCGACGCCAAGCCGGCGCCCGGGGCCGCGCGCCGCGACCGCAAGGAGCGCCCCGCCGGCGCCGAGGCGCTCGACGCGGGCCCCGACGACTGCCCCGCGCCCGACGTGGTGGCCGACCGCCGCCCGCCCGTCATCCTGCTGGACGCGGCGGCGCGGCCCGGCGACATGGACGGCGTCACGTTCGGCTTCGACATCAACGAGCAGCTGCTGAGCGGGCCGGCGCGGCGCCCGCGCTGCGACCTGGTGCGCGACGCGCTGGAGGGCGCGGGCGGGGCGGGCGGGGGCGCGGGCGGGGTGTGCGTGCGCGCGGGCTGCGCGGCGCTGCGCTACGTGCCGCCCGCGCCGCCGCCCGACACGCACCACCTGCACCAGATCATCGACTACGTCGGCAATGGTCGGTGTCTGCGCACTTTACACTCTGCTTCGTGAACCGCATTTAGAGCAGTTAGTGATGTGTTTGTTTATTTGTTGCAGCGTGGGAGGACGTGGTGCGGTGCGGCGGCGGCAAGGTGCGCTACTTCAGCGAGTAGCGGCGGCCGCGTGGAGACGCAACCCTCGCCTGCGATACACATCCCCGTCGAGACCGGATGCCGGCTCTTCGGCGTGCGTGTGTTTCCGATCATAATATTGTTGCTTAAGAGAAACGTTTAGTGTGGTGCGCGAATCTGTGATCTCGGCATACTCTGTGGAATTGTCGTGTTGAAACTGTGATTGTGTCGCTATAGACGCGTCTTCTCGTGCGCTTAAATACTGAAGTGAACAGACGGTGAAGTGAGGGCGAGGCGCGCTGCGGCCGCGTGCGTGTCGCTGACAGAGTGAGTACGCGCCGCCGATCATATGCGCTTAAAAAGCACGAGAGTGTAATGACAACTACTTTCAGCATTTAATGTTTCGAATCACACCTCTAAAAACTATAAACAATAATATAACGTTCCGTATCATTTTAATATTTATTTGAGATTATGCAGTCAGGAGCGCATCGGTTTCAACTTAAGTGATTAATCATTGCTGGATGTCACGTTGCTCCTTCTTATATCTTGTGAGATGGACGTGTGTTGCATAAATGAGACAATCTTGGAAACTTTCTGCAGTGTTATATGTCTTATCTTTAACATGATATGCATTAAAGAGCAAGAAGCGTCAGGCGTTGCGACGAAGAAAAACTTTGAAACTAAAAATATTTGGAAGAGTTAGTCGATTGATTTTCGGTAATGATAATGCGTTTCATGGTCTCTTGGAGCGCGGTATCGAGTGATGTTCGTCGGCTAGGGAGCTTGGGAACTTCGTATGAGTTCGTACACGGTAATAAACTTTTAAAAAATGTGTGATTAGCGTGCGTCGGTTGGAACTATTAATGTTTCGTCGTTAGTGGTGTAAAAATATTTAACACGATATTTTATAATGTATAAAATATAAAGTAGTCGAGTACGAGCAGGCAGTGAGCCTGCTCGGCCGCGCGGCTGACGCGCCTGCGCATCTAACTGAACGGTTTTGTTTAAGAAGGCATGTAAGTAACATTTTGTTTCTGTTAATTTTTATTGTGCTTGAGTCTTGTTAATCACAAATATTTGGTAGATTTTTCTAACTAGCTCCCCTATTCTCTTTGTTATGTATTTTTAAGTTTTACCATTAATATGATGTAAATAAATAAAAGATCTTATAAGAATTACACTGGCCATGATTGTATGGAGCGGTGCCATGTTAGCTCTGCCGTTATCTTATTACGTCATTATTACGGCACCTCATCGCTACGACGCTCATTTAAACATATAATACATACATATAGAGTACATATTGTTGCTGTAATAATATACACATCGTATAATAGCATAATAAAAATGCTTGATTCCGTTACGTAATAAGACAATGATCGAGTTTTATAGAGTATATGGAACTGATATCAATGATCCTAATAAGTATTGAAGTTTATGAATAAATGCGCCTTGTGGCTAACTACACGAAAATGGAATATCTAGTATTGAAGTTATTATGTGCGGGGCGTACACCTCGCCACCATATCGATACTTAGCATATACACTACGTCAGTAATATGAAGACACTATAGTGCACGGCTCAGAGGTCGTTTATTGAAGGGACGATCTTACGCAAACTGCACGAGTGTTGATGAAATGTTGCCAAATAATTATAGCTCCTTACTGGATATTCAGTTCATTCGGTATAGACTTGCTACGTTATCACGTGGCCACATTTCGGAATGCATTTTCAAAACGACCAATAAGCTATGGAAATAAAAAGTAATTTGCACATTAACTAAACAGTTCATATCATTGAAATGTTCAATCAGTTTCACACCATTGAAATGTTTGGAGATGTATAGTTTTTATGAAAGTACATAATGCAAAAATGAGCGATAGACATCGATATTTCACGAGTTATTAATGTGCATATTTGTATGGGGAACACTTATGGCCTTATTCCAAGACAGATTTAAAACCTATTTTGATTATCTAATGTTTGTCCCTTTCCAACGACTTTAGAATTCAGTTTGAGCGAAGAAGACAAAATATTCTATAGCTAAAATAGGTTTTGAATCTTTCTATGAATAACGCTGTCATATTCTTGCAAACTCAGTCAGAATAAAGTGTTTGATAGGAATGGTCGTCGGTAAACATTAATGTGAAAGGGAGGCATTTAGCAGTGTGCACGTGATAACGCAGGACCCACACCGATGTACGTCGCACTTCGCATTCAACTAATTATTTACATGTTATACTTACTATTACTGCCTCTATCTCTTTCGTTATATCGTGAATATTTAATGACATTAAACTAGTCGAGATTACAAATTATAAAAATCATAATTTCAAAAACATATAATTATTTTATAAATACATAAGTAGATAATAAATATTTGAGTTATATAGCGTTCCTTTCGATGTGAGACGGTAGTTGATGGAGATCACCAGTCTTAAACGATGGTTGTAAGGTGTGAAATGTTTCTGTGAAACAATATTTATCGGTGTTCATAAATCTACTTCATTAGTTTCAACGGCTAGATACGCTTAAAAGGTAGATTTCAATATTAGTAGCTAAATGTTTTACCCGAAAATTTACTTACCACTATCCAATTCCTTTAAAAATTGTTGGTCCAATGCGTTTGCATTTAAAAATAATTGTAAATATTATATGAGTAATAAATGTGAATTTTAATGTTGTAATTGTAATATTGGTAAAAGGAATTAATTTGAGAGAGGCTATTTCACCACATACCACTAATGTAACAATGTGTCGGTAATCATTCCCGCGTGTGGCGAGTTTCACTTGTCTCATCTATCATACAATATCGCTTCGAAATCTACCTTACGTTTTTAAGTAATCTTTGCCAAAATGTACATTAACAGAGTCTATTAGATTTGTTTGTCCCACGGACTCCATACATTTAATAATTTACGAATATGAAGCCGTGCAGATCGAATTTACTAATGATTGTTTGAGAGCTTGCATCGAACTAGCATCACTATACGTATACGGTATGATAATCGCTTGCGCCTGGAGCATCGCTACTAGCAGTCCGAGTGTGAATGGTTCAATACAAATGTCACACGTTTAATATCTAAAGAGGCTTCGTACTTGCGCGATATTTTATTGCCTTGGGAATGCGAGTGAATTTGTCCTATAGGAATGTATCGATGTAAGTTTAATAAAACAGATAATGCAATGATGCCACTGGATAATACTTTGGAAATATAAATTATAACACCTATATGCAAACGAAACAACGGCCACTTGTAAATATGGTGTAAATTAATTTGATTATTTGGTTTTGTAAGAGACAATGAAGGCACGCGCTCATATCATGATTAGAAATGATTTATTATTTCTTTCGTATGTAAAATATGTAAATAGTAACGCAAATAAATTGGTCGGATTTCATGACAGTTACTAGTGCATTGTAGGTATGATGTCGGTCTGTGGGACGCAGTGTCGGCTCGGCGCCGCCTCGGCGCCGCCTCGGCCGCGTTGCGGAACTGATCGCTGCACTGGCAGTGGAACTCTAATGCAACCTTGTGTTAGTTTCATTGTACGCAAAGGCTATTTAAGATATTTTTTTACGCAAAACTTTGGGATCTAAAACAATGTTTAGCTGCAATATATTAATATAATTGATGAGCTAATATTGGATAATCTCTCTTGAGCTAAAAAATAAATGTAATTATTTTATTTAGTTAATGGAGTGATACCTATGCTTGTGAGAAGCTATTTGGCGAAGTGTAAATGTATAAATAAATTAATGCTGAATTAAAAGTTTCGCGCGGCCGTCTTATTGTCTGGCGCGTTATTTGTGAAAGATTCATGAGAGTTATATTTATAATCGTGTATGAGTAGCAACAGAGACCTATGTTTTGGACATCAGATGATAAGACGACCGACCTGTATTATAATATGTATCGAAAATTTTATTTATCTGCTTACATCTAACTGATACAAATGATAAGCTTTTACTCTGCTCTCCAAATAAATCCTCTCATTATTCAAGTTTTATTGTAAAGGCTTATAATACGCTGTTGTGCACTAACAGTAATATATATATTCCTTTTTCTTTTCACATTTAAACGAACCTTTTTATCGGTATACATTGTATTCACAATGAAATCCTGAATAATTTTGATATAGGTAATTCCTTGAATCTGGAAATATGACAAATCTAATGAACAACAAAGCAGATCTTAATAATTATACATTATAATTATTTTAAAACAATCTAAAATATTCCATGTTTTATTATTAAAATGCTGAGGTAATGTACAAAAATATAGATTTGTGTTGATTTTATTAAATGTAGGCCATGTACTGTGGGCTCTGGCCAAACAAAACCTGTGTTAATCGCAGGCTCGATGACAAATACAGGCGCTGTAGCAGTAATCTTGGTTACCGCCAGAGAAGCAAAAATCTCACTTGTGGAGATTTTGTGTAACTTGACTGGTTTATGTTCGTGCAGTGATCTCGTATGTATTTGTATATTAATATAATATACAACGCGCTAATAATTTAGGAGTGCCCGCTGTGTGAAGCTTTCGCACTATAGCATTTCTTTGCGTGATTTTTTAATTAAAATTTGGTGAACAGAGTAAAAATAAAGCATTTACTTATAACTGTAAAAGATTTGTTTATGTAAACAATATAATAACCGGCTGCAATTTACAGTTATGTACTTTTTCACTGTTTCCGTTTTCTTAATAAAAATGTTGAAAATACCAAAAGTTGTTTCTGTTGTCTTCTCTTAAATTTACCCTTACTTAACTAACATTTTCTAACCTCGGCCTCCCACCAGACTACCCCCAACCGAGTTTATATAAACTCGGTGTCATCGGGGTTTAAGTCAGTGGCGTAAAATTTTCCGCTGAATATAGTCGTCTTCAAAGAATGAATGGAAACGCATAGTTTTCACAGGAAGTGTTTTCTACATACGGGGAATTGTGTCAGCGAATCGGTAAGTGATTATCATTTTGTTATAATGTGATTAATGGTGTTACTGGTTTACTATTTACCTACTGTAATAGTAAAAATTATTTTCATTATTGTTAGTATTGAAAAAGTGCGTGATGGCCTGTTGGTAAACGGACCAGACACGGCTGCCAACATATTCACGGTGGTCGCGGATTCAAAACCCAGGGTACACCTCTGACTTTTCAGAGTCATGTGTGTATTGATAGTCAATCACCACGCACTATAACGGTGAAGGAAAACATCGTAAGGAAACCTGCATACCATAGCGATTTGAAAGAATTTTTATGGTATGTAAAGTCCGCCAACCCGCACTAGGCCAACGTGGTGGACTATATGGCCTAACCCCTCCCAATCGTACTCTCCATTGTAGAGGAGGCTCGTGCCCTGCAGTAGGACGTATATGGGCTGATACAGTATTGCCATTAGAATTTATTTACAAATACCCTCTACCCTTTAAATTAATTATTTTAAAATCGAAATAAAATTGTTTCGTAGGCAAAGCACGTGTGTTATCGCGCACTATCGCATGGATAGTTGATTAAACAAATTATAAAAGTATCAAAGCCCACAATCACGCCCTACGAATTAGCTTGGCAAAAAAACTACATAATGTGATTCATATACGACCAAGACTGTGGATTATACATAACAAAACGTACGGTAGGTACATTTTTCAATAATTCTAACTTTAAACTTGATTGAATAGTTGATAGTTCAAAATGTTTGCTACTTTAAAACCTCTTTAATGTTGCCGTAAAAACATAGAGATAATTTTCAGCAATGTGACAAACGTGGATTATGCTAAATCAAGCTTACAATCGTTTGACTGTCTTTATAAAATAATAATAAATTATTAGAACGCTGACTCTATGTAAAAAATTGGACCATGCATAAAGCATATAGTTGGTATACTTTCCCTTAAATAAAAACAAACTGAAAAAAACGGCACCTTGCTTAGAGGTCTATACCCTTTTTCAAAAATCCTCGAACTTCTACATTACCTTTTATAATGGAATAGGAGATGTGATCCATTATTTTCCAAATCAGAGATCAAGAAGTCCTGGAGATAGTTTAGTAGTCTAGATAGTATCTCCTTAAAACTGCCCGCTTCGCGTTGATCCGTTGTTCCCTTGTAAGTTTTCCGAACCCAATGGATGTGGTTACTTTAATCATGTTTTATTTTCAGATAAAACGCCAATTAAAAAAATAAAATGGTTAAAAGACTAATAGTACTACTTTAACGGTAAAGGAAAACATCGTGAGGAAACCTGCATACCGTAGCGATTTTAAAGAATTTCTACGGTATGTAAGTCCGCCAACTCGCCTAGGCCAGCGTGGTGGACTATATGGCCTAACCACTCTCAATCGATTCTCTCGATTGTAGAGTAGGCCCGTGCCCTGCAGTGGGACGTATATGGGCTGATACAATTCAAAAAAAATGACTACCGGTTAACTAACTGACAAAGCGTCTTGCCAATGATAATTTTCGTCTATCACGCCGGCAAAATGCAATTGTAGACTTCAAATACTCGCAAAATTCCTATGAAAGACTAAGGTATGTACGTTTACAATAATTTCTTGTCCTGTCAAAACAAGTGTTTGGTTTGGCAGTTCGATCTGTACATAACTGGGTTATTATATAATCAAGTACTATACATTTTGAAAAGTTTGCCATTAATAAATTAATACCTAATGGCAACGTTGACTCAATTTTTGTTATTTATATCGAAAGTTTATGCAAAATTGTAAACAGACTTTTTAAAATCCGTTTAATAACAAACAACCTTTACTGGTGGTAGGTCTCTCTTATGTGAGAGGCCGCCTGGGTAGGTACCACCGCAATGTCTATTTCTCCCGCCAAACAGCAGTGTAAATGCGCTGTTGTGTTCCGGTTTGAAGGACATTGTAGCCAGAGTAACTACTGGACATATTGAGACTTAACATCTTATGTCTCAGGATGGCGAGCGCAGTGGAATTCCAAGCATTGCCTTGTAATTCATGGTGTTGTTTGGTTTTGCTACTGTCCATGAGCGGTCGTATCGCTTACCATCAGGCGAATGGCATGCTCGTCTAGCCATTCATTGCAATAAAAAAAAAAAAAAAACAAGCATGCAAACAAGTTACATATTTTACGAATTTGATGGTAGGAGAAAAAGAAAAGGATGCAAGTGCTTTGACGTCACCTTCTATAAGACGCGTGGGTGCGAAAGAGATAGCAAATGTCTCCACCGAACTACAGAAAATATTAATATGTCATTTTATGACCAATTTTGATGCTATAATTAAATACTGTTCAAAATTAAACATTGTAAGCATCCCTATTGCTACTATTTGATACTCTTTTTTAAACTGTAACTTCCAGTGTTCCGGTCCTGAAACAAATTAGAATTAAAAGTAATAATCACAGACGTTGTGTTCTAGCTACAGAACTATCTGTATTGCTTGGCTAATGAATTTTTATCTAGTTTTTGACCGCTTAGAAAAGTGTAGTTTCAAAAATCTCGGTAATTATCGTATACAAAAAGATTTTTTAAGAATATTGTGCATTCAGATTGTTTTAATATTGAACTAGATAAGGAACACCAGAACCGATCCTGCCTATTTGATTAATTTCATTTTTTTATAGTTGTGTCAATACGTTTTTGTCTAGAGTTTAGACTCTAGACAGTCTCTCTCTTGTCTAGAAAAGGTTCATTCTAGACAACTTTTGACAGGTTATAAAATAAATGTCTTTTTAGAATAACTGCAAACTGACATTGTAATGAAGGGGTAGCCACTATCCCGTTGGGTGTTAAATATTTAGCCAGTCAGATTTCTATAATTTTGTGATAGTTACGGCACACTGGGAGTAATTCTTGTTGAATACCTATGACAACACATTGAGTTAATTCTAGGAATAGAGATTTCACACAGTATAAATTCAGTATGAATTATTGATAGTAAACAATATTGTTTTTCAAGATAACTCGGCACTAAATTAAAAATAAAAGGGGCATGTTCGTGACATAATATTTTATTTTCATAATCAACATGATACAGATGTTATGGCTTTGTATTCAAATATCATTCTATTATAATAAAAGTATTAACAAATTATCTTACATCCACTTGAAAATGTACAATTTGTAATAGACCTTACAAAATATCCTAGAGCTGTACAAGTCGATATCAAGAGTGCGCGCGCTCGCACTCCAACATCTCCCGCGCTCCGCCCAGCCGCTCTGCCACGCGTTGATATCCACTTGCCTCACTGTTAACACTTACAAAATAACGCTCTATTGCTCCTACTTTAAGGCATTAAAGATATTTTACGATTTCATTTCCTACGGGGACGTAAACTGATCACCTTTAATGCCCGCTAAAATTTGTCATATTTAGAGATTAATAGCGTGGCGAAATTGAAATTGTAATTTGATTATTAGAAGCACCCGTCACAGTATCGATCACGCGTCTGCCTCGGCGCCACGCACCAACTAGAAACTATTCATATTTTGATAAGGAAGCTTTTATCATCGTGCGGTCGATTCGAAACCACTACACCACACCGGCAGTCTTCACCGACACCGCTCCGGGCCACGGAGGCGCTCGGGGGTCGAACGCGAGTCATCGAGTCCGTGACGTCACAGCGAATCCCGCGGCGGCGACTCCGAGCCGGACTCCCGCGCTCGGGCGTCAAATCAAAACTTAGCAACATTAGGCCGAGACGATCCGCCGGCTCCGGGGACGCGCGCGCGCGGCTAGAAGATGTCGGGGCAGTCGCTCCAGTCGCGGCGCCGCTTGCAGTCCCAGTAGCGCTGGTTGTACACGTGGCGCAGCTGCGGGTGGTGGTCGGCGGGCGCGGCGCGCGCGTCCCGCGTGAACCACAGCGGCGCGGGCGCGGGCGGCGCGGGCGAGCCGCGAGCCGCCGCCGCCTCGGCCGCCGCCTCGAGCTGGCGCCGCGCGCCGCGCTGCTTCTCCTCGAGGCGCAGCTTCTCGGTGTTGGCCTCGTCCCACAGGCCCTCCTCCATGAGGCGCTGGTCGGGGCGCAGGCGCGAGTCGGTGGGCGCGACGTGCAGCTCGTGCTCGTTGAGCTGCGCGGCGAGCAGCGTGAAGTTGTACCACTTGTCGGAGTCTGGCGGCGCGGGCACTCGCTCCCAGGCGACGGTGAACTTGCCGGTCTTGCAGACGGTGTTGTCGGGCGAGGTGCTGGTGACGGGCGCCACCTCGACGCGCGAGTCCCAGTGGCCCTGCAGCACGTAGCGCGGCACGCCCTGCGGGTCCTTGACGACGCCGGTGACCTTGCGCTGCGTGTCCTTGCTGAAGTACCCGTAGGGCAGGTACTTGAGGTGCGCCACGTAGCCGGCGGCCGGGCCCGCCTCGCCGATGATGTCCATGTCGCCGTGGTTGTCCACCCACAGCTTGCCCACGATTATGTTGTGCACCGTCGTCGTCACCTACATCACAACAGTCATTAGTATTAAATATAAATGTACCTAGATGACCTATCAATTTAATATTCGATATTCTTCTGTTACTAATGGACTCAATTGAAATTGTCAAAAAATGATAAGGCCGTAAACCGAAAGTGGATTATTATACTCATCATTACAAGTTTCCAAACATTTTTCAAGGTCAAAAGATATTGTTTTAAAAGGGAATATATATTTTTCCGTCAGCGTTTGCTCCATAGTAAAAAAAATATTGGCTAACCCGGTAATGTACACGTCCTTACAGTATAGTAAACATAAAATTGTGACAAAATTATTCATAACTTTCCACAAAATAAGTAAATGTAGAAAGAGAAACGCGGGTACCTTGGTCCAGCGGTACCGGTTGGCGGAGTTGTGGAAGAGCGCGTAGGAGTAGGCGCTGGGCTGGATGGTGATGAACTGTCCTCGGAAGCGGCTGGTGAGGGAGAAGTCCTGGCAGGCGCACCAGCCGCCCGCGCCCTCGCAGTGCAGCGCCGCCGTGGGCGGGTGGTGCTCCACCTTCATCACCTTACTTACTTACTGGGTACTCGCTACTGTGGGAACCTGCCTACTGCTCGCTCCTGAGTGTCACGTGGTACTTACTATTTACTGTGTGTATCTGCCTTCGGTGTTGCCTCACTACTGTCCCCGAGTGCTGTGTACCGGAGTTTTGATGGCGCTTTGTCATAGTAAACGAAAAATCCCATTTCTGTGACATTTTGTTTTTGCCCGAATAAATAAAAAATATTAATGACCAACTATTTTATAAATCCCATGTATTGTTTAAATTGGTATGGAATGCTATAAATCTTGATTTAAGTTTTTAATATTGTTTATGTTATTTTAATTAATGTCAATGATGAAATTTTAAGATATTGTTTTATACATAAATGTTCTTAGTAATTATTAGTTTGAGCAATAGTATTATTTTCCTTTACCTATCAAAATAGTTTTGGGACGTTACGCGCATAAAAAAAATAACATTTTCTTAATAAAGAATATGATTTGAGACGTAACTAATTTGCTTTGTAAAACATTAATTGACTCAATTTATACCGAATCTTCATTCCGTTAAATTTGAACCCCCATAAAATCCAAAGTGTAATACTTACCAAAATACACTGAAGTTCTTTTGAATTTGGATTGTGGATTGTTTTTGACCTTCCATAAAAAAACCAAAATGAAATACTTACCAAAACGAATTCCTTTTGTTTAGAATTTGGAACGTCGAGTTTGAGCCTCATAAACAGTCAAGATTTTTGAACTCACCAAACATCAGATTTTTGAATTTAGAACGTAGTATTTCCGCCATATTTTCAGTACTAAACAGCCAACATGCAATACTTACCAAAACCGTAGTTTTTTAATTTGGACTCCTTATTTATAGCCTCTTTAGTGCTAGCAAAGAGTTCCGTACCTTCCTCCACGTGTACTTGTTGCCGGAGCTAACGAACATGGCGGAGGCGGCGCCGAGCGGTATGACCTGCAGGTATTTGCCGCGGAACTTGGTGGTCATGGTGAACTCCTGCCAGCACTGCCAGCCGGCCTGGCCCTCGCAGAACTGCGCCACCATCGGCGGGTGGTGCGATACCTACTCGTGGAATTTGGAATTTTATGGATTTTGTTTTGTAAAATACGGCCAAATAAATTGTGAAAAGCAATAGGAAAAGTATAAAATATTACGTTTAATAAATTTTATTTTATTAGTCTGTCATAATTTAGAACATTGGATTTGTTTATAAGTAGCTTTTATCAATAAGACAAGGAACATATTGTTTAAATATTTTTTAGATATAGAATATTGAAGTGGCGTTAAAATGAAATCGACTGCGAGTTTTTTCGCAGGGAGTGCTGACGATTGAGGTTAATTTTTTTTATATAAAAAAGATGATTTATAATACGTAAATGTTGTATTAGTAGGTATTATTGTTATATTTCAATGTGAATCCATCGTAAAGTAATGCCACAATGTATTTTTAAATTTAAACCATCTGTAATTAATATAATTTGTATGTTACAGGTATATTGTCAAAGCCGTAATATTATAATTTTACTAGTGATATTATAAATAAACGGAAGATTGTCAATTGACTTAATTATAATTATTTGACTTCATATTGACTCAATTTTATATAAAATGGAAATAAACTAACCTAATGATTGTTTCTTTGCGGTAACTCACTGCGGCACTTCACGCTTAGATTTTGACAATTTTAAGACTGTGATTTAACAGTTTCACTTCGATAGATTTAATCTACCGAAAAATAATGCGTTATATTGTAAAGCCGTATGTTACGGTTCACAATCGACAGTTCACAATCTCGCGAGATAGATTATAATCTAACGGTATTTACAATTTTACGGTGACATATTTAAATTTCAGATGATAATAATTTATATTTGTGCTAATAAATGTGTTTTCTTTCTTTCCCGCTATAAAAGCAAAGTGTTTTTTTATGTTATTATTTCTTGCATCACTAGCAAGGAAATGTGTAAAAGGACATCATAGAGGTTGTTGTAACTATTGATTAAAATGACATACCTGTTCCGATATCGAACGCCATCCCAGATCCGACATACGATCACACTCGTACGTCTCGCCAAGCAACGGGTTGAACGGCTTATTTGTTCTGCAAAACATCACTGTGTTAAATCTCTATAACGAGGTGGAGGCTTTCGGGTTATTTTTGAAGTTATACCTACTTCTTTTGGCACATTTGGAAAAAAATATTACGGTTAAATTTTTAAGATGCGCGCATACAACAGCCCAAAAACGACATGATAATGTTAGCTGTACTAGGAACGCATGAAATTGGCGGAGATTTTTTTTGTTGTACTGTAGTGACACCGAATTCCATTGATAATAGATCGGTATTACTGTTTATTATTGTGTCCATCTTGTTAGTTATTTTATCATTTATGAACTTCTATGTAATAATTGAAACACTGTTATAATTTTCTTCAAAAATTTCTTGCCCAACATCTGACTAATAAATAATAAGTTGCAGGGGCATTTCACGTCAAGCGGACAACCAAAAAAAAATGAGGTCGTGAATTTTGTTTATACTCTGGTCAGTTCTACTTCTAGGGGACGTGAATGAGTACACACAATTTTTTTTATCGTATGATGCTTAATTGCTGAGTTATGAGCTTTTAAAAAATGACTAACAATGAAATCACGAATTTTTGGATATATATTATCTTTATTAATTAATTTGTAAAAAAAACTAAATAGTATTGTTTCTTATAGTTAAAAAGTTGAAGTTTTTATTTTTTTTATAGAATTCTAAATTTGAATTTTTTTGAGTATAGTAAACCGGAAGTGAACATTTCAAATCGATTTTTGAGTAACTTCGACACTTTTTTTTTTTAATATTTTAACCTTGAATTGAAGCTTTAAATGTACTTATTCTTCACAAAAAAAAATAAAACGTGATCTCCAATAGTTTAGGAATTCGAGCATATAGAGTACATACACATAGCTATGACAACTTTCTAAGCAATCGGGTTTATGCGCTAACATGCTAAAATACTACGCTATTAGTGTTTTATTCCTTCATTCTAACATGGAAAAATATAAAAATAAACGATTTCTTTAATTCTTCACAAAAATATTAAAACATGATCGCCAATAGTTTAAGACTTAGAGCGGTTTTACTAATTGAGATTGAAATAGTATAAAATAAAATGGAGAGATTTATTTTGTAATTTTTACAGTTTTACTATTCGCACTAGCACTAATTCTCTTTACACATAAGCCTTCGTTGGTTGGAATAAAAGCATACATTTGTTTAGTTCCTGGAACGGTGATAGCGGAAGCAAAACGGACTCGTAGGAAATCTCGCTTTTGTTGAATACTTTCCTTCGAGCAGCAATAAATAGAAGTATCAGTTAATTATGAATTGGGCCATTCATATAATCTTATAACTGTAGTGATAGCGCTATTCGTAGACTGTAAACTTTCACGGGTTGCCAAAAGTTTAAGGTTTCCCCCAAGACCATCACATGGCCCTTTTCTATGAGCAGTGGCATGGAGGTGTAAATGCGCTTCTTTCTTAAAATCTTCATGCTTTAAATCGTCTGATATCATTATGATGCTTCCATGTTTAATGTCATTTCCATCTTTACAATAATAAACAGATGTCAAAAGCGTGGCTTGATCATTATTCCAATGAAATAATTGGGCATAATCTTGTACGACAAAACTATAATTTTCGGCAAAATCACATTGAACGAGAATTTCTCCTTCAGGGATGGATAATTTGTGATCCTAATTTACTTCAAACAAGATTTTAAGAAAGAAACGCAATTACACTTCCATGCCACCGCTCATGGAAAAGGGCCATGTGATGGTCTTGGTGGAAACCTTAAACATTTGGCAATTTTTTTGTGAAGAATTAAAGAAATCGTTTATTTTTATATTTATCCATGTTAGAATGAAGGAATAAAATACTAATTGCGTAGTAATTTAGCATGTTAGCGCATAAACCCGATTGCTTAGAAAGTTGTCATAGCTATGTGTATGTACTCTATATGCTCTAATTCTTAAACTATTGGAGATCACGTTTTAATTTTTTTTGTGAAGTATAAGTACATTTAAAGCTTTAATTCAAGGATAAAATATTTAAAAAAAAAAGTGTCGGAGTTACTCAAAAATCGATTTGAAATGTTCACTTCCGGTTTACTATACTCAAAAAAATTCAAATTTAGAATTCTATAAAAAAAATAAAAACTTCAACTTTTTAACTATAAGAAACAATACTTTTTAGTGTTTTTTACGAATTAATTGATAAACATAATATATATCCAAAAATTCGTGATTTCATTGTTAGTCATTTTTTAACAGCTCATAACTCAGCAATTAAGCATCATACAATAAAAAAATTGTGTGTACTCATTCACGTCCCCTAGAAGTAGAACTGACCAGAGTATAAACAAAATTCACGACCTCATATTTTTTTGGTTGTCCGCTTGACGTGAAATGCCCCTGCATAACCTTTAATTCACGAATTGAGCAAGTAGGACACATACACTAATTAAAATTCAGTTATTTCTTACTAGAACTAATTAACAACACCAATTTAGCAAGAAACAACAAAATAAATACCTGCAAGCCGTGGTAGCGTAGGAGGAGACAGTGAAGGCGGCGACGTAAGCGAGTTGTTGCGCGGGGTCGCTGAACTGCGCGGCCTGGTCCAGGATGTTGGAGTACTCGTAGTCCTCGGTGAGGCGCTGCAGCATCGACAGCGGCTCGCTGAAGTTCACCGGGATCGGGATCTTGGAGAGCTCCTTGCCTGGAAACATCATCATATACTCTATCTAAATATGTACATATTACGTAAGAAAACCTGTGGCGCGACGAGCATGCCATTTACATGATAAGCGATATGATACCTCATGGACAGTAGCAAAACCAAACAACACCATGAATTATAAAGCAATTCTTGGCATTCCATTGCGCTCACCATCCTGAGACATAAGATGTTGTCTCATTATGTCCAGTAGTTACTCTGGGTACAATGTCGTTCAAACCGGAACACAACAGTGCATTTACACTGCTGTTTGGCGGGAGAAAAAGACATTGTGGTAGTACATACCCAGGCGGCCTCACATATGAGAGACCTACCATTCAACATAATATGTCATATTACGTAAATTAAGTGTTCATATAACCCGATTACCACCGGCTTCCGTTTTCTAGATGGAGAAAATATTTTCGTTCGGGACGTTGGCTTACATTTTTGAATAAACTCTTCGCTAGTGATACATACTTATTTGTAGTGCTTCATAGCTCGATACAGTTGTACAAACCCCGTAGTTCGCAATTTTTACCTCTCTACTTTATCGTTTCGGCTACTACTTTATTACGGAAAGAAATGAATAATAATTTATTTCTAACTCTTTCTTAGTAGGTTTAATAAACGTCGTTGCAAGTTAAAGAACAATTAAGAAATCCCATAATTCACTGAACAGTCGACCCTGGCTTACAGGAGTTGCGGTGGCGGTATACATACATAAACTGATGATTTTGTTCATTTGCTAGGCAACGACTACACAGCCCCAGACAATATGATTCAATATTCATAAAGTTTAATCTGAGTCACAAATGTGTCACTCTTTAGCAATTTCTGTATAAATCTTGAGGGATTAAAAATAATACATTGTTTGCACTTCGCTAATCAGACAGGAGATAAAGAATAAAAGTATTAACAAGGATCATTTTAATTAAGTGTCATCGCCTTTTTGTGGACTTCAGATAAGATAATTCATTTGACAAATGCTATTTTTTTTTCCTATACCGAATATTGTGGTTCAACTCCTCATATGGCGAGTTGATTTAACATCTTTAGAACCCAATGACTATAAGGTATCTGCTTAAGAATTCGCTTCTATAAATACTTTTGCAATACAGGAGTAAACTCAGTTTGAAGCGTTTAAAATTTTCGAATCGATTGAGGCAATTGTAGACAAATGCATCAAGTTTGACAGCGCGGTCAAATCATTTAACAATAATGAATTGACTCGTGGATTTGTGGTTGACCTTGCCGTACATTCAGTGCGGGTACTGTAGTTGTCTGCTTGTCTTCATTTAAAGCTGCTCTCTGACCCGTGACCAATAAAGACAGACTACTTTTATGGGAACACCTAGTTAAATGTTTTAACAATGGAGACGAAACATAATTTATACCATTTCAAAACTAGAAAAAATATTCATGCAAATTTATAATAACATTCGCAATATATAAATTTACGCTTCAGATGACTCTAATCTTTATTTATTGATTAAAAAAAGTTACTGACAGTCTTTCTTATATTACCTAAAAATATCACTATATTTCCCCCGCTAATTGGTGCAGTATTGTCGATACTTTTTAATATCTCTGGCAATTGGCACAGTTATGTCCGCAAAATTATTTTTGGACGAGGAGAAAGTTAAACCATGTATTCGATGCTCAATCAATATCATAAACGATAACACTAAACTCGCACGTGACTTGAAATATAAGCGTTTTATTAATGTCAAGTTTATGAATGTTTGTCATACAATACTACGAATACGAAGAACAATATACAGGGTATATCAAGACTGCGACCGAAAACGACGCCAGGTGGTAGTATTAGTGACTTCAGAGTTCAGACACAATGCAAGTAAAAATCTCGCAATAAAATCGCGAACTTTTTATTGTAATTGTTTACTTATCGTCGTATTTGGGTGATAAATACATAGATTTCCTAAAATAATGACGTAGAAAATAATTTTGAAAATTTCTAAAAAAAAATCTGTCGCTGTTTTGGTTTTTTTGTTTGCAGCGTGTCTGTAACCACTAAAACTACTACCTGGCTTCGTTTGCGGTTGCAGTCTTGTTACACCCGGTATAAAAGCCGCTAGTGTACTGCACGACAATTTCACTTTAGAATCAGTCTGTAATTCTGTATAGTTTACACCAAGCATTAAAGCTTGGCGAGTCTCTTAGGGAGACTAGCTTGTCTCAACCCGCAACGAAATTAATTAATTATGCATAATATGCTCACGTCTGTATCCTTATGAGATAGGCCGAGATATCGCTTGCGCCAACGACGGCGTTATAAGCATGTTTCCTTTTCAAAAGATGTCAGGTCAAAGCCTTACTATCATACCAGGTTCAACTTCCAGCCAAGACCAATAGGCCAAGAACATGAGGCTTTTGAAATTGTTTTTACACAAAGTGTTCACCCAGGGATGCTAATACAAACAACGACTTTCGATATACCGTGCTATTCTTCGTGTTAAAACCTTCTAGTGCCTTCGTTTTTACTCATCGACTGTTAAACGACTGAACAATGTTAACAAGTATCGCATAGAGAATATTCATCGACTATGATATTAACTACATTAACTATGATAGTTAATACGAATCGCGCGATATATCAATTATCGAGTTTCGTAGTACCCCCCAAAGACATGGTTGTGGAACCCAGCTCCCTCTCTCCCTGTAGTGTATGAGACTGTCCCGCCCTCACACCCGCCACTGCAACTCCTGTAAGCCAGGATCAACAGTGGCACGCATTTTAATGACACTGAGCATTGAAGCTCAGCGCGTCTCCGGGAATGTCTAACTTGTCTTTAACCCGCAACGAAATCAATCAAAAAGTTAAATTAATAAGAGGAGTTGGAAATTGTAGTGTATGAGTAGCGTACCGATGCAGTTCTTCATGATGGACCAGAGCGAGAGCGGGTAGTTGGGCTTGTCGGGCACGCGCAGGCGGCGCGGGTGCCCGTCCACCGAGCTCGACACTGCCGACACGTGCGGCTGCAACCACATCAACACATTATGTCCTTGTGTTGGACATTATTTATTTATTTAAATCTTTATTGTACACAGTAAATATAATACAGGAACAGAAAAAAAGAAACAATACAAATGGCGGTCTTATCGCATAAAGCAATGTCTTACAGACAACCATGGGATGGATTTAAAAGACGGAGAAAGAGAAACAGAGGACAGTGTAAAAAAAAGAAATTAAATAAATAAAGAATGGAAGCCAAATAAAACTAATTAAATATATAAATACACAGACATTACATACTCACATAACAAATAAAATAAATACATAATAAATAGACATACATACATACATATATAAATTTATATACAAAATATAAAGAGAATTCAGATGTAGGAAATAATAATAAAATTAGTTTAAAGAGAGAGGTAGTGTTCTTTAGTAAGCCTCTTGAACGATGACAGTGGACATTATACAATAAATAATAATAATTCATTCAAAAAACAGTTTAAGTACTTGTACAATAGAAATAAAATTTTTGCAATCAGTCATCCCCGAACCTGTTCATAATTTAGTGTCGAACCTAAACAACAATCATTTGGCTTAGGCCCGTGACTGTTGATTTATACCGAGTTTTACTAAACAGTTAATAAAAAAAATGTCTTGTGGGGATCGAACCCACGGCCTCTCGTTTCACAGCCGACGTCTAACCAATTGCGCCACGGAGGCAGTCATTGTAAAATTTACATATAACAAACTATTATTAAAACTAAACGAATTTATCGCATAAATATTTATAACAGAAAATGAATATTGTATTTGCTACATTTAAAATAATAAATATTTCGAATTCAAGTATGGTATAATAGAATTATATTAATATTATGATGAACGTACAAGGACACTAAATTATAATAGGCAACATCAACTCTCTATAGAAAGCGATGTTATTTGGGTCGCGCAGACATTCATTAATTCGCGGCAAGTTGAGTTTCGTTTATACTTGTTATAGTATAAAAATATTTCCTCATGTCAGGAATATTTTACAATTTACGCTAGTGTGACGGAAAAATACGTCATGTTGTTGACCAAATTTCACGTCATATACAGATTACAGTGAAATTTAAAGTCAGAGGTCAAGGTCTCGGCAATACTATTCTACATTCTGTATCCGGTAATAAAATATATGCAGCTAATTTAATATTTGACAAGCTCGCGCGACCGACAGCTTTCAGTTACAATTATTAATTTATTTATAGAATCGATTAGATAAGATAAAAAAGAGTTGTGCAGTTGAAATATCATTATTTGTTTTGCTATACGAAAACCACAAACATTGTCTTGAATTACAAGAATCAATTGATCGGATGATTTGCATTAAAATAGATTTGATTAGAGTAAATAGTACATTTACGGCGGAATTTAATATGTGGACCTTATAATGGTTTCCTAGATTTACGCGAATGTTACACATTGAAATAAAACTATAATAAAACGCTCAGTCACTGAGCGGATGACTAATACCTCAGTCCGTCCCGTGACCACGAAAGCTGTAAAGTAATCGAAACGTCGGGAAGTTAAGAAATGTCAAAATTAAACTAAATACGCGATAAAATACGTAAAAAAATAGTTTTAGTTCAATGTGGTCCTTATAGGGATCTGAGAATTGGTCCTAAATTAAATTACCACAAATGTAAGCGTGTCGAAAAACTTATGTATTGATTTTTTTTTTGGGATTGATCCCTAGATAGCGGTCAAAATCGTTTATTAGTTTCTGCAATTATTCTTCGATAATTTGTGTCGTATTGTGATCTGCGCGTGACATAACGTAGAACTAGGCTGCAAGTATTATGAATAACAATATGGACATATGGATGACATAATACCTACAATAGAGCCTTGAACAAGTTGTATTGCTGACGAATAGTGCCGCGCTTTTAAATCACTTTATCTTCAGCTTCGTTACAATTCGGTGACTGAAGTGAATCTAAATGAGCAACTTATGTGTACACCATATTTCATTTACTCAATAGATATGCCAAGGATGCTGTAGGAAAAATAATCGCACACATTGAGCTCATCAATTAAAATTCATGTAGTTATTTAAACATTATCATTTTGTCGTGTGTGTAAATAATTCTGTGGATGGTCGGTAGCTGCTTGACTGTGCCCTTGACATTGCGAGAGACCACTTGCCATCAAGTGGATTGCAAGCTCTTTTTCCTCAAAAAAATAAACACAAACGTCAACTGCAGGTGGTATAGAAATGATTTGTCAGTATATCACTGAATGTAGTGTAGTTTATTATAGTATTGACTATTTATTATGTGTTAACAGTGAGTTAGACGTAGACGATATAGACGACGATGTCTTGGCCCTTGATGCAGCTTTTATCATCTGATAAGAATGAATCAAGGGGAAGATTTGTATGTATAGTTTTTCTTAGTACATATGTATGTTTCTGGTGTGGAGTGGGTATATCTGCACCCATTTGAAGCCGGGCTGCTAGGGTGTGTGTTATATACATAGTATGTAGTGTGTATGTTACTAAGTAGTATGTGGTGTGATGTGTCAGTGCGTGGTACTGACCCAGACGACGATGTCGTGGTCCTTGGCGGGCGCGGCTCCCTCGGCGCCGCCCATGGCGCTGTCGGCGCGCTCCTTGTCCTCCACGAAGATCACCTGCACAACGCAACACTCACCCTATACCGCGCACCACACTTATCTATACTTCATCTTTATATGCTTTTTCACAATATATTTTCAAACATTGGGATATAAATACGTATCCACCTCAGAAGGGTGTAAAAACCGCAACAGTGATCCATATAAGGCTCGATACATAATGTAACTTGGTAAGAGTTATTTGATGCAAGCGAGCACAAGTCTCGTTCTGAAATCAGCCAATATTCGTCCAATTACGAGCAAACATGTTGTTGCTTATCCGCTACTGTTTACTCACAGTATACACATATTTTCAACGACACACTAATTGCGTACATAACATTATCCCGCCCACTTCCCCGCCACTGCAACTCCTACCAGGATCAACAGTCGCACGCGGGCATTGAAGCCCGGCGAATCACTAGTTTGTCTTTAACCCGCCACGAAATTACTCAACAAGAAAACAAATAAAATAAATGGAGTTGGGTACAAAGTGATTGTTCACTGTTTTCTTTCTATTCACATTTACCAATCGAGACTAAAAAACAGAAATACGACAAAAATACCTCAAACAAAATTTAGAAATCCTTCACTTTCTTGCTAATTTAATCTATCACGAGCGCGGTTAAATAAGCGATTTCAACGACCGTTCATAAGGAAATCGAAAGTGGAACTAAATTAAAATATTATTTAAATACAAGGATTGTTAAATCACGCCTATGATAGTCTGAATTCTGAATAACAGTCTCGCGCAGTGGATCACAAACAATATTCGTTTAACCAACAAATATTTGTTTCGAGTCTGGAGATTATGGAGCTAAAAAGTTCGCTGTATCTCCTAATAGTCGCCACAAAAAACAATAATTAGTGTATTATTGTGGGATCCTAGTTGTCGTTAAGCATTAGTATTCATAATACCATACCTGTTGAGTTTCTGTCACTGTTTCACCTTCCGATTCATCCGAACTTTCGCCGCTTTTTACTTTATTTTTTCTATTTACCTGCAAGGGAACACCGCGTGGTCAACACACTATTCCACCACACATAACTACACAAAAATATATTCAACGGGTCAATTTGAGTGTATATTTTACGAAATAAACAGTTGGCATGTTATTTTCACAGACCTAATGTTCAAAACTCATTAGCAAACTGCCCAAACGTTATCCTGCTCTAATGACAATGATACGTTAATTTCGCCGAGTAAATTAACATGCGTATAATTACACATTATTTCAGTTTCATTGTTTTTGTGTACAATTTTGGCTAAAGGTTGAGTATCAGATGAATAAAACGTATTTTTAACTTGATAGTCATTGTTGTGTTAAATTCTGGACAGGATTTTCAATAAACCAATGTCTTTATATTACGTTCCTAGTATTTCAACGTACACTGCTTTGTTGCAAATTATTAATAATCTGTTTTCATATATAAATTTATGCGAGTAATACAATAAATAGCATCAATACTTGATCTGTGCTTGTCGGACGAACCACATGAAACCTTGCGCGAAGGTTGTATGTAGTACTCATCTGGGTGTAGAATATCTGTTCCGCGATACAGATTATAAAACAGATGCTCTTGCAATCACAATCAAAGTGAAAGTGTATCGATAGTTACGTAAACTGATGCTAGAGACAAAATCAAATGAGATAGACGATTTGTTAGTGTTAGAACCGCTGGAATTGGTGTAATATATGTCCTGTTGTATTGGGTAGGAGTTAGAAAAGTTTTTATATTAAACATCATAGTTACAATCTCCAACAATTTCAATCTGACAACACCTGAAACTGAATTCAGTTACGAGCAGGCAGGAATATTGGGGCGAACGGCGAGATATAGTTTTAGTTAATACTCAATTACGATTGCAATTAATTGACGATTAGGTATATTGAACCTACTAATTTTGTCGTACCAATATAACAAGCAAACATTGATGTCTCAATAGTAATATTCGTTATAACATCTAGCAATCATCGGGGCGGGCTACAATGTGCGCACGGGTATTAGCATGAAGCAACTCACGGGCACTTTGATTACAAACGATGTCTTGTCGTCCATTGTCGAAGAGACGCCCTCTTCAACTGCGTCGAAGAACTCATGGTCTTCATCCTCCGTCTCGTTACCTTGATTGGAGCCGTTACCTCCTGCGTGCAAACAAAAATAATGAAAAATCTTCTAAAAAAACTGTCATATTACTCGAATTTGAGAAAAGGGTTTTAAAATTTTGTTTCACTTAATTAATGTTGCGGTTACCTCCGATTAATATTTTTAAAGAATTTTAATTTATTTGCGTATTTCATGGTTTTTGAAAACATAATTCATTGGATTCGAATACTTCTTTATTAGAATATACTCGTAGAAGACTCATGTTTGTTTTATTTTTAATTGAGAGATAATTAAACCTGAATTTGTCGGCATTTTTAACTCGACATTTTTGTGTTATGACCGATTTTATTAATTGTGCGATATTTGTATGATAATATATTATAGTGCCGATATAAATGTGTAGTGTATCGAGGCGTCAAACGTCCTGATGGGTGTTCGCAGTTGCAAGAGCTACAGCAGTGTGGAAGCTGTGAAGTATCTGCAACGGTGGCGCATTGCGTTACTCCGCGACCAACGCTCTAAATCTAATGCCTCTTCTTTATTAATAAAATCGATAGGTTCCAACAACTCATGAAGATAAGATATATTTTCTACGATTTATTTTATTTCTATTACTCATGCTACTATAATTTATTATAATTGTTTTCAATCTTTTACTCTACGAATAACAATAGGAGTATCAGAATAAGTATGTAAATTGTAAACTATAAAAATATTTCCAAAAATACCAAATATTTTTTTTCGTTCTTGGGCCATATCAATATTACAAGTATTTTTTCATTTACCTGTAGTTATAAGAGTATTGTAATACTATCTTAGACTTTTTTTTAATCGAAAATTGTATAAAAATTGTCTTTTTGTTTTTCACAACACGCACAAGTGACATTATCGCGTTACATATCAAATACACGTGCATTTATCATATTGAAACGTTTCTCTACATCACGTACCTACAATCTAACTATTCGACATTCATTTCAAAGCATTGTCTGATTAGCTAGCCCAGTGATTTCCGCGTGCCTATGAATGTTATCACAATAACCGCAGAAAACTACTCACGACACGCATTTAATAAACAATTCATGTGAAGTTTATAACGGAGAAAAAATGTCACGCCTATATCACAATCGCAATCGTTATGTTAGCATTTGTATATAAAATTACCATTTGGGAAGCTAGTTACTTATACATTAAAAGAAAAGATTGGCGTAGGTAATGGTTAAGTATGCGCAACCGCAATGATGGTAAGCAATACGATCGCTCATGGACAGTAGCACACCATGAATTACAAAGCAATGCTTGGCATTCCACTGCGCTCGCTATCTTGAGACATGAGATTTTAAGTCTCATGATGTCCAGTGATGGCTACAATATCCTTCAAACCGGAACACAACAGTGCATTTACACTGCTGTTTGGTGGGAGAAATAGACATTGCGGTGGTACATACCAAGGTGGCCTCTCACATAATATGAGAGACCAGGAAAATTAATTGATATATTATACATAATGACAATACTCTAATATTCCACAACCAAATCATTAGTATGTAATCAACACATATTTACACAATGAATATAAATTAACACATGATAAATTACCCATTCTTCACTTAAGAAACAATAAATTCTCTGCTATCTACTAGATCACAAATAACTCACTATAATATTTACTTAACCCTCCATTAGGTGTCACCTTGTTGATGTTATTTGTTGTAGAAACTCAGTAATGCTCAAGTGATTAATAACATAGTAAATTGTTTATATACAGTCATTATTTCCATCTAGCCTTATCTCCAATAGCAGGGTTTGCTTCGTTTCTCAGTCTTGAACTATTTTGCCCTATCTTTGGCATCCTCTGTTTTAAAACCATTGGCACTCATTTCTTGCCTAATAACAACAAAACAACACTTTCTTGGCCAACCTCAGCTCAGCTAGTTAGGGTTAATATAAAAGCTATGTATAATAGACAATTGTATATAGTATTATTTTATTATACAAAATAATTACTACAAGAGAATTCTGTGATTCAAAACTTTATATGTATATTGTTCAGATGAAGAAAATATTACAGTGTTTAGTCATTTATGTCAATTTGTATTAAGAGTCTATTTATATTAAATTATTTATGCAACATCATTGAGGAAATTAAAACTTAGTATTACTGTACCTAGTTAATACTTTAATTAATTAGAAGATTTTTAATAACATTTATAATAATATCATTACAGTGGCTATAATTTATATACTTTGAAGTAGAGTACTGAACAAATTAGAAAAAATGGAATTTATCATCATCTACAATTGGCCATGAACTAATAGATTTTATGAGATCCTATTTTCTAAGGCAGTCAAATATATCCACTTCAATGTGACCTTACTATGTCTAATAAAATTTGTTGAGTCTATGTTTTTTATTTAATTGACTAATGAATCATTTTGCTAAAATAATGGTCTTACTGGCTGATACCAGACATGATGTGCTTGCTAATTGCTATACTTTATTTAACACTAGCGGCCCAACCCGGCTTCGCCTGGAAGCAGATACACTTTTTTGAAAATATTTTATTACCTATGTTCATTAGGGCAAATGTAGGATTCTAATGGTGAGATTTTTTCACAAATTATGCTAAAAATATTTTTTTATCAAATAGATTATGTAGTTTAGTTCAATTAAAGAAAATCTTCAGTTTAATAATACTAGCATAGACCAATATATTTTTATGAACCCAGTAAGAGAACTAATTACTGTGTGGCAATAACTAATTCCATCATTATTACTTTTATATTTATGTAGGGTGATTTAACTCACTCTATGTTATTTAACACTTGTAAAACCATAGTGCATCACATCTTTGACCCATTTGTAGATAGAATTCATGTCAATTATTTTATTCCTAAAGTATAAAAAATACTACATGAATATTATATTTGACATTTTCTCTAACCTTAATACTTTTATTTAATACACTTCTTTATTTAAAAACTATGTAATCCATTTCACCATACTGCAGATACTAAGCAAATCACATTACATGGAAAGCTACACTTGTGAATGTGGTCTCAGCAAAAGCCTTCCATGAAAGCAGTTGTACAACTTAAATGAATAAATGCACCTATTGTACTGCAAATATATAATGCAACTCTAATGAAATAATTCAACTGATTACTCAATAATTAACAAGTATAAAACACAAGTAAATGGGTACATCACTTTGATTTTCCCTTCCCGGATAAAATATATCCATGAAAGTATTATAGCACCATTGGTGAAAATCATTCATAGCTTGACTAGTGCATGAAATGGAGACCTAGAACAAATATTTGTAAACATGCACTCACTCTGAAGACATTTATTTACATATGAATTTAACACATATTCCACATAAATAGACGTGTATTAGTAACCTGTGTATGCTCTATGAGACAAAACACAAACTGCATTGTTTTGGAGTTGTTTGAACCAACTATATAAGACATGACAATTGACAATGTACAGCCCGGCGTGGCGTGACAGTCGGCCTTGCCAGCGTTAAGATGTGCTAGCCTATTGAAAAGCGAGTTACGTTTTTGCGTTCAGTGCGATGATTCATGTTCTCTCATGCATTTTGTCTTCACTTACCGCCCATTATGACGAATCGTAAAGGAGGACTCAAGATTACATTAGAAAAACCTCAAGCTGACATAGTACACAGTAATATACGCAAAGCTTTGCATGAACAAGACCACAGTTGGGCAATAATAACGTAATTTAGATACCGCAATGTACTACTGTAATATAATAATGCGCCGTCAAGACACACCACTTCACAGTCTCCAACGCAGTACACGATAATTAAATAAACGAATACGTAACACAACCAATTACTATTGCATTACTTTAACAGGAAAACAACCTTGAAAACACCAAAAATCAGTCTACCATCTCATGACAAACACTCCGCTCCGCTCCGACATCTACGTACCAAAACCAAGGTAAACGTTTCTAAATATACTTTTATTTATACATACTAAGCACACAACACATAATTAATTTACACTCAAAACAAACAAATTGCAACTAAAAGATTTAGTTCCGACACATGTAAATTTCTTTTCGATTTTTCATCCGTCACCAAACTTATACGTTCCGTTTCACGAAGAACAATTTACAAATGCTCTATTATTTTCAGAATTGGTAAACCAAGGTGTACAGTTATACAGCCTTGTTTTAAATTTTAATTTATTCATTATTCAATGATAGTCAACTGATTTAGTGAGGTCAGAGAAAATGTGTTACATCATAATTAGTAATGAATAATATCTGGTGTATGCATAGATGTAGAATAACATAGATCGGCAATGTGAAAGAGATAGAATGATTCAAATCATACATTAAAGCGAGACGCATGATGCGACCATGCGTTTACACGGAGAGCTTTCTATAGTGATTTGTGTGAAAATATGTCATTTAAGCGAACGACAAATTTCGCTTATTTTCTTGATTTATTTAATATTTCAGTACTGAGCTACTTTTATTAAATGTAATTTATTATGGTGAGTTGTCCAGTGCCTGGATGTGATTGATTTTAGTGTAAAAACCCGAATAATCATAGTTTTTCATAAGATCGTATCACTTTTTTCAATGTTGTTTAGTGACAATATTGCAGATTTGTAAGACAAACCTTGAATGTATATCGGTAGAACAGAATGTCCTTATTCATTATTTAAATGCGTAGAAAGCATCCATTGCCTATATAAAATGATATCATATACGTGAATTTATAATAATTTCAACCAACATTTGCTAGAGATTGATTGACAGTTTCGATCAATAATATTATGTCGATAAAAATAGTCAATGACTATAGAGGTTTCACTTCATTTTATAATCTCGTAGTATAACATCAATTCTATAATAACAGTTATTACTTCACTTTATTTATTCACTATTGATATTTGCTAAATATTAATTAATATTTCGTGTGCGTAATTTACCATTTCTGAGCCGGTTTCAAATTAACAGTGCCACGGAGGCTGCCATTCTAATAAAACAATAGAACATTAGATATTATAATGAGGAATGCTTTACAAAACTTGTCAAATAAAATTATTCTCAAATATGACGATTTATCTTTATTTACTTGTGTTTACGTATCTGTGTTGAAATAAACACAATCATTATTTTTCTGTTAAAATACCATGAAATGTCTCATATATATCTATAAAATTTTATTTTATTGGTTGGGCCGTTAGGTATATCGATATGATAGTATCGACAGAGCATGGCGCAGCATTATCTGTCACGCACACATGCAAACTTCACGCACACTATCATATTCTCGTTTTGGTTTCACTCAAAATGATACATTGCCGATCTATGTTATACTACATCTATGGGTGTATGAATTTTGACGAATGTGAGTTACGTGTTCTGTAATGATATTTTTTTATTCTATTGTATATGTCTATTATACAGGATATATCAAGACTGCGACCGAAAACGAAGCCAGGTGGTAGTATTAGTGACTTCAGACACAATGCAACTAAATATTCCGCAAAATAAATCGTCATTTTTTTTGTTAATTTTTTTACTTATCGACGTTTTTGGGTGATCAATACATATTTCTTCCAAAATAATTATGTACATCTTTTTATTTTTAAAGACGCAATGAGACGTAAGGGTTTAAATTACTATTTTCGCAAAAACTGAGGATTTACCACCTAAAAATAATGATTTTTAAAAAAAAATAAAAAATAATCTATTGCTTATTTTGCGAAATTTTTAGTTGCTTTGTGTCTATAGCCACTAAAACTACCACCCGGCTTCGTTTTCGGTCGCGGTCTTGATATACCCGGTATATTAAAATAATGCCCTACGTACATAGGGCATTATTTTAATAGCAACATAGTTTAATCATCAAATAGTACTTTCCGAATGTATTATTCACTAGCTTACTTGGCTGGGGTGTTAAGAATTTTGTTTTATTTATTGCAATACACATAAGTTTTTTTATTTGTAGTTTTATTTTTTAAATATTGTATATCACGTATATCATCCGCAAATCGGAGCTTAGTGATGCTATGTTCTGCCCAGAGATCCATTAAGGATTTGAAAATCTTCTGTAAGGCACTAGGTGAATAGCTTTGGTGATGACAAGTCACACTGCTTGACACCTGACACCTTTACAAATTTTAAATATTTGGCCAGAGGAGTAGAATCTTATATCTGCTGTATTATTGTAATAAATTATTTTTAGTAAATCTACGTATTTGTGTATTGCAAGTTAATATTACAGCTCATTTGAACTCTAAAGGAACCTTAGTAATCTCCCTAAGAATTTATAATGTATAATATGTCTACCACATAATTTGCAAGACAGTGAATTATGGAATCTTTCACTGTAGCAAGATATTTATGGGTTAGTGCTATTATAGTTAATAGAATAAGAAGAAATATATTGACATCTACGGCTCTGTTGGTTGAGTCTTGGCAATGAATTCAGAAGATGGTTTCAGTCCCAACACCGAGACCAATATTTGTGTATTTTTTTGTACTGTATCAGCCCATATAAGTCCCACTGCAGGGCACGAGCCTACTCTACAATCGAGGGTACGATTGAAAGTGGTTAGGCCATATACTCCACCACACTGACCTAGTATGATTATCTTTGTTAGGGCTATGTATAAATAAATACACCCAACAATCACATAAATAGTTCTGACTCCACACCAAGATCAAAGAAGTCTTGTGTCGTGGGCATCAGAAACTACGAGAGACTTTTCGGTCTCACAAATACCCAGGCCCTAGGCAAATATTAGTGGACTTCACAAATCCGCGGCCCCTCGTGACTCAGCCGGCGTCTAACCAACTGCGCTAAGGAGACTGTCAATATACGACTGTCGTATGTAACTATTATGTATATCTATTTATTTTATTTATGTATACCGCAGTGGACTTTCCATGACTTAAGACAGACATAGAGAGGTAGACATGTTTGCCTTTCTGTAAGATAGAAAGAGACAGTTATATCCCGACCTGTATGCGTGGTGGTGCGCGCGGTGACGGTCTTCTCGAGCGTGTCGTGCTGGCGCGCCAGCTGCTCCACCACCTCCTGCAGGCGCAGCTTCTGCTCGCGCTCGTGCTGCAGCGCGCGCCCCATGCGCCCGCTCGACGCTGCTGCCGCACTCATGAACTCCGAGCACGCCTGCCGCAAGCAATACATTTTTAGTACACACATACATAAACTTCACGCCTTTTCCCAGAAGGGAGAGGCAGAGGTGCAACCAGGACACCCACGTTTCGCCTAGTGTGTTCCGTTCCAGGATGAGATAGGGGGCGAACCAAATAAGTAATAACTATTGCCTATTAGAATGTAAATAAATAATAAATATACTCAGCAGTCATATGCATAGCATCTGCCATGGAGTGCCATTAATTACATTTGTGGTTCACCAATCTTGTTCAACTTGCAATACAGGATTCCAAATGTTTCGTGATGCCTATAAAGTAGGCCAACATTAATCTGTCATTACTCGGTACTCTAGACAGCATTGCAATTACCATCAGGCGCATTTTAGTCAATTTTTAACACCAGTAAAAAAAAGATTGATGACCATATGAGCTGCACAAAAATGGCCTTACAATATCCTTCATTGAAATAAGACTACTTCTTTGATGGATTTTTGATTTCAAGATGGATGTTCAAGACACGAGCATGCTTACTTTGGGACCCACACACCGGGTATATCAAGACTGCGACTCAAAACGAAGCCAGGTGGTAGTTTTAGTGGTTACACACAATGCAAAAAGAATTTATTTTTTTTTAAAATAATCGTGTTTGGATGGAAAATACCTAGATTTTGCGAAAATAGTAATTTAAACCATTGCGTCTTTGAAATTATAACGGTGTACATTATTATTTTAGGCAAACTATGTATTTATCATCCAAATGCGACGATAAGTAAAATTACAAAAAAAAAATACATTTTTTTTTGCGAAATTTTTAGTTACTTTGTGTCTGAAGTCACTAATGCTACCACCTGGCTTCGTTTTGGGTCGCAGTCTTGATATACCCTGTATAATATACATTAAAACTTATAAAATGTGTGCATTGTACTTGATTTATTCCACAATTTTATTCTTTAAGGATTTTGTCGCGGGTATGGTATAGTTTAATTTTAACCTTCGAAGTATTGGGTACTTTACAGCCGTCTGACCCGTAAATGAAAACTTTATCCAAATGCGCGATTAAAACCGTAAAAAAGTAGTTATTTCAATGTGTACCATTCGCATAAATATAAACCATTAAACCTACATTCATCATAGCATTGCACGATATCCTGAACAGCGTGGCTCGTTCGGACACTTGCTTGGTGGTGTCCGTGGGGGGTATCTCGAGGTCGACGAGGGACCTCTGCAGGGCGGCTCCGTGGCGCGCCACCAGCTCGGAGCACGTGCGCAGGTCGTGGAACCGCGCCGCCAGCTCCCGGGCTATGCCCCCGGCGTCTTCGCCGTCGCCCTCACTGTTGCCCACCACCACCGTGCCCGTCGTCATCTGGTCTTCATCGTCATCGGATTCTTGTGCTCGACTGATAAGAAACAAGAAGATAATGAATATGGGTACAAGTACTACTACTATAAACAAAATGTGATAAAAGCTTAGAACAGAATAAATAATAAATACACCCATCAGTCACATACATCTTCCTGACCCCACAATAAGATCGAGTCTTGTTTTGTGGGTATCAGGAATTGCGCGAGAATTTTCGGTCTCACAAACACCCAGACTCGAGACAAATATTTGTGCTTAAAGAAGCTTCTTCAATGTCTAAATATTTTTATTTTTTTAAGAGCAGTGAAGCTAATGAAGATAAATATTTACATACATACATAAATAAACTCACGCCTTTATCCCAGAAGGGGTAGGCAGAGGCGCCACCAGGACATCCACATTTCACCTTGTATGTTCCGTCCCATCATGTGATAGGGGGCGAGCCTATCGCCATATCGGGCACAAATTCCTAACTCCGGGCTGATAAGGAATAGAAAAACCCAATATCACTTTGCCCGACCCGGGATTCGAACCGAAGACCTCAGCTTTGTAGTCATACCGTAGTACAACTACGCCACCGAGGCAGTCTGTATGTATGTATGTCTAGATCAAGGTACGTATAGAGATGGAATATTTGTTTTTATGCTGAATTGACAATATAGATTAAATCTGATTGTGTTTTGTTTTATCTTAATCTGAAATTGCTGTGATACGGCTTATTATTATTATTGATTGATTTTTTATTTCACATAAATAAGATTTACAGCCTTACTCATTACCTAATAAGTTTTACCTGTCAATTACAAAATCAGGTAAACTTTATATAATTGGTTTTGAAAGGACCCACACTTGAGTTTATGGCCCATTCTTCTCTAGTGAAAACCACCTCCTGAACAGGGTGGTAGAACAAAAAATGACTGAATCTAAATGATTTTAAACATTTTTGTACTGTACTTTATCAGACCTTATACGGCCCACTGCGGTGCACGAACCTTCTCTACAATCGAGAGTACGATTGAGTGGGTTTAGGCCATATACATAGGTCGGCTATGACATTTTTATAGATTCAATAAATTATTTTCATTCTTTACTAGAAATTAGAAAGAAAGATGAATACTAACATAGCTTTAGCCTTGGCCAGTTCCAGCGCCGTGACCCAGCTCTGTCGGTCCACCTCGTCATGGGCGCGGATGTGGAATGTCTGAGTGCCTCCATTACTTATCACGAACGTGCAGCTGTCTGCCGTGTGGATCAGCGCCCCGAGCAACGATATCGTACCGCGACATGTATGCGCCACCTCTGCTTGATTTCTAAAAACAAACAATTATCATTATCATCATCTAGGCCTTCAGAGGGATATAATAATTTTTTATTGGTCCAATAAAAATATTTTTTAGGATTCCTTAAATTCTGGAGACAGTAAATATTACAATCAGAAATACCTATATCAATTAACATTATATGCGAAAAATAATTTTATGATTTTGATAAATATATTTTCATGGCTTTTTTCATCATATTTTAATTCTCTAATTATTTATTTTTGGTCTTATGTGCCACACTCATCATCATCCATATGAAATATGTTTTTTACATTGATATAGGATATCTATTTTTGTATAATCCGCCCACACAACATCAGCCTAATAATAGTAAGTAACAAGTGTTTCTCCCCATTTTTATACTGTCCATTTTTTTCTGACATTGATAAAAAATGTTTCCATTCCTTGATTTATCCAAATTTATAATAAAACTTGTTCAGTTAATAAGCAGAGATAAGTGACATATTTTAATTACTAATCACAAAATTAACCTTAAAAATTCTCACACTTCATAATTGCTTCATTAATTGCATTAAATAAATTCATATTATTTGCTTAAAAAAAAACAGGTTATATACATGTTTATTAAACACTTAAAACTTTTAAGATAACAACTTTGCTCGAATATTTTTATGATTATTAAATTGGATTTCCCCAGAAATAAATTCCAGGAAAATTTAATTATAAATATCAAATTATTACAGTGTCATATAATTTGGGCAGACCCCATATTTAGAGTTCAATATGCAAACTTAAACAATTACATACAGTGGACTTTGACCGATACAATCAAGCAATGTTGTAATAATTGAATACAGTGGAACTGTCTTGCCTATGCTGATGAATTATTGATTTGTCTGATATTGTACACTGTAAAAAAAGGTTATTTAACTGGCACTGAGGTCAAACATGCCATTTAAGCATTAATAACATATACATATTATACTGTCAATTAGCAGCAATATGCAGTAGGATTCTTTCAGCTAGGGTGTATAATGATCAGTAAACTCAGGTTGTGACCCAAATTACAAAATATGTATGTATGCAAGTAATTCATGCTGTGCAAGTTTCCCAATTCAAGAAACGTGATTAGGTTGTCAGTTATTGTCTCAAAAAAGAGATAACATCCAGATGGCTTGTAAGGTGCTAATAAAAAAAACAATATCAGTTTTTGCAACATGTAGCCTAAATGTCGTAAAAATAAGTGATACAAGAAAAGCTCTTATAAGATTTTTAATACCAAACTTGCAATTAAATAATAATAAAATAGTTACACCCAACAGTCACATACATAGTCCTGATCACAGACTAAGATTGTGTCTTGTGTTGTGGGTCTCAGAAACTATGATAGACTTTTAGTCTCTAAGTCAACCAGACCCGAAACAAATATCTGAGGATCACACAAATATTTGTTTCAATACAGAGATCAAAGTGCAGCCTCATATTACACAGCTGGTGAACTAACAGGAATATTGCAATTTTTATGTGAGACCATATTAAATAATTGTGTTAGATTTTTCATTTAACTTACTACACATAGTTGAATCTATTTAATTTACACAATCACACAATAGTTATATATTGCTGTGCATTATGTATTGCTATATAATATTACTGAAAGCTTACCCAGCAAAATAAAATTAATTAA
This sequence comes from Deilephila porcellus, assembly GCA_905220455.2. Classification (NCBI taxonomy): domain Eukaryota; kingdom Metazoa; phylum Arthropoda; class Insecta; order Lepidoptera; family Sphingidae; genus Deilephila; species Deilephila porcellus. The sequence goes on along the minus strand of LR999991.1, from coordinate 4,070,877 downwards.
TCATCACAAAACAATTCCAATAAGAAACTAAAAATGATTAAACATTGATAGAGTTGCATACAAATTCAACAACACTAACAAGATCTTAAATAGAATTATTAGCAAAGATCTTAGCATCATTGTATTACTGTAAGAATGTTGCAAGTTGTTAATTTAATGCTACACTGAGATGTGTTCTTATAATGCTTACCTATAGGAAAATTTGTTGTGCACATGACCTTGAAAGCTACAGGTAATTTGAAGGTCTTTTAATACTTAAACATATTCATGTGGGCACTTTTAAGTGTACTGTTCACATTGAAATAATAATTTTCGTTTTTTTTTTTTGTATTACCTATGTTGTACTTGTAACTATAATAACCTGTCCTTGGCATCAGCTGTCGTTGTCAAACACATGAAAATCTTATAGAAAAGAAAAGGACAGCCACACATAAATACGCATAACTTGGACCAATAAAACATTCAACATTAAATAATAATAATTAACGAACAGTGCTTAAATTACAGTGCGTAAATAATAGATCGAAAAATCGATGGTTTACATCTTTTTTCTGGTTAAAACATTTTTACTGCGTCATACTAACTCGTTACCCATGAAGTTTTGTCCATGCACATCACAAAATTCAAGAAATATAAATGTGTTTTTTGATTCACAACAAATAAAATATTTTTAAGACAACAATTACAAAATACCTACCTGTAATACGATAATAAGCCGTTCGACAACACGAACCATCTTTTCTGATAACCTTTTAAATAATTCGTCCATTTAAACAGCCAGCCCTTCTTCTCGGGATCTCCGGGTATTGGTTGACCTTTAGGCACGATTACATCAGACATTTTTCCGTGCAAATTCTATATTTTTATTAGAAAAACATAATATAAATCTACTTTAGCCACGTCCGTCGCCCTTCCACCATACCAAAATCAATCAACAGATAATAAAAAAAAGTTGACTTTGACATCTTATACAAGTTCCAATTTACGCAAAAAAATATTCGGTATATCTGTCGGTAGATATACAAGCATGTCACCCAATAATTAATATAAAAAGGTTGTACTATAAAAATGTTATTCTGTATAGGGTATAAGATGTTTCTTTGGTTAAAATCTTTATAAAATTGCGTAATCATTTTGCTAAAAAGATAAACACACGGTTTCATTAATTTAATCATTTAGATATCAATAAATATTTTATGTAATCAATGGATTTCCCTACAATCAAGATTTTTTGAAGTGTCACTTTATTTGAAGTCTGTGCCGGTCATTGTCAATCGAAAATTCAAAACACTTTTGCTCACTTTTGCTATGGTTGCATTCATTCACAGCAGAAGTAGTGTTCTTGTTAGGAAGGTCGCTAAGTATTTTGTCCAAGGTGAAATATTTAGTTTTTGTAACACTTGCTTAACCCTATTGTTTCCAACGATTACAGTTTTTAAAGATATTTATTTTTATTTTCAATAGAAATCAACTGTTGCGTAGGTGGTGTCATATTATTTTACCTTTTTTTCGAATTTATAAAAATAGGTACTGTGTTCGCAACTCATACAGGTCCAGCAAATAGAACCAGAATTATGGGCAGTTCATATTCAAGATCGTATTCCCCTAATAGTGCACAAAATGAAAATACAAGTGAAAGACGTGAGTATTTAATTTTTTTTTTTGTGAACACCATTTAAAATAAAGCCGGTAAGAAAAGATATAATTCTCATCATAGTGTAGTGTATAAAGCCCCAAAGATTAATAATCAAATATTTGGAATTAAGATCTGTAATATTAATATGTATTCATGTTTTTGATTTCAATTTACACTACGCTAAACCCTGCAGCTGGCTAAGAAATAGAACAATGACTGCTATAGAAATAAAATATTCCTTATGGCTAAATTTATGTAGTTGATCATGACACCTTCTTTAATTATAAGTGGTACTGTAAGTGTTTAAACATCTTATATTTTATTTTAAAAGGATATTAATGTTATGTATAATTAGAATAAGATGTCAGAGCAATATGCAAATAATTTAATATGAATAAGAACAGCATTTTGTGATACAAAGTAGCTTAGCTCAAGGGAGCCTATTTGGACAGGTTTATGCATAGCATTAGAATTAAGTAGACAATTAATATACCTTACGAGTTCCCTATCATTATATTGTATAACAATTCCTAACATAATTATTAAAAACCCAAGAAATCATAGTATTAACTGTAGCCAAACTGTTAAATGTAATTTGATGTTAGGTCTGTTTATTGAAATCAATCCAATTTAAAAGTATGATTATAATATTGTATCTAGACAGACAGAGAGTTAAACTCTATATTTTTGATACTATCTATACACATAATAAATTTGTAACCTATCAATGTCTGTACATGGAAGATAAATGAAAAATCCTAATAACGGCAGTCTGTATTAACACAATATAACCCAAAACAATTATTAATTATTTTTTTTCTGTTTGTCTGTGCGGTTGTGCATGATGAACTCAAAAACGGCTTAACATATTTGGATGAAATTTGGTATGGAGGTACCTGTATTTTTTTGTTTTGGTACCAAGAAGGATGACAAGACAAAAAGAAGAAAAATCTTAGTTCACAAATAGATAAATATTTAAAAGTTTAAAAAACTGTAACCCAGATACTGAAAAAGAAAATCAACTAAAAAGTAAAAAAACAAGGTTTTGATTCATTATAATCTTTAATTAAATTATCTTTAAAATATATTAAATATTCCTGTTTATTCAGTTATATAAAAGTTACTGGTGGTAGGTCTCTCATATGTGAGAGGCCGCCTGGGTAGGTACCACCGCAAAGTCTATTTCTCCCGCCAAACAGCAGTGTAAATGCACTGTTGTGTTCCGGTTTGAAGGACATTGTAGCCAGAGTAACTACTGGACATATCGAGACTTAACATCTTATGTCTCAGGATGGCGAGCGCAGTGGAATGCCAAGCAATGCCTTGTAACTCATGGTTTTGTTTGGTTTTGCTACTGTCCATGAGCGGTTGTATCGCTTACCATCAGGCGAATGGCAGGCTCGTCTCGTCATTCATAGCAATAAAAAAAAAAAAAAAAGTTTTTTAGCAGTAATATATTTTAAACTTTATAATTCAAAGCAAATATCATGGTTATGCTTAGTAGTCTGTGGTTATGCTGTGTCAATTTTAGGAGCAAACATTGTATTTTGTTAGACAAATAAATACGGACATGATTTCTATCAAGGATAAAAGTACATACGGCAAACTGTATTTGATTTTTATCAATGTTAACATTAAACTCACATAATTACTTAATATTGAGATGATAGCAATAGATGTGTTCCTTGTATCATTTTAGTTTACTCTATGTATACCTAATTGGGTTAAAGAGTTTAGATAAAAAAAAAAAGATATACAAACATAATATTGAGTTACAAAGAGATAAAAAAAAACCTATAAATGTAATTAAATGTTCCCCTAATCATGCATCATAATTTTGAAGACTATTTTGCTTAATAAAATATTTACAATAAGTATACTAAATAATACTTTACACAACAATACAATATAGTTATAGTACTCATTTTTTTAGTAAACTTTTTTAACACACAGGTTCAAACTGCATTAAATTGGTGTATGCTGTATAGTGTATACCATAATAATGGTTGTGTTTTCTCAGAAGTCTCTTTTTAATATTTACGCCTTTATCATGTGAATAAATGTTACTAAATGTCTAAAAGCTGCCAAGAGCAGCTACATAAGACAATAAAACATCGACCATTTTAATATGCATTTCCAGTAGTCAATATCACATAAAATATCATTATTTTATTCCTTTCTTCAATTTACATTCATTATATTAAAATATTTGTCATTTTCTTGCGATCCCGCGCGTACTGAACCACTTCGTTAATATGCTATAATGTACGTCGAAGGCTTCACTCGACCTAGTTTCTCGCCGAGTATTATTCTGAAGTGCGAGACAGATATTTATCACATGCCGTTCTTATACGGTTATATCTTGAAACTTAACCATGAAGGAGTTCTTAATAGCATAGTTCCTAGGTGAAATTTTCATTTTTCGATTAAGTATATTGCATAGTGATAAGGCTCGGTTTCCTCAGGTGTATTATTTTTTTTCACTTACACATTTATTTACTTCAGGTTTTAAATAAATCTGACCAGGAAAAAGTTTCTGATATTATTATTTTTTACTCGACTCCTAAGGGTCTTGGCTTGATGTCAAAAAATCGTATACTTTCTACGGAAATTATGGTATTAGGATCAAACATATTTTTTCTAAATTCATCGGAAATTCCAGGGAATTTGCGCGTTCTATTGTTAAATTTTTTGCATTTGTCTCTATTATCAACAGTTATGCACGTAAATTAAATAAAGTCCATAGATTTAATATGAATATTTCTCGTGATGAAGTTTACCAATAGTTTGGTGCAAAAACTGCTTCCAAATGATCGTCAAGTTACTCGAATATTTCAGTACTTAAAGTTCTCCATAAAAATGATTATGCATTTGTGATAGGTATTGGTATATACCGTATCTGGCGTGTTGAGCGACACTTGGGCATCACACATCGTAAAATGATACAGTGAAAGCATAATGCATTATCACGATGTCTCTGGAACCATCTATATACAGGTGTCCCAGAACTAGACGATAAACCGGTAAGCAGAGATAGACCAAGCTATGAGGGCACAGGAACAAAAAAAATATGTAGTCCTATCCCCGATAGTTTTTAAAATACAGCCTTTCTAGTAAAAATTAAAACAAATCTACCTTGAGCAATACTTCGTGACAGTATAACAAGTAGTTTGTATTATTTGGATTCACGTTTTGCGATGATCAATAGCTAAGCTTTAGAACTACATACCAAACTATATCAAAACAAGTCTACTTTTCAAGAAAATTTATCAAATTCCTCACGAAAGAAATTTTAAATTAATTATTGGTCAACTTTGACACCTCACGCTGTAAAAAAAATGTACTATACCACCCGTGGCAACTTTTATCAAAGTTGGCGCATTTTATCAAGATTATCAAATCCTACTGCACTTGGTATTTCTTTTGAGGATTTTCTTTCTATTAAGCTTGTAACTGAAAATAACCCAAGTTTTCAATAACCCTCCATATTAAATTTAATCATTGTTTTGCTCAGATGTTTAATTTTAACTCATATTATTACAAATTATACACAATAGAAGGTGAAAGAGGTTGACAACAAGAGTGCACAAAACAATCAAAGAAAATGCTGGAATTGTTTACCTTCGGCCCTGATTCACGCTCTACATCTTCTTATGAAAGACTTCCTTAATGATCTGGCACACTCATTTCTACTGATTTCATCTGCTGCCACGTTTATTCTATTTCTTACTTCATTCAAATTTCTTATGAGTGTTTGATATACTTTAGATTTTAAGCAACCCCAGGAAAAGTAATCCAATGGTATGGAGGTAGCTGACATTCTGTATTAACACTTAAGCTACTTTTTATCCGAAAAATTAGGTGTTCCTGTGGGATACGGAATTTATTCCGATATATTTGATTCCGATACTATTTTATACTCAAAGGGATGAGATGGGACTGGATTACATGCCTTGAGTGAAAATGAGACGGGACGGGCTGGATATAACGGGATGGGACGGGACGGGATGGGGAATTCCAAATAAAGTTAATCACGCAGACAAAGTTTGCGGGCAGAAGCTAGTACTACACATTTTCTTATGATTAGGAGCGATAACATATTTAAAAGAGCCACCTCTTGTAAACTATTCCACTAAACCTATACTATAAAAACATTATGTACTTTATTATAAACTAAATTAACGAAGGTCGAAATCTATTGCATACATTATTTTATTTCATTTTTTATTGCTATAGGTGGCACGATATCGCGCATGGAATCCAGCAGCCACTACGTCGAGTCCGTAGTGTGTAAAGAAAATGACCTCAAGGAGAACGAAATGAAAGTTTTTGACATTGGCGAAGACGGCAAAGTGTTGTTGGTGAAACAAAAAGGCGAGTTTAGCGCCGTGGGCACGAAATGCACGCATTACGGAGCTCCCTTAGTGAATGGTGCCCTTGGAGAGGGCAGGGTGCGGTGTCCGTGGCACGGCGCTTGCTTCAACCTCAAATCTGGGGATATTGAAGACTTCCCTGGATTCGACTCACTGCCGTGCTATCAAGTTACTGTTACGGAGAAGGGAGATGTGAAGGTACAGTGTACATTACAACTATTAATATTGATGTATGTACGTATTTCAGGCTTTTGTCTTCTGCGTGTCCTTATCACACATCTGTGTGAGTTGATACATTTTTTATGTTGCAAAAAGATTACCAGATTTCAAATATTTACTTAGTGATATAAAGACAGACTGTAAGCCAACCAAACTCGCCCTAATACTTTCTTGTGTAGTGTTGTATGTATTATGTAAATGGTATGCACCTCAGGCTTGGAAAGGCCAAACAAATCCAAGATTCACTCACAAATTTTACATCTGACCTGCATACACAGGTGAAACGATTCGCGGATCTCGTAATGTGTGTTACTGCTTACTGCTCGAGCTTTCTTTATCGAGACATTCAATTGAGCCTTTCTACAAACTAATATAATAAATCGCTGTGGTTATACAGTTTCCGTCGATCCGTTGTAGAATCGAGTAGAAACGATACAAATAGAGGCAACATGGCAATGAAATAATTTCTTCTAATCTATTTAGGTTATTGTTCAGCAGACCAGTTTTCTGAATTGGATTTTGTATTGTTTTTGAACATTATTTGCCGACATGTATGTGACTGTTGGGTGTATTTATTTTATTATTATTTACTTAAGATTAAGTTATTAGCATGTCTAAAAAAATAACAAGTAAAGTACGTCTGAGAAGTGAAACTAATTTCGAGTCTAGGCATGTATTTCTCACGGTCTGTGTTGACTAAGCAGTTTCTTTTTCATAATGAAGGTGTCTTGTCTGCGTAATATTGTCATTAGCACGTGACTAGAATAACTTTAATTTACATAATACAAAGTACCCAGTCATTACTTCATCTCTTTGTATGATTTATTTTTATGACTAAAATTTCACTGTGACAAGGCGATAAACAAACAGTTTTTGGCTATTTTCCAAAAAAAAAAAACCAACATATTTTGGTGATGTTTCTGACGTACAACTACGTATTGAATATACCATATTTAAAAATAAAGTTTTATGAAATACACTGTTCAATGCGTACGAGGTCGAGGATGCATTTGCGCCGATGGCATGCAAGTTATGTCACGATGTCTCCCTTCACCTTTACAACAACCATCAACTTTCAAAAAAGTATTATTTTATTTGCCGTGCGTCCCGCATCCAAAATGCATCGTAATTTGGTTGTTGAAGGATGTAACGAAAATCCAACTAAATTTCATTATCTGGCTCGACAAAGCTATTGCAACTGTTAGTAAGGGCAATGCAGGATTCAGGATAATATTAAATACCAACAATTATTATCTCTCGATATTTAACACAATAATTAAGTTGCTCTTAATTGCTCCTTCACGATGGAAAGACCAGGATAAAAGAACAGAGGAAACACGGGATTTTGCACTAACAGACATAATATAAGTTGGCGAACCTCTTGATTCGAGATAAAATGTAAATTATGAGTAGAAGGTAATCTATAGAGTATGAACTCTCTTAAAGACGGAGAGGGGAGTTAGAATACGTAATATACGAATATTGGGTTGAGATTATCTAAATACGTTGGAAGTGCACCCGTAAAAACGAGTATGTGACTAATGTGGAAGTGAGTAACGCGCTTACCTCATTTGTTTTACTTGTCGAGGTGAAACACGCCGTTTTATCAAGCCATGTCTAATTATTTCCTGCGAGTTTTAAAGTATATTACATTATGAATGTTTTAAACTCGTATTCAGTGTTATATGAGACGTCTTAAATGCTCGTGTTTACATGCGATTATGAAAATATTAATGCTTCGCAGAAATAATCTGATGCTTTAACCCTTAGCGTCCTTACAAGACTTTCCACTTGTATTTTTAAATGTTTCCTCTAAATAACCTCACATGTATTTCTACAGGTATTTAAAAGAATGACGTGATTACTGGCCGCAATTAATTACATAAAATAAATAATTTTTGAAACGTACCTATCTTTTTTGATATTATGTACAATGACAGTAGTATCCAACTTTGGAATCTTTTCTTATCGTAGTCGTAAATTAAATAAGTACTTATTATAAAGTGTTACAAAATTAGTTACTTTGTTTACGAAACAAAAAATCATCAGAATCTACCAGCTATTAAAAACATACAATATTTATTCCTCGGAGCGCAAACGATATAACCACGAACTGCAAGAATTATAAATAACATCCATAAATTAACGTACACCTACAATTCTGTAGAACGTATTTATTATGTTCGCATCCGTAGTACCTAATTTATAAGTTGTAATTCACGGCCTCAAATACTTAAGGTTGCATTACTGATCTACATTGCCGCCGGCTCATGCGGTATCTTAAAAGCAGTTGACCTTCGTTCACCTTGACCAACTAGACCTATAAGTACCTGGGTTATGGTTGCCATACTAATATATCATCCGTATAGACACCTGACATTACCCTCTAAAGTCTAAACCAACAGTTGTTGATAAGTATGGTACTTTTAAGTAGTCGAATGACTGACAGTTATTCGGTATTATCAAGAATCCAGCAGATACGTGAAAGTCACAGACAAGTTAAACAAGTTTATTTCATTAATATTCAGGAGGCATCACGAAAATACCTTATAATCAGGCAAAAACAGGTCAGTCAACAGCTGGCACCCCTGACCTACAGAGTACAGCAGAGCGACGTAAGCAACAAGTTTCAGACGGTGCGCCTTGCTGATGACTCAATATTGACCCTCTCTATCGGGCGTCAGACGACAAACTTGCGTTGTGCTTAACGTCAGCTAGGTTGCAAAACGCTATATCACCATTAACCTATTTTACATGGGACAGATTTTAAATATTAGATTTGTGATATAAACAAGCTTTGTCGTAGTAAAACGCCACCGATCTTCATACTTGGCAAATTATAAAAAAAATACATGTTCATGCACATAAGTCGTAAATAAAATGTTTAAAGGCATAGAACGTTTTGCAATATATACGATGATATAATAGTGATAATAAGAATTATAAGGCGTCACGAGCCTTTAATAATCTTACGTCGACTACGAACATTGTACGATTGCGGTCAAGCCTGTTTTGCAAGATACATTTATGGATACACTTAGTGCTAATTCGCACCCACCGTCTGTATTAGGGATGTAACGGAGGTAGTTTTATCGGAACCGAAATCGGAATCGGAGTTTTCAAATTTGACTTATCGGAATCGGAATCGAAATCGGAATCGGAATCGGAGGCAGGGTCAGTTTGTTTAAGGACAAATAAAACATGATTTATAGTCTTTTAAAACAATTATCTATAACCTAAATGTCGTGAGCGTAACAAATAATAACAACAAGTGAAAAAATAATTGATCATAGAGTGCACGTAGCGGAGGTCGGGGGATTCCCCGCGCGACATGTATGAACCTGTTCGGCACAGGCCGTCGCGCGCCGCTCACTTCGTTTCGTCCAACCTCCGATTAACCTCCGATATAAAAGTATCAGAACCGAAGTCGGAACCGAAAGTGTAATAATAATCGGAAGTTCCGACTTAACGGAACCGGAATCGAAGCTCCGTTACATCTCTAGTCTGTATACCAGTGTCGTTTGTGACCTTGTGCTTTGATTCGATCGAGGCAAACATTTTTTAGACATTCATTTGACACCGTCCGCTGCGCAGTTGGTTAGACGCCGGCTGCGAAACGAGAGGCCGCGAGTTCGATCCCTGCACCGAGGCAAATATTTGTCTGATCGGATATGGGTGTTTATGAGACCGATAAATCTCTTAAATTCTAATACCCACGACACAAGACTCTATCTTAGTGTAGGGTCAGGACTATGTATTGGACTGCTGGGTGTATTTATTTATTTAATTATTTTACTCTTATCCGTTTTGCACCCTTGACATACCCTATTTTAATAAGTGGTTGTCCCTGACTAAACTGTTTTAGAATCCTTTTAGTTACTCATGTTATTAAACGCTGTGTATTTTGCTTTTCCAGGTACGAGCAAAAATCAGCGACTTGAAATCAAACAAGCGTATCAAGGATATGGGACTAGTTTCCCCCTGTGATGGCTCCGTCGTAGTGATTGTCGGCGGCGGTCCCTCGGGCGCCACCTGCGCTGAAACTCTACGCAGCGAGGGATTCCAAGGCCGCATCGTCATGGTCGCCAAAGAACCTCACCTACCGTACGATAGAATCAAAGTATCCAAAATTGGTATGGTAACAGAAATCGAAAAACTCCAAGCCAGGTCTCAGGAATATTATAACGACGCCAATATCGAAATTCTGAAGGGTGTAGAAGCCACCAAGGTAGATACTAAGGACAGATTAGTTCATCTTAGTAACGGAAATAAACTTCACTACAGCGCCTTGTACCTTGCAACCGGCTCAAAACCCCGCGTGCCAAATATACCTGGCATAGACCTTAAAAATATCTTCACTGTGAGAAACTTTGAGGATGCCATTAACATCGTTAACACATTGGGCTCGGGCAAAGATAAAGACGTAGTTGTTCTTGGACAGAGCTTCATCGGACTCGAAATAGCCGCTTCAGGTAATGAAAAAGCGAAGTCCATGACCGTAGTCGGCAGAGATACCACACCACTCGGACATATATTTGGCAACGAAATTGGTGGCAGCCTAAAAAAGTTGTTTGAAGATAAGGGCGTTACGTTCCAGTTTGAAACCACGATAACAAAATGTAACGGTGAGAACGGTGTGATAAAATCGGTGGAGCTCACTAACGGAACCGTCCTGCCCGCAGATGTTCTTATTTTGGGTGTGGGGACGACATTTTACACTGACTTTTTGAACGATAGCGGTATCGCTCTCGAGGCTAATGGTGCGGTCACCGTGGACGATAAGTTGGAAACTAATGTGAAGCATGTTTTCGCCGGAGGTGATATCGCTCACGCGCCGGTGGCTGCGTTTGGGAACAAACAAATGAGCATAGGTCACGTAGGCTTGTCTCAGTACCACGGGAGAGTTGCGGCTCTCAACATATTAAGGAAAGAGACACCCTTGAAGACTGTCCCGTACTTCTGGACGCTGCTGTTCGGCAAGTCTATCCGTTACGCCGGATGCGGAAGGCCGGCCAGCTCAATGATTGACGGGAACATAGATGAGTTAAAGTTTGTAATCTTCTTTTTCGATGAATCTGATAAGGTGATATCTGTAGCATCTTGCATGCGCGACCCGGTAGTATCTCAATTCGCAGAGTTCCTGTACCAAGGCAAATCACTCTACAAGAAAGACTTGAAGGACGATCCTTTTGCCTGGACAAAGAATATTAATGAAGCTTCCTTTTAATATCGAATCTAATTTATACCTTTAAACGATCTAAGATTATACTTTAAATTAATAATTATTCCTTATTCACATAACAAACGCGATATCGGCCCATAACATTATTATAATACCAGTATTATTTTTATTCCTAATACCTTTCGCAGTCATTAGGTATACTGCAATACACAAGTCTCAAATGTAAGAATGTACTTAAACAGATACATATTCTCAAATATATTATACCTAGTTTATTACAATACATTTTATTTATGAATATTTATTTGCTTGTTATAAATATAACTTATAATATTGTGATTTATGTATGTCTTGGCCTTAAAGATATTAATGAATATGATTACAATATTCTAGTTGTGATAAAATATGTAACATTTGTCGTTCATATCCACGGTGTTTGAAATAAGTGTCTCACTAATAGTGTGCTAATAGCTAGTCTCAACGAAGTACTCATATTAAATTGCACCTAAATAAATATTGGCGTCTTCGTCGCGTTATAAATCATACGTCATCAGGGTAAACACATCACATACAACATTATTTGAATAAGTAGTTGTAAACCAAATCGGGACCGAAATATTGTGGATGGAGTACGAATAATATATTCAAATTTCATAATAATGTATTGCACGGCCCCATATTTTTTATATGAGGAATTTGGAACTTAAACGTTTTTAAAAACAGTTGTTTATTTGCAAATAGACTATAAGTCTTGTTTGTAATGTATGAAGTTGAGCACTTTTGTATTTATACTAGATCAAACATGCTATTGGATTATCTACACAAAGCAAATTCTTTTATTTGTCTTTATCAATAGTTTCAATCATTGTTTCTTTTCACATACATACTGCATACATGTATGCGCACATTACGCAAAAAAATATGTTATAAGGCTTAGAAAAATATTTATCGTGTTAGCACTTAGGTACCTAATATTGTTATAATCTCAGCAAGTATAAGTGTATATCATGAAAAATATATCTTAGTATGTAAACATCTATTTAATATAAAATTTTGAATTTAGCTAATTAACTGCTTAATTTATTTATTTTGTATCTACATTATTTTATTACAAACTAGTTTAACTAGGAACATGGTGGTTCACAAAAATGCCCATTATTCAATACATACAAGTTGTAAAAAGTACATACATAAACTCATGCCCATGTGCTACCAGTCAAAAATCAACTATCAATAATCTTATGAACCCTCTTTAATTAAAAGTTGCTTAAAAATGTACCTACATATAAATTAATTCCTTATTCAAACTCATTTTGCATTATCACAAATAAACTCGAAATATTTATATAGTGATGCTTTTTCTGTGATCAGTAGATGAACACAAATATTTGACCCAGCTAATGTTTTCCGGAAAACAAATGCTTAGCATTTATTTTGTTGATAGCATTTAATTTAACAAGGATATTAGGTAAAACATTTATAAATATACATATTATATTATATTTAGTGATATTTAAAGTTTTGTTCAAACTAGTAATAGGTGATTTAAGAAGTACAGTTTGTTTTTTTTTTAATCTTTGTAGTTGTTAAATTATTTATAATGTTAAATTATTCCACATTTTTGTTCTCAAAATTAGTTTACATATTTGAGTCCTATTTTTTATTTGTTATAATATAAATTTAATACAATAAGCACAACTGTTTTTATTACTAATATTTTTTTATTGTGTTAAATATAGCTCGGACTGTAAATGAATACAGTATTGTGATTATTTGATATTTATAATAAACAACATTGAACATAATGTTATGTGTAATAACTGAATAAATAAATATAAAGCAAACATGTTTTTTTACCTACTATTCATCCGAATATGACTAGGGCTAGTAACTAATCACTGGTAATATTTGTATGTTTCAAGGATTTAATAACAAAACAATATGAAAAAATAAATTGCATTAAGCTTATGATTTATTTGTATTAGAATGCGAAAACTACATGGTGCTCTTTCTGTTCTTTGGTCTCCTAATTTAAGAAATAATGAATCAACTGTCTGAAAAAATGTTAATTTATCAGCAAAATACTCCTCATATTTTACATATGATATTGTTCTCAGAACTTCAACAAGAATTTCAAAGGTATTGAAACTTTAAAATCGAATAACTTTTACTTATATTATTAATATTATGGCTTTCTCCACTCTCCTAAACTTTTGCCGTAACCATCAAGTTCCATATTGTATACCTAATTGTAACATCTTTATAAACATCTGGTATGCAGTATAGATATTTAGTAGCTAAGATTGATAGACCAAGAAAGTAAGACAGATTGACAACTGCATAAAATTATGGTTTCCTAACCCAAAATCAGTGTTAGTTAATAACTGGTTGACTCATGAGTGGTAACTAAGCTATCCACAATGTTCACCATCTTATTACACATGAGCCGCAATTATGAATACTTCATTACCTTGATGCCAATGTTTAAAATGTGAGAAGCTTACATTGGGGACTAATTAGTAATTATTGTGGCATCTTTAGTCTCATGATTAAAATAACTAGATAAGTTTTAAACATAGTTTAATTACTAAACAACTAATTTACAACATAATAAATAGTATTACAGGGCTCTAAAACTATTGACCATAATAATCTAGTCCCATTTTTCATCAACACGTAAATGCTGTAATCGTTCATACAAAGTAACATCTTTTTTGAAAATCCTCCTAGACCGGTCAACTAACTCTGCCATCCTCGCATCATTCTTTCCTAATGCTTTAGCATGGCCAAAACTCTCCGCCTGTGAATAAGTGAAAAGGATCAATGTAATACATATAGTATAGTGCAATACAACGTTATTGTGTACCTTAATACAATATATTATTTTAACACTTGGTGTATTTATTTACTTGCATGTAGGCCACGAATTTCAGAAGATATCATCGCTAATACAAAATGATTATGGTGCTTTTATAAACATACCTCAGAAAGATAAGGGAAACGTAAATAAAACATATTTTGTTCCTCAATAGCAAAATCTTGTTTCAAACTACGTAAATGTTTTGGTTCAACTTGCTTTACTAGACGTTCTTTGCCTCTAAATATGTGGCCATTAGGCATGCGATTACGCCGAAATAATGCTAATGTTATTTTCATGGTTAATTTGTTATTTAGATTTTATTTTCACTTAAAAATTATTTCAGATTTGTGAATTCTGAAGGTTTTTTGACATTGAATTTTTAGGTTATATTCTTGTTTTTTATGGGAAAGCAAAAGAATACCAAAACATACAGCCAAATCTGATGTTTTAAATATTTCTGTGTATCTATTACACCGAAACAGAATACATGAGCTGCAAGGACAGCACTCTGCCCTCGCCAGCTATTAGTTGTTACTAATTTTATACTATAATTCAATATTAAACAATATCGGCAATTCTATACATATATAACCGCATCTCATTCTTCTATTTACTCCTATAACTTGGAATATCTATAGTTAGTGTAGTCAATGATAAAATTTTATTTTTATATTTTTTTCTGCTTACCGAACCTAATCATACAAAAATCTTTAAAATTAGAAAAATATTTATTGTCTATATTAGTCGGTTGAATTTTGTCATAGACACAAAATATATTTTTGGTCGTCTCGGCTCTATAAATCTATGACAGAATGGCTGTCGGGCGAGCGTAGGGTAGTGTCGTATCTATCGTAAATAAATCGCGTGAAAATCAATTATTTTTAATGTAGTATAGCTAACAAACATTATAATTTTAGCTGTTAAGTATGGAAACGCGGGGCTGATGATTGTATAATTTTAGGAGCAGTCCATAAGATTGGTAAGTACATTTGTTGTGGAGTAATTATACTTTCGATGGTATTTGTGTTATGATGTTTCCCGTTAAATCATTTTATGATTTCAATGAGCGATATAAAGAAATAAATCACATTCAATCAATTAATACGGCGAATGGCTACTTTACGATACATTTGATTGTCATTACATTTCGGCATCCTTTCACTTTATTGTGTACACTATATTCGTGCTCTACTTACTATCAACTTGCTTTTTTTTAATTGTTCAAATCCCTAGATAGACGTAATAATTTAAAATCATATATTTTGTCCAAGTATATTTAACGAGATTTTTTGTTTTTGGTTATGGTTATCTTACCTATCTAACATTTTGACCTATATATGTATATAGAGGTGGAGGTTGTTTATTTGTAATCAAACAATCACAATTTATAATGTCTTTAAATTAATTAAATCTTAATAACAATCTTCATGTACCAATGCTATGTTTAGTTTTTATACACTTTGAAAAGGTAAATAACTTGAATATATGCACAGTTTAGCCCTTAGTAATGTGAGATGTGTCTTAAACCTTTTGTAGGTCAGTTCTACATGAAAAGTAATTTTATTATATTAATCATAATATGTTTTTGACCAAATATAGGTAAGATGTTTTGTTAATAGATACAGTGAGCCTATTTGTAACTTCTACATAGTCTAACAAAGTTTTTACTTACAATAGAAATCATTGCGAAATTGTTTTTGATTTGTTTTTAAAGTCAAGAGAGTTGATTATTTTAATCCAAGGAACACCACCAAACATTCTACGTGGAGCTTCCAATGCAAAGTTAAAGTATGTTTTATTCAACATATTTGTGTGTGTATATTTTTGTGTGTTTATTACCTATGTAGAGAAATATTTAATAGATTATTTGTATATATGATGCGAAAACAATATATGTGGCTTGTTACAGAAATTTGTTTGATAGTTCATACACATTTTGCCATGTGTAAGTTCCATGTTCATGGTAAAGTGTAATTTGAATGGTTGAGTGCTAATTTTTCACACTTTCCATGTAAATGGTGGGTTGCAATTGTGTTGTATGAATCTATATTCATATCATACACTGAAAGAAAGTCCATGAGTTGTTAAACAATAGTGTGCCAACTTTTAAACTTTCTTTTTTATATATTGAGAGTAAGGGATATAATAATAGTATCTTTTTAATTTGTATAAGATATACCGCAAGGTTCAATAGATTGGCCAGAATTTAACAAAAATAACAAGTTTTCATTCACAGTATGTTTCAATTACAAATATTTTCAATTTGTCTGTCAAGTTTACAAAACTTCATAGCTAAATGCATGCAACTTATGCACATCTCATAAGTAAATTAATTATAGTCAGTGCGGGGTCAGTGTCCTCTTGATATCCTTAATCAGTTGTGTTTACTGCACTGTGTACTTGTGATTGGATTAAATTAAGCTAATATGCATATTTGCATTGTTTTTCATTTTGTCTTTGAGTAAATATTTTGATAATTAACTATTATGATACATTTTTCCCGTTTTGTAGTCTAGTATGTTTCCTGTACACCTTGTTTCTGCAATGGTAAACAGAATTGTAAAACAAGGAAAAATTATTGCCAAAATATAGAAATAAAGTCGATAACTAAAGTATAATTGTTGTGTGATTATGTAAAATCAGATGGTAAGAATTAAGTAATATAAAAATTATAAATTGTAAATTGAAATACCAAAATATAGCACATTAATCATAGAAAATTATTACTTATTTAAAATTTTAGTGTCAGAAATGTGCAATTTCTAGCTACTAAAACAAAACATATGGATAAATTTTCCCATTCACAATGACCTAATCTTTTTTAATAACTGTAAATGAAAACAATCCAGCTCAGTTCAACATATGGTGTAGTAAGCTTGTGTCTTTAATAATTCTATATATTTTTGTTAGGCGTACTTCTTTTGACTCGCTTCAGTCTAAACTTTATTCATTGTTTAAGCCCCTACTCTTTTTATAATGTCAAAAATGTAGCAAAAATAATGATAAACTATTATTCAAAATCTTATTGCCCCCTATGGCATACAAATAATTATAATTGTATTGGAAAGTATGTATTGACATGGTAAGATAGAGCAGATTGTTCACACGTAACCAAAGACTTTGCCATGTATTATTTTACTATGAATCTCAAATGCTTACTATCCATCAACATAACTATTAATCATGCTGTGTCCGCACTCACATGATAGTAGTGAAACTTTCTTGCATGCTACAATCCTTGTTTTATTTTTATGATTTTGAACAATTGATTTGGTTTTTATATGTTGCAGTGCAACTATTTTATTTAATGTACTTTTTTTCATACAAGGTGAGATTGGGCATCTTAGTTATTTGAAATGTAATTAATAATATTTAAGCTGTAGCTTTTGTAAAGTACTTAAACCAATTTTGACAAAATCGTGGGCTTAATAACTGTATCAAAAAAGAAATATTCACACTACATTATTAAGTCACACGTAAAGTTTATACAAAAATACTTGTTTGATTTTTTTAAATGTTTTACACAAATTAACAAACCAGGAAAAATCCGATACATAAGAATAACACGACAAATTATAGATTAGTTTGATTGCCAATTATTTTATTAAAAAACCTCATTCACATTGAGTAATAAGGAACTCAATGTGTGAGTAGAGATATTACATCAGAAAGCAAAGTTATTATTAGCAGCTAGCTCTGCACACTGCAAATGTACCATAGATAAATTGGAACATCTGAAATTTGTTCATAATCTGCCATGCTAAATTAGAATACATTAGCAATGCGCAGGTTTATCAGACACGTTGACTCAGTCTTGAGCTTTAACACTTGTATAGTAGGTAAGGCCTGAATAATCTATCAGAGCCTATTTGCATTTTATCTATTGACTATTGTAATTTTGTACAAAGATGCGGACATATCAATTCTTATTTCCGCATAGGTCAGCGTGCCTACGCCCCTTCATTCTAGATAACAACAATCAATAATTAATATGCGAATGTATTAATATCGCATGGGTTAACTTTGCATGTATTCATATTTCATAGTAGGAGATATTGCGTACTTACAGTGGCGGCGCGGCGTTAGGGTAGGTCGGGGTTGGGCAGACGCCCAGAAAGCCAGATATGAAAAGAAGCCACACGCGTACTTTTTTTTTATGGATTTGCATGGCAGACGAAGCAATCTCATCCATGGCGTCGCATCCTAGCAATTTCGCCCTCGGGCACCGGAAGTTCTAAAATTGGCATTGCGTGCTTGAGAAACTAAAAAGTCCAATAATGCGTGCGTCAGCAAAGTCTTTTTCTCTATTCCTGAAAAATTTACTGCAGGAAAGTTACTGTTCGTAATATCAGTAAATAATTATAAGCCGCTGGTGATAACTTGAAGATTAGGTAAGAGCAGGTGGAGCAAATCAATGCAACTTTTTTTATTATCATTCTCATTAATAAACTGTCAGGTTTTATAGGCATTGTTAGAATTGCCTTAGTCTTGTCTGATTCAGTTTAGACTAGATGCATTTCAAGTATGGTGCATCCCACACTGTTTCCTTTAATTTGCGCTGTAGTCGCTCTATATTTAGTTAACAGCCTTTCAGCTACTCGTTCACTTGAAAGCGTCTAATTAAGATATTAAACTGAATAATATTGATCGTATGATATCAAGAGACGAGAGTAACAACTTGTTTATCAGATTAGAAATGTTCTATTGATACATACAGTACGTTAGATAGTTTATATGCGGTCACTGTGATTTTAATTCTCTAATTCAACCCCGTTCAGAAAGAATTTGCGATCAATAGGTACATAAAGATTTAAAAATGTCTCTTAGGAGACGTTTAGTATTTGTCAAGTGTTTAAAGACGACTGCTCACCACTTCCGGTGCAAATCGATAAGAATTTTTTACTCCTACGGCCCTTAAGACATGGTCACTTATCTTTTTGAATTTAACCATAACTCTACCAGCGCGACGTAACATCTAACTAGCGAACCCTCTCAGCAACAACTTGGCACTGATTGAACTTTTGATTTCTATTGCATGTAGTCCAAATTATATTTAAATGACAATCGTAAACAGTGATATTTATTTATCACTTGGAAATAGTCCGATCTCTCACGGTGCGTTTTCAGTGGTCATTCCTACCACGCATGACGCACGTTCGTGTTCTGGAATATTGGTGATAGGAACTTATGTTTGTGGAAAACCCTTCACATTGATTAGTGACCCTCTAGTGTGCCCCGTTTCGGGTTCAGCATATGTATCCGGTTTCGAGCATGCCTATTTACCATTCCGTGCGTTGTAATCGCTAAGTCAGTCCAGTACAGCAAAATGTACTCCCTGTTTCTAAAAAACAATTCTTCCACGGTACGCAGTGATTATTCTTTCCATTAGTATCGCTGAAGACCAAGGTGGCTGTATTCGCTTAATATGAGACGAGCCAACAAACTCATCTGGCCTACTGTAAACTCACGTTCAGCAGGAGTTTTACCCAAAACTATTACTAACACTAACATTCAGAAAGAGAGCATTCTCCCACCAGTGTATAATCTAAACATTATTATTAAACACAGATCGAGTTCCATTGACTTGTTATGAGATAAATTGCTGTCTGTTGTTGTAATGTTCAAATATCGGTCGACGTTAATGTCTGCCACTGATAGGTACCCATCGTCCTACTGAGTCTGATTCAGATAGTCTTGTGTCTCAACTCTAAGAACATTTGTATAGGTAAATATTCAATTAAAACCGGAAAATTGGGGAAACATGTGGTTTTCTTGAGATTGTTTGTATAAATCGTGACTGTTTAGTTCACAGAAAAAATGAAGTGTTTTTCACGTTCGTTAAAATCGTTGTCCAGTAAAATCAGTGGTTATTGATTTAAGATTAAACATTTCCGCGATGTTTTCGTGTTATAGTTTAACTTTAGCAGTGATTGGAACGACACACCATGCGCTTGATATTAACATGTTGACGACTTGAAAAGCTTTTTACAACTGGTACTTTGGTTGTTTATTTGGACATAAAAATCACGAGATGGTTGCATTTTTTTTAAGTTACAAAACCTAGATTGAGTAATTTATCATATTATGTCTATCCACTACAACTTTGCATACCATGACCATACTATTACCGTATTAGGCAAATATACGTACTCATTATATAAATTACTATGGACTGCTCTAAAGACCGTTCCGTCACGGGTCGTTTACATTTCATGGAAATTATACAGAGAATACTTTTGTATGATACGGTCATAGCACGGTTATGGTATGCTACGTTGTACAACACAGTCCCTAATAGTAACCGTACAGCATGTTTCGTTGTTTGATGGCATTTAATATGCTGTACGCTAATAGGAATACAAAGTGTTTACGAATCCGATAATTAAGGTAACGGAGTTTTAATAAACACTTGTGTTGGTGTCGTTGACTCGATGGTAATAATGCAGCTTTCCTCACTTTCTCGTCGTACTTATTGTTTTACAATCACAATACAAGTGATTTGGAAATTGTTAACTGTAAATGAAACGCTAGTTTAATGTTTGAAGCTATTTGTGTAATGCAGAACCTGAGAGTACTACGGTTTATGCAATAATCACATAATACATTACAAAAAATGGTTTAATTTGCATTTAAAACATATGGTTATTTTTTTCTATTTTTTTTTCAGTTGTTCTACATTTATTTTTGTCTTCATTATTATAATTTCAGCGTACATGTATCTACTGCTGAATATAGGTATCTTCTTGATCACACTACAATTATTGTTCTCTATCAAACCAGATTTGGTCCTGCATTCAACTTATTGAAATGTTCTCCTGAAACTTAGTGATTTTTTCCATAGCTATGTTATTTCATGTAATATATTAGATCATACATCTCGCAGTACTATTTGATATTTATATACCACTTTTAAACTTCGTGTATCCTTAGAGCTTCGAAGTGAAGTAGCCACAACCAATCGGTTTTAAATTCCAATGGATACTATATGATAGTGAACCTTAAACAAAACGTAAATAACCAATCTAAAAATTAATAGCCTAGTATACATACATACATAAACTCACGCCTTTTTCTCGGAAGGGGTTGGCAGAGGTTCTCCTGGTAACCTAATATTTAGGCGTTATTTTTATATCCTGATTTATATCCAGCACTAGTCTGCTATAGGCTGATGATAATCCTTCAAAAGCTTGAATGTAATGTTTTGTATACAGGGTGTTTCATCTGTTCTTTTGTCCACAGAGTCCTCAAAACAATTAGCTGCAAATACGCAACCATCAGCGGCCAGTGAAGCGGATCGCTCTGCAAGATGGCGCAGGTCGGAGCCAACATGGAGTATCAAGAGTACAAGTGGGCGTACTCAATCATGGACTCCTCCAAGTGAGTGCGCTTGTTGTCGTTTATCCTCATTTACTTTTATTGCCACACTAACTTCGCACTAATGTTGACTGGAATTGGCTTTTAGGAATTCTCTTAAAAGGACATTCGTCCAGTGGTTGTTTTTTATGTGGATTATTAAATGGGTAAATCAATAGATATTTAGGTTTTGTGTTGATTTCGAAATTATGTCGTGGAAAGTTCTCACTGATTCGAATTCGATCAGAGTATTTATTGCGTTATTATTAAAATACTTATATTTTTTCTATTCTTCCGTATGTTCCAGTCATTTTAGAACTAGTGGAGCAATTGTGGTTCTATCAAAGAAATTTTTAATAAACCAGGAATTCAGTGTCATATTTTGTGCTTGAAAGAGTTTTTTCGCAATTCATTTATTACAAAGAGATTTAACTGTATGATGTATAAATGGCACGTTTGCTGTTTACTATCGAAGTCGCTACATTACAAGCACGTGGCCCGCGGAAAAATGATGCACAGTTAACGCGACGTGTTGGAACTTACCACATCTTACAAACGACGTCGCCTGCGATCACAATGCCGGCATTTTTTACATTTGTGATGAAAGCCCCACAAGCTATTAAAGTAAGTCTAGTACCGTAATCAAAAAATTAATGAAGCACGGGTTATTGCGGAAGTGTCTGCAACCGACCAGCGTTGTGTAATTGTTGTTTCAAAACTGGGCAAAAAACACTATTTGCACTCTCAATCACTATTTTGTTTATTTGTAATAGTACAAAAGAAAATTTTGACTCGTTAAAATTGCGGATTTCTACTTAAGTAAATGTTTTGTTTTCAACGTTTTAAGATAATTTGAAAGAAAAAGGAGCCAGTTTATTCACTGTTTTTAATTATATTGATAAGACACTGACCCAGATTACAGTAAGCATATAACAACAGCATCGTACAACTAGCAATTTATGGGAGTGTGGAGTTACATAAGTGTCCCTTAGTAGCAGAGTTATAAATTATGATACTTAGCTCAGGTGTGCCATGTTGTGATGTATGATCAAGCAAGAATCTTTAACTCGTAATAACTAGAATTCCAGGGAGATTGAAAACTTTTTACTTTACGCCTGTCTATTTTTCATTCTAATGGTGTCTAAAGTCCAACATGTTTTGAGCGCCATTGTTTCTCTGTTCGTCTTTGCTCCCATGAATAGACAATAATTAATAATCGATTGTGAACATTGTCATCAATGGGAAAACGTATTTACCATTCGATGAGAAAATTGCGTAATTCTAATTATACTTGAACATAGTTAAAAATGTAATAAAATTGCAAACGCTTTGCATTATGAACATGAAGAAACAATAGTAAGAAAATGTTAGCTTAACGGCGACTAGAGAAACATAGGTGTCAATGATCTCGCCATAGAAATTGCTATCGGTTTGTATAGAGAAGTTTGTGCCGATACCGATAAGACCGATTAAACAATACAATTTTAAAGCACTTTCTTGTTTAATAATGATTGTTTGCAATGGAGAGTAGAATTGCGACCAGGTGAGGTGAAACGTAGGAACAATAATTCTACAATGCATTCTAGAAATACTTTACTGATATGCTTGTATGTATTAATGAAACACTAAATATACTCGTTGTTAGTTTCCAAATAACATTTGATTCTCATTTTACCTGTTACACAATTAAGAAACTAAAATTACCCTGATTGAAGGAAATAAACATAGATAGTACTGTATAAAACACATAAATTAGCCGCCAAGTTATCAGTATACAGTAATTGGCATTGTGCTGCCACTTGCAACTAATCCAACACCCGCAATGAATAGTATTATTCGACAATAGACCTAATATAATTACATTCTTTATTTATTAATAACTAGCGGCCCGACCCGGCTCCGCCCAGGTGCAGAAACACTTTTTGAAAATATTCTATCACCTATGTACATTAGGGATAATGTAGAATTCTAATGGTGAAAGATGTTTTCAAATCGGTCCAGCATTTTCAGAGCCTATATTCAATGCAAACAAACATTCAAATCTTTCCTCTTTATAATATTTGTTCAGACAATTGCAAATTGCTTGTAAACAGTCGGAAAAACTAGTATTTAAAAAATGAATAAGATAATTAATAATTTAAAATATAAAATGGAACAGTGGGAGCAAGAGTCTGGATACTTGCTACATCTGTCGTATACCCGTATCCTCACTCTATAACACATTTTGACAGCAATCTATACTACCAGATCTGTATGACATTTTATCTTATTTAATCAGAAACATTTGAACGGATTTATACAATTCTTTTGATTTCTGATTTCAAAAACATAATCTAAGACAAAAATAATTAAAAATTTCAGTAATCTACCTAATTGGCGCTTGATCAACAAGATTAGTCAACACAATCTGACATTTCGTTTATAATTGTAATTTTTATTAAAATGGTATACGTCACAGTGACTCATGTCGTGTTCCTAGATCAGTTTGTGTTCATCCGGTGTTAAGCAGACCACTATATTTTTTGCGACTGGTCAGAGAGAACTTATCTGGCATGTACACAATATGTTTTATTTACCTGTAAATAACCAAAATGTACACTTATTTACCTCAGAATTCCGTCCTCATAATAAGATAAGTCGTGTGTTATGAGTATCAGACTCTACAAGGTTTTCGAGTCTCATAACACCCAATAGTTCTTCGCGGCCTTTCCAACCAGCTTTTAAATAAACACCAGAAGCGGTCTCATGTAAATACACAAAACAACAAAGTAAATTACATCACAATACAAAGTAAACAGTTGGAAAATAAAAGAACATCCAGGCGGGCGGCTGATAATGATCCGGGTAACAAAGGTCACGGCGCACAGTGGGACGGATTTCGGGGCTCCCTCCCTTTTTTTACCTTTTTTCTCAAATCTAAGTATGAGGTATTATTGTTATTACCATAAAATTAACTAATATAAGAAATTTGAACCGATTCTTATCTCAAATATTAAAAAAAATGACTTTGAAGATTTTAAATGTATGAAAACGGATTTTGTTTTCGTCCTAACTTTTTTTTATATCAAGATGTAAAGCTGAAACTTTCAGGGATTATAACTTGGACTCACACCAAGCCACACAAGTTTTGACCTTGACCCCAACCGGTCCCGTTTAGGAGATATGGGGTAAGGAAATGTTTACATTTAGCCCGCATTTTGAAATGGGCTAATGTGTACTTTTTTTACCTTTTTTCGCAAATCCAAGTATGAGGTATTATTCTTATTACCATAACATTATCTAATATTAGAATTTTGAACCGGTTCTTATATCAAATATTAAAAAAAAATACTTTAAAGATTTTAAATTTATGAAAACGGATTTTGTTATCGTCCTAACTTTTTTTTATATCAAGATGTAAAGCTGAAACTTTTAGGGATTATAACTTGGACTCACACCAAGCCACACAAGTTTTGACCTTGACCCCAACCGGTCCCGTTTAGGAGATATGGGGTAAGGAAATGTTTACATTTAGCCCGCATTTTGAAATGGGCTAATGTGTTCTTTTTTTACCTTTTTTCGCAAATCCAAGTATGAGGTATTATTTTTATTATCATAACATTATCTAATATTAGAATTTTGAACCGGTTCTTATATCAAATATTTAAAAAAAATGACTAAGATTTTAAATTTATGAAAACGGATTTTGTTTTCGTCCTAACTTTTTTTATATCAAGATGTAAAGCTGAAACTTTCAGGGATTATAACTTGGACTCACACCAAGCCATACAAGTTTTGACCTTGACCCCGACCCGTCCCGTTTGGGAGATATAGGGTATTAAGGAAGAAATGGCTTCAGTAGAGAGAGAAATTGCTGCTCTACAGCCAACTTTGTTTGAAAATGTAAGCGTTAGTCACAAATTTCACATGACTATGATTGACGGCAAGATATCCTCGAAACTGACCGATACGTCTACGGCAACATGTGATATTTGCAAAGCAAATCCCACAGAGATGAATAATATCAACATACTTTCACAAAGAAGTCATCCCGTAGATATGCTTAAGTTTGGTTTATCTTCTCTCCATACACTTTAAGATGCATGGAATGCATATTGCACATAGCTTATCGCCTCGACTTTAAGAAATGGCAAGCTAAAGGTGACTTAAAACAACTATTGGCAAATAAGAAAAAAAGCAATCCAAGATCAATTTCGAGATGAAATAGGACTTCTCATAGATGTTGTGAAGCAAGGATCAGGGACCACCAATGATGGGAATACTGTAAGACATTTTTTTGCCAATCCCGAAACTACTTTGCGCATCGCAGGTGCTAGGTACTTTGTGCATCTACATACACAATTAATTAGCCAGTTTAAAGTCATCATCCAAGTAATTACATGTGGAGATTTTGTTAATGTCGAAAAATTCCGGCAATATTGTATTTCAACAGCTCATAAATACGTCGAGCTCTATTCATGGTATTACATGCCATCTACTGTGCATAAATTACTCATACATGGTGCAGATATCATTGAGTTCAATAACTTCATTCCAATAGGGAAACTTAAAATATTTCAGAACTTTCCACTCACGCAAAAACAGCAGAATTGCGACAAATGAGGACATTATCCATAATCTACTAATTTCATCTGACCCATATCTTTCCAGTTTCAGACCTAGGATAAGTCAACGTGATAATCAGCCACTTTCAGAGGAAGCCAAATTATTGTTAGAATTGTCTACTTCTAGTTCAGACTAGAAAGTGATGGCTTAAATAATGGATTTTACCTTTCCACGATAGAGTAATGTTTTTTTCAAACACCCTTTCAGCCACTATTGACATAAACTTTGTACAAAATATGATTATTTCAAACCAGACAACTAGTATAGGCTATGTATTTCTCGGTCAATCATTCTATTCTATAATTTTCATATTCCTGAAATTTTTGATTTGTATGTACCTTTTGAATGGAATTCTTCAAGGTTAAGGTCAAAAGTAATAATTTAGGGCCTGAAGCTAACGTGTTACAAAAACTCCTGTTATTTTGGATAGCAAATTTCAGATATAAGCCAGTTACGAGAGCCCATATCCATGTAACAACATACTCAGAAAATGCACTTTTTAATTATTCATATCTGTGGAACGGTGTCGTTCAAGGTCAAGGTTATGAGTTGCATGTGTTTTTTAGATATCATATGATACTATAACATAGACAAATGTAAGAATTTAAGTTATTTAAACACATTAAGTCCGTGTCAAAATGCGGGCTAAATGTGCACATTTCCTTACCCCATATCTCCCAAACGGGACGGGTTGGGGTCGAGGTCAAAACTTGTATGGCTTGGTGTGAGTCCAAGTTATAATCCCTGAAAGTTTCAGCTTTACATCTTGATATAAAAAAAAAGTTAGGACGATAACAAAATCCGTTCTCATAAATTTAAAATATTTAAAGTCATTTTTTTAAATATTTGATATAAGAACCGGTTCAAAATTCTAATATTAGATAATGTTATGGTAATAAAAATAATACCTCATACTAGGATTTGCGAAAAAAGGTAAAAAAAGAACACATTAGCCCATTTCAAAATGCGGGCTAAATGTAAACATTTCCTTACCCCATAATATCTCCTAAACGGGACCGGTTGGGGTCGAGGTCAAAACTTGTATGGCTTGGTGTGAGTCCAAGTTATAATCCCTGAAAGTTTCAGCTTTACATCTTGATATAAAAAAAAGTTAGAACGAAAACAAAATCCGTTTTCATAAATTTAAAATATTTAAAGTCATTTTTTTTAATATTTGATATAAGAACCGGTTCAAAATTCTAATATTAGATAATGTTATGGTAATAAAAATAATACCTCATACTTGGATTTGCGAAAAAAGGTAAAAAAAGAACACATTAGCCCATTTCAAAATGCGGGCTAAATGTAAACATTTCCTTACCCCATAATATCTCCTAAACGGGACCGGTTGGGGTCGAGGTCAAAACTTGTATGGCTTGGTGTGAGTCCAAGCTATAATCCCTGAAAGTTTCAGCTTTACATCTTGATATAAAAAAAAGTTAGAACGAAAACAAAATCCGTTTTCATAAATTTAAAATATTTAAAGTCATTTTTTTTAATATTTGATATAAGAACCGGTTCAAAATTCTAATATTAGATAATGTTATGGTAATAAAAATAATACCTCATGCTTGGATTTGCGAAAAAAGGTAAAAAAAGAACACATTAGCCCATTTCAAAATGCGGGCTAAATGTAAACATTTCCTTACCCCATAATATCTCCTAAACGGGACCGGTTGGGGTCGAGGTCAAAACTTGTATGGCTTGGTGTGAGTCCAAGTTATAATCCCTGAAAGTTTCAGCTTTACATCTTGATATAAAAAAAAGTTAGGAAGATAACAAAATCCGTTTTCATAAATTTAAAATCTTTAAAGTAATTTTTTTTAATATTTTATATAAGAACCGGTTCAAAATTCTAATATTAGATAATTTTATGGTAATAAGAATAATACTTCATACTTGGATTTGCGAAAAAAGGTAAAAAAAGAACACATTAGCCCATTTCAAAATGCGGGCTAAATGTAAACATTTCCTTACCCTATATCTCCTAAACGGGACCGGTTGGGGTCAAGGTCAAAACTTGTATGGCTTGGTGTAAGTCCAAGTTATAATTCCTGAAAGTTTCAGCTTTACATCTTGATATAAAAAAAAGTTAGGACGAAAACAAAATCCGTTTTCATACATTTAAAATCTTCAAAGTCATTTTTTTTAATATTTGAGATAAGAATCGGTTCAAATTTCTTATATTAGTTAATTTTATGGTAATAACAATAATACCTCATACTTAGATTTGAGAAAAAAGGTAAAAAAAAATTGAAAAATCCTATGAAAGGGAGCCCCGAAATCCGTCCCACTGTGCGGCGCGGCGCTCAGTTTCAGCTCCGTCCCGTTCGGGGATAGAAACGATGCTTTTTACCAACATAATTGTATGCTAAACACCTCACAACCAAGTATGCAAATATAAAAACGTCAATTGTTAATACATGGCCGTTCAATTAGTGACGCGAACCCGCGTGGAGACAGAAATAACGTTGGGTCAACGGTATTTTATACTTCGATGGTAAAGTCATACATGACCAAAGGGTACAAATCAAGTTAGATAATTTATAGCTTGTCATAAGACGTGTTTATAAAAAACTGAAATGTGGCGTCACTTTTCATTGCACGGAAGCAAATTTCGAAGCTGCGAGATGATCAATCGTCATAACTACGTTAGTTATTAGTTTTATATTCTAATACACGGGCATTCTAATCTAAATACTTAAATTGAGTCCTATTCAGGACGTCAAAAGCGAAAATAGTCTTTATTCATCCACTGATGCAGCAACACTAACAATGTTCAATTACTAAACCGATGTCTGCCCTCAAATTAAGCCCTGACAGACGTTGATTGTACAATGTAAGTTACATAGGGAAATGGCTAATTGTCTAGCTGACCTAGTGGATGCGTCGGCTCTGTCAATAACGGCTTATATAAAATCGGAAGCAACATACGTGGGAACGCACCCGATACAATTCGTAATATGCACTTTTGATTAATTTGCTTTGACGTTTTGTGCACGTGGATGATAACTACGAGGATGGTTATTTTGTGGAAGGTTGCATTGCGATTTAAACAAAGTATCGCCAGATAAGAGGTGGTTGTGTCTTTTTAATCGACACAATTATTCCGGCCAATTTGATTGCAAAGTGTATCTCACACCTTACACACTGCTAATCATCTCTCAATGATAATAACGAACCAAAGAAACAGGCAGACTTTTAAGTACAAAATATACCATTCTATGAAAGCGTCTGGGCATATTGCCACGTCAAACCTAATTAATGTTTCGTAATTATTAAATTTGTCTCAAAGATTTCTAATGTAGAAATAGACATATAAATGCTATGTTTATAAATAGAGCTGATACTCATTGCGCCCGGAACCGCACCCCACATTAGAACTGTTATGAAATAGGAAATGTTGCAACAAAAATCAAAACACACGATGTGCCATTTCAAAGAAAAACGTTTACCTAGCATAATTTAACTTGCCGAGTACGTTTTAGGATATGTGTGGCAATATCTGCCTTCTGTGGAAATGTTGTAACTAAACCATAACCGTAATAAACACATTTGCGATTGGTAACACATCTATAGAAATAGTTGGAAAAAATGAGTTGTAATTTGTAAATCAACTTGTCATCATTTGCTATGGTACGGATTTTTCGATTCCCATTTGTTGCTGTTATCTCCTTGCATTTCCTCTATAATCAGATAGAGGTTGTAGCAAAATGATCATTTTAGAAAATTATGAGTATATTAACTTAGTTAAGAAAAATCCTAAATTTTGTTAAATAAAAGATAACCAAAATTCATAACATCTAAGAGTGCTTGCGATAATTTCCGAGGTATGCAACGTATACGAAATACATTAGGCCGGTGTGTTTGACTACAAGAACTATAACTCCGAAAGTTTCGATATCAAGCAGACAGACAGTCGTATATTATAAGTGTTGAATCGTTCTGCAACATGGCAAAACATTCATACTCGCCCTAATGTTTATAGTGAAATTCGGGCAAGGAGAAGCAAAGAAAGCCCATAACCAAAACTACATATATACTATAATACATATTTTATGGCTCATTGTGTGCTCAAGTGTTTGATATTTTCAAGTCATCTATCTTAACAATTACATGGTCCGAAATGTTAAATGTGTTTATATTGACACTCTCCCAAGGTGTCCGGTAATACAGCGGATGCGGTTAGAAACCATAGAGTTTTTAGACGTTTTTGTTACTGTAAACTACTTAAAAAATCTAGGCGCAAAGTGAAAGTTTAGTGTTGATTTAAGTGTCACTTTAAAAAAGGTCTGTTAAATAATGGTAGGAAATCCTTAGCATTTCATATAACTTGCGTCTAAGTGTTGCGATCACCGACAATTTATCATTCAAGTACATATTATGGATTTCTTGGTAAACATAAATTAGTGCATGTCAAACAGATGCGATTTTAACGAGCTTTATCTTTACATCGCTTACTTGTCGTTTCGAATATTTAAAAGTAATCTAAAATAAGTCGTTTTGATGTTAGAACATGATCCTATTTTGTTTTATCAAATAATGTACAGAAAATACATAATCAGGTTGTGATACGTAAATTACTTGCGCTAATTGCAATTAATTGATTTTATCTACTTCAGCGGCATGGCTCTTAAACTTGAGTGACACTTATTTTATTTAATCTCTATATATCTTGTCATTTAATTGCATTATTGTGGTAATTAATGTTTATGCCTTTAATAGATGTAGTGTTAATACACTACATAACAATTTTTAGAAGTTCTTGGTTTCATTAGTTAGTACTTGAGATATGCCTTTTTAGATTCGTTGAGAATAGTATTGTCATGAGATTTAAACTGAAAGCAAAGGACCTATTATTTGCTAAAAATGGGGACTATTTTTCATCAGAACGATCACCAACCATTTGAAAATTACACTTGTTAATCCGCTTTAGAATGATTATCTTTTTTAAAATTGTAGTACTGTGAGCTCCCGTCAAGTCCTCATCGTCGAATCTGCATTGTCTCAACACAGGGCATAAAACCTAAGTTTTGTCACAGCATGTTTCTTGTGTCCCAAAAATTTTAATAACAGATTATGTTGTTCTGTTTCACTGACATTGTAAAAAAAGTCGGAACACGTCATTCTGTCGCTATTCTACACAACTTAGAAGCTCTTGGACAGATCGGTATCATCATCATAACGGGCTGATGATGATGATACCGATCTGTCCAAGAGCTTCTAAAACTTCTTTATGTAAAAGAAAATCCTATTGCGAAAAGTAAATAAATAAAAATATGTGTTTGCCGAATGGTGGTCGAATGTAGTTAATTGTGAGAGTCTTGAGCAGCGAGCACCGAGCTATTACATTTCATTAGTGAGATCTCCGCGCCGCTGGACGGCACTTCATTTAATTAGGCTCGGGTCAATAGGGTACACTTTATGCGTCGCCTGTATTATCTATTGTTATTTTGGTTACCTAAATTCAACGGGTTGAGTGTCTGCCGAGATTACTTCTTTTGTTTATTGTTAAAAATTTAATGTCCAATAATATAATATAAAATTGTCTTTTTTTGACATGGATTTCATAAAAAGATTAATTATCGCATCTATCATCTCGTAGAAAAAATACAAAAATATTGGTATTTATCTTCTCTATAATAACAAATATAAAAGTAAGTAGCGCAACTAAGTATGTAATACATAAATGTTTAATTCCCGATATTCTGCGAAATCTAAAATGCAGTGTCGGAAATTATCAATTAATGCCATCAATTTACACAAATTAATGTTACGAACTTCCTAGAAATTATTAAGAGCGTACGTTGGAAAATAAACTACGTAACATGCGTTTGTTTTGTATATAACATAGAACGCTGCCAGTGCCAACAAGAAACAAATGATTTAGTAATTCAACGAAATAAATCTAAATGTGTGTCATTGTGTCCAAGCATAGAAACCGAAATAAAATAAAATCAAACAAAGGTGAGAACGGTTTCTGAAACTACTGTTAACGTAGTTATTTTTACATAGTTTGTAGTTTAACCACTGCATTTTATTTTTTCTGCATAATTATTATATCGATGTGTATCTTGCGCTGATTAATTCCAAGGAGAAAGCGTGGTGTCGTTTTACCGATCCCGCTCTGCCATCCTCGGGTCAAGCAATTGCTATGTTAGTCACGGTCGTACTTTTAGCGACGGCAAAAAAAAAAACAATACCAAATGTTGGTCCAGCTGTGGAATCGCACCTGTCGCCACGATGCCTTTCTGTGTCATTTGAACAAAGCGGTTATGGTGCTCCGGTTTTAAAGTAAGCAAATTATGTAAATGCTTTGTGTAGTAAAACATTAGCTGTATCTGTTTAATGTGGATTTTTAGGTTCCTGTTAATGCAACGAACACATTACATATGTGAAAATACATATACTTATCGTACGAATAATTGTTATTTTGTAACATATTTCGCTGTTACAGAGTGGAAATTAGTTTTGAAGTGAGCAATCTTACACAGGTGATGCAAAGAATGGACTATAAAACACGTAAAATGTACTAGATTTTATTCATATTGTTATCGAGTGCAAATATGTAGTTCCAAAAATATAGCATTTCGCTGTTTTTGGTATACTCAATGGCCTATGAATAAAATGTTAAATGGGCGAATCTTCAACGCAATGAGACATTTATTTAATTGTTATTGTTATGTAACCTTAAATTGTACTTTGTCCAGCCCTCTTCCCATTATTTTTTGTTTTAACTAATTCAATGTGCCTCAACTGCTTACCATAATTGATAATAGACAATTAATTAGGGCCTCAATTTTTTACGGTATTATCTATTACAATCGGAGAGTACAAGCGGCCATACAGTTCTTCGAAAATAACCCCATTTCTGTACAAACCCGGCCCTTTCTATAGTATACGCTAGTCGCTGACTACGGGATGCGGGGGAGTCGGGACTGTGCCCGTGCGTAAAAGTCATTGACCCGCGCAAAGACGTAAAATAAAAAGGTCGAGCAAATTTTCAGCGCAATGGTATCCACACGTTGTGCAACTTTTTGTGGAAATATTTTATTAAAGTTTTCTTTGTTATTTATCTGTTTATTTGTATGCATATTTGGATTGGTCAAATATAAGTTATGACTGCCAGGTGTTAAATAAAATGACATATACTAAGTTGACAGCAATTAGATCATTTTAATGTTGTCTAGATCATAAACTTTTATTTCCGAGTATAGACATTCTCAGATTTTCATTTCGAGAGCATCCATAATCAAAAGTTCGAAATGGCGGCCACAATTTTTTGTTATAAACCCCTTCACCTATAATAATAAATATTGTCGTTGTTCGCAGGGTGTCTGCGTGCCTGATCTCGATGCTGCTGATCGTGTACGGCAGCTTCCGCTCGCTGAACATGGAGCGGGAGGCGCGCGAGCGGGCCGAGAGGGAGAGAGAAGCCTCGCTGCTGGGCGGCAAGCCTGTCACGCCCTCCTCTTCTAATAACAGTAAGTATTATTATACTATATTGACTAGGACATCGTGAGAAGTCATCGAGTGGTCGAACGTCAATGTTTAAGGGCTGCGGATCCGCTAAGGCATAGGTCAGGCAATCAATTTGCATGAATTCGACTGTTTTGAAACTCTCATGTGGGTTGTTGTCTGGGACCTAAAGTACTTGATATAGGTTCACCTCTTTATTAATCAGGATGGGTAAAAGAAATAGGCTGGGCAAATTGCAGGTGGTATTGCAGATGGCATCCGTGTTTAACTTCTTAAAGTATATAGTACAAAGAAGCAATTAATTTGATTGCTCGCGTTATAATAATATTTAAAAAAATGCTTTCCATGTTTTGGTTGGACATGAGATATAAGATATAATTTGAAAGAACCTGCACATTTCAATTTACAATTATTTTTTCCTTCACCTCATATACCTCAACACATCTTCTTTTCATGATAATACACACGACTAAATAATAATAACAATAGAAGCATGCAAGCAGGACAGCGACAGTTTACAATTTTAACAGAAATCCCAAATAGGAAATTCTAAGAAGTGTCTTATGTATGTAAAAATAAATGAACCAGCCTGACCTTGTGATTAGAAATATGTACCAATACAAACAGCGACAAACTCACAGCACGCATCGCCTTTCTGGTAAAGTAAATACTTCAGTGTCTTACGTATACGATGTTGAACGATAGCGGACAGCCTCATATCGCCTCGGTGCGAACCATACAAGGATAAACGCATTGCAACTTATTGCTTGCTTTCATTGCGTAATTGTTTAATAACATCGCCCTGCATTAATCGCAGTTTTATTGATATTATCGTACTTTTTTCTGTGGTCTATTTTTATTCTGGCACGAAAAAGTGACAACAATATTAAGTGTAGACTACCTCGGTGGCGTAGTTGTACTACGATACGGTTACAAAGCAGAGGTCGCGGGTTCGAATCCCGGGTCGGGAAAAGTGGTGTTGGGTTTTTATATTCATTATCAGCCTGGAGTCAGGAATTTGCGCCCAATTTGGCGATAGGCTCGCCCCCTATCACATCGTGGGACAGAACATACATGGCGAAATGTGGATGTCTTGGTGGTGCCTCTGCCTACCCCTTTTGGGATAATGGCGTGAGTTTATGTATGTATGTTAAGTGCAGTATCCACTGATGTGAGATGGTTCTCTCTCCGGAGGACAGTTATGTCGGTCTCATTGTAACCGGTTATGCACAGGATGAACCCGAAATGTGACACGCTTACTTGGGTCACTATGATGGGCTGTTGAGTCTTGACTACGGTGTGATGGTGGTTATATGCGGCCGGATACGTATCTCCTATCGTCTGCAAAGGATACAAGAACAATTTAAAAAAACGGGACAGTTGTATTTCTGAATTTACCAAACTAATATTGATACAGCGTTTGGTTGGAAATAGTTATGACAAATAGCTTAGATATTAGTGGACCAATAAAGATGGTTAGTTTTTCTATTTGATCCCATTGAAATTAGCGACAATATGATAACGTATTCTAGAGAGAAAACTTATCGAATAAATTAACACAATGAGAGTAAGATTTATTAATTAAGTATTGCGCATAAAAAAGAATAGAGACTGTAGATTGCCTATCAGTTTTAAAGTAGGTACTAGGTACCACGAATTAAATTATATAAAAATAATAATAAATGGTACCTGTAAAGAACAGTAATAAAACGATTCATTTTCAACAAGTTCAAAATAATATTGAAATTATTGAAAGATAACGATAAAACTTATCACCTTCGTGAATGTTATTGGTTATACTTGAAGTCAGTGTCGATTAACATCGTCAAGTACATATATATTTATGTTATATATTTATATGTACTATTACTACGAAACATCTTACACCACTTAAAAGTTTTATTGTTTTTTTTATTTTTTAATAGTATTTTAAAGTCTTTGCAACAATATTGTGCCTTTAAAACAATTTACAATGATTATGAAAACAATCTGAAAATACTAACTCCATAACTGACGGCCCAAATTAATAAGCCATCCTAATCGCTATCTAAGTATAGCACCTAAAATAAACCAATTGTATCAAAGACTAAGTACAAACGCCCACATTTGAGTTATTCTGATTGGTTTACATCCTTTTTTTAATCCTTGGATAGCGGTTAATATCGCTTATTGAGT
Source organism: Deilephila porcellus (assembly GCA_905220455.2). Classification (NCBI taxonomy): domain Eukaryota; kingdom Metazoa; phylum Arthropoda; class Insecta; order Lepidoptera; family Sphingidae; genus Deilephila; species Deilephila porcellus. The sequence continues at coordinate 4,034,995 of LR999991.1, read as the reverse complement.
TCGGCTCCTTTTGTTGTATGGAATTATGAACCTCATATAAATTCGCACCTATGTATTTTTCGTGTAGTTGGAGACCGATTCTACTTTATAGAGCGTGAAATTGTATGAAATAGTATCTCCTAAACATCAAACATATCGTCTTGGTTTCTTAAAATGTCATTCAAACTCTCGACTAAATTCGTATCTTAAGTAATCATGTGATAACGTAAATATATTTATTTTGCTGTCACAACTTTGTGTATTTTACATAAAAATATAAATATTTGATTTGGCTAAGCGTTTAGCATGTGTAAAGTACATCCATCGCTCACTAGTCAATAGTATCTACACGAAACGTTGTGTAACTGCAAACATGACTTACAACTGGTATCGATGTTTTATTTACAAATATTACAGTGATAAAAGTTGCGTTTTTTGTATTTCGTCATCGATGTTTTTATCGCATAATACATAAATATAGCCGAAATTACAAACCTAAAAGTCTAAAGCTTCATATATATATTTTTTTGTAAGATATTAGTTTCTGTCCGGAAATTGACCACCGTTCGAAATGGTGAAAAACCCATCGAAGTGAATACCAATGTGTCGTCTTTTGGGTTCTTTCCTTTTTTTAACCGTTTTCTAGCTGTCCGGTATAGTTCTGAATAATGTATTCAGATTGTACTGCACTCAGCATCATGTCCATTATAGTCACTTTTTTAAAACTATCTTCTTTAATGGTTAGGTAACTGCTTTGTTCCAGATGTACAAACACTAAACACAATGCAGGCGCTATGCTTCCCGCTGGGCTCCTCGGTGGCGCTGCTCATCATGTTCTTCTTCTTCGACTCTATGCAGACCCTGGTCGCCATATGCACTGCTAGTAAGTCTAGAAATATTTTTTTTCACCCACCTTTGCAACTTTTATTTACCAGGATCAACTGTGGCTGAGCATTGACACAAAGTCCTACTCTAAAGACAATAGCTTGTCTTTTACTTATTACTAATATTCGTCATATTCTTATATCAACATAACCTTGTAACCTTTGCCCTTTCAGTAATAGCGTGTGCGGCGCTGGCGTTCCTGCTGACGCCGCTGTGCCAGTACGTGGCGGGCAGCGCCGGGCTGGGCTCGAGCCGCAGCGTGGTGTGCGGGCGCTACTCCGCGCCCGAGCTGGCCGCCGCGCTGCTCGCCGCCGCCATCGTGGCCGTGTGGGTGCTCACCGGACACTGGCTGCTCATGGACGGTGCGTGCTAGTACTGTACAGTAGTGTGAGCTGCCAGCAGACCAAGCCAAGGAGCCTCGCGTCTCGCGAGTCAAGCAGCAGGGATCTCCGTTTGAGCTATCATCACGCTTAGTTGATATCCGTCCAGCACTAGATTGCAACTCTAAATAACAACTCATTATATTACAATTCTCTTTTGACCCAACCTTCGATATATCATAATATTCTATTTTCACCTTGCAGCCATGGGCATGGGTCTGTGCGTGACGTTCATTGCGCTGATCCGGCTGCCGTCGCTGAAGGTGTCCACGCTGCTACTCACCGGGCTGCTGCTCTATGACGTCTTCTGGGTCTTCTTCTCATCGTACATATTCACCACCAATGTCATGGTCAAAGTCGCCACTAGGTGAGGAATGATTGTGCTGTACCAGTTATTGTAATATTATCTGATTGAGGCAAGAACATCTTTGTCTTGACAGATAACATCAAATCGTAATTGACCACATACAAACAGCTAGGCTTTGACATTAAGAAAATTGCTATAATAAATTTAACTTATTTTTTAACACGAAATATAATATTTTCTTATAATACGTTTCTTCTTTGTTGCTAATTTTTTTTAACCCTGGTTAGACATTTCTTCATAATACAATTCTAGCCTGTCTATTAAAACTCCAATATCGTGGGAGTATTGTAGGATCAGTATAAGTCAATGTTATTTGTCGTTCAGGCCGGCAGAGAACCCGATGAACGTGGTGGCTCGTCGGCTGCAGCTGGGCGGCGCCATGCGGGACGCGCCCAAGCTGTCCCTCCCCGCCAAGCTCGTGTTCCCCTCCATGCATCACCAGGGACACTTCTCCATGCTCGGTTAGCACACACTAGTTACTAGCAAAATATTTTGTAAATATTTTTAAAATGGACAATAATTTATTTCCAACTCCTCCTATTAATTTAACTTTTTGATTGATTTCGTTGCGGGTTAAAGACAAGTTAGACATTCCCGGAGACTCGCTGAGCTTCAATGCTCAGTCTCATTAAAATGCGTGCCACTGTTGATCCTGGCTTACAGGAGTTGCAGTGGCGGATGTGAGGGCGGGACAGTCTCCAAATATTTTTAAAAACCTGGACTGTATGGCCTAACCCCTCTGAATCGTACTCTCGATTGTAGAGTAGGCGTATGATGTATATGGCTGCAGTGGGACGTACCTGGGCTGATACAGATACAAATGCAAATACTTAAAAAAGAAAAGCCAATACAAAGTACAATATTCAACAATAGCGAAGATATTAACAGGGATTAACACTTAACATGGTAGACACTGAAATCATAACAAGCACCATAGCTTAACAAAGGTCAAAGTTTTTTGGTAAGCCTCTAACAACAATTATCAGAAAATAAATTTATAAGATGATTTTTTCTAGGATATCCAGTACCCAATTGAGTTTGTTGTTTTCAGGGTACTTTATAGAAATGATGTAGTAAACATCAAACAATAATTTGACAATGTTTGTTCCAGGTCTGGGCGATATAGTGATGCCAGGACTACTATTATGCTTCGTGCTGCGCTATGACGCGTACAAGAAGGCTACTCTCGTGTGCCAAATGGGTCAAGTGCCAGGCCCTAGATCAATGGTCAGTTTATACTTTAAATACAATACTAATAATAATACATTAAATAAATAAATACATTTTATAGGTTTGTGGAAGTTCAAATATGCTAGAACAGTTTTTATTGCACATCTATGTGGTGGATGGACACCCAGACTATTTAACGAAGGATGCAGTCTGCCACCAGGATTGTGGAATTGCGTTGGAAATTCTTGGGGGTGGCCCATATTCAGCTGATGGTTTTCTGCGGCATATGATAAGGAATGTCATTTTCTATTCATTATCAGCCCGGAGTCAGGAATTAGTGCCCGATATGGCGATAGGCTCGCCCCCTATCACATCGTGGGACGGAACATGCAAGGCGAAATGTGGGTGTCCTAGTGGCGCCTCTGCCTACCCCTTCGGGGATGAAGGCGTGAGTTTATGTATGTATGTATATTATACAGACATGATGTTAAATAAGATGTATGTGTGTGCAGAGTTCCCGGCTGACGTACTTCCACTGCTCGCTGCTGGGCTACTTCCTGGGCCTGCTCACGGCCACGGTGTCGGCCGAGGTGTTCAAGGCGGCGCAGCCCGCGCTGCTCTACCTCGTGCCCTTCACCCTGCTGCCGCTCCTCACCATGGCCTACGTCAAGGTACCCACGCCCTCTGCTGCCCTCCACTGCACTGCTGCTACTTCACGCTGTAGTAGTACCCTCATAAAACTGAAAGCAAGGAATAAACGCATAGAATATTAACTACTGGTACCTGCTTGCTGTATGGGTAGCCTCGGGTACACTGTTTCTACCTTCATGCTCGAGAGGTTCCTTCGTACTACCTGAGCCTAACTATTCTGTTTGATGGTCAACTTTGGTTAGACAGAATTAAATGTTCTTCTTTGCAAAATATGAGAGATCTGCTTGTGAATTCTTAATAAAATTATGAACTGAGCTTGTACGTAACTTGGACAGTTCAAATAATGTTGTTATTTATGACACAGGGGGACCTGAGAAGAATGTGGAGCGAGCCGTTCATAGCGCCGCCGGCCGGCAAGGGCAGCGGCGACTTCGACGTGTGACTGCGCCCCCGCCACTACACTCCCGCTTGAACCACACTCTGCTGCCAACCACCCCGACAACCCCGACCAATATACGCATCCACACAATCCAAAGAACACTTGTATAAAATCTTGATACTTGAAAAGTTTAAAGTAAAAAGTGTGCAGTGTAACAAAAATCCTTGCTACCAGTGTCTTATATGAATTTTATTGTGTATATTTTACGAAGTGTTGCGAAATAACTGTAACAGCGTAACTACGTGACGGGGAACGTGAATTGATGTGTTTACGGTACGATCTTAAAGACATAACATGTATGTTTTAGGTTAGATGGTACGCTTTTGTTTCCTTTACTAATACAAAACGGAATGTTACATCACAGAGTAACTTGTCCATTGCGTCAAAGTACTGAGAATGTACAGTATGGCAACTGACTGCACTTCTTCGTGTTAGAACTTTGTTTTTCTTTCTTTTCGTCTTTTATACCATTTGCGCATTTGAGATAGTTGTAAGAAATAGTACATTTATTTTGGTAGCGAATTTTAACCTGTCTGCCAAAGTTGATCTACCGTATCCGAGAGAATATAGAATGACGTAATGTAAGTATTTGGAGTTTATGAATGTCCGCTTAGCGACGACATTGGGGTGTCTCGTAGACACGTCGTACTTGTCTTTTCTAGTACTTGTATTGTCCGATACTGTCGGTTCTCAGTATGTTGAAATGTAAGTGAAGATGCAGGACCAGTGCACATTATTTTGTTTATGAATTTAACTATGACAGTGGCGCATTGCTACTCGTGAAATACTCAGCAAAGCTTTTGATGATTTTTTACAAACTTTTTAATACTTTTTGTATTGGTAATACCTTTATAGTCTGCCCTCCTGAAGGAATACATGCATGTGTATAAAAATGTTGGCGGCAACTTAGTATTATTGTAAGAGTACCACTCGACTAGCACAAGGGGGCGCAACTACTCAACTACTCGTTTTACTTTTTTATACTATTTTCCCACTAAGATGAACAAACAAGTAGATGTAAGATCTTGAAGTGAATCTCACTCGATGTACGTGAATGTTTTGTTAGCCAGTTCTTGAATATGTTTCAACATGATCAAAACTTTGTTGTCACTGCCTTAGACTGATGTTTTCAATGAAGATTTTTTCTATGTGTTGAATGGAGTATTATAGACAAACTGTTAGTCTAAATATATAGGTTATAAGCTACTATTGTTGTTATTATTATAACAACTGTATTGTTGTTGTAAATTATTTGATTGAATTTAATGAAAGATGTTAACATTCTACATCGTAAGGAGTATACTTGGTACGTACGTGTGATTTTTATTTTTAGGTACTTTTTTAACAATTTAATTTTTGTATTTACTTTTAAATAGAATTATTTTTTACTTAACGGTTATAATTGATAAGTTTACGCGTTCGAGTAACATGGAACAGTATTTGTATGACAAAAGTGATATGATTTTATTGAGGCTTAATTTGGCAAGAGTAACCTGTAACGCATGATTTACACTTATGATTCGCTTGTTGTATTTTCTTATGATAACTGTTTTCTCAGAGGACTTGTGCTTTGCGTTCAATGTAAAGTGTATTCAAGAAATAGTTTTTGTGTATTTTATAGATATTTATATAAATAGTCACAGAACTCTTTTCCATTGATGTACATACATTATTAAAGATATATTTAAGATTGATGTTCCACTGCGACGTCAGACCATCACCCATGTCGAGAATATTATTGTAAATAACTAAAGTTCACACACAAATCATTACCTATCAAAAACTGGGAAAATGCATTTAATATTTTTATATGTATCTGTGGAAACATGTTACTAAGAATACTTAATAAAAATATTAGATGGAGTAACTTTTGGTATTTTATTTTCCATCTAAGGCCCATTATGTAATGTCTCTTCAAACCCACACTAACAATCCCACTAAAATTAAGAACACCAATTTCCATTAGCTGTTTGGCACAAGAATGAATCCGCAATTAATGGTTCTAATTCAATTTTACTATCAGATGTATGTCTGGCATCGAGACTGTAGATATTATTTGGAACTTAATAAATAATTTTCTAAATGCCATGAACGCCCAGTTTATTCACATATTGCATCACTTGACTCAATTAAGGCTAGATAGTCCTGAAGCAGGACAATGGTGTTTTATGGGGCCTGGAGTAGAATCAGAGCAGGCAATCCAATTTAAGCTAGTTATTAAATTATCTAGGCAAATTATTGTGCAATCCACCAGGTTTGTTTCTTTATGCAATCTACATGACTTTAGTTGATTCTGACGCCCAATAAACAAGAGTCTGAAAGTCACTTCTGTCTTTTGAAACTAGCTGTTGAAGGGACTCCTAGTCTTAGCACTTTTATGAGTTTACTTGTTAAAAACAACAAAATTAATACTGTTGCAATATAGAACACATGTGATACATAAAAATTCAAGGGTAGTAAAAATACTTGTATGAACAATATTTATTTATTGGCTTCAATTTCCTTAGTGGTGTCTCTCTTCTCAATAAACCTCAGCTGTTTCTTCCTCATTCTTTTTAGTTTTGCTGTGTTCGTGATCACTTGAACAACTTCCGCCTTACGTCTGTTCTCTTCTGCTTTCTTAAGGTTTTCACGGCGTCTTTCTTTGCGTTGAATTTCTTTTTCTTTTAATTGTTCTAAAACCTGCTTGGACAACTCTTTCGTTCGTTTGAGTTCCAAGCGCAAAGCTGTTTTTCTTTCAAAGTCTTGTTTGAGTCCTTTTGTCTTGTTTACTGTAGAAAACCTGTTAACAAATAACACATGTAACCAGTTTCATAACAAATGATGTTACGGTTTAATATAGGTACATATAGATTTCTTGAAAGTTATTAACGTATTAGTTGATATTAATTCTTATCGCTTACCTTTCTTTCCTAGATTTCCAGAATCTGCCTGATTTTGGTAACCCTTTTATAGGTTCTGTTTTATCTTTCTTTGGAAGTTTATTTACCTTCTTTTTCGGTAATGTTTCCTTGGTTTGAGTATCATCTTTATTGTCCCTGCTATTCACAATATTTGCTACAATGGATAGCACTTTATCTTGAGTTTCTTCAGTCATTTTTAAAGAAATGTTTACAATCTACACGTGTTGTTTTCAGAAAGTATGACGAATGACGATTGACGATTGACGTCATTATTTGTCAAATCACAAATGGCATACATGCTGAGTCTGTGACTGTTTTTTTTTTCTCTCTTCTGTGACTGTTTCCAACTGTTGTCAATAAGCTGTCATTGTCACTTTGACATGACTTAACCAAACAAAAGTGCTTGACTGCCCAACGGAGTGATTCATTTTTGCAAATAAATAAATTTTATAATAGTAAGTTATATTTTCCTGCTTATTTGCAGTGCACAAGTTTTATAAATATGTTAATCATATCAATATCGCACTTCCAGGTTAACATTACACTATAAAAGTGCAGCGAAGCCGACAATTCCAAGATAAGCGTTTCAGGAAAGCGATAAATTATACCAAAATGCCTGTAAGTTTCCTCATGTGTACAAAATACGTTATAAACTACGAACACTAATTGCAGGCAATATATTTTTTTTTTTTTATGTTATTCAGGCGTATCACTCGACGTTGACGGACTACACACAGTCAGTGGGTAACTTGGCGCTGTTGCCCATACGTACCACTTTCAGAGGCCCAGCCCCACTCAGCCCGAAGATAGAGCTGGACATCATCGATGAAGCGCTCAACTATTTTAAAGCTAATGTGTTCTTTAGGTTCTATGAGATTAAGGTAAATATTTTACACTCTTATTCACCTGTTATGTATAATAATAATCAATTTAATTTAGGCTAAATATATTTTGTTTTGTAAGTGCTTTGGCTATGCATTGTGTCAACTATCCAAATATAGATGTTATTTTAATTTTAACACATTGATTGTGGCACCAAAATAATAAACTATCTATGGGTGTGGCTTGACACACACTAGGCATCTTTTCTTTATAATAAATTGTCTAGCATTTCACAACCACACATGCATTGTTCCAAAAAATCACTATGTGAGTGTGCAGCAGTCAAAGTTAATAATATGATAACTGTTATTTCAGTCTGACTCGGACAGAGTGCTCATATACCTCACACTGTACATTTCGGAGTGCTTGAAGAAGCTTCAGAAGTGCTCCAACAAGAACCAGGGCCAGCAGGAAATGTACATGCTGGCAATATCCAAGTTTGACATTCCAGGAGAACCTGGCTTCCCACTCAATTCTGTTTATGCTAAACCTTCTAGTCCGCAGGAAGCAGGTGGGCATATCAATTTGAAAACATGAAATATTATACAGCCCATAAGATTTTTTTTGTAATTTTGTAATTTTATGATATCGTTTAAACGGAGGTTTAAGAAACACTACAATATTATTGAATTTCCTGTTTTCAGATTTAATGAGACAATACTTGCAACAATTGAGACATGAGACTGGTGGAAGAGTTTGTGAAAAGGTATGGGTTCTTGTATTTTGCAGAAACATATATGCTGTTTTTATTTCTATGTGCACAGTTCAAAATAAGAGCCTATTTAAGTTTTATAGTAATCCTTTTTAACTCTTGATATCAAGTGTAATGATATTCCTTAAGAGTTTTACCTCTTCAGCAGTAAATATAATAATAATGAGTTAATTTAACTACCTGGCATATTATCAAAGCCTGGTGGGTGATAACAACTTATATGTTTTGCATATTCTAAAGGCACATCATGTATTTGTTGCACCTAATCTGATAAAACAGAGACTCAATAAATTGTATGACTCATAAAAATAAGAACATTGTTTTATATTGCCCTATTATTGTTTCAGGTGTTTACCACAGAAGATGGCAAGCCAAGCAAATGGTGGCTCTGCTTTGCCAAAAGGAAATTTATGGACAAGTCTCTGTCAGGACCAGGCCAGTAAAAACCATTTAAAGATTAGCATTTATTCAACTGTTGTCTTTATTGTATTTTTTTATTTTACATAGGCAGTATTTTAATTGTACTTTTGGCTATTTATTTATCATCAATTTAAATTTGCTGTAATTTATATGCAACAGTGCATTTCTGTCTTCAATATAGGATTGTGTAATTCAAATGTTGCCGATTACATAACTTTATTTTTTAAAGTTTCTAACTATTCCAAACTCTGTAAATAAAATCATGTAATAAAACTTGATAATGAAAATTTTCGTTTAATTTACAAATTGCTGAAAAATATATCCTATAATATTTTCTTATTTACAAGTAGATGAAAAATATAATTAAATTTCGCAATATTTAAAATACATTTATAATTTCTTTTAAAAGGGGTATAAATTCCTAGTACAACAATTGTAAACAACATCTAAAATTGATACTATTTACAATGGTAAAACAGATAATGGACGAAAAATGTTATCTATAACAAAAATATATATAAAATCCATCTAAAGTCTTTTGGCCTTATTCATAGACAGATTTAAAACCTATTTTAGTTATTGAATGTTTTGTCCGTTTCGAACAACTTTATAATTCAGTTTGAGCGAATATGACAAAACATTTGATAACTAAAATAGGTTTAATTCTATCTTTGAATAAGGCCGTTGAAGTTTACATTTACAACTTATTAGGAAAATACTTTCATATTCAACTTTATTTTGAGGATCTTAATCTTGAGATTTCTTTTACTAAATAGTGATACTATGGACTAGGCATGCAATTATTAGTAGTACCAGATTTTGTACTTATGTCATACTCCCAGTTTATAAGCTTCATTAATATTATTGTTGTGCTATCTTTTTTATGTACTAATGATACATAAGACAAGTGTAAGCTGCCAATTTATTGTAAATTGCATATTTTATTCAAAGGACTCAACATGGTAGATACCTAGTAAAGATTAATCTTAAAAACTGATAACTACTGAACTTTTGCTTGTGAAATGTACAAATTAGAAAAATATGTTACGAATTTAAAAAAAACTTTTCGATTTCTACTACTGATGGCATAATAGGATACATTATTAACCATCTAATACTTTATCTTCTTCAGTAATAAATAATTTGAAATATCTAGTTTCGGTATCTTAGTTCTTATCTTCTAATTAAATAAGGCCTTAATTAAGACCATATTCTTTGATTAACTGGCCGGCAATGACCAGCCTTTGAATCTCAGAAGTGCCTTCATAAATTTCTGTGATACGAGCATCACGGTAGTGCCTCTCTGCTGGCATATCTGATACATAACCCATGCCTCCAAGGATCTGAAATAGAAAACAAACATTGATTAATTAATGTTATTTGCCAACAGTAGCTTATAAACAGTAGGTTAACATATAAAAAAAGTTTACATGATGTATAAAAAAAATTGTTACTTGACAAAGTTTGTATCCAAAAATGTTTGATTGGATACCTGTATGCACTGATGTGACAAGAATGTAGCTGCTTCAGAAGCTGCTAATTTTGCCATGGCAGCTTCTTTGGTGTATGACTGTTTATTGTCCTTCAGCCATGCTGCACGCCATGTGAGCAGCCGAGCAGACTCCAATTGAAGAGCCATGTCTGCCAGCTTGTTCTGTATGGCTTGTAGCTTCATGATTGGTTTACCAAAGGCCATTCGTTTGGATGCATACTCTATGGCCACATCTAGAGACGCCTGAAAGAAAAATAAAGATGAAATTAGAATATTATAGTATAAGTGCTATTCATATTGTAGGACCTAGACTAGTTTTGTCAATTTCATTAATACTGTTTGGTGTGATAAACTTTTGGGATAGTTATTTTGTTGTTAGAATATGAATTAAAATTATGATTGTTGATAAAATGTTGATCTATTGATAATTACCTGTGCAATACCCAGAGCCTGTGATGCTATGCCAATTCTCCCAGCATCTAAAGTCATCATAGCTATTTTAAATCCAAACCCTGGCTCCCCCAATATATTTTGCTTGGGAATCTCACAGTCTTCAAATATAAGTGAACAGGTGGAGCTACCCCTTATGCCTAATTTATCTTCTTTTTTTCCTAACTCTAATCCTTTAATGGGCTTTGGCACAATAAATGCAGAGATTCCTTTGTGTTTTAAACTCTTGTCTGTGGTGGCAAACACTACAGAAGCTTTACTCTCAAACCCATTGGTAATCCAACATTTAGTTCCATTAAGGATCCATTTGTCTCCAGAGGCCTTGGCTACTGTGGATGCAGCCCCTGCATCAGATCCATTTCCTGGTTCTGATAATGCAAAGCAACCTACTATGTCTCCTGAAAAATTCAATTTGAATTTAGAACAGCAGGTTTAATTAAATCTATTGTCTAAGAGAAAATAACATTACTAAAAATAACTTTACTACATTAATACTAACCAGTGCAAAACGGTGTAACAAACTCCTGTTTTTGTTTGTCAGTGCCCCAACCAAGCACAGGCCCTAAATATAGTGAATTATTTACTGACATAATGACACCTGCGGATGCGCAGCCGCGAGATATCTCTTCTAGAGCAATGGCATACGCGAGGTAGTCTAGACCAGCACCACCGAGTTCTTCAGGGGTTGCAATAGACATGAGCCCTAATTCGCCCATTTTCTTTATAGCATCTCCAGGATACAGATGTTCACGATCATATTTAGCTGCATTAGGTTTCAATTCTCCTTCGGCAAAATCTCGGCATGTTTTGTACAACATTTGGTAAGTATCTGGTAATGAGGATAACGAAGCAATACATCTTGACTGTCGTAAAGTTGATGGAGCTGTAAATTTTATTTTGGATTAAGAGGGATTACTGAAATAAATATATAAAATATTCCGTGGATAGCTTACCGACGCATTGAAGAACTTTTGAAAATGTTACTAACATATTTATTCCAACCAATAAATTATAAATACAGTAAATAATGCGAACCAAAATAATTTATTTAGGCACCCTTTGAACAAAGTTGAACTTTTACCTTACGTTCCAGGGTATCACTAAAATAAAATGCAACTTTTTTAGGTTGACAGCATTTTTATTGGAATTCGGAACTTTTATAGAACGGATGAACGAGATGGACAACTTTTTTACGTTAAAAATACTCGGTTCTGTAGATTTCAATGGATTCAAATGATGCATGTCTCAAACATTATATTAAAAATGTATGTTTAACGTCATATTAAAAAATCTACAAGTTTTGATAATTTCGTAACAATAAAATAATTAAGTGTATAAAAATTTAATTGATTGATTAAATCAATAAATCCAAGTCACTCTGTGCGGCATCTGTTCTGCTCATAGATGTAGTATAACATAGATCGGCAATGTGAAAGAGATAGAATGATTTATATCATACATTAAAGCGAGATGCATGATGCGACCATGCGTTTACACGGAGAGCTAACTTTAGCGATTTGTGTGAAAATATGTCATTTAAGCGAACGACAAATTTCGCTTATTTTCTTGATTTATTTAATATTTCAGTACTAAGCTACTTTTATTAAATGTAATTTATTATGGTGAATTGTCCAGTGCCTGGATGTGATTGATTTTAGTGTAAAAACCCGAATAATCATAGTTTTTCATAAGATCGTATCACTTTTTTCAATGTTGTTTAGTGACAATATTGTAGATTTGTAAGACAAACCTTGTATGTATATCGGTAGAACAGAATGTCCTTATTCATTATTTAAATGCATAGAAAGCATCCATTGCCTATAAAAAATGATATCATATACGTGAATTTATAATAATTTCAACCAACATTTGCTAGAGATTGATTGACAGTTTCGATCAATAATATTATGTCGATAAAAATAGTCAATGACCATAGAGGTTTCACTTCATTTTATAATCTCGTAGTATAACATCAATTCTATAATAACAGTTATTACTTCACTTTATTTATTCACTATTGATATTTGCTAAATATTAATTAATATTTCGTGTGCGTAATTTACCATTTCTGAGCTGGTTTCAAATTAACTGTGCCACGGAGGCTGTCATTCTAATAAAACAATAGAACATTAGATATTATTATAAGAAATGCTTTACAAAACTTGTCAAATAAAATTATTCTCAAATATGACGATTTATCTTTATTTACTTGTGTTTACGTATCTGTGTTGAAATAAACACAATCATTATTTTTCTGTTAAAATACCATGAAATGTCTCATAAAATTTAATTTTATTGGTTGGGCCGTTAGGTATATCGATATGATAGTATCGACAGTGCATGGCTCAGCATTATCTGTCACGCACACATGCAAACTTCACGCACACTATTATATTCTCGTTTTGGTTTCACTCAAAATGATACATTGCCGATCTATGTTATACTACATCTATGGTTCTGCTGGTATTTTGTTTGATTCGCTTTTGTCTGTCAAAAGTGTCAAAAATACAAAAAATAAAAAATGATAAAATGGAGATATTGTTAAGATTTGTGCCTGCACATACATTACGTAAAACAACCTCTAGAATACTGTTAACTCATGTAGCTACTTATACAAGGTTTGTAAATGAATTAATTTGACTATTAGTGTTACGTACATAACCTAAGTGGAGTGTGTTCTGTATTTTATAGATTGGCCGAAGTCGGGAAGTTAGAGGTGCCTAAAACGACCGGCAAATATGATACGGGGCAATTAATATTGCATAAAGTGTTCGGATACCGCGGTGTGATATTGTTTCCCTGGTTAGCCAGAGTATACGATAGAGATGCTACTAATAAAAAAGAGAATCCGGACACTTCAGCATCATCGGAAGCCTCCGGAGATTCATTATCAAACGTCGGCAAAGAAGTCAAAGGCAGGACTCATACTTTCTACCAGGTCCTCATAGACACTAGGGACGCACCTTACATAGTAAGTGTTTGTTTACATAGTTGCCTTGTAGTAATCTCATTGGAAATTCCATAACATTACTTTACTTAACATATCAAATATGTATGTTAATTTACATTTCATATAGATGCACATGTGATATAACATTTGTTACTTGAATATACACATAAATCATATTTATGCATGTCTTAGATTGATTTTACCTACAATTATTATGTATCCTTAATACTAATTGGTATTAGCCTGCATAGTAACAAATGGAGTAACCACATATGCATTGGTAGTGGCAGAAAGATTGTGATATCCACATGCAATGAAACTACTCTGTTTGATTTGTCACTTAAAACTGGCTGAACCTTTTTGTATCAGCAAGTGATAAGAGCTCAGAAAAAAGGAGGGAGTACTCTGCTTCTTGCCAAGTACATAGGATTTGATTCTAGGCACTTGCACTGGTATTCTTACATATACTAAACAATAATTCAACATACATATTTACAAGCTGGGTACTTGGCTGAACCTGTTTGCATCAGCAAGTGATAAATACTCAGAAAAATGGTGGAGGTACTTAACTTTTTGCTAAGTACATAAGATGTGCTTCTAGGCACTTGCACTGGTATTTTTACTAATACTGAACAATTAATTTGGCATATTTATATTTAGGTACTAAAAGAATGTGACATGCTTAGTATAAGCATGAGTTTGTAAACTCTTTTCAACTCATACATAATATCATTTTCATATTTTTAATAGAATATTGCTATAGATTTCTAAATGCTTAGTTTTGTGCTACATTGGTTAACCCATAGATCTTTAGAGCTATGTCATGCTAATTGCTATTGCTTTTATGCAGTTCTAGTAATTATTGCCTATGCAGCAGTTCTTTAATTTGGAATTTACACATCATAGCTGGTAATTAAAATTGCACCATAGTTGCTGACAAATTGTAATTTAAACTATCATAGCATAGAATCATGGTTTCCTTTAACATTTCAATAGTTTCATTGATATAATATACTATTTAATATTTATCTATGTCTAAACCAATATTTACTATTGAATTTAAAGTGAGTTTGAACAACATACATGATAAATCTTTTTTGAACCTCCTAAAAGAGTATTTTTAATGTTATACTTGCCAGATTCATGAAACCCACTGGCATTTTCTATTTTTAGTATAAGTAAAACTTTTTTAAATTGGCCTTTGTTTTTACTGACCCAGATTAATATTCTTAAAGTAAGCTCCTTTAAGCTCTGATACGAAAATCTCTAGCATTATGAGACAATAGATGCCTATGGCACTCATGTCAAGTAGCACTTTTGCATTCACAATTAAGTAGCACATTGCCTTGGTGCAGTAAAAAAATAAAACAAAATTAATCAGTCAATATTTTTATTGATAACATTTATGTTATGCCCTAAAGTTATGATACAATTATTTTAATGTTTTTTTGCTTGAAAAAATCCCTCTACTTTGTTATCAGTACAGTATGAGCTTATCATATAATTGGAAACATTTATGCTGTATTAAACATAAATATTTTATTTTTGACTGTGCACACAAACATCGACATGAGGCCTGAATGGAAGAAAAAGGTATATTTATTGAGAAAAGTATAAAACATGTAATATTTTACTAACAATTTGGTTTTATAATATGTACTACGAGTAATGTATGAGTGCAAGGATGTTCCATTTAGAAGTAATTTCACCTATATTTCGTAATAATCATATGTTTAATTTTCATTGCTGACTAACAGTAAAAACTGTGTAAAAACAGAAATTTATGAAAATAAATTACTATTGTTTGGATTTAAATTATCAATAAACATAATATACAGAAAGCTATTCATAATAACATCTAGACAGTAGACATTTTTTAAATTTATATGCAAATTTACATATTTTTAATATCAAAACAGTGCTGCATTAACATATTTATTGTGTTTGTATCTTGTAAAGTTTGTCTAGCATTATAGTATGTTTCTTGACAGTGGAATTCTTTTATCATAAATATATTTTATTTGTACAAATAAAAACCAAAGTCATAAGAGCATTAAGTCTAGTTCAGTATGAATTAAAAATTACTAGGACTTCATACCAAGCATGAAATTAAAATGTATTTTATTTAAATAACAATTCGCTTTTCACACAAAAAAGCATTTAGTAAATTAATTTTAGAATCAATGCTTTAGTTTCTATACACACTTTTTCGTATTCAAGTGATGAATGTATTTTAGCGAGCTCAGACAGAAGCGGTGACATTCCTCGGAAACCAGGAGTCTAGTCGCAGTCTGTATGCTATCCCTGGGCTGGACTATGTGGCTCACGATGACATCATACCGTACACATCTGTGGAGCGAGTGCCGCTGCAAC
Source organism: Deilephila porcellus (assembly GCA_905220455.2). Classification (NCBI taxonomy): domain Eukaryota; kingdom Metazoa; phylum Arthropoda; class Insecta; order Lepidoptera; family Sphingidae; genus Deilephila; species Deilephila porcellus. Next base: position 4,018,942 of record LR999991.1, on the reverse strand, counting down.
ATGAGCTCTTCGACAAGTTCCTCATGCATAATCCAGACAAAGGTATATCATGAATATAATATGAAAGTAATAAGTGTTATTGGCGGTAACTGTCTTATCAGGACAGATATCTATACATACGGAATGCACCCGCCTCAGCTAATTCGACCATACAACACATAGATACTATGTACAACTATGTCGGCGCATGCCCACCATAATATTATGGTGTAAATAGTAATACTAAAGTAAATACGTATTTTTAAAAGTTTTATGTATTCATGGATATAGAAAGATAAATTACTTTTTGTGCTGCATATACTATAATGTTCGTGTTGTATATTTTACTATCGTTTTCCAGATCCTCCATTCATAGCGCAAGAGACGCTTCGAGCGTGGCAAAAGAAGAACCATCCATGGCTTGAACTGAGTGACGTGCACCGCGAGACCACAGAGGGAGTGCGCGTTACCGTCATACCCTTCTACATGGGGAGCCGGGAGTCGCAGAACTCGGCTGTGTATTGGGTAAGTAGAGTTACTATTAAAAATATATTAAAGTCGCCCATCGTCAAACTATAAATTATTTATCGTTCAAAGTGGAATTGTATACGCGGTTCGCATAAATAAGTAAGACTGATACTCATCTTAATATTAGCTGATTGTACGCTAATTATACTTTTGTAGCCGGGTACGGCCATATCGTTGCCAAATTTGGCAACTTCTTTCGAGATAGGAATGGCATATGTACTCATTGTCATTAAAATAATTGCATTGTACTTAGCAACTGTCATCTAGGTCATAATTCGTTTTATTTTATTCATTTCATTGTAGATTTCAAGGATCGTACCTCTAAACATGAACTAAGGTGAAATGCGAAGAAATACATATTATTTTACAATGAATCATGATTGTTCTGTCTGTAGCATGTATGTATAAAGTTTAAAGTCATATACGAGTCAGTAATGTGTTTTGTAAAATCCGTTAACTTTTACTAAGCCAGTGTGGTGGACAGCCTAACTCTTCCTTAATGTAGAGATGATACATGGCCTAGAGTGGGGCGTAAGTGATATGTATAGTGATGGGTATTGCGTGCAGTGGCGGTACTGCATCCGGCTGGAGAACCTGGGGCGGCAGGCGGTGCAGCTGCGCGAGCGGCACTGGCGCATCTTCTCGCTGAGCGGCACGCTGGAGACCGTGCGCGGGCGCGGCGTGGTGGGGCAGGAGCCCGTGCTGGCCGCGCACGCGCCCGCCTTCCAGTACAGCAGCCACGTCAGCCTGCAGGCGCCCAGCGGACACATGTGGTACGCACGCACACACACGCACACACACGCTCGCACAAGTACATACAACGACACGTACGTACGTACGTACGGTCGCCAGTAAATATGATATTTCAGATTCGCACATTAAGGTTATATAGATGCAGGGCTTTTTGTATGAATATCTAACTATGCTATTCTAGGGGATCTATTATATCACTCTTTAAACTATCGGGCTTATAAATGATCAGCTTAGACTGAGTTTTTTAATAATTACAATTTTAAATGTCATATTTTCCTTCTTTATGTATGAAGTTGCATCGTTGGCTTTCAGGGGCACGTTCAGAATGGAACGTGAAGACGGCTACACGTTCGACTGTCGCATCCCACCGTTTTCGCTGGAGAGTAAACCGGACGAGGGCGCACCAGTAGCCCCCTCGACGGCCGCGTGACCTGCTCCCCGCCACCCCGTCGCTATCAACCATTATTCTTTGCTCCAGTGATGCCATTATCATTGCGTTGGAAAGAAAAAAAAAACAATACACATAGTGAGAAAAAGGAACGAGGCCAAGAATTTTTGTATTATGGAAATTATGTAGTTTTCGTTAAGATGAGATACAGATAGCTGATAGAAAAACTATTGTTAATTTGGCTATGAGAAACATTGCAAGAGGATAGTATTCTAGCTGCTACCGAATGAAACGGAGACGAAGGCTCGCGGTTATAGTCAAATATTTTTGGCGATTCGTTAGGATGTCATGAATGCGTTCATATTGTGATGTTCACTAGACAGTCATATTTTTATTTTAGACATTTTTATCTAGAAATAAAAAGTGATGATATGTTAACTCTATTTATTATTTCGTTATTAGACAAGCATTAGAAAAGTTCATTGCATCCATTTGTTTATATTATAAAATTCCTTAGGCGTTTATTAATTAATTTCTAGATCTGTAATAAATTACAGTATTCTACAATATTTTTCTTTTATTTCGCCTTTGAAAAACTCTCCCTACAATAACACAATAGGGTATTTGACTACCATCAAATGTTTGTATTATTTTGTAGAGAAACACAAGTGCCATTAAAACAAAACATTTTTGTGAAAACAATATTAAAGTAGCTTGTAACATGAGGCAAATATTCATATTTTAAATAAAAGAGTGGGGACATCTTACCGTCTCTTTCACACCCGCACACTTTACTGCACAGTGACGTCACTAATTTTGTTTTGCATCTCTTTTCTATTACCTTCACTCCAAGATTTAAAACATTTCTAACTTGTTTAATTCTGAATGGATTTACAAAATTCTTTGTTTGTTAGATTTTTGATATGGATACTTTTTGATTAATACAATAAAAAAATAGAGTCAAATACCCTATTCGTCACACTTGTATAAGTGATAAGCCTCTTCAAGGCTTATATTGATTTGAAGTTAATTATCAGATGCCTATATTTTTGACCGACTTCAAAAGAGGAGGTAATCAATTCGACTGAATTTTTTTTTTTTGTATGTTTGTTACTCGATTACGCTGGTATTAGGGAACCGATTTCAAAAATTTCTTTTTTGTCAAAAAGCATGATATACTAGGTTGGTCCCATAAAAAATTGGTGAAGACCTGATGAATATCTTCGGTCCTGAAGAACAGAACTCTTCAAAATAGAACGGTACAGCTATAATTCTTTTTGCACCTGGTTCAGTATAAGTGTATTACTACAAAGGAGGGCTTAAAAGGGGAAAAGCGTGTAGGGGGGGGGGTTAGATAATAGATACAATTAATTTCAGTTTTCAATATAAAAGTTTTATTATAAACAGTAGGTGAAGAAGAGGGAGAGTGAGAGAAATAGATACGTAAATTACCGACGTAAACTAAGAGAATCCGACCTGGTCAGTGTCTAACAATAGCGGATATCATGATTTTAATGACTTATAATCTTCTCATAATTTCACAGCAATAATATCATGTTTGGTCTGAAGAATTCGTAAATTTTAAAGACATCGTTTTGATTATATCATGATCACTGTTCTCATCATTACGATGGCTATCAAAACTAAAAAGGGACAAATAAAATAATTTTTAATAAAAAAATAAAAACCGACTTCAAAGAGCCACTACAAAGTAACAAATAATATATATTTCATCGTACTAGTACCCAATGATTAATGTTCTTATTGACTTGACTAGCTAACAAATCTTAAATACGTAATATTTTGAAGGCGGGTCGCTAAATATCAAACACGTATAAATTTAAGCAAATGTTACACCATTTAATATTACATATAGATCCTGCAATGTTGGCTCAGAAAGGCACATAAGTAAATTAAACACAAATGAATATAATGTGCTAATCCTACGTGTAAATTTATTGAAGTTTTGATAGAATTTCTATGTGTCTTACATGTGTGTCGTAGCCTGTTGATAATTATCTAGATATGATCCACGAGACGGTTGACCACCGTCTCGGTTATAATTCCAGGGTATACACCTCCGGAATTATCGGAGTCACTTGTGTGTTGATGATATTCAATTACCAAACTCTTTAACAGTGATATATTTCAATCATAGTCACGAAACCTGCATGACATAAAGGCCTTTAAGTACAAGAAAGGGTATGTTGTGTCCCATGCTCAACAGTGGACGATTACGGCCTGATATATTAAGACAAATTAATATTCCGTGTAAATCTTGCGTGTTTTTCGCTATAATTACTTACACAAATTAATGTTAAGCTTAAGGCGTACATGTTCGGCACTTAGCGACCCGCCTTCAAAATATTACGTATTTAAGATTTGTTAGCTAGTCAAGTCAATAAGAACATTAATCATTGGGTACTAGTACGATGAAATATATATTATTTGTTACTTTGTAGTGGCTCTTTGAAGTCGGTTTTTATTTTTTTATTAAAAATTATTTTTTCGGAAATAAATATGGAATGGAACATTTTCTAAGGAACAATAGAGACAAAATAAAACAACAAAATTCTTACTAAAACTAAGAGATTTTAATTATGATTTTTTGAAACCAAACGTTGCATTGCTTTATACACATACTCAAAGCTGTACAATAAATACTTTGTACACTAACATCACAGACCAAGAAAACATTGGCCCGCACTAAAATATTAAATTACAACAGTGTTTACAAACTGGAGCCAATTATTTACTAACTTACGTCTAATTTAGTAACATATTATGTAAAGAAACCTTTACCAATATAAATAGCTTACTCAGGTCCAAATTAATTTTAATTACTTGCAAACGACAGTTTATTTTACAAAAGGCACTTCCTATCAATAGGTATCTTTGGTAAGTTAACCATAAATTAGCTGTTGCTTCTTATCGTACGGGGGAAAATAATTGAGGAGGCAATATTTATTGAAATTAAAATACTGATGTGGGATCTTATTAATACACGATGTGGTTGTCCTAACGTAGCGCTATTAATGCACAAAAATAAGGCAGTCTGTCTATCATACTATTGCGATATATACTAAAATTATTCAACATGATTAGTTTTATTACGCGAAAGCTATTTGTCATATCAGCAATGCGTAATACTTTTAACAATTGTTATAGAAATATATAGATTTTTCTGTAAATTTCATAAACTGTAATGGGAAAAATTACATGTCTCATTCTTAATTAATTATTTCTGAAATTTTTTACATACACATCCTGCAAGGTACAATTTGCGTGCTTATTCTCTATGGTACATTAACTCCGATCGAATACCCAGACTGACTTGTCTATTACTCAATTCCTGTGCCATAATTTATGACTGATGGGTTTATTTTTTAGCTATTCTATTAGATTTTAATAAGCTTAATTTCTAAAGTTTAGCAATCTTACATGAATTATAACATAACTAAGGCCAAATTGGTTTTTAACTATTTATTATTAGAAATTAACAGCCCACGGCTCTTTCGATATATGTGAACTCTACGTAAAATTATTGCTTATATTGAAATATTGCAAAGAGTTAGCTTATACGGTTAGAACAGGAAAGCCATCTGGATTCGTTGGATTTGAATTCGCTTTTATTCACAACTGGATATTATCATTCACTTACATTGGCGAATCCAATGGTGCATCCACTCCGCAGTTACCTTTTTTACAACAAAGTGCAACAATGTTTTCGATTATTATGGGTATTGTAAAATGTACTTTATTTCTGAAGTTTAAAGTTCATTTTTCAAAAGTTGTAAGCATTTGAGTTCTATAGAATAATTTCATGGGTTCGTCCAATTGTTTTAAGTCACATTGTCAAAAGCAATCCGACACTCATCTGCCGACACAGTAAAACGTCGGGCACGCGTACTACAAGTATTATGGAAATATAGTTACAATTTGCAATATTAGATGTGTGGATGTATGGTCTTTGAGATATACTGAAGCGAATACCAGAGACAAAATACTGTGCGAGAAAGGAGTAAAAGATGAAATCACTTTCAAAACGGTTCTAGTAAATATTTACCGAGTGTTTAATTATCGTTAATTCGACAGCCTCTGTGGCGTAGTTGGTCAGACGCTGGCTGTGAAACAAGAGGCCGCGGGTTCGATTCCTGCACCGAAACAAATGTATTTGTGATCCACAGATATTTGTTTCGGGTCTGTGTGTTTGTGTGTGAGTGTATTTATTTAATTATCGTTGATTCTTTATGTATTGATGTCATCAAAGTTTCTAATTGGAATGATTTAAATTTTTAAGTACCATTTGCGGGTCGAAATGCCATGTTGATATTCGGCGCGTGTGATTGGCCGATCAGTGGATTCCACGTCATTGCAATATTAATACATGCGTTGCCCTCACCATGTCGCTTATTGTACACGTTGTATACGGCGCAAAAACATCAATCTGTACACTAGCGCAGATCAGGCGTACTATGTGTGGATATAACACAGTGCAAACACACAAAACCGTGTGCGCCGCCGTGAACGTGTTAAGAACACATTTTGTTCAAAAACTTCACTTTAAAAAGCATTTACTTATGACTGATCAAATTTATCACCTGTAGTATACTTGCAAACTTCCCTCACACCATTTGGCCAAGCAGTTTGCCATACAAACATGTAATGCGCGATATCCCCTCTCTCCAGCACATTTCAACTGTAATACAGTATTGTTGCACTAACACTATTTGCTCAAGCAATTTGCCATATATCCAAACATTTGGCCCTTGACATCCGCTCCAACATACCCCAATTGTCATACCATACATAATTTTTTTTTTTTTATTTTATTTTATTATAGGTTACCGGGCCAGCTGTATGATAAGCGCGGCGCACATCTCGAAGAACTCCATGGTGTGGTGACCCTGCGCGCCGGCGGGGGTGGTGGGCAGCGAGGGGGTGAGCGAGGGGGGTTGCAGGGGGGAGGGCACGTCGTCCTCGCTCTCTTCTCTCTCGCCGGAGAGCGACTTGAAGTCTAGTAGGTAGGATTTGTAGTCCACTTGGTACAGTTGGAGAGACATTTTCACGTGCTTGTCTGTCATTTTGTTTAGTGTTCGCACTCTGGAAAAAATAATTGGTCCAAGTTATAGTATATTCCACTATAGTATAATGATATTATTTTGTAAAAATTTGCAGCCTGTACCACACACTTCAGATGGGACTTTTTGTTTAACTTGCGTTGCTATACGTAATTCGTAAAAAAGAAAAATTCGCCTCAGTACATAGACGCCTTTGCACATATCCACTTTATATTTTTTTTATAAAAAAATGATTTATAAATACGCAAAAATAAGTAACAATTATACGTGAAGATTTATATCTATATGGCCTAACCCCTCTCAATCGTTCTCTCGATTGTAGAGGAGGCTCGTGCCCTGCATTAGGACGTATATGGGCTGATACAATACAGTATAGTACAGTGAAGATTTTAGATAATGTTACACATACCTAACGTGATACGGATTGATAACTTTCCACTCGTAGTCGAGCGCCTTCATGGCGCGGAACACCTCCAGCATGATGTCGTTGGGCTTGCTCTGGGATCTTATACCCAAGTGCCACTTAGCCCTGCAAAGATATAATTAAAACATATTAAGAGATATATACGACTATCCCAGAGGCGCTGCAACTGGCGGAGGACCGTCAAGCCTGGCGATCAGCTGTTCAAGACTCGACCAAGTGACAAGAATCATGATCCTCAGCATTGAGGGAACGATTAGAGAGAGAGAGAGAGCTCTAGAAGAGATAACGAAAAAAATCATTTTCCTGTAGATCAAAGATCCCAGTATGAATGTGGAGTAAGAAGATAAAGCACAAAATGTTTTTAGGTAAACAGATTTTTACCTGCAGCTGACTTTGGGTTGATATATTAATGAAAATTCAAAACAATAAATCTGAGCACCTACACATAACCAATATGCGGCAAATGAGAGCGTAGGTCATAGCAGTAGAGTAAGTAGGAGTAAGCAGGTAGAGTAAAATGTTCTGTGGTAGAGTCTAGAGAGCGAGGGTTTTTAGTGTTACCATTTGATAGGCATGACTGTAAGAGTAAGATGGTCGCTAGTGATACCGTTTGTCGGGCATGACAGCAAGAGTAAGATGGTGGTGCAGTGGGTGTGTTACCGTTTGACGGGCGTGCCGCGCGCCTTGTCCTGCGGCGGGTGCGGCGCCGTGGAGTCTCGCAGCGGCGCGATGCGCTCCGGGTGCGGCCGCGCCGGCTCCACGTGGGCGCCGCCGCCGCTGCCGCCGCTGCCGCCTGCACATTAGGCTTTAGTACCTCTTCGTTTCTACTGCTTAAAGCCCCATTTACACGGAGAGTTTCTCGCGGCGAGAATCGTATGCGATTATCGCATGACATAACCGCCATAGATTATTGTGTTCTGACAAACGTTTGCACGATGCAACTTTTTTATATCCTTACGAATTACAATAAATGATAATCGTATCTTCGAGGTGAGAAACTCTCCCCGTGTAAATGGGGCTTTAGGCGTTTGACGAAACCACGCTCGTCCTATTCCTAACGTCATCAATGCTTACGTGTACAAACTTATACGAAACAATAATAATAGGGAATATTGATAATACAATTCTCGACCCAAATATACATACACAGTGATATTTGTTAACGTCAAAACGTTAAAAAACAAGTAAATATGGTAAAAACTGTTCAATTTACTCCAGTAGACCATACAATTCGGCCAATGGTTAAACAGAGCAACTTGTAAGAATTTCGCCTCGTTATTATATGCCTGTCATAAGAGCAAATTCACGGGGTCGCTGGGGACAATTTGCAAGAGCTACGCTCTCGCAGTAAGAACGAATCATAGATGGACAACAGATGCCTCGTGTGTGTTGTATATAGTCAGCCCACCATGCAAGGGCGGATCCAGGGGGGAGGTCATGAGGGTCATGACCCCCCTCCTGGGTTGACTCCAGATTGAACATATTCACTCCAAAATCGTTAACATATTCACTAACCACAGGTGTAACAAACTTTTAAATAATCACTTGTAAATGTTTAATTCTAATCGAATTCGAGTACATCCAGTGTTCTGACTAGAACTATATGACCCCCCGACTTGAAAGCTGGATCCGCTCTTGCCACCATGCACCCCCTGAACAGGAGTAAGTCAGATTGTTGAACATCTGACTTACTCATGTACGTCTGACTTACTCCATAGTCGTTCGGATCTCATACAATAGGTTAGTATACTCACTTGCCACATAGAAGTCCTTGATCTCGGCCTTGGCGGCTTCGTCGGCGATGCGCTTGTTGTCTATGATGAGGTGGTAAGCGATGGCGAGCTGGTCGTGAGGGTCTCCGCTGAGCAACGCGTTGTGTACCTCATGCTCTTTAACTCCGAACTTGTCGCATACCTCGGATATCGCCTCTGTGTCTATCACGCTACTGTCCTGCAGTGTAACCAATAAATTAATAATCTATCTTAAAAACAACAACCACTTCGCTGAAAAGTTCATGCGCGGCGGTAGAAGGTCCGCTGACGGCAAAATGTGTTTACAGGACAACAATACCTCAAAAGTTCACAAAGAAGTTGTTCTGCGTTGACTGTACTTGACTCTATAAAATGCAATTTGCATTTACATAATACAATTTGGGTCACTTTGAGTCGCAAATGAATTGGTTTATTCTGAGCAAGCGTGCTTCATCTTAGACCGTAGGAATTTGTTAATCCTTTTCAGGATTACGTAAATTAAAAGCATTTATTTAGTAATAGGGTAGCAGCACCAACGTTAACAAGTGTAATGACGTCACTATTTTTGTGCAAAAATACAGTGGTGCAAAAAAGATAGTGAGATGTTCCAATTATCACCATTCATATTCATCATTCACCATTACTTCGAAATACCAATAACTGCATCATTTTACAACACATTTTAATCCTGCTTTTGTGTTTTGTAGATAAGAACTATGTTATAAGTATAAAGTAAATGGTAAATGATAGCTTAACTGACAACCTCGTAGCGGAGCCTGCTCACCTGAAAAATCTCTAAAGATTTTTTAAATTATTTTACACATCCCGTTTTTTAATATACTAGAGCTGTTTGTTAGACTGCCACGGTGGCGTAGTTGTACATACGATTACAAAGCTGAGGTCTCGGGTTCGATTCCCGGGTCGAGCAAAGTGATATTGGATTTTTCTATTCATTTATCAGCCCTGAGTCAGGAATATGTGCCTGATACGGCCATAGGCTCGCAATACAATGCGAAAAGTGAGTGTCCTGGTGGCGCCTTTGTCTACCCCTTCTGGGTTAAAATCGTGAGTTTATGTATGTATGTGTATGTTTATGTTTGTGTAATACAACATGCATTTTACATCCGTACTAATACCTGTTCAACGGGGGACGGGAATAGATACCCGGGCAGATCCTTCTGGAACCAGTCATGTTTCTTCACATCCTCAATGGTGGCTCTCTTCATCGGGTCTACCTGCAGCATCATGCATAGCAGGCTGACCACACTCTTGTTAAGGTACTCAGGTATTGGGAATATGCCAGACTTGATCTTTCTGAACAGAGTAGGTACATGTTCATCGTCAAACGGCAGTGTTCCACAGAGTAAGGCGTAGAGAATGACACCACATGACCACACATCTACTTCAGGTCCTGCATATAATTTTCCTGATATTACCTGGAAATAGAATTTTGAAAGTATTTTTTTCTGCATTGGCAAGTTTATTGATGTTCTGATTTGATTTGCATACTGTGGAATGGTGATACAATAGTTGATTGCGAAAAATATAGGTACAAAGTTAAACTATTTGTTTTAAAAAAGTGAAAAAATAAATTTGTGATGTAAACAATCGTCGCAAATAATATGGATGATATTTTTTTTATTATAAATATTAGATCAAAGAAAAACTGCAATTAGATTTAAAGGCATACTGATAGATTGTATAGTGTCAACACCATGGGAATACAAAATGGAAGTATTAGGCTTCAAACTATATGACTTTTAAGTATGTTTCAAAAGCAATGTATTATGATACTTTAAAGAATCTATACTCACTTCAGGCGCTGCATAATTCGGCGAGCCACACGACGTTCTCAAAAACTCTCCATCCATCATCATATTCGACAGTCCAAAGTCAGCTATTTTCACATGCATATTGTGGTCCAGAAGCAAGTTCTCAGGCTTGAGATCTCTGTGCACTATCATGTGTCTGTGGCAGTAGTCGACACCTGAGATAATCTGCTGGAAGAACCTGCGGGCTTCGTGCTCTTGTAGCTTACCTCTTTTCACTATGTAGTCAAATAGCTCTCCGCCAGATACATATTCCATAATCATGAATATGTCTGTGGGTGTGGATATCACCTGGAAATAATTGTTTACAATTTTAGTGAGCAATTGTGTATTGAGGTGTAGTTTGAACCAATGAAAATAAGATGGCAAAGTTGAATTTGAGGCACTCTCTTTGACTTTGTATACATACTTATGTGTGTATTCATAGTGAGTTATTGATCAGTCAATTCAATACTGACAATCAACACTAGGCTTTTCAACCTTAGAGGAAGCTCTAGCTCAGCAGTAGGACATATGAGCATTATTATTGTTATTCTGTCATCTATTGCTTGTTGCTGAGACATTATTCCACTGTTTTAAAGATGTAATTCCTCCACGAGAATCTTTAATACAAACAAATTGGAGTGAAGGTAGTGTGTATATATTCGAACAAAACATTTGTTATAATCTAGTTCTTTTTTTCTTTTTATTCTGGCTCATCAAAGTGACTTTAATGCACCTGATGGCAAGCAATATACATAGTGCCATACAGATCACATTTTATCTATTAGCAACAGCACATTGGTATGTGGTACATTACAAAACAATTTGTTATGTAATAGTGCCCCGGGATATATTCAATAATCATTCTGATGATGATATTATACACATATTATGGGTGATGAAAAAATCCTCTTTACATACAATTTGCTATTGAATAATAAATGTTTTCAATATTTTTTTATATCTTGACGATAAAGTAAAAAAAAATCTGCTTAAGTTTTTTGACTTTACATGCATATTTTTTGTAATAAAACCCAAATACACTACATATTATTACCAATATTCAATAACTACCACTGATTATATGAATGAAAACAAACATGTTTCAACTTGATTTTTAGAATGCAATGATGGAATGTAAATTTATCAACACTTTTTATTCTTTTAAAGTGTAACTACTAATTGCATGCCTCAAATGTTGATTGATCAGATCATCATCCAATACCAACTGAAGGTCACCAAAACAAACATAAATACCTGATACAATTTAATTATGTGAGGATGTCTGAACAATTTGAGGTTCTGTATCTCACGCCTGATCTTCCCCACGACATCTAGTGATTTGATTTTTTGCCTGTTCAATATTTTCACTGCGACCTTGTGTTTGGTCAGTTGGTGCTCCCCGATTTTCACTTTACCAAAGGTCCCCACTCCTAGCGTTGAGCCAAGCGTGTAGTGGCCTATTTTAACGATTGGCTGACTGTTACTGCTCACTGGGACGGGTTTTTCAGGCTTTTCAGCCATTTTTATGATAATATAATACGCAAAATCAACAAGCACTTTACATTAGGATATCACACTACTATATTTATTTGTACTATGAGAACTAACAATCGAATCAAGATTACACCATATCACAGTATTTTTCAGAACAAGTTTAAAATTTAAATACGCAATTTATCACGACGAACCAAAAAGGAAAACACGATTGGATGCCAATGTCACGTTTGACATTTTCGATGTCCGAAAATAGTTTGTCAAAAATTGTATGAGTGTTGTATGGAAGCGTTCCTTAGCGATACAAAAATCAGATCGGAAAAACAGGTATTGTCTGTGGCAGACGTTGTCTATGAGTTATACTGCTTACCTCACCCCGCACTCCCCATTCCCGCCCCGCCCTGTTATTTTTTCCCGCAAGAGCTAATGTGAAAAGAATTGAATATTTACGGATTTATATGTGTTTCTTTGATTATTTTTCTGTTTTCGACAGTTTTCGCAATGGATAAGTGTGGAATATGTTTAAAACATGCAGTTGTGAGTATCTTCGTTGGTTTTGTAATGAACATTTTGTGTTATTCTTTCATTATTTTTTTGTTTTCTTTACGACTTTGATATAAAAATAACGTCTCTGGATCAATTTCGGCTTAGGGTTTCGAGAGATTGGTATGTCGTTGGATTCGTTGTCTCGCAACTACATAGGAATATCCTGCAATGACGAGAAAAAAACCTTTACATTCGAAACCTGCCCGCGTATTTTTTTTACTTGTCGGGCGGTCGGACGGTCTGTTTTTTTTATGTCTGGCTCAGCGCCGTGTAAAAAAACAAGAGTGTTCTTTTTTTTTTAACATGAATAGTGAACCTTGGCTTGTTGCACGGGCGCAGTAATTTTCAATAACTTTGTTATCAAAAAAGTCTATGTACAAATGTTGGCTATAAAAAAATATGAACTTGTACGGGAAAAACTTACCAGCAGATCTGTAGACTAAAAGCCGAGTATGATTGTTTTTGTGAAAGTTGTATTTTTAAGAAGGTTTTGTTCTATTTTTTAGATAATAGGTACGAAAAGCAACTTACAAAACATCAATACCATGTATAATAACATGTACAAGGTCGTATATGTATACAAACAATAAGTACCTTACTTAATTGACTTATTTAAACAGCATTGCCCACTATTTTATATAATATGGTGGCATTAAAATGTATATTAAGTATGTGTGTGTATATTTCAGCAACTGTTCGAAACTGGCAAGGATGGTGTGTATGCCTGCTTTAAGTGTCAGCCGTTGGTGCCTGAGATATCTATTGGAGAGAACAATTCAGACCAACCAGAGGCGCACTCCTCCAACAGTGAAGAGGTTTCAATTGTTTATTTTTTTAAAGAGATCTCAGTAAAAAAACATAAAGAGTCAATAACTTGTAATATCAATACAAAATATGCTTTTATATTTTCACAAAATTCAGATATATAATTTTGTTGGTAAGGCATAAAACCTGAGTTTTAATAATTACGTACACAACATTTTCTAATTTCAAATAACAATAAGGTGATACCTGTGATATAAAATTACCATGACAAATGACGAAAATGCTCTTAATAAAAAAGGATTTTGATGTGTCTCTTAGTTTATGGTAGCCTTTCATAGATGTGGTGTGTTAGGGCGATGAATGTTTGTAGGAGAATGGTGAGCCCTCATTGTACTGTGGTTTATGCCACAAATCATTCCAGAAAAATGTTCAGCTGCAGAACCACTTGCGCAACCACCGTGCTGAGAGAAGATTTGTCTGCACATATTGCAATAAAGGTAACAAATATATATACAGTATTGCTTAAATATTACATTACACCCATTCATGATCTTAGCAAGCTAAGGTGACAGTCAGAGGTCAAAGGTGCAAATATAAAAAAAAAAATTGATTTTGTGATATTAACAGACAGTAACAAAATATAGTTTTTCTCAAAGCAATAAAAAATGACAGCAATATTTATTAGTAAAAAGAACATGATTTTTATTACGTGTGTTATTACGTGTGTTGTGTTTAGTGATGTTATAAAAAAAGGGTTACAAGTAATATTGGTTTTATTTAATAAATATTTGTATGGAAACAATAGGTAGGTATGGTTGTATAATTAAGTGAAGCTGAGCACTGTAAAATCAACAATAGCATTATGATTTTACATAGATGAGTTTGAAACTGTATAATGGTTAATTACTATAAAAATCCCAATCATTGCTAAGTCATTTCTTTAAATACCTTTTCCCAATAGTAATCTTGGAGAATTTAAAAACACCATCAATCCTTAGGTAAGCTTCCATAGGTAAAAACATTTTCAAAAGGCGGCCACGATTCTGCACTTTCATTTTATGATTAAGTTGGAATTAATTCTCGTGATTTATGAAATACAGATGGAGATATAATTAATACACCCAACAGTCATATACATACATAGTCCTGACTCCTGACCCCACACTAAAATCGGTCTTGTGTCGTGGGTATTGGAAGCTACGAGAGACTTTTCAGTCTCACAAACACCCAGACCCGAAACAAATACCTGTGGATCACACAAATATTTGTTTCGGTGCCGGGATCGAACCCGCGGTCTCTCGTTTCACAGGCGGTGTCTAACCAACTGCGCCACGGAGGTTGTCAAATAGTATAATAGTGGTTTTGTGTTACAGCATTCTCTCAATCAAACAACTTGAGAGCTCACCTCCGCATCCACACCAATGAGCGACCTTTCAAGTGCTCGGAGTGTGGAAAAGCATTCACACAGGTATTCATGCATTTTTTTTCTACACTCACATGTTCAGTGACTTCATTGCACCCGATGGTAATTGCAATGCAGTATTAATAGAGTACCCGACTTGGTTGAAATTGGATATACTCAAAGAGGTGTATTTATAGAGCTCTAGAATCTAATAAACGAATTTCATTTCTCCATGGTAGTATACAGTGGCCAATAAGAACATCCCACTAACAGCTATATGGTACATTGTATTTTTCGTGAGTATCTGTGATTTTGCCATCAGGTGACAAATCTGAACAACCATGTTCGCCTGCACACTGGAGAGAGACCATTCGTGTGCCCCGAGCCTGGCTGCGACAAGGCATATGCACAGGTAATATTTCTTAATCACTAGTTAATGTAGTTATAATTATAACTTTTTATTTGAAAATGCTCCACAGCGTTTTTTTCTCCTATTTATATATCCATCTCATCACTCATGGTTGCCTGTTTTTCGCCACTTGTACTATTTTTTTTTATTAAACATACATACATAAACTCACGCCTTTATCCCCGAAGGGGTAGGCAGAGTCGCCACCAGGATACCCACATTTCATCTTGTATGTTCCGTTCTATGATTTGATAGGGGCGAGCCTATCGCCATATCGGGCACAAATTCCTGACTCCGGACTGATAATGAATAGAAAAATATAATATCACTTTGCCCGACCTGGGACTCGAACCCGAGACCTCAGCTTTGTAACCGTACCGTAATACAACTACGCCACCGAGGCAGTCGTTTTTTTAAATTATGTAATATTTAATTGTATCTCTGTGTAGTGCAAAACAAGATTAAGAAAAATAAATCATACAGTCTACAATGTCTATTGTAGTTATCCGTATTTTATCATAACCAGCAGTATACCTTCTGGTCTAAACCAGAAAAGGCATAATAGTAAACCTTTTCTACCTTATTTCATAAAGTCTGTCTTCGATCACTCCAAATCTATGAAATAGAATAGATAGCATATGATGTTTTTGAGTCTATTTGCTTACTTATAATGTTCTAACTATGAACATGTTTCTGGCTGCCCAGGTGACGAATCTGAACCAGCACCGCAAGCGCCACCTGACGGGGCGGCCCGTGGAGACCACGTACGACTGCACCGTGTGCGGAGAGCAGTTCCAGCAGCGGAACCACATGTACAACCACCGGTATGCACACAATCGCGATTGACATATCTACTTTGATGGCAGGATATTCAAATCAGTTGGGTTCACGACTGTCTAAACACGACTGACGATGACGATGTATATCTGATGAAAACATCGCGAGGACATATGCACCCATAGAGATCTTGATAAGATTTTCTGTGATATATGAAGTCCCAATTCACACTGGGTCGGTGTAGTAAACTTTAGGCTTAGCATTTTTAGTCGGACTGTCGGTTTAAGATGAGTCTCATTGTCAGTAATGGAGCATAAGAACTAGCGCGCACGGGTGACTTTTGTCAGACTGGCATAAAAGGTTTTGTCCCTGCACGTCACGTCTCCAAAGCAGAATGCGCTCACGATAGGGGTAGTGACAAAAATGTCACCCAATTGTCACGTAACATGCGCGCATCGCCATAAATAGCCTCGGACTTGTTTGGATGTTGTTTAGTACAGTAGAGATATTATTTTCCAGCCGCGAGGTGCACGTGGACGTGAAGAGTCCCTCGCGCAGTCCCAACCAGCGGCGCGTGTGCGTCATCTGCGAACTCAACTTCCCCAACGAGCGCCTGCTGCAGCAACACGTGCACGAACACGTCGCCGCCGGGGACACGCAGCCGCACGACGATGACAACAGTCAGTACACTGCACTACACACTACAGGCTGTAGTCTTGTAGTCTTTACAGATGTTATTTGTTATGAAGCGCAAACTCTTGATATGTATATCTTCACACGTCATCATAATGGAGATCTAACCTGGTCCCTAATGGAATATCAATCTCAAACACGAGATGTTAATGTAATGTGTTTAATGTGACCCCAGCTGTAAGGTGAATGTTGATGTAAGCAATATCATTATCGTCTTCAGTTTAAAGGAGTTCCACGGAACATAGGTCCAAAGATATCCACCATTCTATATGAAAATTGAAGGAGGCTAATGCCAACAAGCTGCTGTGGAAATCCTGGGGAAGGTCCATGTTCAGTTGTGGACTTGTTTCGGGATGATTGACGAATGTAGTTGAACCTCCTGTTTGTTGTTTCAGAGCGCGTGTACCCGTGCGTGTTCTCGACGTGCAGCTGCCTGTTCTCGTCGCCGCGCGAGCACACGGAGCACCTGCTGCGCGCGCACCAGCTGCGCGTCCTCACGCACCGCCACGCGCCGCCGCACCACGCGCCGCCCAAGCGCGGGCGCCCGCCCAAGGTACACACACATTCTCACATACAGACATCCACACACACATTTACAAGGTACACACACATTCTCACATACAGACATCCACACACACATTTACAAGGTACACACACATTCTCACATACAGACATCCACACACACATTTACAAGGTACACACACATTCTCACATACAGACATCCACACACACATTTACAAGGTACACACACATTCTCACATACAGACATCCACACACACATTTACAAGGTACACACATTCTGACATACAGACATCCACACACACATTTACAAGGTACACACACATTCTCACATACAGACATCCACACACACATTTACAAGGTACACACACATTCTCACATACAGACATCCACACACACATTTACAAGGTACACACATTCTGACATACAGACATCCACACACACATTTACAAGGTACACACACATTCTCACATACAGACATCCACACACACATTTACAAGGTACACACACATTCTCACATACAGACATCCACACACACATTTACAAGGTACACACATTCTGACATACAGACATCCACACACACATTTACAAGGTACACACACATTCTCACATACAGACATCCACACACACATTTACAAGGTACACACACATTCTCACATACAGACATCCACACACACATTTACAAGGTACACACATTCTGACATACAGACATCCACACACACATTTACAAGGTACACACACATTCTCACATACAGACATCCACACACACATTTACAAGGTACACACATTCTGACATACAGACATCCACACACACATTTACAAGGTACACACACATTCTCACATACAGACATCCACACACACATTTACAAGGTACACACACATTCTCACATACAGACATCCACACACACATTTACAAGGTACACACATTCTGACATACAGACATCCACACACACATTTACAAGGTACACACACATTCTGACATACAGACATCCACACACACATTTACCGCAACTAGAAGCCGCACTAGAACTCGTGCACCCGCACGCATGTATGCACGTTTAAGCACACATAAACGCGCACGCACATGCAAAAAGCACGTACACCTACGTGGACATGCAAAGGCCCACGTACTCTGAATATGCATCCGTGTACGTACTTGCAAACGCGCACGCATTCGCGCACGCACTCATAAACGTACATAGTTATTAACCACGGGTATCAGAGCTATGAATGATTGTCCTGTATTTTATGATGATAGTGTCAACTTTCTTGCAATAGTTAGTCTACTGTTTGCAGAAATAAATTAGACCATAAACTTTTTTGTCAATGTAATAAATATTAATTATTTTTATTCTTTTTTAGATATTGAAGGAAGACCCATTGGAGCCGAAGGAAAATATGCAATATCATGAGGTAAGCAAAGAAAAGTATTAATTTATTGATCCTTTTTACACTAAAAATACTATAACTATACATAAAAAAGTACGTATTTTTACATCTCCACAAATCACTAAAAAATACGTAACAAAATAATATTGTTTCAGGTGACTATTATCAAACACCCGCAGCCGCAGTACTTGCCCAAGCTGAAAGTGCAGAGTTTGTTCCAGTGATGCGTGATATCTATGTGATGGAGAGAAAATATTTATCAAATTTTCACATTTTCGTACATTGTTCTAACATAGGTCCAATTATCATTAGGTGTGCTCTGTACTTAATAAAATGTCGTCGCACATGAAAGGTGGCGTCGCAATGCGTTGCTTTATGAGTAAGGTATATCGCTAATCTTCATACGCAGAAAGAAATAACGAATTATAGCTAATTTGTGAAAGCCCTGGAAATATAAGCCTTATTGCCCTTCATTTAGGTTTTAAATGTAACAACAAACTCAGGCTGCTATGTTAAGAATTAATGTGGGTGCCGAGAACGAAAAAAATATATCGAATGCCCAATTTCCATTTCCTCTTCCCATCCTTTTTCCTCCCACTCTTTTCCCAATTTGATGAGCCAGCAACATATCCCTGATCCACCTTTGTGAATGTTCATGAGCAGTGATCACTTACTATCAGGAGACCTGTTTGCTGGTTCGTTGGACCTTTGCAATAAAAAAAAGTTATTTGTGTAATATTATTGAAAATAATTTTGCAGCAACTACATTGAAGAATGGACTAAAGGCAAAAAGAAGGGGTGTGTATAAAATTACAATTGTGTCAATGAAACCCTGGGGTTAACATATAACTTGTTTCTGAAGCTATGCATTGCGGTGCTACCTGATTGAATCGGCTGCAAGTTGGGCTTGAGCTTTGTATTATTGCATAGTACATTGTCATGATGCCTTCACAGAATAAGAAAACATTATAGGCGGTTGATGTGATTCAAAAATTATATTATTATACTTTTCATCTTATTATGAAGACAGAACATTCTTATGAGGGTTCGGTGATGAATTATTTCTTTTTAATTATTGATAGCAACTTCACAACTTTTTGAAATCCGTTGTTTTTTTTTATGCAAACTGGCAATGATGCGTCATGATTTTTTATAAGATAAAATTCTACAAAAGTATTGGAAAATTTAACAGTGATCTCTAAAAGTGGATTCTCTTAGTAGTAATGAAAGCTTGGTTTGTTCTATTCTTGTTGCGGAATTTAGAAGAGGATCTACAATTATGTGTAAGGATTACTTATAAGTGATATTAGAGGTAAGTGCAATTTATAGTAATTATATAGACATTGTTACACGTTAAGATATTGATTTTTTCATGCAATATTTTTTATATATCAGGATGAAGTAGTATTTACAGTATTGGAAATTATTTTATGCTTTTCCTTGTAAAATTATGGATTATAATATGCATATATTATAGAACTAAAATAGATATAAAGTAATAGAATATTATTTTTAATAGTATGCTTGTGTGTCTCACAAGTTGCCACAGTTTTTGTATGTGTAGGAAGCGAAAAATGTTATGGATGAGCACAATTGGTGGAAGCAATAAACACCAACATTTGGTATACTGCTTAAATCATATAATAATATTATATACTATATGTATAAAATTAAATTAAACATCAATTGACCAATATATGTTTTCCAGTAAATATCTCATTGAAAAAAGATTGGATTGGGTATAAATTTATTTATATTATTTATAGATATGTTTCCAATATATATAACTATAAAAAATCAGTGAAGTATACATATTTGGACTAGTAATTTATCTCCATAATAATAAACTTATGATACATGATTTAAGTAACAAAGTAGCATATGGTATAGTTTTAGTATAGGTGTACCGTTTAAATAAGTTACATCGGCAATATTTCTACCTGCAGGAACAAGTAAAACTAACGTCGACCAAAACGATTGTAGATGCCAATTAAATATAGGTCTTATTTCCTTAATGTTTAGGTTTTAAATACAACAACAATAGATACTATTTCAATTGTACATCTTACATAGTTGTAACTTATTTAAATGGTGCTATACTTACATATCCTGTAATAATTTAATTTGTTAGTGAAACTATACAATATCTTTGATTGACCATTTTCTTTTGAAATCATTTAAGAATCGGTATTTTTGTAATACATTTGCGGTATGGTTGTTGTATAGTGTTTTAAATAATATACTAATATGCATATTTTTGCAAATATTTGTGATTTATTGAAGAAAGTTTTTTTTGAGATATTAAGTTTAAAGCTGAGTTGAACTGAAGTTTTAAAAATGTTTCAAGAAAAATTCAAAAATGATATTTTTATTGGTTAAGCTATGATAGTCTTGGTAGTTGATTTAATTGGTACTCGGTCAATCATGCACCCATGATCCAATATTCTCGTAAATAGGGATGTTGACTCAATTTTTACTCAATTTATATTGAAAGAATACTTTACGTAAGATTGTAAAGAGAAATCATTTAAATGATCTGTTTAATAAAAAACAAGTTACACGTATTACAAATTTGGTGGAAGGAGGAATAGAATAGGATGCAAGTACGTCCTTTGACGTCATCTTCCGTCTTCATAAGGCGCTTGGGTGCGAAAGAGAAAGCGAGTGTCCCCACTACGCTACTAAAAATAATAATAGCTCTATAATTTTACGACCAAGTAAATGATTTTTATAATTGATATTTTGCAGTGATCATTAAATACTGTTTATAATTAAACATTGGAATCATCCCTATTGGTCAAAGGCTGAAATAAATTCGGCCTAACAGTTTTCATTTGCTAACAGTTCTACTAAGGTATACATAATATTATACTATTAATTGCTTGAAAAGTTTATATATCTCAAATATATATTTTATTTTGATCACCTAAAACGTTTGCGTTTTAACAAAAGACAATATTCATTTCTTCATATGTTTATTTTTGATACCAAGATATGGTTAGATTTGTTTAACAAAATAAACATTTCTTTCTTTTTATTTCGGTTTAATAAAATCTATTTAAGATATTTACCATAATATCCAAGATATAAAAAATATAAACAAGTTACACACATTTGTTTTATATTACAAAAGAAGAAATTTATTTGAAACGAAAAAAAAATGTTTAAATATTTAATTTTTCATATCTTAGATATGGTATAATAAATGGAATTAAGATCAATTTTTAATAAAAAGGTATATATTTATATTTTTACTGTAATTATAACACTTCCAGTTAGCGTTATTAATTTGTGATTATAATAATTGCAAACCATTTTATAACTGCGTGTTGTCACTTTATGAGCTGGCCTTTTGAAAGTCGCAGTGACACAAATTTATATTTAAGTAATGTAAGCCGAAGGGTAAAGTATCCAAAATCTACGTTAGGAAGATTATACAATATACTGAATTCTGTCAATAATTATTTGGTTTATAGTTTGAAGGTTACTTTGTTACCGTATTTGGCCCCTAAAGCGTTATATGGAGCTGTATGTATGACCCCATATACATACGTCCTACTGCAGGGCACGGGCCTCCTCTACAACCGAGAGTACGATTGACAGGGGTTAGGCCATAGAAATTCTTTCAAATCGCTATGGTATGCAGTTTTCCTCACGATGTTTTCCTTCACCGTTATAGTGCGTGGTGATTGACTACACACATGTCTCCGAAAAGTCAGAGGTGTGCCTTGGAATTTGAATCTGCGACCACCGTAACAGGCCGTCTGGTCCGTTACAGGACACTATGCACTTATATTTAGCTACCTAATGAAAAAAACTATTTGAGTTTTTGGATACTTTGCTCTGTGGGTGATATTTTAATTATCTCCGGTAGCCGTAGAGTTAATGAGCTAGGCTATAAGGTGCAAATGTTCCTATGAATGTATAAGAGTATCAGATGGTATAAGTATGCAGTATGTTGAGAGTTGTACAGTCGACCATTATGTTATCCGTAGCCTTGTTAAGCGTCAGCCATGTCGGAATTTTTCTATTAACATACTATTAGTAACATATGATTAATAAAGTATATTATACAATTTGAAAATATTATTTAATGGTGTTTTTATTTCGGGCCTTTTATGTTTTTTAATGTACCGCCCAAAAAATACACACATAGTCCTATACATAGTCCAGACTTAACATTATGAAATAAGTCTTGTGTTGTTGGGATCAGTAACTATAAGAGAATTTTGCAAACACTAGACAAAAAACAAATACTTGTAGATCTGATAGTCAAATTAAACAGTGCGGGGATCGATCCCGCGGCCTCTCGTTTCACAGCCGGTGTCTAACCAACTGCGCCACGGAGAACGGAGGCAGGATTAACTTGCTCAGTTTAGGGATTTTATCGCCTTTTTATTTTCTTATTACATTAAATTATGCTATGAAAGTCAAACAAATTGATAATTTATGCACTAGTGGGTAGTAAAACAGGTTGTTACATATTTAAATCCACGAGATGCGTGTTGCGCTGTGAGAGGACGGGTCCAGGGTCTTTATACCGCAAGACCTTGGGTAGCCCTTTAGATCGTAAAAAAAAATAGTAATTGTAACAAGTCTTTAGCAGAAGCTAAATATAAACAGAAAAAGTTCACATGTTGCCTTCTACTTTTGTATCTTGTGTTTAACAGAATTGTATCATGGTTATAAACTTTGGTAAGTACACACCTAGATGATGGTCCATTGCCTTCAGCCACATGAACAAGGGCGGATCCAGGGGGAAGGTCATAGGGGTCTTGACCCCCCCTTGGGCTGACTCCAGATTGACAGATTTTCTTAAAAAATCGTTGATTTTCACTTTAAAAAATCGTAAACATATTCAATAATCACAGGTGTAACAAACTTTTAAATAATCACTTGTAAATGTATAATTGTAATCGAATTTGAGTACGTCCAGTGTTCTGACTAGAACTATCTAGAACTATATGACCCCCTGACTTGAAAGCCGGATCCGCCATTGCACAAGAAGTTCACTGATAAACGTAAGTACGGCCACACTCAAGGATTTCCAGTTTCCACAGCCCGAGAAAGCGGCCTGGGACGCCCAAGTCCCAACACAGTGGTTACTTGTATGTGGGCTTTCTTTCATGTCCTATCGGTCTCTTCGCGCTTACCATCCTGCCTACTGCCAAAATATAGCAAAAATATTTGGCTAAGAATTGATATTTTTTTCAGGTAGACCTGATAAAATCAAAAAACATTTTAAAAGTTTAAGATGTTTTGTTTTTTTTTTGTTTGGAATAATAAATCTCACAGATTTTATGTAACAACAAGAGTAATGTATGCAAGGCTACATTGTTGACATCGTTGTTTACCTATAAATTAATTGATTTGTTTTTCGACTGGATATAGCGATTGTTATGCAAATAAAATCTAAATGAACGCGTGCTAATGATTTAATGCACTTGGGTGTGGGTTGTAAATAAGAACTATAATTATTGACATTGAGTAAAACTTTTGCGTGCCATTCAGTTATCTTTGATAGGTTTATTTATTAGTGATAAAAAGTAAAGTACCTACATACTTTATCCACTCTTTTTAGATTATAGCTCAAAATCTGTTCGACATCAAAACATATTCAATAAAATATTTTCATTTCAAACGTTGCTCCACAAAAATTCACTGCGGTGTGGATGGACCACAAGATAAAATACCAAAAGGAGCAAAAAGCAAAAATTCCATTCCTCAATACTGCAAAGGCTGCATAATAAGTTAATAACCATATCTATAAAGGTACTGGTAGCACAACCGTTACAAACTGCATTTAAAGATGCAGGCGTTGGGAACGCAGTAGTTATCTCTCGATTTTCACAGATAGTGGTCGTGTTTTGTGCAACGAGGATTTTCTTAAGGTCAGTTGTTAGGCCTGTCAGATATCTACTGAATAATATGTCTACTATTATTAGTACAACAGAATAATCTGAAAAGACGGAAGCTTTATTGCTAGCAGAATAACATAAAATAAGTACATATAGAAAGTGTTATAAAATATGATAGCTACGTTTTTAAATTATGTGTTAAATAAAAAATAAATACTAGCTTTCTATAATTTAAATAACAATCTAAGTTGATCCCATCTCATTGAAATCTATCTATTAAAAATCTAGTGGCTATGTTGTTGAATATGATTACTTACCTGTTTATAATATATTTTCGGTGATCGAATTGATAACACGATAGGTACCTACGGTGTATTTGGTTTCAATTAAAGTTCTCATGTCTCCCCTCCTGTTTTCTATATTTAATTCGGTGATTACAAATTACAATACAATCCCTAGAGTAGCAACGAGTAGGATAATATAATTATACCCTTATTATTAACTTTGTAAAAATTGTTTGATTGAATTGACGGAAAATACAAGGCGAAACGTGTGTGTCCCGGTTGCTACCAGAGGAACCTCTGCCTACCCCTTTCGAGAAAAAGGCGTGAGTTTATGTATGTATGCATGTAGATATTGTAATAAACTATACTTTGCCTACTGAAAAACAAGGAAACTTATATTTTTCCCTATAAGAATATTATGGTTGAAAACAACATGATGTAACCGCAACAGACTATTCCTTAAAGACGAACAAAACAGGACACAAGTGTTTCCCGTAATGTTTAATTGCAAGGAAAATTTTGGGAAGCGGTTATTTATCCTTTTACATTTAATATATAATGGTTCAATTCATAAATAAAATGTTCATTAACCGGTGGTGTTTCAAGTGAAACCTTTGAGTATTAAGGTATGTTGTTTAATTTATTAACTCTACCTAAGTACTAGTAACTACACCATCATAGATATCGTGGTATTGTGCCTAATTAGGTATGTGTTAACGTTGGGATCTTGAGCTCCATTTTCTGCAGTGTATTTGTTCCACTGTCCAAGCAGGATACAATATAGGTACCACTCTGCTTACTGAATTGTAGTGTTGGCGAGAACCAGGGTCCGCCTTCTTACTTTAGTAAATACTTAGGCCTAGTTGCATCAAGTAACTTTGGCCATAACTATAATTTTGATAATGTCATCGCCACAGAAATATATTTCTATGCACTTGACACGTCGCCATACACTTGAGAATAACTGGGCCTTAGGCGTCTTCATTTCGCTCAACATTTAGCGTACTCAGATTATAAGGGTATTGAACCTCATATCTTAAGCTTTACCCCAGTTATATTGCGCTTCGGGAAAATTTCCGACGTACTCTTGTGGCTGTGAAGAGGCAACTAAACCATCCCAAGCGTCATTCTTGTACGAACACCAAGTTTTATAAGTACCTACTACAAATAAACCCAACAGTCACATACATAATCCTGACCTCACACTAAGATTCTTGGATCGTGGGCATCAGAAACTACGAGTGACTTTCTGGTCTAACAAACACCCAGACCCGAAATAAATACCTGTGCGTCACACAAATACGTATGTAAATGTCTCGATCGAACCCGAGGCCTCTCGTTTCACAGCCTGCTGGAGGCTGTCGAGCTCAGTCTATATCTGTATCAGTCAATATTCATGCGTCCTCCTGCAGGGCACAATCAAGAGTATGAAAGGGGTTAGGCCATATTGTCCACCACGCTGGCATAATGCGGGTCGGCGGATTTTAGATACCATAGAAATTCTTACAAATCGCTATAGTATGCAGGTTTCCTTACGATGTTTTCGTTCATTGTTATAGTCAAAACTAAATGTACTTATAACTATAATAACTAAGCTTTTTGTTTAGGAAACAAGATGGAAAGGTGGGTTGGCAAGACTGCGGTTGTGACTGGCGGCAGTGCCGGCATTGGAGCCGCTATATGCCTAGTACTGGCTAATGCTGGACTACGAGTTATTGGACTGGCAAGGAGACCTAACCTTATCGATGTAAGAATTTGTATATTTTCAACCAGTACCAGCCACCAGGAGAGCCCTTCTTAACGATTGAGGGGGAGTGGCTACATGCATGCGGTATTTAATGACAAAGAAAATAGCCTTATGCCTTTAAGACAACACATCGAAAGCGTTAGCCTTCTAGAAAGTGGTTTGTGGAGATTAATGAACTTCACATACCATTGAAATTGTGAAGCCGATGTTAAATTCATTTGGACACGTAGGTTTCATCGTAATGTGTTCTTTATTCTTGCCCGCAAGTCTTCACGCACCCACTTCGTGGATTTGTACTTTTATTTACGAATAAGATAATTTACAATAACAATTTTAGTTTTTATCTATAGGTATCGGTTTAAAGTCTTTCTGTTGTCATAAATACAATTACAGTTCAGATTCACTATCTGTGTTTTACAACGTCTTTACACAGTGACAAACCGAATCATCATTGATGATGTATTTATTATTTTATTTCAAATATAAATATTTTATCTTTCTATTACTTAGGCACTTGTTTATATAACCTTAAAACTATATTAAGGTCGACAATAGTAGGTACTTTAATAAATATAAAAAAGTAATTAACATTCAAGTCCAACGTTGCATGAAATTGCTAATGGACAACATCGTGTTTCAACACGCCAATGGTTGCATTCCATTTTGTTTGCAGAAACTACAGTCCGAAATAACCGGGGGCGGTACAATAACTTCTAGAAAGTGCGACGTGGCCAATTCTCAAGACGTGGCAGATACATTCAAATGGATCGAGGAGAACTTCGGAACTGTACATATTCTTATCAACAACGCGGGCGTTTTGTTCGATGGACAAATTACTGGTAATAGCAATTTAACTATCATCATTAACCTCCTACCACCACTAAATATAGGCTAAATGCTAATCCACCACTGAATATAGGTCAATGATTTACGCAAAAAACTATGAATGTAAATTTTAATAGAACAGTATTCACAGTTCAGGTTTTTGTCTGAAGATTCAATCTAACTACATAGTTTACGACTTAAGTATCGACACCTGCCATTATTAAATGGCAATTACTGTAACTTAAAGGTTAATATCAAATGTGGTAATTAGGATACAAAAAGAACTTAGATTTTTGCCACCAAATACGGTGACTCCTCAGGATGGATCCCAAAAAGGGACTGCCTCGGTGGTTTAGTTATACTACAGTACGGTTACAATGCTGAGGTCTCGGGTTCGAATCCCGGGTCGGGCAAAGTGATATTGGGTTCTATTCATTATCAGCCCGGAGTCAGAAATTTGTGCCCGATATGACGACAAGCTCGCCTACTATCACATCGTGGGACGGAACACACAAGGCGAAACGTGGATGTCGTGGTAGCACCTCTGCCTACCCCATTCTGGGAAAGAGGCGTGAGTTTATGTAAGTGTATGTATGTACAAATACTTTATATTTCAGAATTGGGTAATAAGACGGTCAGCGAGGACGCTCTGTTATCAACCATTGACGTGAACTTCAAAGGGCCAATTATTTGCACACGCCACGCCGTTGCCTCTATGAAGAAAGCTGACTTTGACGGCCATATTATTAATATTAACAGGTGGGTACATATAATAAAGGGGCCTACATTTCTAGTTTTATTTAAGAACCTAATTTTACTCCTTTCTCCTCTTCTGTTTCTCCTCTTCTATCTCTCTGTTATTTGGGGACTATGTGAGCTGATATAGGGGGAATATGGACCGTGTAATCTTCTTTTGGACATCATCTTCTATGGATGGCTATTTCTGACTGCATGTTTCGCCAACGTGCCAAAATAATCTGCCTCTTTTAGGTGTCCAAAAAAAAGAGGAAAACTGGCTGACGAAAATAGAGGATGTTTCACCATAGAACTTCAAAGAAGATTGAAAAATCTTGCATAGTCAAGTTTCTAGGGTAGATATCACGTGGCAATGAATTAATAATTTTGTGAAATGTATATTTTTTGTTTTCAGTATCGGTGGGCATTATCTACCGTTCACGAGCTCGTTGAACATATACCCGGCCACCAAGCACGCCATTACTGCTTTCACAAAGTCCCTCAACTACGAACTGGCTGAGTTTAAAAACAATATTAAGACTACGGTAAGACTATACCTTTGTTTTAATCACGATTTTTTTAAATAGATGCAAATTTATAATTTATTCACGAAATAAGAAAGCGAAAACCAATAGCAAAATATCTCAGGGTAATATCTTAATTCAGAAATGTCTTCATTGTATTGTTTGGTGTTTTATGATTTTATAAACGTGATTTAAGACGAAGTGTCGTTATCGATACTTACAGGAATCACGTTTCATTAATTAATTATTAGGTAGCGTGCAAAGAATTTAATTAATTTTATTATGCTACTGTGTATATTTGTATAATACATAAAAAATATCATATTGCCAATACATAATGGAGCCATTACAGGGACTGTGTCATATGTATATGTATATATGCAATAGGAGTGAAAACCGCTTACTTAGGTACATGAAGAAAGACATGAATCACACGTGACATAACGCATTTGGCCACAATAGCGATCCAATTATTTATTAAGAAAAAAAAACAATGTTTTAAAGTAACGCAAAGAATCTGATCTGAATATGATATGCGTTTTACATTACGGGTGTGTATTCTTCCAATTTTTTAAAGTCATTCATCCTCGATAAAAATATATTACGATGTATAATAGTCTTAATTCCATTAATTATTATTATAATGTTGCAGAGCATTTCTCCCGGGCTCGTGGATACTGCCATGGTGACTCAACCAGATCCCACTAAGCCAATCCTTCAGCCAAGTGACATCGCCAGCGCCGTGCTGTATGTCATCTCCACTCCGCCGAATGTTAATGTAAGTGTTTTGTAATAATAGTAAAGATACGGCAGATATTTTTCACTTCTTATTAAATCGTATGTGGTAGATTTTTTTCAATTTTAGGCTCGTGGTCGACGGTGTGGTAAACTGGTAACAGTAAGTTAAATTCAATGAATGCAAATAAGCGGCGCCATCTGTCGAATTGTTCAGTGCTTTATAAACATATCGGTGGTGTTAATTTGCTCGAGCATAGATGTAAGCCAGCAATTCGGGTTTTAAAATTGGTATTACAATGTACAAAATATACAATTATTAGAATATGACTTAAATGTTTCGTTTTACATGAACACTGAGCGATATAAAATGACAGAATTTTACAAAATGGACATAACACTCTTTGCATATCTGACGTCGTGTTTAATTCGTTCCTGTTTCAGATAAACGAACTCACAATAACTCCGGTTGCCGAGAAAAGAATTTAAAACAAAAACTACATAATTATGTAACAACATTTATTTACATATCTATTAAAAAATGGCACAGTGGTGAAATAATGTCGAAGATTCATGATCGAGAGGAGGAGGCAAAACTTGTCGATGCCAACCCTAGCAGACTAGTACCGAACTGAAGCACAGCCCTCAAGATGTCCATCTTCAAAGTCAAGAAAGGTGACGACGTTGAGCTCGCCTGAAAAAAAAAAATGTATTGTTTCATTGTTTTCTTCATTGAAATAAATTGAAATTAAAGTAGGTCCTAGAAATGAAAAGAATTTTTTTGTGCATAAAATACATATAAATGATAATACTTACAGCCTTTATTAAAAATAAATAATATTATAATACACGTGTGTTTTCAGGGATAATAATAAGTATTAAAAATATTTTATTCGTCAAGTACAAATACAGTCTTTTCAAAGTATTACATTACATTTCTATAGATCTATTTCACATAACTTATAATTAAAAATTATTTAATCATTTCAAAAATCTTATTGCGATTAGGTATTCTATCTTTATTCTTTCTGGTGTCACCAGGCATTGCTTCCTCCAGAACTGCCTTTCGACATGTCTCCGAGAATAGACATTAGTAAACTGAATATAAATCCTGCTGAGTCAGCCATGGTCATTTTATTTTCATTGCTATCCTCTTCCGAGCTTCCAGAGTCTCCCGCCTGAAAAAATATTGTTTATCATTGCATTTTTAGTTAAAATTTTTACTTAGGTTTAATACTACGTGCTACGTAGGTATGTAGATATTGCAGGAGGCCGAAAAAGAAAAATCCCTTTCGTCCTCCCGCCATTTTATTTCCCTTCCTCTCTGTTTTAAGGGACCATGTGGTGAGCCGTTATCTCGTTTTCTCGATCTTTATCAAAATCAAGAGTTATAAGTGTACATACCGCGCTAGTTCCTTTCAATAATTTCGAGATGAAAGTACCGAAAAATTCACCATTGTTTTTCTGTAACATAAAAACTTCTTCAATAAAACAATGTAAATATAAAATAACTAATTAGACAAAATAAAGGGAGTTTTTTACCGCTCCTCCGCCAGTTATTGTGTCCAAAGAAGTTAACAAGTAGCTTGCTACTATTGATCCAGGGTTTTCTTCACCTTCAGACTTAAAAACACAAGCTATTGTTAATTATAAAGTTAAAGGTTAAATGATTAATTGTAAAGAATATTGACATACCAGCAAACCCGCAAACAATCCTAGGCCAGAGGCGATAAGGCTGTTTAAATCAAACCCGTCGCCCTGTAAGAGATGAGTAATTAATATTTGTCACTCTATCTTGTATAAAAAACAATATTAAGAGTTCTACATACACTGAGCGATACGACAATCCCGCTCACTGCTGCCAACAATGATCCTAAATCGGATTCTCCATCTTCCTGTAATAAATTACAACTAATTAACATTTGACACTCAACACTAATTATGTAATAACCAGAAAAGCAATTGCGTAATAAGTACTTGTTAGAAATATGGGCAAAATTAAAACTCGTTGTTGTTATTGCTAATCATAATGACCTAACACATCAGGTTTAATAATTATCATCCTCAATTTATGAATTATGAATTATACTGACAACGAAATATAATTATTATTATAATTTACATTTTTGGTTCCCCACCTTCACGACTCACGTCGGCTTAAATAAATACCTCGTTCTGTTGCCCACAGAAAAGAAGGTATTTATGTATATATCCCCGATTATTTTAAATATGTACACAGTTATATATAGTATAAATTAAAATGAAATTAATAGAGTTAATGTTGCTGTCCTTTTCGTGCCCTGGTTAATTATTATTTTGAACGTTATGTGTGTCTTGTGGGTATAGTGAGCGTTGCGTTGTAACAAATACGGTGTCTCCTAGTACTTTACTGAGTATGGTTGATGTGTGTATGGCTGCTTGTTTTTGTAAGATGCTGATGTTAATATTACAGTTTAATTGGTCAATGTACTTGTTAATGCTTTTAGCAACTATTCCTGTTGCGCCTATTACTACGGGTATGATAATCGCTTGTGTATTCCACAAACGACTGACTTCGTTTCTCAAATGGTGATATTTGCTTAATTTTATTATAATAATTATATTTCGTTCGAAATATAATTATTATTATAATAATTATATTTCGTTGCAACCTGACTCAAACATATTGAAAAATGTAAGTTAAAAGCTTTGAATGCTTATAATAATAAATATTTGTTATTATAATTATTAAATGTCCATATATTTGGCACACGAGGTTACTGACATGTGGAATGTCGACTCAACTATTATTGTCCCGATTGTCGTTTCTGCTCATGGGTTGATACCGAAGAGCCTCGACCAACATCTACAGAGACTCTCAATTGGCTGTTGGGTCAAGAGTCAGATACAGAAGGCAGTATTACTGGACACGGCACGTATTGTGAGGAGGTTCCTAACTTTGTCTCCCTAACCGCCGGTGGCTTGGGTTTTGAGCTTCACCACCGGAGGGTAAATCTTTTTTTTGTATTTTTATATGTATATTTTTTATAACGTATATATTATGTAAAAATAAAAAAAAATGTAAGAAATAAAATAAAGAAAAATAATAATATTTGTTATTTATACTTACACCACCACTCAATCCTGCCAAGATCCCCAAGATGCCTCCTCCTTGTCCGTCTCCACCTGGAGGTTCGTCAGAATAATCGTCTTCTTCACTATCACTACCGTTAGAATCAGAAGACTGTTTCGCAGAACTTCCATTGTCATTGGTCGCTTCAACGCTCTCTTCTTCAGCGTTGTTTTCATCAGAATCATTATCAGAATGTACATTATCGTCACCTGCAGTACTGGCATCACCATTCTCAATACTGCCGTTACTATCAATACTTTCGGAACTGCTACTACTGCTTTCATCGCTCACTTGTTTCTCAAACTGAGGTGGGGATGGCGGAGGTGGCTTAAGTTGAGTAGCATAGTTTATTTTAATTACGTTGTTGTTGCTTTGACGACGAATCGGCAGACGAAGCTTTGATTGATAGCGTACTATATTTTTTTCTAATGTTTTTCTTAGTTTAAGCTGAAAGGGTTTCAAAGTTTTATGGACATATATTATTACACAGAAATTATATTATTAAAACATGCAAGAAATTGTAATAAGACACACCAAACTGTAATAAAATGTGTATAAAATTGCTTACCTTTTAAACCGAGAGAGTGCATCGTGCTTCTTTAATAACAAAACTTGCAATATTAACATAAGTGCG
This sequence comes from Deilephila porcellus, assembly GCA_905220455.2. Classification (NCBI taxonomy): domain Eukaryota; kingdom Metazoa; phylum Arthropoda; class Insecta; order Lepidoptera; family Sphingidae; genus Deilephila; species Deilephila porcellus. The sequence goes on along the minus strand of LR999991.1, from coordinate 3,985,776 downwards.
AATAAAACGCAATGTGTTTACACACTTTGAACAGGAGTAAAACCCGGCGACCGTGAGTTGACAATGTGGTTGACAACGGTAAATGCGTGATATACAATATAAAACGTGAACCGTAAAGCGAGTGCATTTCTATAAATTTAAAAGTGGTTTAAAATATACAGGCCCTTGTGAATGCAGGAGTGGCAAGCAAGGACAGCTACTCGACGAAGGTAAATAAACTGATTAAAAAGGTAACGTAAAAGTGGAATATTTATTAAAATGTTTTTTTTTTTCTATATTTAATCATGTCTTCTGAAGGTTAATTTCAAAGGATTTTAATTTGCTTCTTAAATATTTGAGAATTCAATTATAAGGAGTTAAAAATATTCAAATTATTTCACTCTATCTGGCTCTATTAGTTTTGTTCTGAAACTCGTGTTGTAAATCTTCTCGTACTAATTAATTATAATTAATAGGTATAGGAATTACTTAAAGTTTCGAAGGTAAGTCGTGCTGTTTTCGTACAAGGCCGATAATAATATTTCCAAAATAAAATCCCACTTTATAATTAAAAACTCACAGTGTTGGCTCCGCTAGAGCCCGGGAAGAGAGCAGAGGCCAGGTTGAGGAGACTGAAGATGCTGCTACCACCACCGTTTGATGTGCTCACTGGCTCTCCGAAATCATCATCATCATCATCGTCAAACGGACTTTGAGTAGACGAGCTGTCAGATTCTTTCTGAAATTAAAATACGGACATTAGTTAATTGATAAGCCTTTTCGATCTTCTTGGGAAATTAGATGAATAAACAGCAGTGTAAATGCATCTTCTGTCTCAGCTAGCCATCAAGCGAATGACATGGTCGTCTCGTCATTCATGGCAATAAAAAAACACCAGAGACGCACTATTAAACGAGACCCTGCAGTATGATAAGAAATCCTATTTTCACAAAGCACATATTTGTCACATTTTAGCTATAGGATTGAACTCAATGTCTCGTTTTCCAATTGGCTTAGTAACCAACAGCGCCACGAAGGCTGTGTACTGTAGTACATTGTCAAAATCCACTAATCCACAGTTGTTAAAATATAAAAAAAGCTTACCGAATTAGAATGAATATGGTTATCCTCAGAGTCCCTCCGCAACCGCAGAACATCAGTAGGTAGGCAGAAAGCATTAGCCAGCAGGCACACCGCCAACGCCACTACAAGAGACCCGCGCGCCATTGTTATCAGCAACTCAATGATACCTAGATCATCTGGCACTGCGCAGGTAGCCTATAAAATACTTAAATAATTACCAAAATATGTGGAACAACTTGAAACAATTAGCCGTCATTATTGATTGCGAAACGCACTTGAACTTCGCACGTCGTTTTTGCTTAATTGATTAGCTAAGTAGTAACTAGTAAGTAATGCTTACGGCAATTTGCTATGTACATATATACAGTGATCGCAAATAACTAAATGATTTAAATATACGTGATATATGATGAATGTTAAGTCACCAGAACTGGTTCGCTCTGCAGAAATGACACGATTAATTCACATCTGTAATAAGTTTATTTAAAAGGTGCAGTTTTTAAAAGTAGGCAGTGTAAGGACATTGAATGCGTAAACAGATTAAGATCCTGTTTTGATTCATTCAATTAATTCCGATACTGACATGGCAAAGAGCAAAGAGTAGTCCGCCAATCCGCAGTAGGCCAGCGTGGTGGACTATATGGCCTAACCACTTTCAATCGTACCCTAGATTGTAGAGTAGGCCATTGCCCTGCAGAGGGACGTACAAAAATGGGCTGATACAATACAAAAAAGAGCATAATATTGCATTCGTAGATAAAAACAGGGCTGAAGATAGAGTACTGAGTACATACATGTAGGTAGTATTGATCTACTTGACACATTTATACTGGGTTTTCTAGTATAGTTAACTATAGTAGATTTCGTCGCTGAAGTGTGGTTGTCGCTACACGGATGTGTAAAAATATCTTGCCGCAGAATACTAACTGTAGTTTACTGCGATAATTTTTGTAGGAAGTTTATCCTTTTTACTTAGCAATATGAGTTATACGTTTAAAAATATTACTTGCTATACAATATACATCTATACAGTACATAGTTGTAAATAATTTGCATACACCCAAGCATTCAGACTAGCTCGTGTGCAATCAAAAAAGACTTGGTTTAAGATAAAAAAACAAAAATATTTGTGTACTTAATTGTTTTGGTATTATTACTTTACGTAATATGCAATTAACAAAGAATAGCTTTATAATTACCTAATACTAGTTATGAAATTTTTTTTTATTAAAAGTGTATGTAAAGTACATACCTGCGTGATGTGATGTTGTCCAATCAGTATACATAGGCTGTGTGCCTCACACGTTGCCGATAGGAATAACTTATAACGTGACCAGTGTCTCTTCAGACATACAGCGTGTCCTTTCTACTACAACATTGATTTTATACAGCATAACGATTTGAAAGGAAGAAATTTTATTTTTTAATTATTTAAATAAAATTAGCTGATATTTCTTGGCTCTGAATATTTTGAAAACCTTATATCCACACGTGGAAAATGTCGTGGTTATTCAAATGTACACATACTCTATTAGCATATATTTATTGTAATAATATTATATTTCCAAGTAAATAAAATATTACCAAAACTCCCAAATTTCATGTTACATATCTATGGCAAAAGCCTATGTTCAGGAGTGGGTTTCTTGTGGCTGAATATGACGATTTTTCATTTTCAATCCCTTACAACTATAAATACCCATATTTATTAGACTGTATCCTAAGGGTCATTTCATCGGCGTCCTGGTATGCTCGCAACTCGGAAATTTATGAGTATCTAGAAACCCCAACTATCTTGGAAGAAGTTAAACGTTACTCCAATAACTACAAGAGTCGATTACTAATACACCCAAACCTGATGGTTGGCAAGCTCTTGCAACCTACCATTCAAGACTCAAGAGAGCCGACGTGCTGTCTAACTAAGGGGAGATGGAGTGGTGCCTCTATCTCGCTAAACTCCAATCTCATACAACTTACCTGTCGTCTAGGCGACTGATCGCAGGTGTCAAACAGAGAAAAAAAATAAAGATTTTTTTTAGACAATCGGCCTTTCAACACTCACTGTATACTCCATAGGAAATCAAATCTCGCAGACCTGCAATTAGAATGAGAGTAGAAGTAAGCATAGATGTAGTATACTACATCTATGGAAGTAAGTAAAGAGGGAAGATTACGAAGCTTCTAACAATGTATAAAAAGTCAAGTAATGTCATTCTTTTGTTTTACAGAGACATCCTGTAGTGAGAGGCGTGGTGTGCCATGGAAGGTGTTCTCGAACATAGACATTGCGCGGAGGTCGTCGCGTTGCGCCACTCGAGTTGCCAAACCGACTTGCCGGCACTTCCGCACAAATTGCTACCCACTGTAAACTTCCGCCAACACTTCCGCCGCTGTCACAGCTGCTCATTCTCGCTTGTGTATTTGATGCCACAATTTCAAGTTACCTACTAACTGTTTTGTGTGACTGTTAAATTGATACACCTTTACTCTGATTATCTACTATTCTCTGATTACCTATAATAGGTACCTACAATTCTTAGTTATAATGACATCACTACCGCGTATTACCTATAATAATTGGCATTAGCCTTGACATGCCTCTGGTCAGAACTCATCATATCAAATCGATTCAGCTATTTTTGAACTGAACACACACAAATAACTAAAAAAAAATATGTTCGCATAGCATGGAAATTACATTTTGAGGCCGAGTATAAAATTAGCTTCGCGTCCTGAGAAATTCTATCACATCCGCAAGCGAACTAGAAGCATGGTAATAGGTACCAGCCTTGTGATGCTGGAAGTAGGTAATAAAGGCTTGGATGGGCTGGCCTGTCCAAATTGGAAAAGAAAGGGAAGAAATAAAAGGCGATCAGGAAATAGGCATTGGGCTCCAGTAATAAATTTACTTAAAGTAATTGTAAATGAAAACAACGTCACGTACATACATTCAATTTAATTCAAGTCTACATTTATATCTACACAGTATTACCGTTCAATACAATCACGATTACGTAAATAACACAAGGATACACAAATAACAAGAGAATACTGCAACCCAACAACTTCAAATACACATATACCTACCCAAGAAAACATTATCCGCTACACTGGCAGTCAAGGTTCTCATAATGGTTTCTTAGATTTACGCGAATGTTACACCTTGAAATAAAACTATTATTTACGGAATTTATCCCGGATTTACTAAATTTTTTACATCTTTATAATTAAATCAAATCGGCGATAAAACCAGTAAATACTAGTTTATTTCAATTAAAGGTTCAAGTATTCCAAAATTATCAAAGGAATCTGCACACTAAATAGTAGCATAACAAGACAGTGCTATGAACGGTGAAAATCAGGGGCAGTGGCGGAACGGTCTAGTGGGCAGCGCTCCATAGCAAATCATACAAAGAATATATTTTTAAGCAAATACGTTCATTGCACAAAGTGTAGAGCGTAGAGTCACGAATTAATGTAAAGTTATGTGACGTAATGTACGTATCGAATTATTGTGGAAGTAGGCGCTTTTATCAATTAGAATTACAGTTAAATACTCAGGATCTAAAGCTACCAATTTCGAAGTTAGTTTCGGAAGCTGATACTCTGATTCAGAATTTTCGTGATCTAAAATGTACATTACTACAGATATACCATTCGAACAATTGGATCGGAATACGATAATCTTCCTACGGCCATTAACCCACCGCCAGCTAAAATGATTATAAAGTCAACGACTTATATAAATAGTATCTACCATAATCCCAAAACTTCAAGGTCACATAATTCCCACCAGATAACGATACCAATTCACTCTGTACCAACAGAAGCGTCAAATTTTGGCGGCTTCAATTTCTCCAGCAGTGGTATAGCGACTCCGACCAGTTCCTCCCAATCCGCTAGTCTCTTGCATGGGGCACATTCGCATTCCTCCTCCAAGTCCCCTTCCTCAAAACCCAGGTCTTCGCCAGGGTAGTCGTAGTTGTCCAGATGTAAGTCCTGGTCCACACTGACAGCTCGGCCAAAACCTTTTGGAACGAACTCCTTTGTCTCCGAGAAGTTGTTGTTATCTATGTCAAACTTTACCTAAAATTTAAAAAAAATATGAGTTGCGTATTTTAATGCCTCGGTGGCGCAGCTACGGTATTATTGCAAAGCTGAGGTCTTGGGTTCGAATCCCGGGTCGGGCAAAGTGATATTGGATTTTTCTGGAAATTTGTGCCTGATATGGCGATAGGCTCGCCCCCTATCACATCGTGAGACGGAAAATACAAGGCGAAACGTGGGTGCTCTGGTTGCTACCAGAGGAACCTCTGCTTACCCCTTCCGGGAAAAAGGCGTGAGTTTATGTATGTATGTATTTAAAAAAAAAATTAGTTACTTTCGAATTTTAGCACAATTTTGTTTAAAAATATAATTTCAGACAATAATTGGTTTTGTAATTACACTTCCTTGTAGGTATGTTTATTTTTTCAAGATAATTATATATATAAAAATAAGCTGGAAGAGTAAATTTGTAAAATATTTAATACAATTTGGACATATTAAAACCATCGCAAGTATTCACGATGATAAAGATTATTAATTTAAAACGGGCGTGTATGGGACAAAAGATGGTCTTAAGAACATTTATCCGCATTTTTAGTTACGCTGCTTAGGTCTGATTAGCTTATCATCTACTTTAGTAATGACATATTGTTAAAATGAATCATTATGCAGAGATCGAGGAACGCTAATTGCGCAAAGTGGAGGTGAACTCACGTGATGTTTGAAGAGCGCCGGGTCGCTCGCTCGTCGATCGCCAATCTTCGCAGACTCACACGCTGCGAACACTGATTCATCGTCTGAAAGAAAAAATAATTATTACTTTTACGTATGTTTATTTATACTTATTTTCCATTTCTTTATTTATTATTTATGACAAGATTTAGTGGCGCAGTTGGTTGAGAAGCCGGCTGCAAAGTGTGATGGCGGGGATTCGATCTTTCGGAGTTCCTGATACGACAGGAGATTAGCATCTTACAATTGGGTGTTCATTTATTGTTTAGTAAAAAAAATAATGGTTTCCACTTTTAAATATTTCAAATGTAAACAATATAGGTTTATTATTTTTTAACAATATATTCTGTTTAAAGTTAAAACGATGAAACAAAAAATAGATGAAATAGAAATACCTTGACCCCGACGTGATTTGAACACGCAACCTTCTGATCTGGAGTCAGACGCGCTACCGTTGCGCCACGGAGTCGACGCAAGTCACGACCAATTTATCGTATTAATATAAATCTAACTAACTGCCTGGCTCGGCTTTATTCGAGTATAATTATTTTTCCGTTTTATTTATTACGTCAAAAATCTTTAATACAATTTATTGGTAGTAGGTCTCTCATATGTGAAAGGCCGCCTGGGTGGGTATCACCGCAATGTCTATTTCTCCGCCAAACAGCAGCCATGTACGTTGTGTTTTGATTTGAAGGACATTGCAGCCAGAGTAACTACTGGACATAATGAAACTTAACGTCTTATTTCTCAGGATGGCGAGCGCAGTGGATTACCAAGCATTACTTTCATTCATGATGTTGTTACTTGTTTGGTTTTGCAACTGTCCATGAGCGGTCGTACTTATTGCTTACCATCAAGCGAATGGCAAGTTCGTTTCGCCATTCAACGCATTATAATATATATAGCTAGAAAGACAATATTTCCTTTGCATGAGGACCATTCAGACCTTGAAAGAGCTCTAGGATCACACAATGAGTATGCTGAAATTGGATTGGATCAACGATTAAAGTTGTAAGTCGAGCTGACAAGCAACATTATTTTCCTTACTAATTTATTAAACTTCATTCTCTCCTACTTCTAATAGGTACCTAGATTAGTGGTTAAACGCAAACCAACAGAACTACTCTCACATTGATGTGTTGGTATATTATCAGAAGATTAGGTAATTATACACTTGTATCTGTTAAATAATAATGTCCACATATGTAATATAATTAAAACAGATAATCAGATCAGACTTTATCATATCAATAATTAATTGGCATAATACCTTAATACACTTAGTATGGTAAAAATGTGAATTGGAATAAATCAATTTTAATTTATTTTACTTTGCTCACGATGTCTTTTAATAAAATCATGTAAGCGCTTAAAAATTACAGAATTTTACGACATATCCAATCTAAAATGTTCCCCTCTCTTTATCCAGAGCGCTAAAGTATTTAGGTAACATAATATAGATAGTTATTATAAGAAGTATTAAAATATTGAGTAATTGCATTAAATAGCTAGTAATAATTTGTTTAAAAAAATTTACTAATTTAAGTGACATAGGCGTACGTTTGTTAACGTCATACAGTTGGTACTTTTTTTTCCATTGATACGATAAATATATTAAGCTTGTACACTGACTCCGTGGCGCAACGGTAGCGCGTCTGACTCCAGATCAGAAGGTTGCGTGTTCAAATCACGTCGGGGTCATATTTTCATTTTATTCTTTTATGGGATGTGTATGATACACAAGCGACGTTAGTTGTATACACACTTTACAAATATTTTTAAATAAATCTTTGTCAATTGTGTTCAATTTTACTTTATGCTTATTTGTAACGCTCGATGTTTTTATGATCAGACTAAGTGTCTCCACCAATGTCTCCTGGGTTTTTTCCTGTTCGAATGGTTGTCTGGAAGAGATGGCTCTTAGCTGTACGGCCGCCAGTTATTTCTCCAAAAGTACATTTGTTACGTCCCTGTGTTTCGTATTGTGTGGTGTAATAATAAAGTATTTATATTTATTATTATAACCGTATTATTATTATATAAGGAAGGATTTATTACCGATAAAAGTCGCGAGTGCACGCGCGGCGCGTTGCGCGGCGTGCGGCGGCAGCGCGGTGTGCGCGTGCGCGTTCCAGAGCGCGCGCGCGAGCAGCGCCGCCACGTGCTCGTCGCGCGCCGGCGCCGCACTCAGCGCATGCGCACACAGCTCGGCCGCACGCGCGCAGCACACGCCCGCGCCGCACACGTTCACCAGCACGCCCGCCGCGCCGCACCGCACGCTCCAGTCCTCTAAGCAGTTATAATAATGACACTTATTATCATCAGCCACAGGAAGACAACTAATGAACATAAACCAAATAATATCACTGTTGAACAATAATTTATTAAATAAGACTCTCAAACAACAGCTCACCTGTTTTATTTTGTGACGACAAAGTGTTGTTATAATCAAAACAACAAATCAATCAAAACGACAAAGTGTTGTTATAACAATGTACCCCACGTTGAATGTAGTCCAAATATGTAAATCTACCGATGAGAGAGTGTGATTGCATACATATATGATCGTATGTTTGGTACGAGTACCGCGGTCTCGTATACAACAAATGATTGTCATATTGTGAATAGTGAGTACTCACCGTGTTGCAGGAACGGCTCGAGCGAGTCGAGCGCGCCCTCGAGCACGATGAGTTGCGCGGCGCGCGTGTCGCGGGACAGGTTGCCGAGCGCGCGCACCGCCTCGCACGCCGAGCCGCTGTCGCGCGACAGACACCGACACGTCGCTGATACAACAACACAAAATAATATGAAAAATATGAGCTTAACAAAATATTTCATGGATGGGTAAATACTAAATATCACGCAGAAATCATATTTTTATCCGGGTCATTCAGTATGACGACCAGTTGACAATGAAGCTGTAAGCTCAAGTGTGGAGTACGAGTAATGTACAAAATATATTATATGAATTTAGATCCCACTTTGTACAGTATTTCCTATATAAATAATGAAGATACCAGTCACCTTTGCAGATGCTGTCCAGTACATTCTCCAGTGGGTCGGGCGGATCCGGCGGGTCTCGATAGAACGTGATGTTGTTAAGCGTGGCGAGTGCTGCTGTAGCGAGTTCACTGCGACGCTCTGACCAGCTGGTTCGCTGCTCGTCGGTCATGTCCTTAGAACAAATGTAGAGTCGTTATCTAAAGTCATATGCCAGCTTAAGCTTTTCTATGTAGACTTATACTGACATCACATAAAATAACCCTTCTGAAACTCATAGGATTTTGTAGGATGCTAGTAAGCAGTGCCTATTCCAGAATTTGATGGACTCCTCAGGATAATTTTGATGAAAGCTTTCAAGGAGCCGTTCTAAATAAGAGATGAGAATTTGTGTTAAGATTCCCAGAGTATTTATGAAACAAAATTTATTATACTTGAATTCGGGGATGTTGCCCATACACATCACTATTACGTTTGAGTTGTTTATGCTTACCGCATCAGCAGGTTTGTCAGCGAGCTCCAGACAAGCTAGTAGAGCCTTGACAATCCGACCAAAGTGCATGTTCGCCAGACCCCTGCCAGCGCGCTCAGCCAGACATAGATTGGCTACCACTCTCACCGTCTGAAAATTATGATACTTTATTGTAAACACCACACTAAAAGTAATACAAACAACCATAGGATAAATTTTAAGTAGCTCTACCTTGATTAATACGTCTTCATTAGATCCATCAGACCCACCCAAGTCGGTACCTGTAACAATTGTTTTGATAGTATAACTAACAAAAATGTCGTTTGGAATTTGTAGTTAAATTTAACTACGATACAGAAATAATACCTCTAGAACGTGACCTTCCCCTGGCAGTGAGGTGAATATCTTAATCTTAAATCTTTAAATGTAAGGCAAAGCTTACCAACTAAATGCAGGTCTGGATCAGAGTCTGTGTCTCTGGTATCGTGATCATTGCGTTTGGTGTACGACTCCAGTATTGTTAGCAGCACGTCGATTCCACCTTCCTCGTTGTAGATCTAGGAAACCAATATCACTACATCATTTATGATATTTAATTAGAATTTCCATAATACCATAACCACGCTTAGTAAGTCTTGCCCTTAACCCCTTTCACCTTTTACTAAAATATAAACCAAAAAGATAAAGAAAAACCACTTCATATATTTCCAATCACTTACTTCAAATTATAAAAACAGGCTTGTGTTTAAAATATGTTTTACTAATTGTCTAGTTTGTTTTAGTAGCCCCTAACTTACATTGAGTCGTGCGTGGTGATGTTCCGCGGCCATATTCCCGAGCGTGTACGCGAGCCTCACTGCTAGCGGCGGTCGCGGTGCACACGCGGCCAGCGCTCGGAGCAGGATCCGAGCGCTGTTGGGGGATGTGCATAACCAATCGCAACACTGCTCCTCTGCAGATAACACGCTAAGAGACACATAAGATAATATTTAGTAGTGAAAATTCTATTTTAACAGTTTCAATACGAGTATTATTTTAACAGTTATCTGGTTTTTGAGGGCTATTCAATAAATAAAGCAGAGAACGTGAACGGCGCTAGATTTCCATGCGCCGTTCACGTCGGTTTTTCTATTTGTGGCGGAATTTTCTACTTGTTGTTCTGGAAATATTCAAAGGAAACTTGACTTTAAATTTTAAGGTATTTCAATAGCTTGATTCGCGTGATAAAAACGTTTCCACTCGCATTATACCTGAGACAGCGCGCAACGTTAGTAAGCACATCCCGATCAGTATGATGGTGCAGCGCGGCGAGCAGTTCGCCGAGCGCCCCACTTGCAACAAACTCGCGCGTGTGTTGCGCGCCCGCGCTCGCCAGGTTGCGCAGCGCGCCCGTCAGCTGGTACAGCGCATGGGTTGATTGTTCTGACACAGAGCGGGGGTTTTCTGCCTTCTGTGTAGGATTAAATTGTTTCATATGTACAACCATATTGATACTATGCCTCAATTAGAGCGTAAAAGTATCCTAATTGTAGCTTAATCTTGTACCTTGGTGAATTATATCTTGCCTGTCGCATTTATTGTGTGCTAATATACTCTAATGTTATATGAGAAAATAACGATACCTTTTTACGAGACAGTAATTAAATTTGAGAAAGTATTGCCCTAGTGTCCAAGGAAAGGTATTGGCTTTTGATTGTAACTAAACAACTCCAAAAGGAGAAATTGTGCGCCAAAGACTTTATGACTAATTATTATTTTTGGGCACTAAAGAAAAACATAATTCAGCCTCCAGGCGTGTGCAGCCCAGCTGAGGTTAGCAGTCAGATACAGGATATCTAAATAAAATAAGAAACATGTTATTAACCGCATTATTCAGTATCTTGAGGTGCAGCGCAGCGAGGTGCAGTGCCCCGGCGCGGTGCGCCAGCGCGCACAACGTGGGCTCCAGCGCCAGGAAGCGCAGCGCGCCCGCGCCGTACACGCAGCACTCGCCCTCCGACACCGGGTCCGCGCGCCCGCACCCCTCCACCAACAACTCTACAACACAACAAACATATTATATTGCCAATACGTATACCGGGTATATCAAGACTGCGACTGAAAACGAAGCAAGGTGGTAGTTTTAGTGGTTACAGACACGATACAAATAAAAATTTCACCAAAACAGCGACAGATATTTTTTTAGAATTTTTTAAAGATCATCTTGTTTGGGTGGTAAATATCTAGTTTTTGCGAAAATAATAATTTAAACCCTTTCGTACCATTAAGTGTTTAAAAATAAAGAGGTCTACATCATTATTTTCGGAAAACTATGTATGTATACGACGACAAATACGACGATATGTAAAAAATTAAAAAAAAAGTTGACGATTTTTTTCGCAAAATTTTTACTTGCATTGTGTGTGAAGTCACCAATACTAGCACCTGGCTTCGTTTTCGGTCGCGGTCTTGATATACCCTGTATAAAAATGTTCAGTAACTGTACATAATATATTTCTTACTTATTTATTATTCGGTTCAAATTCCTTATGAACTTTTAAACTCAAAAAAATGCACCTGACGGTAAGTGCAGTGCAGTGGAGTGCAGATAAGAGTAGCCACCCACGCGAGATAGCTATCTCACACTGAGTCAAATTGCGTATAACTATCTGTTATTCTGGCTGATTGGGTTAGCCATTGTGGGCGGGAAAGTCTAAGCCTACATTTGTTTTATTATTTTTTACTAGATTGTCAATTCCATAGTTAGGTACCCAGTAAATTAGTGTTGCGGAAGAAATGGTCGTTCTTGTCGTTTCTGGCGATCTTGAACACGAGCTTGCACGCGGCAGCCAAGTGAGCGCCTGTAACTCGCATCTGCAACCATTGCAATTCCAGTTTTTATATCTTGTATCCTTTTTTGTGTTGCTTATAGAAACTGCATCTTTATTGGCATTAAATACTCCATTATTTTAGATATGAGATGCACGACAATGTTTGAATTGGTTGCGGCCTTCAGAAAAAGAAGATTCTTGCGCCGTTTCTTCTTCTCATCAGCTAACCACACATCGTTGGAATGTCAACAAAACGTCAAAGTCAAAGTCATTGAGCTCTGTGTTGAAAATCTTTAAAAATAGGTATTTTTTATGAAATGTACGTGTGTGATACATAATAATGTGCGCGCTGTGACCAGGAACAGGTACCAAAAAAACATTTTCGCGATTGGTCAAGTAAACAAGGAATAATTCCGAAATATCGTTTTGACATAAATTTTCGTCGTCAAAGTGCATGTAAATTCGCGGAACAATCTGCAATAGGGTGTTCTCCACTTGGCCTCCCTCTGCCTAAGGAGTGGGAGGATCTCGCTCCTGCCCCAACTCAAAAAGATTTCCACCTCGAGATCCGGCGCCGTCCTGCTGCCGGGACTGAATCCAAAGCCTGTTTGTCGATGAAATCTGGAGCCTTGATATCTGGCGCATCGAAAGACACGGACATCTTCAGGTGAGAGAAAGTTGTTGAAAACCAACTCTTCAGTGTCAAGAAGCTCATCTCCTTTGGAGGTGACTCCTGGCCCACTGGGTCTCCCACTATCCAGGGAGTGGGAGGACCTCGCTCCGCCTTCTCCTTCTCAGCTACCACCTGAAAAACTCAGCCCTACGAAGATGACTTCTAAAACTAACGCCGTGATACCTCCTCTGCCTGCATCTGCTGACGATGCCACGGATATTGAGCAAGCAGCCCGGGTCATCAGGAGTTTAGCAACTGCCATTGATGCAACCATCCGCGATGTGAAGAATGTAAAGGCTGGCAGCAAGCACTTCATAATTAATGCAGCTGAAGAACTCAGCAAGATCGCCGAAAAACTGAACGACCTCACCAGCACATCTAACAGCGACAGCAACTCAACCGCCACCTCTTCACCTAATAGCCAAACCCTTAAATCAGACATCACAGCCTGCATCCGTGAAGAACTTCACAAACATCTGACGGAGATTAGCGCTCTTCAGCAGAAGACCCTTTGCCAGCAACTCGAACTACAGCAACGACAACTTAAGTCTGCGGCACGCGGATCATACGCCGCCGCGGCCTCCTGTCCGGGAGGCAGGACCACCACCACCAAACCTGCTCTCACCCCTGCGATCAACCGTTCCGCAATAATTATTTCCCCTAAAGTCCAAGTCAATACCAAGCAAGATATAATTGATGCCTTCCGTGAAAGCATCAACTTCCGAAATTCCAGTTACGCCCCGGCCAAAGTCCAGGCCATATCCAACAATAAGCTGAGGGTGGAATTCGACCACCCAGACCACAGGGACGACACTTTGAAGAGGCTGCAGGCCTCCCAGAGGGTAAGTGCAGAACCCGCGCGCATTCTTAAACCAATGATTATCATCAAGGGCATCTCCATGGATGTGCCCGTAGAGGACCTTGTCCCCATTATTAAAAACCAGAACCCGGCAATAGGATCCGCCATGGCTTCGGACGAGGATCTGATTGTCAAGTTCAAGCGCACTAACCGAAACCCCCAACTATACAACACAGTCTTGCTTGCCCATCCCCGGGTGTGGCGAATAATCAACGAGGCAGGAAGAGTCTGCGTGGACCATCAAAGGGTCCACGCGGAGGACTTTTCCCCCTTCCTGCAATGTTTTAAATGCCTTCAATTTGGCCACACTCAAAGTAAGTGCGCCAACAGTAACACACCTTGCGCTCACTGTGCGGAAACTGGCCACACAACCGACCAGTGCCCAGTAAAACTCAAAAAAGGAGCGCCCATATGTTACAATTACACTCAACACAACAACCGCTACAACTCCGGACTCGACGCGGCACATAAGGCCACCTCCCCACAATGCCCCAGACTGCGAGCCATGAAAGATAGAATTAACCTTCGGGTAGATTATGGACAATAAATCAAACATCCATATTGTCCAGTGTAACATTGACCGATCCAAAAATTGTCTCCAGGAATTTCTAGTATCTTTTATGGCTGGCCGCCACAAAATCGCACTCCTATCGGAACCGTATGTCGGATCCGGCAAGGAAGTCAGACCCGTCCCCGGTGCAAACATCTTCCAGTTCTGCACCGGAGATCGCGTTAAGGCCTGCATACTGGTTAAGTCCGAACTCAGCTCGGCCATTGGTCTCTCACAATATTCTAACTCCAACCTCAGCGTGATACAGCTTAACTTAGGCAACCAGCGGATCTTCTTCGCGTCTGCCTACGTCGAGCCGGTTCAAGACCCACATGACACCCTTAACCACCTACAACACTTTCTCTCCTCTGTCCGAGGCGGCTCCATCGTCCTCGGCGGGGACTTCAACGGTTGGCACCCCATCTGGGGCAGCGCCGTTGCAAATCCTCGCGGTCACGAAGTGGTGGAGCTGGCCTTCGGCAGCGATCTATACTTCTGTAATTCCGGCTCTACACCTACATTCGAAACAGTTACATACGGACGCACTCGCACTTCCATCATAGACCTCACCCTTGCATCCGATGCGATCTTCGACCGTATAAATGGATGGCAAGTCAATCTAAATTTCTGCCCTTCTTCACAGCATAATGCTATAGAGTATCGCGTCGACTCCAGAGTTACTAACCATTCAAATACACAACCTACCATGCAAACCACCTATCGCTACAAAAGTTCTAAAGCCCACTGGGGAAACTTTGAAGACTCGCTACACACTTCATTCTGTAGCTCCAATACACTTGACAAGGACATACACACTATCAACAAGGAGGAACTCGAGGATCTCATTGATCAGATCATCAACACCATCCACACTGCCTGCCGGGATTCGATGCCCGTGAAACGGGCCGGCGCCAAACATCGCGCCCCCTGGTGGACAGATGCATTAGAGACACGGAAACATGAAGTCATCAACCTACATCGCCGAATGCACACTGCCGCACGACGTGGACGGCCGCCCGACTCCTTAGTCGACGAATTCCGAGCTATCAAGACTCTATACGCTCAAGAGATCCGAGCTGCATCCTCAAAAAATTTCAAGGAATTCTGTCAGCTCCAGACCAAGGTGAACGTGTGGTCGCTCACCAACCGGTTACTCAAAGACTCCGCACCCCGACGTCCCCCCTCTACCCTAAAGGTTGGTGCCCGGTACACCGAGGGAGTGGAAGAAACTGCTGCAGCCCTACTACACCATTTCTACCCTGATGACGGTCCGGACACTGATCCCCACCACCACACCCTTAGATCCCAATCTCACTCCCGCCCAAACACTCCCAACGATTCTCCCTTCGCTGTCGAGGAGGTGCTGGAACACTTACACTGAATCTACTGTGACGTCACGGACGTCGAGTCGGCCCTAAGCACTCTGTGTATTATTCGTGTATAAGAAAAAGTATTTCGTACTTATTCGTGATTATTTATTATCAACAGGTTGAAGACAGTGACTTATATACTCTCCGTTATTATTCAGTGATTTTATACCGTTTTTGATAAATAAAACTTAAATTACTGTGGACAATCATAGAAAACTTTTAGTCCTACCTGGAACCAACATAATAAAAGTACAATTTACGAAAGTGCGGCATTTGAACTCTTGTGTTACCTCGTAGTGTGTGTGGACGCTTACCCTTATTGAACGTGTCGTTATATGGTGCTCGTACCATAACTTATAGCTATACAATCACATAGATTAGTTGTATAGTAGTGGCGCCATCTGTTATCTAACTGGTGAACTATTTTCATCGATACAATCAATTATTCCAATGCCGGGTCTAAGGTGCGGCCATTGTAGTAGGTTTATGTCGCCGTCAGATGGCGCTAAATGTGCCAATTGCAATGCGCTTTATCATCGACTTTGTGCAGCACTGCCGCAGACTGGGCCCATTGCCACCACCTGGCAGTGTGCAGATTGTAAAAAAAGGGTGAAGGAAAACACGCCAGTTCCAATGAATTCTCCTGGAACTGTATCGCCCGGGGTCTCGGAGACAATCAGTAATTTTGAACTGGAGCTTCGCAGAATTCGGGACGAACTGCGCACTGTGCGTAATGAATTTCGAGCGTTCAGGGAAGAGATCGCAGAAATAAGAGCACTAAATGGACGTATGGACTCTATTGAGACTAGACTCGATATTTTGGAACAGTCTCACTCTACTCTAAGCTCTAGTCCGGTAATAGAAAATACTATAGAGCAGTTAAAACGTGAGCTCAATAATCGAGATCAGGAGCTCTTAGCCAACGACCTGGAGATCTCTAACATTCCGGAGTGCAGCAGCGAGAACCTGGCTCACACTGTGAAACTCGTTGCCACAAAGCTGGGTGTCAGTTTGGATGAACGTGACATAGTCAGCGTGGATCGGGCGGGGGGTCGGACAATAAACGCTACCAACGCTTCTGGACCCACCGAGTCTCGACCAAGACCTATCATCGTCCGCATGGCTCGGCGTGAAGTTCGTGACACATTCTTAAAGAGCGCGAGGGTACGCCGCGGAGCTAACACAGAAGAGCTGGGTCTAGCTGGACAACCAAGGCGATTTTATGTCAACGAACGGT
This sequence comes from Deilephila porcellus, assembly GCA_905220455.2. Taxonomy (NCBI): domain Eukaryota; kingdom Metazoa; phylum Arthropoda; class Insecta; order Lepidoptera; family Sphingidae; genus Deilephila; species Deilephila porcellus. The sequence goes on along the minus strand of LR999991.1, from coordinate 3,968,961 downwards.
TGACAAAAATTAACAGATTGTTATTTCGTCTGGCTCGAGAGGCTGCACAACGTCACAGCTGGAAATTCGTCTGGACTAGTAGGGGTCGCATACTGGCTCGACGAAAGCCAGGTGATGATGTCTGTCGTATCTATTGCGAGGAAGACATCTCTAGATTTTTTAAAGATGTGGACCATGAGGCATCAAAGACGTCTAATTAACTGTACTTCCTACATTTACTGCATGTGTAAAACATATATTATAATTAGTTACAGTTGCTATAATTTATTAAGGTTATTTGAGATGCATGGCTCAAGTAGTTCTCATCAAATGTATTTTTTTCTATTTATACAGCCACATAGTAATATAATTGAGTGTAATATTCTAAAATACTTTATAGGTGATTCACGTTATATGGTGCGCATTGTTTCACATAGGTTGTTATTGGCTTTTATTCTTCAAAAACACAACACAAATCGCATAAAACTACTATTACTCGCTAGACTTATATTACTAATAGCATATTTCAATTATAATGATTTTTTATTTAGAGTATTATGTTCCATGATGTATATAGTATTAATATTACATATAAAATTTATTTATGTTTCTAACAAACTCAATATCTTTACAAAAATTATTTCATATTTTGTTATGTTTTTAATTTACAATATTATTCGTACCAAAAAATAAGTTAATTAAGTTTGGGTTTTTTAATGCTGGTTCGCTCGCTACTGGCCATGATGAGTTTCTGGTGGCCATGAGTAATCACGCAGTTGACATTATGGCAATAAACGAGACTTGGTTGCGGTTGGGCGAGGAGAATCGAGCACCTACGGTACCGGGATATCGTTTAAGACATATTCCCCGACCGGTAACGATACGTGGGGGACGCGGAGGGGGTGTCGGGTTTTACATCAAATCAGGTATAAGTGCGCGAGTCCGACAACATCCGGACCAGCCAAATGTCGAGCAAATTTGGATGAATATTAAATTAAATAACAAAACCCTCTTATTTGGTACTGCATATCGACCACCCTGGCTAGACCTAGATTTATTCCTTGACTCGCTGACAATGAGTATTAACGCATTGGCGCCTTATGATAGCGTTATCCTGCTCGGCGATTTTAATGTGAATATGTTAGATGTACAGGGCAGTAAAACTAAGCGTCTACTGGAGTTTGTCAATCATTGCGGACTTGTACAAATAGTGACTACTCCAACGCATTTCGTCAATGACAGTAGTTCACTTATTGATGTTATTTGCACTGATGCACGATATAGAGACCTTTGCGTACAACACATTAATGAACTAGGAAACCACTCTTTTATCACGTGTCGTTTAGATATAAAGAAGGATAAGGCTATTAAAAGGCTGGTAGTGCATCGTCCATTGCGGAGCATTGCGCTTGACCTTTTTGAACGTGACCTAAAACTGATTCCGTGGGACACGTTACGCAACATGGGAGACGTAAACACTATGCTTTCTATATTCAATGCTAATATAATTGGACTATTTGATGCTCATACCCCAATTAGGCGTAATTCCTTTAAAAATTTGCCCACCCCTTGGATTACCCCGAATATTAAATTAATGTGTAGTCTACGTAATGCAGCCAGGGCTAAATAAAAAGCAGGGTCACAAAGATTATTATCTTCAATTAAAAGCTTTAGTCATAAAATCATTACGACATGAGAAGGAGGCATATTTTAATAAACACATTAATGAGAATATACACAGTTCTAAGGTATTATGGAAAAATTTAAAATCACGTGTTTACCCTTCAGAAAATTTAAATGTTCTTCCAGACCATCTTTGTGACCCGGAAAATATAAATAGGGCATTCTTAGACATTCCTGGGAACCAGGAGGTGGCCATATCTAAATTAACTTTTTTCGAATATCACAGGCACGGTCCGTCAACTTTTTGCTTGAAAGAAGTTGACGAGACAACTGTATTAACTGCTTTAAAAAGGATTAAGACTAATGCTCAGGGTATTGATGGTATCACGAAAGATATGATCCGAATGACGCTTCCTGAAACTCTGACAGTTATAACATCCATTGTGAATACCTCAATCAGAACGTGCACATTTCCTGATCTGTGGCGTTGTGCAATTGTTAAGCCTATACCTAAAAACAACAATCCCCAGAGTTTCAAGGAATTGCGCCCTATAAGTGTCCTGCCATGTCTTTCTAAGGTACTGGAGCGTGTGGTATACTCACAAATCACAGAGTATCTTGATAACTACAATATTCTTCCTGATTTTCAATCAGGATTCAGGAAGGGTCGCGTGTTGTATTAATTAAATTTGACCTTCTTTTAAATTGTCTATTAATGAATATATTTCAGTTTAAATGTAATATTATATACTAGTTATTGTCTATGTCTTTTGTCAATGTTATGTAAAAATTCTCTCTTGAATAAAACGTTTTTGCTCTAATAATTTTATTCACTGTTCAATAATTTCATCAGGTTATGGGCCCAGACTACCTGGTTCACATATATAAAGTAAAAGTGAATAAACTGACGCAAGTAATTAGGCAAAGATAGTTCCGTATTCAATAATTAAAATCTCACGAGGCAAGTGGTTGTAAAATTTTCTTCATCAACAAAATGTCATCTAATACGATGACACTGATTGAAAAGTTGAAAGGAAGAGAAAATTATCCTACTTGGAAGTTTGCAGTGCAAACATATCTTGAACACGAAGAATTGTGGGAATGTATAACCTCCGAAAACGCCGATGTCAAAAAGGACACGAAAGCTAAGTCTAAAATTATATTGCTGGTAGATCCTATCAATTATGTCCACATACAAGAAGCAAGGACTGCCAAGGCAGTGTGGCAAAATTTAGAAAAAGCTTTTGATGATAAGGGACTGACGCGCCGCGTGGGTTTATTGAGAGATCTGATAACCACCACACTCGAATCTTGTATTAACATTGAAGATTATGTCAATAAAATTATTTCGACAGCGCACAAACTAAGAAACATAGGTTTTAGTGTAAACGATGAGTGGCTAGGCACCTTACTGCTAGCTGGTTTACCCGATGTGTATCAACCTATGATAATGGCACTTGAAAGCTCTGGTATGGCAATCACAGCTGATTTTGTGAAGACGAAGCTTCTTCAAGACGTGAGGAACTCCGAGTCTACTGCATTATATGTCAATAAAAGTAAAAGACAACCGATGCAGTCCGCCAAACAAGCTCCTAATAAAGAAAACAAGTCCAAAGGTCCGAGATGCTTTACATGTAATAAGTATGGGCATGTAAGTAAATACTGTCGAAATAAGAAGACACAATTGTCAAAGAATGACACTGGATATGTGGCCGTGTTCTCTGCAACATCAAGCAATGACAATGGTTGGTATATCGACTCGGGAGCGTCAATGCATCTGACAATGCACCGTGACTGGCTCTATGATGAAATCGCCCCTCCGATTAGTACAATAAAGGTGGCTAATGACAAGAAACTTGCTGTCAAAAGTTGTGGAAAAGTGAAGCTGAATGTAATCACTGAAAGTGGCAAGATAAATTCAATTATGGTACAGAATGTTCTGTATGTTCCAGAATTGGCCACAAATCTTCTATCTGTATGTCAGATAATGAACAGTGGATGTCAAGTGCAATTTCACCAAAAAGGTTGTGATATATTTAATAAAAACAATGAAAAAGTTGCGTTGCCAATATGATAAACAATATGTACAGGCTAAAAACACACAGTGTACAAGCATACATTTCTACTTTGAAAGACAACGATTTCTATCTCTGGCATCAAAGACTGGCACACCTCAATTTTGAAGACTTAAATAGACTATCAGATAATACAGGAGTGAAACTAGAAAATAAAGAAAAAGTCGTCTGCATGACATGTCAGGAAGGAAAACAGACACGAATCCCTTTTCCTACAGCAGGCAATCGAGCACAAAGTAAACTCGAACTTATTCACTCTGACGTTTGCGGGCCGATGGAGGTACAATCTGTTGGAGGAGCTCGCTATTTTGTGACCTTCATAGACGACTTTACCAGGAAAGTATTTGTTTTTATATTGAAAAACAAATCAGATGTATTTGAAAAGTTCAAGGAGTTTAAAGCTTCTGTAGAGAATGAACTGAATTTAACAATAAAAACACTCCGTACAGACAATGGTACAGAATATTTGACAAATGAGTTTAAAGCCTTCCTTAAAAAGTCAGGAATTAAACATCAGACATCTACTCCGTACACTCCTCAACAGAATGGCTTAGCTGAGAGAATGAACCGAACTCTTTTGGAACGATCAAGATGTATGTTACTAAATGCTAACTTGCAAAAACAGTATTGGGCAGAAGCAGTGGTAACAGCGTGCTATATAACCAATCGATGCCCTACAAGAACTCTAGCATTTTCAACACCTGAAGAGAAATGGTCTGGTAAAAAGCCGAATATCTCTCATATGAAAATTTTTGGCTGTGAGGCAATGGTTCATGTTCCAAAGGAAAAGGTCAAAAAGTGGGATCCAAGGTCAACTAAAATGATCTTTGTTGGTTACAGCGAGGAAACAAAAGGATACCGACTTTTAGATCCGAAGACAAGGAAAATCTTAATAAGTAGAGATGTAATGTTTATTGAAAGCTCAGTTAAAAGAAATTTTGTCATGGTACCATTATCAGAATCCGTTTCAGAAAAAGATGATAGTAACATCATGAATGACACGACATCGAATAATTCACAACAGATGGATACAACTAATGATGGAACAAGTGATGATAATTATTATTCCGATGAAGGTTCTATATATGAGCCAGAAAAATCAATAGATTTGACAGAATTGTCACGAAATATGACAACAAGATCGATGACAAAAATGAATAAGACAGAAGCGAACACTTACATGTGTGATAATGAAGTTCTAGAAATGTATAATGTACCACAAACATACACCGAAGCAATATCAGACAATTTGTACGCAGAAAAATGGAAACAATCAATCCAAGATGAGTTGAAAGCACATGAAGAAAATGAGACTTGGGAATTAATTGAAAAACCAGAAGGTGCACGATTAATCGGATGTAAGTGGGTATTCAGAGTAAAAGATGATCCATCTGGTCTCATTTTTAAATCAAGATTGTGTGCCAAAGGATGCTCACAAAGACAAGGAATTGACTATACGGAAGTTTACTCTCCTACAGTGAGATATGATTCAGTGAGAGTTTTACTTTCAGAGGCTGCTCAACACAATTTTCAAATATTGCAATTTGATGTCAAAACTGCATTTTTATATGCCGATGTAAAAGAAGAAATATTTATAAAGCCTCCTGAAGGTTTGGATGTCCCGTCAAATCTGGTATGTAAACTTAAACGTTCACTTTATGGATTAAAACAAGCACCCAGGTGCTGGAATCAGAAATTTGACTGCTTATTAAAGAAATTTGGCTTTGTAAATAGTCATGCAGATAGATGTGTTTATACAGGTAATATAAACAATACAAAAGTATATTTATTGCTTTATGTTGATGATGGGCTGTTGATATCAAGTTCTAAGAATGCACTAGATAAAATAATGTGTGATCTGAAAGAAAAATTTGATATTAAACAATGTAATTTAAAGAATTATGTTGGAATGCAAATTGAAAAATCTAACGAAAAGATATTTATTCACCAGTCTAAGTACATTGAGAGACTGCTGCTTAAATTTAATATGCAAGACGCTAACTGTAATAACATTCCAGTTGATCCGCATACTACACTGGAGAAAAGTTCTGAGGCTCCGGACAAGAATATTCCATATCGGGAAGCCGTTGGGTCATTGATGCACCTAGCGGTGGTAAGCAGGCCTGATATAATGTATGCAGTCAGTCTGGTAAGCAGATATCTTAATTGTTACAATCAGACTCATTGGAATGTAGTTAAGAAAATAATTAAATATTTAAAGGAAACCAAAGATTATGGTTTATGTTATTCATTTTCAACGAAGCACATACTTGAGGCATACAGTGATGCAGATTATGCCAAAGATACATGTACACGTAGGTCACTGACTGGGTATGTTTTTATAAAAAATGGAGCTGCTATAACATGGGCAACGCAACGTCAACAGAGTGTTGCTCTATCTACTACTGAGGCAGAGTTTATGGCTGCATGCGCCGCCACAAAAGAAGCAATTTGGTTGAAAAGGTTATTAATGGACATTGGTCAATATAAACAAGAATCTATTTGCCTAAATATCGATAATCAAAGTGCTATTTCATTAATAAAAAATATTGATTATCACAAAAGATGTAAGCACATAGACATTAAATATAATTTTATCAAAGATAACTATATGGATAAACAAATAGATTTAAACTATGTGTGCACCAAAGAGCAATCTGCTGACATTTTCACAAAAGCCCTTCCTCGAGACAGATTTCAGTATCTGAGACAGAAAATTGGTGTACAAAAATTAAATTAAAATATAATTTATTTCTGTCGTTAATTAAAGTTTAAATCTTATATAAAGTTCAAATTTGGTGCAAGTGTTGTATTAATTAAATTTGACCTTCTTTTAAATTGTCTATTAATGAATATATTTCAGTTTAAATGTAATATTATATACTAGTTATTGTCTATGTCTTTTGTCAATGTTATGTAAAAATTCTCTCTTGAATAAAACGTTTTTGCTCTAATAATTTTATTCACTGTTCAATAATTTCATCATCGCGGTACTTCTAGCGCTCTTTCAGATGTAGTGGGTAATATCTTGGAGGCACGGGATCGAGGTGAAGGAACTATTCTGACTCTACTTGACTTCTCGCGAGCCTTTGATGCGATCAATATCCATTTGCTCTTATCCAAATTGCGATACTATGGTTTCGAAATAGACACCGTAAGATGGTTTCATAGTTATCTCACCAATCGTTCGCAGTATGTGGAGATACAAAAAGAGGATGGATCTTCTTTATTTTCCACTCCCAGACCAGTGACTCGAGGTGTTCCCCAGGGATCTATTCTTGGCCCTCTGTTATATATTATCTATAGCGCGGATATTGCACACTCTCTTAAGGAATGTAGATACCACATGTACGCGGATGATATTCAGCTGTATCTATCGTTTAAGTATGATGAACTAGCATCAGCCGTCAATAAAATTAACAACGACCTAGCTGGGGTAGTGTCATGGTCCAACTCCAACACACTTGTACTGAACCCCGCAAAGTCTAACTTTATAGTTTTGGGAAGCAGTACACAAATTAAACTCATATTGTCGGCTGCGCCACGGATACACATCATGGGAGAAAATATTAATAGGGTTGAAACAGCGCGCAACTTAGGACTGATAATGGACCCAGAACTTCACTTTGAGCCACATATAAACGAAGTTATTAAAAACTGTTTTTATAGATTAAAAGTACTGTACCGGTTTCGGCAGTATCTTAATATAAAATCGAGGAAGTTACTTGTGGATAGTCTTATTTTATCAAGATTAAATTATTGTGACACTGTGTATGGCCCTTGTTTACTTTCTCGAACAGTGCGTTTAATTCAACGCGTGCAGAACGCCTGTGCCCGGTTCTGCTTCAATATTCCCAGTCGCAACCATGTCACGCCATTTTTAAATGACGCTAATATCCTTAAAATGGCAGCCCGTAGGGAACTACACTTGGCTACCCTGTTGTTTGGCGTCATAAAAGAAAAAAAACCGAAATACTTGTATGACAAGCTGATGTGGAGACAGGACAACTTCAAATATGCGTCCCGTTCGGCAACAAATCCACTTGCGATTCCTCAACATCGGACCTCTGCTTTCAGAGGTTCATTTAAATACGCTGCCACTCGTTGTTGGAACAATATTCCTCCACCATGTCGAGCTAAAAATAACAAATATACATTCAAAAATAATCTAAAGAAGTATTTATTATCTAAACAAAAGCAATAATGTTAAATGTTTAGCGAGTTTAGTAGCCTGTACTTACCACATGGTGTTTGTTAGTTTGAACTCCATGAAATACCGTGTTTTGTTTTTTCTTAAGTTCATGGACGGAAATTGTAATTTGTTTCAAAGTGCGCGTTTGCGAAAATTGTGTTGTTTTGATGCCACTCGTGAAACAAGATGAATAGCTTAATTACCTATATTACTTTTAAATTAGTCTTAAGATGCGCGTTGGCTATCGTACGCGTGGCTCATAATGACGGTTATGAATGTTTATGGGGTGATCGTTGCAACAATCTACCCACTCAAATAGTTTATATTTTTCTTATTACTAACTACGGTTGCTGATGGCTGATTGTTGTATTTGTATTATTTTATTTTGTATGCATTGTCTTTTTTATAGAAATAGTTATTATTTGTTTGTGCTCCAATTTGTTTTTGTACCGACTGGACGTCTGTGTGTCACTTGAGCTTCTCTTTGAAAACCAGCGCTGCGGTATTATTCAGGTGATATCGCAGCATACAAGCTGAAAGAGTGGCTCATTGTTGGCACAATATTTTAGGCAAAAAAAAGTGTTAACTCGTAGTTTAGTTTATCTTTATTGTGCCAATAATAAAAACTATTATTATTATTATTTTTAATTTTTAATTTTTTATGCTCGGATTTACTCCGGTTTACTGATGCACACGAGCCTAAGCCAAGTGTACATCAGGAGGGTTTCCCTGGGCTGCAGCTAATCTTGTATTAGTGGTGGGTATGTCCGATTCGGTCTGTAAAAATTTTCGGACGGTACGGCATGTATTAAGGATCGCAGCTTTTTGTAGCAGAAGGTAAATGTTGGGAGGTAGGTTTAATGTTTTTAGCGATTGGTGTAGTTGTTTGGGTATTACCCCTGTAGTGGAGAGTACAATAGGGACTATGACAACTTTACGGAGGTGCCAAAGTCGGGTAATTTCGTCTTTTAACTCGGTGTATTTAGTCAATTTCTCTGCTATTGTTGTCTGTAAGTTGTGTGTGTTTGGAACAGCTATATCTATGAGGTATCCAGTTTGGCTAATTTTATCCACTAACGTAATATCTGGTCTATTGTAAGGAATAGTTCGGTCTGTAAGGATGGCTCTATCAAAATATAATTTGGATCTTGGATTTTCTAGTACTGCGTCGGGTTTGTATTTATAATAGGGCTGGGAGTTACCAATCAAGCTGTAATTTAGGGCTAACTTCTGGTGGATAATATTAGCCACCTGATCGTGCCTGTGCTTATAATCTGTTTGGGTTATTGATTTACATGCTCCGGTTATGTGTTGGATTGTTTCTGGAGAACTATTGCATTTTCTACATGTGTCGGAATTAAGGGTTTTTATTATGTGTTTCTGGTAATTTCTTGTCTCTATTATTTGGTCTTGTATGGCTAGCATGAATCCTTCAGTTTCCGGGAAGAGTTGGCCTTGGCTGAGCCACGCGTTCGACGCTTCCTTGTCGACATTTGATTGGCTCAGGTCTTGGCGGTGCCTTCCATGAAGAGACTTTTGGATCCATTCTTCTATTTTTGTCTTATCGTCTGTCAGTCGCTCATTTTTTTGATCTGTTCTGTCTTTCATATTAAGCGGAGTGAACTTGTTATCGTTTTCTACTATAGATTTATGAAGGTCAGAGGATGCTGTTTTATCGAAAAAATACTGTCTCAGTGTTGTGATTTGTTTATTATGGAGATTAACAATATCAATAAGTCCTCTGCCCCCCTCTTTTCTTGGGAGTGTGAGTCTTTGTATACATGATCTGGGATGGTGTTTACGGAATCTAGTCATTGAGGTGTTTATTGTGCGTTGTAAGTTTTTTAAATCAGATTTACTCCAGTTTATTATTCCAAAGGAGTACGTGAGTATTGGTATGGCAAACGTATTAATTGCTTTTACTGTATTTCGGGCATAAAGCTGAGTTTTTAATATAGTATTAAGTCTATGTTGAAATTCCTGTTTTAATTTAAGTTTTGTGGTTTTATAATTAATTTGGGACGATTGGTTATATCCTAAGTATTTATAGGTTTCCTGCTCGGTGAGAGGGTTTATTCGTTCTCCGGTATGTAAGGTATAATGGTGTTGATAATTAACTCCTGCCTTTACAGAGTTGATCTTACACTTGTCGATACCAAAGTCCATCCTAATATCATTGCTAAACGATTCAGTTAAGTTAGCTAGCTGGTCAAGTTGGTGTTCATCTTGGGCATATAGTTTGATATCGTCCATGTAAAGTAAATGGTTTAACCTATTTGTACACTCTTGGTCGTCTATGGGTTGTTCAGTATTTCTATATTTTAAGGTATATCCGAGTGATGTTGAATTTAAAATATTGGAGAGTGGATTCAAAGCTAAGCAAAACCAAAGCGGGCTAAGTGAATCTCCTTGGAATATACCTCGTTGTATTTTAATTGGATCAGTTTCTATTGTTTTAGTGGGAGTAGAAAGTTTTATTCGGGTTGTCCAGGATTTCATAATTGCTTCAAGAAATATGATGATATTAGGGTGGACTTTATAGATCTGCATGATTTGGAGTAGCCATGAGTGAGGGACAGAGTCGTAGGCTTTCTTGTAGTCAATATACATAGTGAAAAGATTGGCTTTGGTTTTATGGACATGTTTAAGAATTACGGAATCTATGATCAGTTGCTCTTTGCAACCTTGTGCGAACTTACGGCAACCTTTTTGTTGTTCGGCAAGAATATTGTTGGCATCTATGTGCTGATAAATTATTTCAGAGAGGCAAGAGGTAATAATTTTATACAATGTTTGTAGACAAGTGATCGGTCTATACTTAGCAGGGTTCATGGGGTCATTTCGATCTTTTGGTATCATATAAGTAACTCCTAATGTTAAATAAGATGGCATTTTATTTGGTTCCCGTATAAAATCATTAATATATTTAAGCAAGTATGGATGCAGGTACGTCAGTTTTTTATACCAATAACTGTGTATGTGGTCAGATCCTGCTGCTTTCCAGTTATGTAGGTTATGGAGTACTTTCACAAACGTTTCTGGTGGGATCTGTTGGAAGTTCATTTCTGTACATCTAGCATTATTTATTATTTCCTCTTCTATCCAATTGGCCTGTGTATTATGATTTTCTGATGTTTCCCATATACCTGCCCAGAAATTTTTCAATTCTTCGGAGCTTGGGAGATTATTTATATCATTATCTGTGTTATTCGCTTCAGTGTTTGTAGCTGCCTGTTTAATCGTACGATAAAAAAGTTTCTCATTGTTATTAAATCGACTGTTTTGCTGTTTTCTTAAAGTGCAATTTTTATATCTGTGTAGACGACCTGCAATAACTGTTAGTTTTTGTTTTAGTGTGTCAAGGGTGTGTGTTAACTGAATATTTGGTTCTTCGTGTATAGAGTGTGTTTTATATTGCTCCATTATTGCTTTAACGTGAATTGTTAGATTTCTTGTTCTATTACCATTAATGAATTGTGTTAATCTGCCTATTTTTGTGCGTAGATCATTTATTCTGCGTTCTAGTCGCACCTGCCAAGCTGGTTTACGTTCTTTTCGACTATTACGAGTTTTTTCATAAGCATCTAAATTAATTTTGGACCCATTAACTTTTGCTGCTGTCCAAGCAGCGCAATACATAACAGTTTGTAGAGTATTAAAGTCTGTATCTTGGTTAATATTTTCAGGGAGTGTAATGTTATTTAGATATTGTACAATTTTCGCAAATTTTTTAGATGGTTTTTGCTTTGGAATATACTTTCTGTTAGTAGGATCAGTATTTTTGAAATAATCTAATGCTTTTTGGAACGTCTCGTCTATTTCTTTATCTCTGTCTTCTGCGGTTTCAAGGATTATGTGATGCTCATCAGAGCCATTTATTTCTATTGTTCTAATATTTAATATTGTTTCATCGCTGTTTATACAAAGATATTCTGGATTACTGTTGTGATTAATACTGTTGATATTAAGTGACAGTTCTTCAGCCACTTCTTGTCTTATTGCTTGCAGTCGGTCATCTGCAATGTATTTATTAGAAACTATGGTTCTCCTCTGATCTGCTATTCTTTGTTCCGACACATGTGAAAGGGATGGGAAATTATTGATAAAATCTCTGTGTAATAATTTACGATATGCTGTTTTATTGGTTTCTAAATGGGTGATTCGGTAATAAGATCGCATTATAGTTTCATTTTGCGCAGTCGTCCACCTTAAACGGTTAGAGCAGCTTGGTGTATTATTCGGTTGAATTGATTTTGTCTGTGATTGTGTGTAAGTCTGTGGGGTGTTGGTACTAGATGGTAGGCTATTGATTTCTTCTTCAACATCTTTATAGATTTTATCTATGACACTCTGTGGCAAAAGTTTACTACGTATTATAGCTCTCCGCTGGTCTCCAACTCTTTGGCGGCTTACTTGCATGTTCGGGAATTTTTCTATAAACTTTAAATGAAGCGGTTCGAGATAAGTCTTTCTGTCGGTGTCTAGAGAAGTCAATTGCAGGTAAGTGCGCAGGATAAATTGGTTCATTTCAGATGTCCATCGCCTACGCGTACGAGTGACGTCTACGGTGGGTGCAAGCTCTGCGTCTAAATCGACATCTTGTACAACACCATCGACTGAGCTTATAGAGGATAAGGTAGGTGTTCGCCTTGTCATATAAGATGGGCACGTTGAGGGAACGGATGAGAAAAGAGATACCGTGTCTTCATCCGATAAGTCGGCTGTAGCTTCTACGTCGCGAGCCCGCCTGCTCAACCTGCGACGATCGGCTGTAGCATCTTGTGTGGCGCGCGCCCGCCTGCTCAGCGCAGCGCCACCGGTGTCCCGCATACTGAAGCACCCAGCACCGGCTCCAGGTGCGCCCCGGCGACCCCCGGGCAGCGACCGTAAATTGTATCTTCTTTCACTTGGCTCCATTTATATTAGGGTAGTTTGGGATGATTCGTTCAGAAAGGGTCGCACAGCTGTTATTGGCGTTTAAATTAAGTGTAGCTCACAATGAGGTATGTTGGTCTCGGTGTTCAGACCTCGTCTAAGTTCCTGCTTTCCTTAAGCCCCCCCACCACGTCAAGGTTCAATCCCCGGGGGGGTTATTATTATTATTATTACACAACATGAATCCCAAGAAGGCCCCTGGCCTAGATGGACTAACCTCAGACATATGCTGGCATTTCGCTAGCAAATACCCAAAACTTATCACTGATATTCTCAACCGTTGTCTCAGCCTCCAGCACTTTCCCCGCCAGTGGAAGGAGGCATTCGTAAAAATAATCCCGAAACCCGGCAAGCTTGATTATAACTCCATTAACTCATTCAGGCCGATCGGTCTGCTGCCCGTTTTTGGAAAGCTATTGGAGCGGCTCTTTATTAAAAGGGTCACTTATACTGCATCCAGAAGCGGAAAAACTTCCGACCGCCAGTTTGGCTTCAGAGAGCAGACGAACACCACCGCCGCTATCAACACCGCCCTGGAGTACGTCGGGAGTGCCAGAGCACGGAAACACCTGGTTGCCGCGGTGTCCCTGGACATCAAGGCGGCATTCGACAACGCTTGGTGGCCGGCGCTCCTGCATCGGCTCAGAGTGACTGAGTGCCCAAACAACATCTTTGGACTTATACTCAGCTATATAACTAATCGTAGCGTCACCCTGGACCATGCGAGCACACGGGTCACCAAGAATATGTCCAAAGGATGCATCCAAGGGTCCGCTTGTGGACCCGTGCTCTGGAACATCATTCTTGACGAGCTCCTGGACAGGCCTCTGCCGCCAGGATGCCATCTGCAAGCCTACGCGGACGATGTGTTGCTCATTATCTCTGCCGCGGACGTGAGCACACTCGAACGCACCGCGAACGACGCCCTGAAGGACATCTCTGAGTGGGGCAGGAGCGTCAAACTCACGTTTGGCGCTGCCAAAACCCAAGCGATTGCCTTTACACCTAGGGCAAAGGCTGCTAGGCTTTCCATGGACGGGCATCAAATCAGCTTTGCCCCCACCATTAAGCTACTCGGGGTGGTTTTGGATGAGAAATTGACTTTTCGCAGTCATGTGCTCCACTCAATCACCAAGGCCAACCGCATTTTCAACATACTCTGTCAATATACCAGACCCACCTGGGGCGCGCACCCAGAAAAACATACGTATCATCTATAAACATGTTATAGAGCCCACTATCACCTATGACGCCGGGGTTTGGGGACACGTGACTGCTAAAAAGTACGTTCGCAAAAATGCTTGCGAGCGCACAACGCGGATTCGCCATAAAGGCCATAAAGGCCTTCCGCACTGTCTCCACCACGGCTGCCTTGGCCCTAGCCCAGTTTATCCCCCTGGACCTTCGAGTACGAGAGGTCCACCACCTTGAAAGAACCAGGCTTACCGGGACCACCCACCTACTACCCACCGACATAACCTATGAATTCCCCACACCCGTACATCATTTACTACACCCAGCAGATCGTGTCACCGTCCCGTCGGTATCCTCCCGTAATCAAGAGGAGGTAGACGGAGTGACCCGCAGTGACACTGTGAAAATATTTACCGACGGTAGCAAACAGGAGGATGACAGGGTTGGGGCGGCCTTTGTGTGCTTCGACCCGGGTGGGGGGGACACCACCACTACTAAGAAATACAAGCTACATGACTGCTGCACGGTATTCCAGGCGGAACTTTATGCCATCCTGTTCGCGTGCCGATGGGCTCTTGGCCACAAATATCAAAATGTAATCATTTTTACCGATTCATTATCTTCTCTAACTGCAATACAAAACAGAAGCAACACCCACCCCCTGGTCTCCCAGATCCACCGCGCAATCTGCGATTACCGCGAGGTCGGACGACTACAACTCTCCTGGGTTAAGAGCCACATCGGCATTGTGGGTAACGAGATGGCTGACGAAGCGGCCAACTCTGCCTGCAGCCTGCGCAGAGCACCCGATTACCATCACTTCCCTATATCGTACGTCAAGGCCAGACTGCGCAGAATCAGCCTGGAAACCTGGCAGTCGAGGTATGAATCTTCCGAACAAGGCCGACACACTTGGGCCATCTTCCCTAACCTTGACATTATACGAAACCTCTGGAAGCTCACAAACCCTAGTTTTTATCTAACGCAAGCTCTCACGGGGCATGGATACGACCGAGCCTATCTACACCGATTTCGCATCTCCACTACAGACAAATGTCCCTGTGACGCAACCACGATCCAAAGCCTGGCACATCTTTTGGAGAACTGCCCTAGGTTTGAGGCGCTACGTTACCGCCACGAAATGACCTGCAGACTGTTCAACGTGTCACCGTACCGTATAACTGAGATGTTTCGTGTAACTCGAACCCTGTACTCTTATGAAGAACTGGTGAACTCCATCCTCAGCAAGGTAAAGGACTACAATAAATGACAAATAAATTTGATACAGTTAAAACTATGCGAACACACACTCCACTCATCACACAAATTCACATTTCACTTATACTACTCTACCCAGGAGGAGCGACGAGAGGCGGATTGCCATACAGAAGTCCTGCACCTCCGGATGATCCTCCTGCACCTGCACAAAACCAGCAGAGGGCGGGTTATCGTATCAAATAGCGAAACCCTAGACCTCTGCCGGTTTGCTCACCCCACAGGTACAATCACGACACTCAGCAGAGAGACGAATCACTCCCCTACAAAATTCACAGGCAATAAAAAAAAAAAAAAAAAAAACCACACTACCCGAAGCAATTGCAACTTTAATAAACAATTCTTAAGATATTACAAAATACTATTTAATTTGAAATTTTGATTTCGCCAACTATCCTTACCGTCAACATGGCCCGTGCTATAGCGACCAGCACGCGTTCATCCTCGCAGTCTATATGGGAGTACAACGCGCGGAGTACCAGGTCTCGGAGACTGTTTCCTGGAGTACTCTTCTGCAGAATATTCTGTAAGGCTTCTAGAAGAGCCACTGTACGGTTCACGTCACTGGGCCGCTGGGTCAGCCCTTCGGAGAGCTCTAGGATTGTCATGCTGTGGAATGGTGTAGGATCATTGTAGTATAAAATTACATTGTAGATAAATTCTTACTTCTTTTTGATCAGGAGGAAATGAATTAAAGAAGATAAACTTATTTATCTAACAGTACTTTTTATGGGGATCAAATATTTTATACCACAGAATGTCCGACTGAAAAAGGCTTGACTCTAAAGCGCAATTAATAGAAAGATAACAAGGAAAATTAATATACGAAACCTTACTTTTCATATTGATTGGACGAAACGTTGGTCAGTTGGCCTCCAGTGCTGTTCACAGGAACCGCCAAAGGTTTGACGCCAATGTTGCTCAACGTGTTGATCGAGCTTGCATCATACGAAATGCTCTTCCCACCGGCATACTGTCTTCGCTTTGTTTTCGAATCTGGACTTAAAGCTGAAATACAAATCCAACCTGAATGCACCATACTGCTTGCCCTCAGGACTTATCTCATATTTTCATGGGCTATCAACGCAATGAATTTATTTGATTTGATAATTATAATTTCTCCATTATCTATCTTATTTAACCAGCCATACATAACGGTTCTTTTTAACAATAAATTAATTGAATGTTTGCTAGGTTTTGTCAAAAAAGTTGAAAATCTTTTTTGTTAGTGCGTGCACCATGCCACCATAAAAATGTTTTTAACAAAGGCTTTTAGAGCTAAGGTCAATAAAGTTGAAAATATATTATTGTATATGCGTGCACCATACCTACCAACCGAATCAAATTTTATAACTAACTTAAATTACATAATTTACTACCGCAATTTGCGTGTTAACAACACGTTTTGCCGCTGCTTTGTAAATAATAAAATTAAAACAATATTTTATTACATAATCACGGAGATTTGTAGCATTGAAATTTTTAAGGTCGGTTTAATGTTGTAAAGCCAGTAATTGATTACTGTTGGAATGTGAAATCAAAACAATCATACGTAAACTAAAGTTCATGAAAATTCCTTATTAATCCAATAAAAAAACAGTCATAATTAATTATCATTGAAAATGAAATTAATTTATTGAATCCATTAAAATGCTCAACATTATTTAGTTTCAGTCTTTTTTTGAACTAGGTACCACCCGGTTCGGAAAGCGGTTTTCACTAGAGAATAACGGGCAAGAAACTCTAGTGTTGCTCTTTTCAAAACCAGTTTACAATATAGTGGTTATTACAAAAATTACAAGTTGGTTTAAATCAGAGCATTTACTTACATTACCATGATCATCTTCCTCAACCAAAAGAAATCCACATAGACTTCTACCAAAGGTTTTTACTGCATCTAGGATATGTCTGCATCCAGCGAGATAGAGGAAATAAGCTAATATTATTTTTCGCTAATTAAGTAATAAAAAAAATATTAATATGTTTACATTTAGTTGCAGAGATATCCGCTCGTGGTGTCATGTTGTCTCCATCGGTACCACCTAGTGGACGAGATACGGATATAGCTTGTGATAATCCGTCTTCTGCTTTTGATTCTGCAATTACACAGTATAAATATAAATATGTAAACATATTTATTAATCAGTAAGTAATATATAATATGACTTAAGCTCACGCTTATTTCCCTGAAGTAATGCCAAGAACAATACAAATTCTAGTCCCAAAATTCGCATTTTTCAAACCGAAAAAATTCATGCAGTGGGGTCTTAAATCCATGCGGTTCATTGTTAATAGTTCAGGCCACGAGATCAAAGTGGCGACAGGCAGATGAGTTAATTATATGGTTACATGTATATTAAACAAAGAATTTATCAATTCATTTTTATCTCACACCCGTTTATCAAATGGTGCTTCCACACAGCAGTTACATTTACAAATGTTACTCAGCAACACTTGATGACATTTATTTTCAGTACATGTTGCCGTGTTAGTGTATGTTAAGTAATGTTGCCTATCATGTGGTAACAATCGATAACATTACTTACAATGTTGCTTGACAAAAGATAGCTGAGATATACCTTCAAGAGTCGCTTGGCCAAAAGAGGTGCGTTTGTGTAGAGGCTTGCTGTGTCCACTGAGATGCGGCAGCTTGGGGAAGTTGCTCCAACCGTCGCCTGACCTTTCTTGTACTGACCTTTGATTCCTTAGCTATAAATAACAATTACCTTTAATTAAATCTATTCATCTTGGTGCACTTGCTTTTTTCGCTTGTTGAAATCGATTGATACTAAAAACTACCGGCATTCTTCATAGACAGATTTAAAACCAATTTTATTTATCGAATGTTTTGTCCTACGGGGGAGCCATTCTTTAATTAAAAGAAGAAGAAGAATGTTTTGTCTTCTTCGCTCAAACTGAATTCTAAAGTCGTTCGAAAGGGTCAAAGGTGGGTCAAAGCATTCGATAACTAAAATTGGTTTTAAATCTGTCTATGAATTAGGCCGTATTTGTATGCTGTAAATTAATTAAAGGATCTTTTCTTCTAATAAGCCATGTGTAAAAATAAATCTTTGCATAAGGTACATTATTTTGAAAAAAGGAGTTCCCGTTATTGTCTTATTAAATGGACATAACTTATTAATACCCGATCAATATATTTGAGTGTAGGTATACTCTGTCATACCATGGGCTTTTTCTTTGTGTTTCGTGTGTCTGCAAGTATTCCATTGAGCGCCTCCTCATCGAGCGCGTCCACGGGTGCCCCCATCACATCTGCTATGTATACATCTTCGCAGCTTTCGGATAAGCTTAAGTGCTTGAGGCTGACAACAAAGAGTATTTCATCATCATCATCAGCATTTTATTGTCTACTGTTAGACGTGCCTCTCCAAATTCCACTATTACACCCCGTCTTCGGCACTTTTGAGCTTTCTCAAATCGTCACTCCACCTAGCTAGAAGGTCCCCAACACTACGCTTGCCAAGAGTATTTATTGACTCAACATACAGTTATTAGTATACTCAAGGATATGGGAAGGAACTCGTAAAATGTTCCTATGCTCATTTCACAAAAAGATAATATATCTTGTAAACAAGAAGAGCGTGCCGTAAAAAATGTAGGCATTGAAGCAGTTACTTTGTTTATACCTATATTATACTAAATTTCACACACGCCAAAATTGTTCAGCGCCATCTATCGAATATAGTCCTAACTTCCACAGAATTGGGGGACACGATAAAATAAATAAAGTTGCCAAAATAGTCCGAAATAAAAAATAAAGAATTCAAATAGTTGACTTAATCTGTTTACTCAAAAGCGCTGGGTGGCCTAGCGTTCTTCTTGCGAGCTCGTTCTGTGAACAAGGTCCTTTCTGGCTCGCGCGGTGTGAAGGGCCGGCGGGTGCGCAGGGGCCTCAATCCACCAGACCCGTTCATAGTGCTCGATGCCCCACTCATCTCTGAAACAAACATAGGTACTTATTAGACTTTTCCACCTCCTCATAAGTCTTCCCATCACTGCAAATCCTGCCACCATCAACATTGGCATAGAATTCTCATTAGAAGCCTAAGTTAGGTGACCTTTATCGAACAAGCTTTCACTTTTGTCCTTGTTGTCATGAGTTGAATGAGTTTTTTGTTTTGTTTTTGTTACTTTTTGAAATATTTTTGTTTTCTTGTCCGATTGTGTCATTTTATATTGTATTTTCTTGGGCACATTAAATTGGTACATATACATAGTATCTTTGTTTAAAAACTTGATTAAATCTTAAAGGATTACAAATCTTACTATTAATATTACGAAAGAGTTTCAGGAATACATACTTCAACATTAAAATGAAATAAGCAATTTTAATAATCATTTAAAACATTCAACTCACCTGAGAAACGGCACTAAAGTAGGAATTAATGTTTATCCAGCTAATCGGAGTTCGTACGATATCCGACAACTGCCTGAAATATGTTACCATGGCAACCGGGCAAATAACACCAACTTTGACCGTCCGACCCCCGCTCAAAACGCCTTCAAGAACTTCTTTTATGTTGAAACTTATTTTGGGGTGTTTCTTAACCGCAGTGATGTAAGATTTTTTTTCTAGATAGTTTTGCTATGTAGTTTATGTAAACGAAAGCTGGTTGAAAACCTTAACGTAAATAGAGCCATAAATATGTATAGGTAAATATAGTTTTTGAATATACAGTCCGTATGAGTGTTGTTATTATATATAAATTATAAAGTAACATTTTGTTCATTTTGACTTATTTAATTACCTACCTTTATATAACAATATTTGGCTCCTGACATTCCTATGTGACGAATATCGTTACCATTGATGAACACCAATATAAACTTTACAATTTACATCATAAGAATACATGTTATATTTAAGAAATGAAGTTTCACGTAATTTTATCGTCGCAATATGTAAAAATTGATACGTGAAAACAATTTATTGCTGCGTGTTATGTGATGTTAAACACGAAAAAACCACGGGACAGGCGTGGAGTTAGTATAACTGTTAAGTTTAGTCACTACCGATAAATAATTGTCCTTGTATAATAAATATTATTTTCTTATTGATAATATTTCCACATCTTAAATGTCTCACATTTCTTAAAATAATATTTGTATCGGGTTAAAATATCTACTTTTTTCATGCTGAACTGTTAAGATCGACTAAGTGAATTGCGCCTGGTAGGCATTCGTCCAACACAAATTATTTTCTTAATGTCCCGTCTATTTAAAATACCTAAAGATCATCAGCGCTGATGGCAGACCAGAGTTCCACGAAATGGTAACAATAATGAATGAGAAGAGGTATGATAATTAAAAAGATTAATCTATCTATCTAACTATCTATTCAGCCACAGGAAGTCCACATCAACCTGTTGTAAGCGACCTGTATCCAGCAACTTCCTGCAATCTTAGCCAGGTCGTCCATCCACACTGTAGGCGGGCGTCCGACACTTCGCTTTCTAATCCTAAGGGCTATGTCGGTAACCTTTATTCTATGGATCTCCTCACTCCTGATTCGATCTCGTAGGGAAATACCGAGCATAGCTCTCTCCATAGAGCGTTGATGACAATGAGCCTTCGTATAAGGCCCATAGTGAAAGGCCACGTTTCGTATGTCATCACAACGATTAAAGACTTTCGTCTTTAGACACTGAGAAATATATGACGAGAAAACGTGATGTAGTTTCCGGAACGCTGCTTTTCTTAACAATTGATAAACATATAACAAAGATATAGCCACGTGCATTATCAGTTATCACTCACCAAATGCAACGCGATAGGAAACTGAAATCACTTCAATTTTTTGTATGATAATTAAAACACCGATGGATCCGACCCGTTCTTAACTGGCTACAGCATGGCTCTACCCTAAAACTATTACAATTTCAGTTTTCTCGATGTTTCCCCGGCTAGTTATAGAAGTCATTGACCCCCAATTAGGGAACATACCGTTGTAGTTGGACCTAATATTTTACGAGCCCCAGAATTCATTAATGATGTTGACCCAAATCACGTGTTATTTGAATTGTTTATCGGGTTTATTCGGGTCTTGTATTAATTTGTGATTTCGAGTAGGAAAGAGACATTTGTATCAAGAAAATTACTGTAATGTAGACAGGGTAGTTATTCCTTGTCCACTCCCTAGGAGTAGTGATTTTGAAAGTAGTTAATATCATTTATGTGATTAGAAATATGAATATAAGTCGATTGCCTGTACTAAGTAGCACTTAGTACAGGCAATGACGTGCTACAGGCATGAAATATATTGCAGAAGACAATATCAAAATATTATCTACTTCTTTTAAATCGTTAACTACTATCACCGCTTCGCAGCGTGCTCTAGCTATGTAGATGAAGTAGTGCAAGAAGTAATGTCAGTAGCACGATTTTTTTCTTATTTTACTCTTTTCACATGCCCCATGGCTAGTTCATTCAACTCTTACTATATTCTGAAAATGGAATAAATCCCAAATTCCCAGAGTTCAATCACGTCCGTTTAAACTAAGTTTTGGCACATTCAGCTCGCGTGACTCGGCTACATTTATTCACGAACGGCGACAAGGTGAATGTGGCGAGGGTTATGCTGCGATCCATTAACGATTCGCTTCAATCGACGCGATTAATGTACTAGTTTGGTAAAAAATATTGAATTAAGGCTAATTAATAAATAATTAAGACTAGTAGACGATGATATTGGAACCTAAGAAGCCATAAAGATCTAAGTACCTTAGAAGAATTTTCACACTTACGGCTATAAGGAAAAGGAACTAGAGCGACTAAGAGAAGGTGAAAAAAGATTTTTTTATAGCATTCTGGAAACTGCTTATCAAATGATAAATCGTTACCATCTTCTATGAACATTTTTTAGTGGATCGAATTCTTAGGTACTTTATAATAATTTTCGATATTAGTCCTCAGTCTACAACGTACAGACATAAGGTAAACACTTAACACAGCTTTATAAATCAATTCAAATAACAATGTGCATTACACATAGTAGAGGTGTCGCATTATTGTCTACATTTCTCAGTAAAGTATTTTAAACCGCAAAAGGTGAACGATCAAGGACGTACGCATACAGGCTGGTGGAAACATGACGTTATCAAAATAAACGATCACTACGAGGTAGGTAAATTAAATACCCTGAAATTTTTGAATTGATTGTCGATATAAACTGAAATAATGACATTTTCAAGTATTTCATCACTTTTACTATTTTATAGGTCATCATTACATCAAAATAACGTATAGGATAGACTGAAATTTAGCAGGCATTTACTCGGCCGAATCTAGCAAAAAAATAATATACTAATTTTTAATTTAGTCCTTTTCATCAAACGATTATTTACATGATTAAATGTTATATATAATATACCCAATTGACAGCTTCTGTGGCGCAGTTAGTTGAGTAACTAGCCGATGAGACTGTTGATGTACTATTCAGCCTTACCTCCGTATATAGCAGCTCGGGCTTCGCTGATGATCTCTGCCGATGTCTTCCTGCGCGGTGGCGCGTAGAACGGAGCCCCCACGCCGCGCCTGGCGCCCCGCTCGCCCATCACTCACACTGCGTCAAAACAGAATCCATTAATCAGGATACACATCATAGAGTTACAGATGCAAGAATTACTCTATTTTCAAAATTATCAAACCGCAAACCGTATTGTGGATACGTTTACAAACACACGTCGAAGAGTCGAGACTCGAATATATTTCAAGATCATTGGTACAAATATTAAGCGTTTAAAGATCGAATCTGCAACTTCTAACGCAGAAAGCCAACTCTTTCTATTTTTTTACTGCTCAAGGATAGTAGCAAAACTAAACAACAACATGAATTACAAGGAAATGCTTGGCATTCCACTGCTGTTTGGCGGAAGAAATAGACATCGTGTTGGTACCTTCTACCTACTCAGGCTGCTTTTCACATATGAACGACTTACCACCAGTACCACTTCTTAGCCGTTTAGCTAATTGTTTACGTATTACAACGGCAAATTCATAAAATAGTCAACGTTAAAGAAGTCAGGTTTTTGCGCTGGCCGTAAAAATTTCACTCCCTGCTTTTATTAGCATACCTAGGCATTTATATGCCTGGTCCGAGCTTTTATAACTACGCGCCTAATAGACCAAATTCATTTCTGCACTCTAGTTTCAGCTCTGTCTGCTTTATTCAATTTACAAGCAGGTACATACTTTAAAATTGATGCACTAAAAGCAGTGAAATAAAAATATTATCACAGATTTTATCGTTGACTTGGTTTATTTTTTACATCTTTTAACTTCCGTCCGCCCCGTGACCACGAAAACTGTAAAGTAATCGAAACGTCGGGGAAAGTAAATGAAATTAAATGATATAAAAATTAAACCAAATCCGCGATAAAATCCGTAAAAATAGTTTTATTTCAATGTCTAACATTCGCGCAAACCTAAGAAACCATTACAATAAAACAGTCTTAGATTTCGAACACCTCGTACTTTTAATATTGATTAACAAAAACCACATGAATTAGTCATTACTTCGTAAGGTAACAAGGGCAGTGCACGTCACACGTAAGACACCCAACCGAAGGTGAAAAGAGCAAGGAGTTTGCTGATTAGTAATCACGCAAAGGTTTCATCAATTAGTAAGGTTACTAATCCATGTACTATGGCCTTTAGATTAATTGTACTTGTACTTGCCTTTTGCCAGTAAGTTTGTAAACAGTAACAGCGTTATTCATAGACAGATATAAAACCTAATTTATTTATTGAATGTCTTGTCTTCTTCGCTCAAACTGAATTCTAAAGTTGTTCGAAAGAGACAAAACATTCGATAATTAATATAGGTTTCAAATCTGTCTATGAATAAGGCCGTAATTGTGTGACATTGGTATTCAGTCTTTAAACTTCGTGTTAATTAAAACACGGGATATTTTTTTATTTAATTGTAAAACCAAACTAAGAAACTTTCTATTTTTAACGCAATTGTGTAATAGTTTATTTTAACGGTGAATAAAAGCATTTAAATGAAACCTGTGTAATTGTTCAACCGTACTAGATTAGCGTGACGGACTAAGAACGATGACCATTCAAGCAAAGGAAGCTTGTGTCCAGTAGTTTGACTAACATGTACAAATAAAAAGATTAAAAGAAAGTACTGCCTCGGTAGCGTACTTGTACTACGGTAAATTTAAAAAGCTGAGGTCTCGGGTTAGAATTCTGGTTCGGGCAAAGTGATATTGGATTTTTCTATTCATTAGGAGTTTGTGCCTGATATCTCGATAGGGTCGCCCCCTATCACGTCGTGGGGCAAAACGTACAAGCCGAAATGTGGGTGTCCTGGTAGCACCCCTTTTGAGAAAAAGGCGTGAGTTTACGTATGTATGTAGAAGAAAGTAAAACACATAAATAACATAGACATTTACAAAATCAAAATACATGTCACCTAAAGCAATAATTATGTATCGTAATAATCATTAGACTAACACTTCGACGTTCATAACTGGGGCATCTAGTTACATCGCAGTGGCCACTTTTTCACTGGAAGTGGGTCATAGACATTATTTGTTGTTTATTAACCTATCACGATCTTCGGGTATCAGCATCGACCTACTTTTTGACATTGTTACAACAAAGATACATAAACTCACGCCTTTTTCCCAGAAGGTGTAGGCAGAAGTGTACCACGACACCCACGTTTCGCTTTGTATGTTTCGTCCTACGATATGATAGGGGGTGAGCCTATCGCCATACCGGGACCATTTCCTGACTCCCGAAGCCCGGACTCCTGATAATTAATAGAACAATCCAATACCATATTGCTCGACCCGGGACTCGAACCCGAGACCTCAGCTTTGCAATCATACCGTAATACAACTGCACCACCGAGGCAGTACTTAGTCGGCACCGAGGTAGTACCTCAAAATAAATTTCAAATATGGAAAACTAATTTTTGAGATACGGAATTTGAATTTTAACATTACGTTTCTATTTTTAGCCTTTTCTCGGACTAAAATTTTAACGATACCACATTACTAATTTAAACACCTCATTAACGAGTAATTTATTATGCAATGACTATAAACTTTTAAGACCCTTCGGATTTACTCTTTTAGTAATGTCTATTGTCTAGTCATAATCACTAGTTAGAATGTATTACAACAAAAAAAAAACGTTCTTGGTGACTTTCTGCAATATACCGGTCACTTACATTGTTTATCGGGATAAACAAATAAAAGGATGCACAGCTAAGTTTTATTGAAGTCATCCACAGAAAATATACTATATCTAGAATTTATCCGCTTTATTGAACTGATTGAATGCGTTTTAACTTTAAATGCTATTAAACAGCGCGCTCACATAATGCACATATTTATGGTATTACAATAAAAGTAGATAAAAACCAAAAATTAAAGATATAAACTACATATATTAAAAACAATAATTACTTACAAGACACTCCAGATAACAGTAAAGAATTCGTTAACAATTCAAAATATTTGTAAGGGAATACGTTCGTAGCACTCGGTATGGGCGGGCGGCGCGTAACACGCGCTACGCGGTACTGAGGTAGCTTCGTAGCGTGCGCTCGTAGCGGAATTATGAGTCGACCAATTATTTTATCAAAGAAAGCGACTTTCTTCATTATACAATTACGTGTTAATGTCTCTAAATTATTACACCTACCGTCATAATATTTATTTTTCTTCTATTACGATGTCCGGATTAAAAATAAGGATATAAAAAAAAGGATATTATTTGGGACGTAATGTGAGGTCATTGACTTATAGCCGCAACATTTTCTCTTCATAAGGTGTTCAAAGAGAATGCGGGATTGGTGTTAATCTTTTATTAGTACTGCAAACAGTACATATTTATAATATTAATGACTCAATGACAACAACAGTAATATCGCTTACAGCGCTGCATGTTATCAGAAATACTGTTTTAATTAAACCATAGATTAGTTAGTGCTTCTAACTTATCTAGTAAATTGATTTTATATTACTCTGTGATAAAAATATCTACCGTAGTTTTATCATTCCGTATTTTTATTACAAAGTAAAAAGTTACATGTCGTAAAACAGAATTTCCAATTATATGGACCTACCAGTAAGATTTATATTTTGCGATCACATAGGGCACTTTTCGCCCTGGCATATCAGGTGCCGCCCATAAAAGGTGTCGGCCATCGAGAGGATTTAGTCGGTTTGCTGGTATAGGGTTTATTTGAAACTACCGGCAAATGAGCAAACAGCTCACCTGATGGTAAATGAATACTGACTCGTTTAAACAACTGCAATATTACCATTGTAAGTGCATGCAAGAGAAAAGGAAGCGTGAATGAACTTGACATTCGGCTTCCGGCAATCACGATTACGTTTTATGGCGGTTTTCTTCAATAAAATTGGTACCTTCTTGGCCGAAACGGGATTTAATGATCAAATTACAATTGTGAATGTTAATGTTTCTGATTAACAAAGCAAATCAGTTAACTGCTCACGTGAAGTTAAATAATTACCGCAACTGGGATGCCAGATAACGGCTTCTTAAACGAAAAGACAAAAGATTAAAAAACAGCTGGGAGAAGGAAAGAAATATTGGGCCTTTGGCATTGCCACTTGAACGATGCACAACTGTAAATATGATTTACGAGGGTTTTCTATGAGACCGTGGAACTTTTATAATGTATACCCCTTAAATTGTTGAATAATAAATTGCTAACGTTTCTTTCATTTCAAAACCGAGTTCATTGACAGAATGTCAGTGAACTCGCCGATTAAGTCCAAAATAAAAGTGCACGTTTTCAAGAAATATCTATTTGAGACGTCTTTTGTAACAATTTTACATACTATACATACATAAACTCACGCCTTTATCCCAGAAGGGGTATGTAGAGGAGCCACCAGGAAAACCAACATTTCGCCTTGGATGTCCCATGATGTGATAGGGGGCGAGCCTATCGACATATCAGGCGATTTGTAACAATTTTTGTTTAATATGATAATTAAAGTCTAAATGTCTTATACTTTATTTAAAGAGATTTTTGTATTTTTTCACTTAAACTCATTCGATATAACTATACCACACATATCAAGCCGGCCCATGCATATTACAGTGATAGCTGCACATGGCTCAATCACTTAAATGGTTCGGAATAGCCGAAGTATGTACATTGTACTGTGTACACAACTATTTTGTAAAGGCAACAATGTTTGCAATCGATTCGATTCTTAGTTGTGGTTCCTTCTGGTCTCCTAGGATACGTGGTTCACTTATCAAATCGTACACCTTATTACAGGAGTTTCAAATTAATGAATAGGTACTGCAGTAATGTAGTGTAGATCAAAGTGTATTAAGTTCATTTATGTGATCTCGACGCATTTGGTTTTGAAAATATTTTATGTTGAAATGATTGCTTATTTTTTATTTTTCATTTTATTGTAGCTTTTACGGCGCCTCTTGGATTATTAGCTTTGGACATGGGCTAGAAACCAGGAGATTTTATTGAGTATCCACTCTCTAGCCGAACAATCCGCCTAATGCACTATAATTCGAAACATGTAAAATAATCGGAGGCAGTTAACGGATCAGGTATGACGGACGTTATCACATTATTTCATCATTGATAAATTATCCAAGATAATAGGTATAGCTTAGAAGTTTCGTTTATTACAAACAATTGTTGAGGATACCTTGCTATGTATCCGACATACCCAGTATTATAAGTATTTTAAACGGGCCCCATAGCGCAGTTAGTCGAAAGCAGGTTGTAAAACAATATATTGCGGATTCGAACCTCGCATCGAGACAAATATTTGTACGGCCCATACATGTCTGATGCGGGTCTGTGTGACACCGAAAAGACTTCGTAGTATCTGATTCCCATGACAAAAAACGTGTATATTTTGTAAAGCTGGAACTATGAGTGTATTTTATTTTTAAGTCTACTTGAATAAAAAGAACTCTTTATATTTACCGGTAATTTAGAAGATCTGCTATGGTGATTGCAGGCAGACCTACTTATTTTTTCGTGATCAACATTTCGTTTATGACATTTCTCAAAGAATATCTAAATGATATAATTAATAAATCGAATGTAAAGCACAATAATAAATTGTTAATTAAATACCGATCAGATACGATTTTATTAATTATTCAAACAATTTCACAAGATTTTACATACAATGTCAATTTTAGTAGACATTGCATTATCCAGTATTATCTATGGTAGAAATTACACATTGTGTCTCAAGCAGAAAGGAGATATTAATAAATAAATAAGAACACCCAATAGTCACATTCATATTCCGATATACGACATTGGGTCTTGCACCATGGGTATCATAAATTACGAGAGACTTTTCGATCTCACAATCACCCAGAACCGAAACTAATTCCTGTGGACCACACAAACTTTTATCTCGGTGCGGAGATCGAACCCGCGACGCGACCTCTCGCTTGGCAGCCGGCATTTAGCCAACTAATTTAGGGCAAAGCTTGCAATAAACTAATTTATACAAAAAACATACAAACTTGGAAACAAACCTAAAAGTGCTGGAAAAGCTATATAAATACAGAAATAACTAATTTTATCGAATTAATAATGATTTTGTCTGAAGAAAATTATACAGTTTTATTTACTGGCAATACTTGTTGTCAGCTGTCAGATAACTGTTATCGTTGTAAGCAATAGGCACTGATAGGCACTTTGTTTATTGGCCGGCACATTGGTACAGTTAAAAAGTCGTGGGATAAGTAAAAACACCTTCTTGTTTTTAAAATGGATACGCAGAGTGTTATAATGTTTTATGAGTTGTGTAGACTGTGCTTGGAAAACGCTGGCTCTGTCGACATGTTTGACACGGAAGATTTAGTGAAAGATATCTACACATTCATTGAAATAAAGGTAATTTATTCATAAAGTTTAATAAAAATGCAGTTTGCCAGGTATTTTCGCTTGATATTACCCGATTAAAACGTTCCAACTGATATATTTGTTTATTTTAACGTATTTGTAAGGTTTGTTTATTTTTATTGTAAAAACAAATTGACCACATGTTTAACAGTTTGTCCTTCAGTTTTCTGTTTCTATTCTGTTGTTTTTAAGCTAAAGCCATTGATGTCAATGGTTACAGCTAGATGTTATAATAGAGATTCTCTCCATTCTCTCAACTTCTAATTATAATCAGCAATAACATAATATTGCCTTTACAAGCTTCTAAATTTATAATTATTTCAGGTGACCTTAGAGGATAAGTTGCCACAAAAGATATGTGCAAAGTGCTCTGAAGTGATAAATAATGTGAAGACCTTAAAGTCAATGGCCACAAAGAATGATTCACATTTGAAATCATTGTTTGGTGATGATGATGATGAAGAGGTGGAATATGAGGTACTTTTTTTAATTAAACCTTCTTCTTTTACCTTTTGTAACTGACATTTAAATTAGACAAAACATTATTATTTAGTTCATGTGATTAAATTATATTATATGAATCTAATAGTATAGGTAGACAAAAAAAATAATTAAATGTACGCGCCACTGAGCCATTTATGGCATCCCTATAAAGTTCAGGTTTTAATTATGATACATAATATAAGTACAAAATAAAATAATAATAAACATTCTCATTGAAAATACTTCAATAAAAATGAAAACTTCAATGCATGATACAATCAAAATTCACAAATGTGAAAGATGGGATAGTGCTGCCCGATGAAATAAAGGGTTAGTTTTGTTTCTACACGTTTTTTTGCCAATATGTACACATCTTTGTAATCCCAATATCAGGTTTAGCAATAACATGTTTGGCATATGCTATTAGGGCAGACAAAAATATGTTGCTACCACCAAGTTATAATTAAATTTACCTTTCTTTGTATCTTAAACTAGATTTTGTGAAGCATTAGATAAACCCTCGTGTAGTGCTAAATATGATGTTTCTTTTACTCCAGCAAGATCCTCTGAGTGAAACTAGCAGTACTCAAATAATGAATACCAGGGAAAGGATTATTTTTGAAGATGATGATTATGACATAATTAATGCAAAAGATAAAATATCCCGCAAGAGTGTAAGTATAAGTAGTATTTATTTAATTCTACACATATCACATGATTATTAAATAGTAATAATAAAACAAAAATGGTACAAAAATAAAAAAAAAATACTTAGAAATAAATATCATTGGATTCTGTATTTACACTATCTTCAAGATAAAAAAACCTAACAATTAATATGTTTCCATTAATGTAGTGTATCTGTAATCACACTAATATTACCTATACACAGGTAAAATACTTTATAAACCTGAGGAGAATGGGTTATGTAAATGGTGTGATAGCCACAAACACAACCAAAAATTACAATGTGCTTGTGAGCTGCTATTAAATTGTTTAAAAATTCAAAAAAAGAAATATAAACTGATACAAGAAATCCAGGGATTAAATCTTTTATTGTTTCCTCAATATATTGAATCAATGTTATGCATATGTATAACATTTACTTTATGCAAGATCAAATTGCATGATGTCAGCAGTTATGAAATCGAGTAAGGAAGTGATGACACGAAGCAGCAATTTTTTAATTTATTGGCATATAAAACTTTGTACTTTTGTTAAAACAACATTTATAAATCCTTTACACGCCACCCTCTTACCAATATAAGTATAAAGTGCTTAAATAAGTATAACAATTTGCAGTCTTTCTGCTATGCACTACCATTTATCAGAGCTTTAGTCAAAATGAAAACTATAAGATCAAGAAAAACATGCATCAGTCACATACATAGTCTGGATCCCACATTAATATCAATAATGTAATGGGTAACAGAAACTACGAGTGACTTTTCAGTCTCACAAACACCCAGACCTGAAACAAATACCTGTGGATCACTCAAAAGTTTGTTACGGTGTGGGGATAGAACCCGCAACCTCTGGTTTACAGCTGTCGTCTAACCAACTGCGCCATCGACGCCGTCAAAAATTAATAATTTGTTATAATTTCATATGAACGAACTTTATATTAATTTCCAGTTACCAAACGATTCTACATCGACTGGAACCGCAGAGAACAATCACATGTTTAACGGATCCTCAGTTGTTGTAAGAAACCAACATTATACATGTGTTAAATAATCTCTTTTCAACTACTAATGGGTTGTGTAAAATATATGATTCTAGAATATATCAACAAGAAGGTGCTCGGCAGAATCAATATTACCTCACGGAAATGAAAAAGTTTACAAACGGACGAAAATGAAAATAGATAAAAATAACCTTGAATGCAAAGTAAGCATATTGTTTTACGCTACTAATTATTGTTTTGCAAATCTGCATGTGTGCGTGCGTGCGTGCGGATGCGTGTGTATGTGTGTGCGTGCGTGAGCTACCAACTAAATTTAAATAAATAGTTGGCTGAATTAAATCAGCGCTGTTTCGTACCGAGGTGCCGATTAGCATAAATCGAATAATTCCCTATTGCTTTACATGTAATTCTTCATTGCATCTTATTATTTAGTAACAAGGTTTAAAAAACAAGGTATTTTTTTTAATATATTTTTTTCTAATTACAGGCTTGTCAAAAGAAATTTGAAACGCCCAAGAAATTGTACCTGCACCACCGACTTCACGTAAAGAAGATATTTTGCCCATTAGACGCGTGCGCCAAAAGATTCGCGACCAAGGGCGACTTGGTAAAGCACATACGGACACACACAGGAGAAAAACCATACGCGTGCGATATCTGTGCCAAATCATTCACACAGAAAGGCACTTTAAGGGCACACATAGAAGCTGTTCACGAAAGTTATACTCAGAAAAACCGACGTAAATCTTGACGTGATAAAAAATATGGGGGAATTGCATCGATACACCGAAATAGTTGGAAGCAAGCGGTTTGAGACAGTCAAACGTAGATGGAAAGGATGGAAAGCTATTATAAAGATAAAGAAACGAGACGTTTTATAAGTTGTGGTCGACGAGTATCAGTAATAAACCTGAAAAGCCCTCTTAAGGTTGTCGTGGCTAAGAACTATGAAGCCGCATTTTCATGGGGAGAGTTTTCGTAAATACGATTATCGTAAGGATACAAAAAAATTGCATCGTGTTAACATTAGCCAAATACGATAATCTGATGGTGGTTATGTCATGCGATAATAACATACGATTCTCGCCGCGAGAACTCCGTGTAATTGCGCTGTTAGGGATATTCAAAGTACCGTGTTGGTGAATTACTGTATAATTGGCTGTAAAAGTTTATACAGCTACTTCATATTTATACCATACTGACCCTTTCTCAGCCTTGTATTAAACAGGCAAGTAGTATTAAGTATGGGTTAAACCCTATAGGTTGGTTTCCCTTCCATGTTATAATTTGGCTCATTGATTTTGGTGGAATTCCTAGATGCCAAACTGATGCCACAATTTCTAGGTTTCTTCTGAGAGTAAAAACCATTCGATGCGGTATACTGCCGTTTTAGCATTTGATAATAAATAGGTAAAAACATCCAAAATTAACATATAGTGCTGATCCCATAGAAAGATGCAAGTCTTGTTCCAGAGATCAGACACTACAAGAAACTTTTCGATCTTATTGCACCAAAAATCTATATATTTGTGTCAGTATCAAACCCATAGGCTGTCTTTCATAGTCGGCTTCTTAACCACCCGCGCCACGAAGGCTGACACGATTCTTTGTTACAATTTCAAAATTAGAAGGGCGACATTTATTATGATGATCTCAATTAGTACGTTTTGATGTAAAAATTTAGTATTGTAGCATTATTTATTTTAAGATGTACCTGCGAAAAAAGAAATTGAAATACAGTACTATATTTTAGCCAATCACAACGCGTGATTTTTGCGCTCGAACTTATCAGCCATTGGTTATTTTTTACGCGTAACAATGGCTATTGGTTGTTTGTTGTCAATTAGACCTAACCTCATGGAATATAAGTATTATATAGGCACTAACAGAATAGCATGCGTCTGTTGCTGCTGTATTTATAATCTAAACATAAGGCCGTCATGTATTTGTTTAATTGGTTTTAACCATAGATGTAGTATAAGTTATAACATAGATCGGCAATGTGAAAGAAATAGAATGATTTAAATCATATATTAAAGCGAGACGCATGATGCAACCATGCGTTTACACGGAGAGCGTTCTATAGCGATTTGTATGAAAATATGTCATTTAAGCGAACGACAAATTTCGCTTATTTTCTTGATTTATTTAATATATCAGTTATGAGCTACTTTTATTAAATGTAATTTATTATAGTGAGTTGTCCAGTGCCCTGGATGTGATTGATTTTAGTGTAAAAACCCGAATAATCATAGTTTTTCATAAGATCGTATCACTTTTTTCAATGTTGTTTAGTGACAATATTGTAGAATTGTAAGACAAACCTTGTATGTATATCGGTAGAACAGAATGTCCTTATTCATTATTTAAATGCGTAGAAAGCATCCATTGCCTTTATAAAATGATATCATATACGTGAATTTATACTAATTTCAACCAACATTTGCTAGAGATTGATTGACAGTTTCGATCAATAATATTATGTCGATAAAAATAGTCAATGACCATAGAGGTTTCACTTCATTTTATAATCTCGTAGTATAACATCAATTCTATAATAACAGTTATTACTTCACTTTATTTATTCACTATTGATATTTGCTAAATATTAATTAATATTTCGTGTGCGTAATTTACCATTTCTGAGCCGGTTTCAAATTAACTGTGCCACGGAGGCTGCCATTCTAATTAAACAATAGAACATTAGATATTATTATACGGAATGCTTTACAAAACTTGTCAAATAAAATTATTCTCAAATATGACGATTTATCTTTATTTACTTGTGTTTACGTATATGTGTTGAAATAAACACAATCATTATTTTTCTGTTAAAATACCATGAAATGTCTCATATATATCTATAAAATTTAATTTTATTGGTTGGGCCGTTAGGTATATATCGATATGATAGTATCGACAGAGCATGGCGCAGCATTATCTGTCACGCACACATGCAAACTTCACGCACACTATCATATTCTCGTTTTGGTTTCACTCAAAATGATACATTGCCGATCTATGTTATACTACATCTATGGTTTTAACCATCGATCAATTATACACTAGATACAACAAGAGCGCTTGAAAAATGGCACCGAAAAAGAGTGCTTAAATCACGAGTAAGCACTCTTTCGCCTTCAGTCGCGCGCCGACCGTTGCTTGTGACAATGCCTAAATGCTCCGTAAAAAAGTGCAAAAACAACACGCTTACAAAGCTTAAAACTCATGGGATTTCGTATTTTCGGTGAGTAAAATTAATTTACTTGCTTCCTACTTTAATCAATATGTGAAATTGAGTACCAATAATTAAATATAGATTAATTTAGCAACCTAAAATCAACAAGCGCTGCTTCGCAGTTGTCTCTTTCGACACGATTAAATAGACAAGGATGAGTAGCGTCATGATTTGGAACAGAATATACATGGAGTAGTTTTATTTTGTATTTTTTAGTTACTAATTTTAAATAATTTAAACTTATTATATATTAAAAATTAACATCAGAAATATTTATTACAGATTACAGAATTGATTATATTATGTACAGACTATGTTAAAATATATTAAAAGGAGACATTTTGAAGTAAATATAAAAAAAATAGTTGTGTGTCAACGATTTTTGTATCATTTGTTCATGATTTTGCCATATTCGTACAACATTTAACATAATGTAAAAGAAAAATAAACTTAAGTATATTTATTTATTTAAATCTTTATTGTACACAGAAAAATAACATACAGAAACAAAAAACCAAAAAAAAAAAATATTTTATTATTTTTTTCGATTTATCTCTTTTACAAAATAATCACATTTTACATATCATATTTCATTATTACAATACAATAGGTAATAACTTTACCTATTATATTGTAAATTTTTATGTTCATGTTAATTCATAGAAAAAATATGTAACAATTCGACTCCATTGCGCCCTTTATTCCGCTGTCCAACTAAAGTCATAAAATTTTATTACTTTCGAGGACGTCTCATTCAAAAAGGGACTTTATGACCCAGGAATAAGGTGAAATTTGTGTTAATTTGTGATCTTCTTGTTCAGTTTTTTGTTTCAATGCATCGGTGCCACTTTTTAAAGGAACATTTATAGGGAACTGTGTATCTAGTGTATAATTGATCGATGGTTTTAACAATCGTTTTTAAAATGCAGGGTGAGTGACATCTAAGCTTTATTTAAAATCAAATGTGAGTTTGTTTGTAGTCATTTTTGAAAATATTTTAACAAGGATTTGGATGTGAATTTTTTTTTTTAGTTTTTACGCTGCGTCAGATTGCTGATATTTTTTATACCATGTATTTTTATTAATCTGTAAGGACTCAAACCATGTTTTGAAAACTAAAAAATCTAACCATGAAATACTTTTGTTTTATTATGATAAAATATTTATTATACATAGATTATAAATATTTACATATAGCTATGTTACAATACCCTTACATATAACCAACTTACAAAGTTTTGTGAATATTCAAGTTACATATAAATTAAGTGCTTACTAACCAACATATTCATAAGTTTTGCAACATTGTTGCTTATTGCTCAATTTTCATTTCCTTTTAATAATTTACAACCAATCTAAAAACATTTTTGTACACTAAAAAGTTGCAAAAGTTGTGTGAATATAAAAAGCGAAATTTAAATATTCATCAAGAGTACACAGCACTCTTCCACCAATATTGAAAATACTGGAAACAGTACCTATCACTTTCATTTTTGTGCGACTTTCAAGATGGCGCGATCATATATTTTTTAATACATTTGAATACTTTGCGGCACCGTTTTATATCATATCACCAGAAAGTACCAATTCAAGTTCTTATTAATGCCAATTAGGAACCTTTTAATATCAATTAAGTACCCGTTAATACGATTTAGGTACCGAACACTAGTGACAGATGAAATTCTTAAAATTTAATTTGCAATCTCACCATTTTGAAGTTCACGTTTCACTTTTGCCAAATTGGCCTATAGTAAACAACTGGAGAAAATATAATGTAGCACACATGCAGTCAGCTGGAGTAATTGGAAATATGCCTTATTTTATTAACATATCCAGAGACAAGCGTGAAACAAATATATTTTCTTTGACCATAGAAAAATAGTATTAATTACTTTATATTACTGATTGCACAAAGTGACTACATTGAACCTGAGAGTAAGCATTGTCATACTGTTGTCAAAATATTAGGAACAATTTTTTCTCCTCACATTTTATAATATTAGGCATTTTAATGCTATTAGATTACGAGTACAAATGCTTGTTTTTCATATTATGAAAATATCGTTAGACATGTTTCCAGTCACCCCTTACTTTTACTCCGATTGTCAAGCCTATTTAGGAACCTATTTATAAGGGGTCCTCCATATCATCACGACTCAATGGAATGCGTAGAGGAGCATCAGGAATGTGCAGACGGCGACCACTAGGCCGATAATGAGCGAGTCACGACGTTTGCGAGCGTTTATCCGGTAGATTAGGCTATTGAGCATCGGGAACCTGTGGAAGATGGGAAATTAACACTCATCAATCATACACTAAGATGCCAGTTTTGTGTAAAATTTAGAACTACGAGAGAATTTGTCACAAACATTCGTACCCGAAACAAATACTTGTCGATTGCATTAACATTTGTCTCGTCTCGGGGAATGAACTCGCGGCCTTTTTTTTACAGCCGGTATTTAAAAACTGATCCATGGAGGCTGTTGTCAATAAAGTAAAAATATGTTCAGCGCCCAAAAGGGAAGCCGATAGGAATCGAGTTATACGGGCGTTTCTTCCCTGCTATAGTTAGAATCACTATATTCTAGAATATTCCATTGTATAGGTCTATAGGATTACCTATTCGCGATGTCGTTGAACCTGGTCTGCATCCGCTTGAAGGTCTGTCGTTGTGACGTGAGGTGTTCTCGCGCTTCCATCGCTATATTGATTTGCTCGTCCACTAATATATGGGAACTGCGAACGAAAACAGTGCTTTATTCAGTTAATTTTTCCTGGATAAAAGTCACTTCTGTCCCAGAAGAGGGACATAAATCACACACAATTGGCTCGTAAATGGCTGATAATATATTTTACTGTACCATCAAACAGAATGAGGGACTAAGCTGGTCGTCTTGTTTTTAAGAAGTTACTAAGTAATTGTTTAATCATTGCACAGTAATACGTCAAAGGTTTACATCTTACAAGTACTGCGTAATGCGTTGTGTACTTGTGCAGGTCCCTCTTTGACGTACTGCTCAGTCTAAATTTTTTGCATGCTGTTAATGCTGGCTTACTAAAGGTATAGTGGCGGGCGTGCATGTGTACGTGCGTGCGTGTGTACGTGCTTGCGTGCGTGCGTGTGTGTGTGTGCGTGCGTGTTTACGTACGTGCGTGTGTGGGAAACTATGGAGAAGTAGGAGCGTGTAGTGTTTGCGTACCTGTGCAGATGGTTGGCCTCCTTGGCGTACTGGTCGCGGCGACTGAGCCCCGCGGCGGCGCCGGGCGGCGGGCTGCCCCCGCGCAGCAGCTCCTCGCGCTCGCGCCGCGCACTCACGCGGGCCGACGTCTTCGAGAACTCCTGCTGGTAGTCCTATAACAACACACCATTAATACTACATCATCCGCTGAGATATTTTTGATGTCAAACTGACTTCTTGTGACTGGAGAGAGACAGAGATAGGATCACCAAACAATCAAATGGTTTACCTGATGGCAAGTGCTTAGTAAACTTGGTTTGTAGATTCGTTACTGACCTCTTGTAAGGGACGGTGAGAGAGAAGGAAAACAGTTAGGAGGAAGATAGGAATGTTAGTTTGGCATGTGTTGTTGCACACAACGATCGAATTTTTGGGAAATAGTGATACTTCTGGTGGAGCTGGCCAATTCTTACTGTAGTCCAAGATAACAGTGTGGCTTTATCACTCTGCATTCTTTTGTCAAACCTGACAATGCGACCAAAATCATTTTATTTTCTTTTTCTGTTTCTTCATAAGATGAAAGTCCTCTTTTGACCATAGGCCTCTATAAATGAGCGTTAGATGACAAATTTTCTACCATCAAATATTGATAAAGTAATTACCATTAATATTTCTCTATGTCTTTTGATAGTGTGCATTGTAGCTTGTCCACTTGGCGCCAAATCTGCCATTTTGTCGTTTATTGCTGATAACTGAAAAAACAAATATCGAATTATACATTAGAAAATACAAAAATAGGTACGTAAATTTATAGCATAATGGATGGAAAACCATTAAATAAATAATAACAGATAAGATTAAAACTTCTGATTTAATATTTACAATAATACCCATTAGTGTGATTCATTAATATTTTTATCACACCAGTTTAAGGCCATTTCTTTATTAAACTTATTCCATCACATACAATGTTCTATCCAATAAATAACTAATTGAGGATGCAAAGTATTTATTCTCACCCATCTCAAATAATATTACATTGATAGAATTAATCATGTGAATACAATATGGTATGAAGTGTTCTACCTTATTAAGTAGTTGTTGAAGCTCCATAGACATTGTGTCAAACATGTCATCACTGTTAATGAGGGGCACACTCTCGGAGCTCAACCCAGCGGTGCCGGTGCTCATGCCGAGCTTACTGAATGCCACCAGTTTCACATCTATGTCATTCTCCAACTGCCGAGCTTGCTTTCTTAGCTCTGGAAATAATAGTTTTATAAGTGTGTTATTTTAATTTATTTTAAATTCTGTTTATTGCTACTTTCTATGTTAAAATTGTAGTAACTTTTTGACTGTGGCCCACGCATTACCATACAGATTTGTGTTTAACACACAATATAGTTCATTATCTTGGCTCCACAGTCAATGATTCAATATTTTTTTATTATTAAATCTATATTATGTTAATATTATAGTATACAACTGTACAAGCACAAATTATGTATTTCCCATATAATCGTTAGTAACTGTTTATCAGCTCTGCTTTTATTCAATTAATCTAATCATCAAGAAGTTAAGAAAATATGCTTAATATCGGAGTAACAAAGGTTTCTTAATTTTGGGCAGTACAAATTGTCAAAGTATTGTACTTTCCCCTATTTACAGTCGTTTTATTATGATGTATATTTTAGATGTTCCGAAAGAATTACAAAGAACTTTGTTGTCGTTCCCGTTATTTTCAGAACTTATTACTGAACAGTGCAACGTCACATGTCGCCAAGATATCGGTGCTTCTATGAAGTCACTATGTTACCCACCTTCCCAAGACGAGCCCGTCATGGTAGACATTCTTCTTTACATACAATTCTCAGCAAAAGGATGAACTTCCACTTAAAATCTCACTTTTTATTATGTACTCCTCATTCAATGACATTGACAACTGCAACAACATCAATTTGTTGACAAAATTACAATTCCATTATTTTGACTCAAACACAATGTTGTAAGAGGTAGCAAATGCAAAATGGCTGTTTGTAAAACAGAGATGGAAGATTTCTGAATGTTAGAAATGTAATATCAACATACCGGTATTTATTTATGATTAAAATTTATTTTCGATGTAATAAATTAAACCCATTTTTATCTACGTTTATAAATGAGCTCCCAGAAATACAATTATGCAATAAATAAAATTTAATGTCGTTGTAGTGTTGTGAACTTCTGTACTCTAGTGGTTATAGAAAAAGGACAACGAATACGTATATACTCTTCACAATTCTCAATAGTGTTGTCTTTATCTCACTTCAGTGGATCTGAAGCGTATAAAGAAGACAGAGATAATTAGATGTAGGTACTGTAAATTTTTTATTACTTTATATTCCTGTATTTCAAAGATAGGAAAATTCTATCTTCTTTGAATACATTGAATACCGTCCATAATTCATATTACAGATATTTCGTTTTTCACTCGTTATTATTTTAACTTTAGTCCGGTCAGTTACCTGAGGGGTCGGGAAAATGTATGCTCATTAGAAAATAGACCTTATTACAATAATCATAACGGCTAAGTTCACCGCAACAGTAAGTTGGCCTCGCTTTTATTGAACAGATTTTACTGTTATCTATCTTTTTCACTCTTATGTAGAAACACGATATGAAATAGCTGCTTTGCTCGCTCTAACATTTCGCCACCCCACCCATTCTTCAGTTGTCTTTCTTTCTTTGGAATTTGGTTTCGTAAGTGAGCTGGGTTGAATTGTGTGCTATTTGGAACTTTACCGAGTGTCTGTTGATAAATAAAAACTGTGAAATCATTTCGAAATATGTGTAATTTGTATTGTGCTATTCGATCAACTCAAATGAAATAGTTTTGTAAAATAGTGAATTATTGGTGTAGTATAACAAGGACAAAAACAACTCGATAGTGCAGCCCAAAATGGCTGCTATCCTTAAAACGCCGAATTTAAAGTTCGACAAGATATGTCGGGCTTGTTTGCAGATAAAAAAGGACATGAGACCTCTGTTCGAGCAGCTGACTGCCACTATGTTGATGGGGATATCAAAAGTCCAGGTATGATGACAAATTGTTAAGGTATTTTGGGAATGTATTTCTATCTCTTTCGCTCACACAGTGATTGCACGCAGCTCGTGTTGACAGCAATCTGCTTTTACATCGCGTCATCTTTGTTTAGAAGTCATTCGATATGACCAATTTCGAAATTCCTGAAGTGTTGAGCGAATTCTCGAAATTGGTTGAGAAATGTATTTCTGTCTTTGTCTCTCGTGGCGTACGCACAATGCTCGGGACGCAAGGTTCCGCGCAATGCGTGTTGGCGGGTGACCGAGACAGGTATGAAAATTGAAGAAATAAATG
Organism: Deilephila porcellus; assembly: GCA_905220455.2. NCBI lineage: Eukaryota > Metazoa > Arthropoda > Insecta > Lepidoptera > Sphingidae > Deilephila > Deilephila porcellus. The sequence continues at coordinate 3,927,810 of LR999991.1, read as the reverse complement.
TTGTTGTCCTTTATCTTCCATTCGATATTAATTTAAAGGAGGGACGTCATCGCTTGACCAATGCTTTTAAAAATTCGGTGCATAATATATTTCACTGGATAAAAAACGTATATTGCAAATATTCTTCTATTACTTTCATGTTTTCATTTTTAAATGCAATACCTATTTATACTATGATGTTTAATTTAATGTTGTATTTAAATTACAATATGTACCCAAGAGTTCCTTCAAAAAATTGCGTACATCGTACATAGTTACTTAATTAATATAATTAATTTAATTTATTCTTAAATGTGCTACATGAATATAAAAGTACCTTTAATATTCAGATATTTTTTTAATAAAGATCCGGTATTTTTGTAAGCCCGCTATAAACCATAATTTTGCTATAAATATTGTCGGGACCATTTTACTCTTATTTATTACCTATAATATTGCATAGGTACATACGTTTACGGAAATATCTTTGGAGGGGTAGGCAGAGATGTCACTAGTGCCACCCACAATTCGCCGAACAAAAGCTCGGAAATAATCCTGTTCTCATAGGGTGGGTTGCAGAAAATCTGACGTTATTGTTAACGGTAAAGTTAACTTTAGCAGTGACAATAACAATGACCACGGGATAGAAAATTCTTTTGTTGCACCATTGTCATCATTGTTATAGTTAAAGTTAAAAGAAAGACCAGTGAAATTATGCGATGCGATTTTACGTCGGAATTTATCAGCGTATTTTTGTAAATTGTTTTAAAGTACAGGTTATAATTCAAATCGATACACAAATGCCAATTATCAATACAGAGAACACACACAAATGACGAAAGATAACCGTGACTTTAACAATAACCGCCCGAAATTGAACAGTTAATGTTAATGTTATACGTGACGTCATTTTAACAATTGTTAATTTTATGCAACCCGAAAATTGCATAACCGTCGATTTGACGGCTGATTAGCCCTTAGTTAATGTTAAAGTTATTTTCTGCAACCCACCCATAGGAAATAGGAAGAGCGAATCCATTTGCGGGTTCGAATTCGAACGATGCACTATAAAACATTTAAGTAGAAATAATTTAAAAAAAGTTTAATTGCTTTTTAACCAAGTAAACAATGTGTTACTCGTAGAATTTTGATAGGCTTCTCTGCTTACCTCTTCGGGGTTACATGCGTATACTTATGCATACTTATACATATGTATATTTAGAAAATAACGTCTAGAAAGATCTTCAAGAAAATAGGTAGGAATTAAGTTAAACTGAGATCACAATTAATAGACGCACTGAAAGCAAAGAATAATCTTAAAATAAATGCCCTTGACTGCCTTGGTGGTGTGGTTATAGTAGGTTACGACCATGGAGTTATTAAGTACCAACTCTATGGTTACGACTACGAAGCTGAGGTCTCGGGTTCGAATCCCGGGTCGGGCAAAGTGATATTGGATTTTTCTATTCATTATCAGCCCGGAGGCAGGAATTGCCCGATATGGCGATAGGCTCGCCCCGTATCACATCATGGGACGTAACATACAAGACGAAATGTGGATGTCCTGGTGGTAGCATCTCTGCCTACCCCTTCTGGGAAAAAGGCGTGAGTTTACGTATGTATACTAAATGCCCTTACTTATAGTTACTTTGAAGGAGCTTAACGTTCAGTGATCAGTCGTTATTTCCTGTGGCTGAAGTAGTAATAGAACTTACTATTTAGTGATAGTGTTAATATTCCCCGCTAGGTGTCAGTAGGCGACGGTCTTCCACCACAGCTGTGTCTGCAGTGCGTGCACCAGATCTCGCGCTGTCACGCCTTCAAGGAGCTGGTGGAACGCAATGACGTCACGCTGCGGGAACACGCTAAGTACCTCGCCGAGGAAGCTGTTAAACGGGAACGGGAAGAAGTGAGTATTGTATTGCATGATGCATCAGCCCAGAATACCTACTGAATACGGAATCCTCGACTGAGAGTATGACTGAATGGTTAGGCTATAGCTCACACGGCCTAGAAGGCATTAATGGATGAAGAAGTGAGTTACTTTTGTAAAAATATTACAGCTTTCTTGGTGCAGTTGTTTAAGAAACCGGTTGTGAAACGAGAGACGAAGATACAAGTCTAGTGTAGTGGGTATCAGAGGTCGGTCTTACACACCCAGAATTGATAAAACGCGTGGATCATACAGACATTTAATCGGGAATTGAACCGACAGCCTCTTTATTTACAGTACTCTAACCAACTGCGCCACGGAGGATGTAAAAAAGTTACAAAATAAAACGAGTCTTATAAATACTGATACTATAGTAATGCTTAATATTCCTTGAACAGAAAGAGAAGATGCTGTCGATGACGGACCCGACTTACATGCAGTACATGGAGGTGCCGCTGACCAACCCCAGCCAGATCCTGGAAGGGTTTTTTGCGACGCCAGAACAGTCGCAGAACTCCGACGAGTCCACGGTTAAAGAAAACTTCGAGCTGGACAAAGTAAGTGACAATCCATAGTTGATGAGGACTTAAGGGAATACGGTTTTGGTTCGAAGGTTTTGGTAGAATTTTACGGCGATAGGTTTGTTAGCTGAATGTAATTTGAGAAGAGAATAATGTACTAAAGCAGTATACAAGTACAAGATTGAGTGGATACAAAAGTTTTCGAAACGGACTCGTGCAATTTACATCTATTGTAATATAGAATGCCTCTCAATATTTTGTTCAATAAGTTCACTGAAATATCTCTTTTATGTTCACCTGATAGTGTACATCGGGTGAACACAATGTCTAACAGTACACTCACTCCCTATGGCTGAAAAGATAATGATAAATTGAATGTGACATAATTGCAGGTAGAACCCACACCAGCACCAGACAAAGACGAAGAAGGAATGAACTCAGACGAGGAAAAGTACCTACAATTGGTAGTATTCCAAGCGACATCTACAGTGTCTCCCGGAAGACATGTATGCAACCTCTGCCACAAGGAGTTCAAGCACTCGCGCTGGCTGAAGCAGCACATGAGGTCCCATTCTAACTGGATCAAGGCTAACTGCAAGAAGCCACCCATGTGCCCTATATGCGAGAGGACTTTTAAGGTGATTACTTGCCTGCCCTCATGGGATGCGGGTGTGAGGGTTGAGTTGGTATTATTGTATACAAGGTGCAAATCCACCATTGTATATCACTTAAGTATATTGTGGTTCGAGAACAGCCAATGTTCACCTAGTTCTGAGCAATTTGTCATAATTTTATCGTACGACTAGAAATTACCATTTCTCCCTGGCTGATTTTTAATTTATTAATCCATTAATAAGTATAAAAACGAAAGAACTAACTGTTTTAAGGAAAATATTTGATATTTGTCACATTTATTTGACCTTAATTAAACCAAAAACGGCGATAAAAAATCCATAGGTAAACAGAGTTGTTTCATTTCAATGTGTAACTTTCGCGTAAATATAAGAAACCATTAAACTATCACAGATTTTCGTTAGTACTTCAATAGATATTCTTTCACAGGGTCCAGGAATGTTGAAAATGCATATGAGAACCCACGAGCAGAGGCCTCCGAAGCAGCCGACCTGCTCCGTATGCCAGAGGACCTTCCCCACCAAGACATTGCTGTACCGGCACCGACAGACCCACTTCGAGCAGAAGACACACCAGTGCACAGTATGTGAGAAGAGGTTCTACAGCGGATACGCTCTGAGGTCCCACATGGCACGGCATAGAGGAGAACGCCCGTATATCTGCTCCACTTGCAATAAGAGCTTCTATAATCCTACTGATTTGAAGGTATGTGATTCTAATATCGAAGGTAGATTAGAAATTTTGAATAGTATGGAAGTTAACGTATTTTGTGGATCTAGATAATCTCTGTAGCACTTTGGGTGGCTCTTTATTTGATTATTGTGTAGTAATATGAATTATTCAAAATAAATATTTTTAGGAAAATGGGTTGGGAATGATTGTTGTTATTGCCCTGATTCTGTTAACTGATGAAATATGAATATATTTGTAGAAAAGCCTTTATTATCGATGAACACTAACAAAATGATTCTTGTCAAATACTTTACATTAAGACGCACAAAAATCAATGTATTAAATTATGTAGTTACATCGAAGTAGTTGACAGCGTTCCACATTTCAACTTCCTGAATTTCTCATCTTCTTCCTCTTTCACTTTGAACGCTGCTTCAAAGCTAGCCTTGGTTCTCTTTGACAAATAATCCGGAAACTCTATATGAAATCTCAATATCAGATTTCCTTTAGCCCTATTAGGGCAAGCCGGTATGGGCAGACCCTCATCTTCGATAATCTTTTCATACGTAGGCGTAATCACGTCACTGATTTTGATTCTCAATGTTCTGTCATCTAAAGTTTTCAAAGTAAGTGTAATACCACATAATGCTGCCTCTAAAGAAATAGTATGGATAGATAGGAGATCGCTTAATCCAGATCGTATAAAGCTATCGTGAGGGCGATCTTCAGTTATAAAAACGACATCAGCAGGAATTCTAGTCGGTCCTTGGTCTCCTTCTTCCTTGAATCTGATCTCTGTGTTAGGATATATGCCACGTCGAATAGGAATTGATAGCACTTTCTCACGCAGCTTCAATTCTGAACACGTTTCATCGGTGAAAACCAGTCTTTGTATCTTCATTTTCTTCAGTCCTCCTTTGTATACTTCTTCTAGTGCTAGAGCGAGAGGTCGTACAATAGTGGCGTCCTTTTCTTTATACCCTTTGCCAAGTGGTGAATCAAACATTGGTGGAGGGTTTTCATAGTAATCTAGTAAGTCTGCGTAAGGGTTGCTAGTGCCGAAGAATTCGTGGAATGTTCGTAACGGTTCTCCGTGGTAGGAGTAAGGTTGGATGTATTCTTGAGGTCCTGGGACGCCTCTTTTGAGCCCCTCTTCTCCATATTGGTCGAACACAGCCCTGCGTTTGTGGTTGACTAGAACTTCGTAAGCTTCGCCAATAAGGGCGAATATTCTCTGAATATTGTCATCATTGTCATACCGTTCTGGGTTGTATTTGAGCGCAAGTCGTCGATACGCTTTCTTTATTTCAGCTTGGCTACACGAACGCTTTACTCCTAGTATGCCGTAGTAGTCGAAACCCATCGTGTCACAATTTTATTGATTTTAAAGAATATAATGCGCGCTTTGTTTGGTTTGTTGAGTTTTTGTGTTACTGATTTGCCAGTTTGATTAAGAATGACGTTTGTGACATTTTTAAAAAGAAATGTAAATGCCTAATTAATGTGAAGGTTTTATACAGTCTAAAATTATTAACTTAATATTATGTAAATCACTTTTACGAAAATTAGAATTTATCTTGCATTTGCTGCGGCTTGCGGCAGGTTCTATATTTTAACTAATTGTATTTTCGTATCAAAGAAAAATTACACTGTAATATGTCAGGCAAGCAACATTCAATTCCTGCCTATACCAAACCCTTCTCTTTTAGGTTCATTTCCGCCTACACACTGGTGAGAAGCCGCTGAAATGTTCTGAATGCAACAAAACCTTCCGACGACATTCAACGCTCTGCCAACACATGAAGAAGCACCGCGGGATACGGAACCACATCTGTACTGTGTGCAGTAAGGGATTCTATGAGGTGTCCAAGCTGAATGCGCATATGAGAGTACATACAGGTATGTTGGTAGATATAGTCATCAATGAGTAGGATAGATGTCTAGTTTTATTTACATAAGCTCACATCTGTATGTCCTGGAGACTCCTCCAAAATTAGATTAAACCTTAGCCAAACTGGATCGTAAATATATGAAATTATTAAAGGTGTCATTAACACCACCTACATTACGTCAATTTATTTTCTTCCAAAAAGTAACGGGTGGTGATTATCGCCATGCCGTTCATTAAGTCTAGTCCCGGGAAAGTTGAGAATCATTGAATTGAATAACTCACACAAGGAGTGAACGACCCAAGACCTGAAAGCTCAAACAATCTAAGCTAAACTTATGAATATTCACGGTTCTTTAATGACAATAGTTATCATTTTAATCTCGTTCGCTAAATTACAATAGTTATCATTTAATACAATACTTATTTCTTAAATTACAATAGACGATTACAATAGTTATCATTTTAATCTCGTTCGCTAAGTACACCTGATAACCTGGAGAATGCAAAATTGCGTACCCCAGGCGAGCGTCCGTACGAGTGTCAGTTCTGCGAGCGTCGGTTCGCGCAGCAGTCCGCGCTGATGTACCACCGCCGCACGCACACCGGCGAGAAGCCCTACAGCTGCAAGCTCTGCTCCGCGCGCTTCACCACCTCCTCCGCCAGGAACAACCACATGGTCACGCACACGGGGAACAAGAGGTAACCGAGCTGCTGCTAAACTGCTCTGTATATCCACAATCGCATACCGAGCACGGGAATTATCTGAATCCTTACTCAAACTTCTCTTCCCTTTATCCCATCCCTTTTCCAATCCATTTTCACACACAGCCACCTGTGAATATTTCCGATAGTTACATTGAAAGTGGTTAGACCACAGTCCGCCACCATTGACCTAGTGCGGGTTGGACAACTTAACGTCCGTAGAGATTCTTCAAAAATTTATAGTCTGCTGGTTTCTTACGATGTTTTCCTGTATCGTTAAAGTGCGTGGTGATTTACAATAAACATATGACTCTGAAAAATCATAAGTGTGCCCTGGGATTTCTATCCGCTTCAACAACCTCGGTAGCCGCGTCGGGTCCTTAAAATAGGCTTGAAGACTCCTGCTGTTATTACACCGGGAGTCTTTAGTTATTTGTGTAGTGCAGGTTCGTGTGCCCACGTTGGCTTCGAAGGTTGAACGTTCGGGCTACCATAAACGCTTATATATCCCTTTGTTTATCTCTCTCTCTCTCTCTCTCTCTCTCTCTCTCTCTCTCTCTAGGCCTTCCCCAAGATCTCTAACTAGCCCCGATACCCCACAGGTTCGTGTGCCCAGTCTGCTTCAAAGGCTGCACATCCAGAACAGAGCTGCGAGTCCACGCGTCCAAGCACACCGGCGAGAAGTTGTTCTCGTGCGGGCAGTGCGGACAGAAGTTCAGCTCGGCCTCGTACCTGGCCGTGCATCGCCGGTACCACTCCGGGGAGAGGAAGTACCACTGCCAGGTCTGCGGGAAAGGTTGGGACACATGTTTTTAAATATAGTTTCGAAGAAAGAGGTTCTATGCTAGACCGTAAGAATAAATATTTTTTACCAAATTCTCCTTAATTTGCGTTGTTTAGTTGGTTGTAGTGTGACGAAGTTACGTAGTATCACAATTTGATGTTTGATTGTAAAATGTATTTGCAATGCAGTGCAATTTGGACAGTATTCATGGGTTATTGATGGGCGCCTATCGGCGGTCGACACATTTATATAGAGTATAGAACTTTGAAACCCGAAACGCGACTCATTTACATGAGTCATTTTCTAAATCGATACTAAACCTATTACCAGGCACTAGCAAAATATTGCATTGTTGCTTCGATGTCATTCTTACCTTTGGAAAATCATATATTTCTAAAATAATATATCTAACAGGTTACATCGAATCAAGTTCATACAAGAAGCATATGAAGACACACGAAATGAAATCAGAAACGGAGTCATCCAACTCAGAGAATAGTGCAGAGAACCAAATCAACAACGCTAAAATAGATCCGCAGAGTGTTCCCGAACCGCAAACGACGGCAGTAGCAGTTACTGTCACTGAAGATACGGCGGAACCGCCAAACCAAGGTAGGAGATTAATGTATAGTTCGATAAAACTGCTTATCTGGTAGTCATTGGTAAGGGATTACCGCGTTCTTCGAACAATTTCGAGACTTCAAACGGAGGTGCGTCGGCGATGTCTCTAACTGGAATGGTAAAGGAAAAAAGATTCTAGTCTCATTTTCTGAATGAAACACGATAGCAATGCCGTCAGTTCGAGCTGGCCCATTCTTGGAGAAAATGACAGAAAGAACCAAGAACTTCCGACAATTTGATCGTTATCGTTAGAGTCGATTTCAGCGGGCCGCACTGTGATTCGTTTAGTACAAGCTAGCTAGACAAAAGTCACTAACGAATTACCTGGATTTTATTACCTGGGCCTCTAGCCAGATACCCAGGTGTCCCAATTCTAAGATTTGTTTTGCACTCGTGTCAACTACTAATAAGTTAATGAGGCAGGTATAAAAAAAAAGGGTGAAAAATTACTTTTTAATTGCATTTTTGTACTTATCGAAGTAACATCATAATTCAGTAAGTTTAAGTATTTGAAAAGTGTTAGTTATGGATCTTCAAGTTTAGGGTATGTACTTTTTAATTCTATTAAAAAAATGGATATACTTTAACCGCACTTCTTATAAAAAACTAGATTTAAAAAAAAAAAGATTTTTTTTTACTATTTTCTACATTCATTGGACTAGGAAGTACTTGTACCCTCTTGTACCCGGGCTAGAAATTATATATATCATAGCTATATCTGTTAGCTTTTAAACATTAGTAATTTTAGGCTGCGCACTTGAGTGCAACTTTGTCATTTCGTCTATTTTTCAGAATACGAATTCTTAGTCGCCAAAATTGAGTTATTTGATGAATGGGAGAAACATCCCAAGGAGAACCATAATAGTAGAATATATGATTTTCTATCGATTAAACATGATCTTGCCAATATCACGGAAGTATTTGCGAGCGAAATCAAAATGTCAATTAGAAGATTATCAACAAAGTGCGCAGAAAAATGGGAAAGTTCTGGGAAGCGCTGCGATCGCTTCTTGTCTAAAAACTCTGAGTGGTTGTCTGGGGATTTTACATTTAAAGTATCCATACACCACTCAGCACCATCGTCATCAAGTAAAGCCCCGACTTCTGGGCGTCCATCAGTGGATTTCGTTGAAGCAAGTGAAAAAACGAAAAGGAGGTGCGTGGACGACCTTCTACAAACTCGGGACGTAAACCAATTGGTAGTGGCTGCTGAACTATAGGCGCGATTGTCCGGACATCAGAACTTGGCTTCTGTAATTAAACAAGCAAGTCATGATCCGGAAATTAATTATGACACTAATTACGAAATTTGGGACTATCCTTAGAACTTTAGCTTCAGGTTACGATATTGATGTTGTTAAATTTAATTCTTTTACACAGGACACAAAAAAATTGTATACTAGTCTTTATTCGTGGTATTACCTACCCGTTACTGTGCACAAAATTCTTGTGCATTGTGTAGATATTGTGAAATCGGCTCTTCTATCTATTGGGCAGCTTTTTGAGGAAGCTCAGGAAGCACGCAATAAGGATTATAGATGATTTCGGGAGCACAATATTCGAAAAAATTAACGTATTGTCACGAACAGGGATTTATTAAATATATTAATTACATCTGGTTCTGTAATAAATAAATAGTCTTAGAGAAATTCCAAAAAAACCGACAAGTAAACTTCCTTCTGAGGTTTTAGATTTTAATAATACCCCCTTCTATTAATATAAGTTCTAGTGTCAGTCATTGTTTTTTTTTCGAAATATTAATATATCAGACTACGATGTAGAAGATTCTTCAGAAGAAGAATTTAGAGTTGTAAAATAAATAAGGGTTGTAAATAATATTGTACTTATGGATTTCTAAGCCGTGTATCATATTTTTCTTTTTTATTGCTGTATTGTCTGATTCAACTTTATTAATAGTTAAAAACATTTTTTTTATCTACATGTTTTTAATGTAAAAAAAAATTGTTAATGAGTCGTAATAAAGCCCCATTATGTAATTAGTGGCTAGGTTATTAGTAGTTGAGTATTTTATGACTGTTGTTAATTTTATTTATTATTGTTTTTTACCAGTCTGTCAATATACAAAGTATTTATAGTATTTTCTTGTTTTATTGGTACACGTGCCCCTATTTTCAAATTTTTTTGTTTTTTTTTGCTAAATCTATATTAAAACATCATAAGGAAGCCGCACAAAACAAAATACCTCAACAAATAATTTTGTCTAGCTAGCTTGTACTAATCGAACCACTGTGGGCCGGCATGATTGTATCGAATGGTATGAGACTACCGTCTGATGCCATTCGATACTCTGTGTGGACGGCAAAGCATTTACCACCAGGTGTAGGGCAGTCACTGTGTCGTGCCATAATAAAAAAAAGTCCAATGTCATTGCATACTTAATGAAAATAGGTCACTATCCTTCAAGACCATTCGGCTCCAACACCCTATCATTCACAACTGGCATTCACATTTAAAACTCAATCACCTTTCACAGTGGCACAACTCCAAGGTCAAGTTCAAGTACAAGTACAAGAGGCGACGCTGCAAGTCCCACAGGAGTCTTCGCCTCAGCAGCGCCGGTACAAGTGCGGTCTGTGTGTGAAGACCTACATGTACCTGCACAGTCTGAAGAAACACATGATGACGCATGTGCAGGTAATACTACATTCTAAGGGTTTCTGATCTCCTAGCATACCATGAGTCGTGGCTAATATGACAGTATCGGCAAAATATTTTTTCTGTAAATTGCTGTGGATCTAAAGAATAGGTAGAGAAATCTATGATTATATTTTCTATGTATAGAACAAACAAAAACGTTATTGGATTATCGAGACAGATTCACTGCTCAGTTACATCTTTGCTCCTTTTCCCAAAAGTAATAGACGAATCTAGTTCTGACAATCCTAAGATTACTAATAACGATTCCCTTTTTTCCATATTAGCAACAACAACAACAACAACAGCAGCAGCAGCAGCAGCAACAACAGCAACAACAACAGCAGCAACAGCAGCAGCAACAACAGCAAACGCAACAAGCAGTGCAACAGCAACAGCTACAGCAACAGGTGCAAGTGCAACAGCAACAAGTACAGCAACAGCAGGTGCAAAATCAACAGGTGCAACACCAACAGCAACAGTTGCAGCAACAACAGGCCGTGTTGCAGGTGCAACAGTTAGCCGTGCCGATACACGCGCATCACGTGCAACAGGGAATTGTGCAGGTAAATATTTGTTTATTTGGTAGTAATGCTTAACTAACAAATAAGGTTAATATTTAGTTGTAATGGCTTTAGTAAGTAACCTTAGCATGATTAAGTTGTTTAAAATTTAAAATATCTGTGTGCTAATTTTATTCTTCTATCCAATTATTTTTATCCTAAGAGTTTCTATTGGGGAAAAATAAACTTTCAGTTCTGTTATTCGGTCGTTACTCGTTTAATAAAAACTGATATGATTTTTATGGCTCTTAACGATGGGAGTAAATCCTATATTATGACCAAGACTAGTGTTTCGGTTTCACCCTTTGTATATCCAGTTGTTATAAGCATTCATGATTGTGTTAACCGACGAGACGTGTCCATCTCTCATTGGATTTTTGTTATTTAGATTCCACTAAACTCAAACTATGGTCGTAGCAATCTTCACCTACATTGGCCTTAGTTTCTATTACCTAATTAAACTAATTCCGCTTATAATAAAATATATTGCGATAGTCTAGAATCTAGATAGTTCAGTGACTAACTTGTTGGTTGTTGCAGACGGGACAGCATTCATATCCGGTGATATCGTCTGTTCAATCGCTGCAGCTACAGCAAACTCAACATGTTAACACGGTACATTAATGTTGTCCTTTGGCTATCCCGCTTTGTGTTATTTGCATGGTTTGGCTTTTAAATCTGTCTCGTTTTGTTGTGTGTTTAGTTGTTTGTGGGTAGGTATATTTGTACAAAACACTTACGAATTTTAACTTCTCTATTCTTCTGTTTTGGTTAATATCGTTTTATTTTTGTTCTACTTTTTTATGCTTGCACTATTTTGTATTAGTTATTTTAATTATTTTTAAAACATAAACAAATTGTTTATCAGATATTATTTTGTATAATACCCTGTTGCGATACAATAACAAAGAAAATTTACATGATTTACAGGTGTCATAAAATCGTTTTGTTCATAAAAACTTATAGTTAATATTTTGTTCCTTATTTTTTTAAAGAAACTTTATAATAAATGAAAATATTATATACTCGCGCAAATATATTTTAACATAGTTTTCCTCTATAAATATTTGTAATACTTTCAAGTTATACAATAATAACTGAAATTGTTTTGTTACAGCAACAACCGCAGCAACTGCAAGTGCAAACGATACAAATACATCCGCAACACCAACCAATACAAATACACGTAAGTCGCCATTTTTAATATTTCTTCATCAGAAATTAGCAGAAATAACATTTTTCATCCTCGCGGACTCGTAAATATGACATCCTAGCTGATAATTATGCATATTATGTTATGATTTGTAAACTATTTTATACAAATTCACTAATTATTTCTTTATCATACTCACCACTTGGTAAAGTTAATCAAGTTTATCTATAACACCACAGGATGTGTAAGAAACGATATAAAATGCAAATATTCTGCCAATAAATATTTTTTCTTCTTTGCAGGCAGTGGGAGTACAACAAGTCCAACAGCAACAATTGCACGTGGCTACTTCCAGTTGCCAGACAATGTTACCAAATATATTACAGGTGAGAATTGATAGTGTGTAAGTAGGAGGATTATTCATTATTCACATTAACACGTATAAATTGACCATAATGCAATAGGCGAGACGAATGATTTTCAAATTATATTCTAAAATATGGGCACACATTTATTATATACGAAAAAATCTATATTTCAAGAATTAACAAAGGCTTAACACAGTTTTAAGCCATTTTTCTAATAATTTTTCAATAGTGCACAAAAAACGCTAGTAGGTGTCATGGCGTCCGCTTTGATGTCACTACTAGGTAAACATGTCATTGTGTACTACTAAATCTGTGGTCTATGCGCAGCGAATGCGTCATTTTTACATAGGCGTGACATCATGCGTTGTGAAGAGCGTTTTTGTCAAAATGGCCGATTGCTATATTTTGTACTTTGATTTTATTTAAAATCTTATTAATCTCCAAGTATAGATTAAAACTGAATTATCATTTGAAATCCTTGTAATACGTATTTTCCCTTAAAAACATAAAATCTTTAATTTTTTGATACTGTCGTCTCGCCTATTAGGGTGATCGGTGAATTAGTAAACATTCAGACAACATAAAATGGGTAAAACGGAATCCCTGTCGAAATCTTTGGGCGAGGTTTTTTATTCATACGGGTTTTATCGCGACTTTTGGACTAGATTTCTACGACATCCTTATGTATGCATTCAATAACCAGTAAATCTAGGCATGCGATGCCTATGCATTTCTGAAAATCTGAGTGGTCGCCCAACTACGACATACTCGCTGGTACTATTTTCTCAGATTTAGGCTCTGTAATTAAAAATAAAGCTGTTTTTGAGTTCAGTGGAATGCCAAGCAATGCTTTGCTATTCATGGTGTTGTTTGGTTTTCTACTGTCCATGAGTGGTCGTAACGCTTACCATCAGGCGGATGGCACGCACATCTCGCCATTCATCGCAAAAAAAAAGTAGTAATGGTGGTTGAGCGTGTAGGTATAGTACGCGTCACGTAAAAAGAACGCTAGAAGAAAGTGGAGAGGGGTGTGTTTGCGCATGGGTACACTCAAACGTGGATTGACGAACCAATAGCGCACCGGAAAGCATGCGGCGCGTGATTCACGCGCCCCGCGCCGCTCCTCATACCACCAATTAGACCGATAAATCGCCTACTGCGCAGCTTGACAGCCAGCGTTCTTTTTACATGACGCGTACTATAGTAGCATGTAGTGATGTAGCGTGGCGTGTGTCGTGTGCAGCTGCAGCCGGCGACGGTGGCGGTGTCGGGGCTGGGCCAGCAGGAGCTGGGGCCGCTGGCGCACCGCATCATCCTGCAGCCGCCCGCGCACCCGCACGTCTACACCATACACCACTGAACACAACGCGGACGCACACACACAGAGACAAGCATACAGCCGCCCGCGCACCCGCACGTCTACACCATACACCACTGAACACAACGCGTACACATACAGCCACACAGAGAAACGGAAAAAGAACATCAGCTGGATATAAAACCTTTGAGAAAGAAATTCTATTGTTCCGGTTTGAACGACATTGTAGAATGAGACTACTGCATAATGGTTTCTTAGATTTACGCGAATGTTACACATTGAAATAAAACTATATTTTACGGATTTTATCGCGATTTGGTTTAATTTTTTCATTTTTTAACATCCTGACGTTTCGATTGCTTTCCGACTTTCGTGGTCACGGGGCGGACTGAGGTATTACTTATTAGTCATCCGCTCAGTAACTGTTACAATTTAACTACCCTTAATTTTTCAATTATTTATTTAAAGAAGTTTATGAGTTTTTGCGATCCGAGCTACGCAGAAGGAGCTCACTGTGTCTTGAGGTCTGGCAGCTAGTCTTTTGGGTTCCGATTAAATTAAATGTAGAATTGGATCCCATGATGGTGCAAGCTTCAAGCCATCTTCTCTATTGAAATTTGGATGTAAATAAAATATAAATCACTTTTGATGGCAACACTTATTATCGCTTTCTATAGTGATAAATTTTGTAAAATTTAATAATACTATGTATGTAACATTTTAATTTATCTGTCTCTATAAAATTGTGACTAACCATTCAGTGATAAGTTACCTACATATTCTGTTACAGAACGGTAGAACGTAGTGATTACTTACTCTATGCAGAACGGGAACACTAACACTTTAGATTTAGTTGTATTTTGTGATCTTAATAGATGTTAATTATTTATGTATAATAGAACCATAATATGCTGTTGCACAGTAATAGCTATACGATATATGTTATGTATCTCTTTTTTGTTACGTACATAATATATTTGTTTGAATTACATGATATAAGTGAATTTTGTGTTTTATTGAAGTAAAACTTTCTTTAGCACTGTTGTAATTTGAAAATTCGATGGAAAGAAACAGCGACACCATAAAGACACAAAAAAGTACCTACTAGCAGAATGGAGGAGGTTACTGTATTTAGAGAGATCTACCCACCGTTCGATGCCTAGCCACAATTATAGATATTTACCCGCAGGTACATAACCCTTACTAAGAATATATCGTCAATTTCATGTCATCAATTCAGTGAGTTTATAAGAGGCGAATTCGACCCGTCATTGAATAAAATATTTTTTGAGCTTGGTAAAAACATTATAAAAATAATAAATCTTATCATTAAGCCAATACTTCATTTCTGTCGTGTGTGAAATGTGCACACTTTCTTTATTAAATAAAACAACATAGTATTAAAATTATCATTATATAATTTACAAATTACAGAGAATACTTAAATGATACCGTTCAATCAAATGCAATACACGAATTCATTAAATACCCACAGAATCATACATTTTCGTAAAATTCGAACGAGTTAACTCGTGAAGACATTGGGCGATAAAATTAACCTATTTACAATAACCTAACATTAAAATAACGCCTTCTGCGTGAAAAAAATCATTACATTTCTAAGACAATTATATTATTGAGACGCGTTGGCCGCTGACAGACCAGCAATTAAAATCTCATGTCCTATTCAAATATTCATTGGCATACAAGATTACAAAATGACATACACCACAAACTAAAAGATATATAAATTACGCGTACTTGCACGAAATTTTACGGTACAAGTACAGAAGAATTGAAAACCAACCAGATATTTCATTTAAAAGTTTTGAAAGGAAAACTGTGCAGTACACACTTTTAGTTATGGAATTATAGTTTTATTTATTAACTTTTAGTATAAAGTGCGGCCTGCACACGTACCCATGATCGAGATGATCTTATATTAATTTCCTGATCACAAAGCCATTTACGGCCTTATTCAGACAGATCTAAAACCTATTTTAGCTATCGAATGTTTTGTCTTGTTCGCTCAAACTGAACTCTAAAGTCGTTCGAAAGGGACAAAACACTCAATAACTACCATAGGTTTTGAAACTGTCCTATGAATAATGCCGTTATTGTTTCCCTTTGTGGATCTTCGCTGCTAAAAGATTGCTGACCACTGAGGTACACTAATGACGGCAAGTTTTTGTATATGCAATAGTAATATTCATCATGCAGTAATTGTGGCAGCATTTCGATTTTACAAACTGATGCAAAGTTCGAGACAAACATTGCTAGCATATTAGTCCGATTTTCTCAGATAGAGTCGCTAATTTTGGTATTAATAATTACACTAGAAATTCGTTAAAAAAAGCATGTACTGAACAAGTTTCCTAAAAAAAAAACGCGATAATAACATGATAATACCATTAGAAAAGAAGCAATTTTTCAAATCACTCCAAGTCAAAATTTCCTAATATATTTAACGGGACAGTCACAATTAACACGACGTATATACAGTCCGTTGCGAAGGCCTCATGTTCAATATTCAAGGTCCACAAGTCATGAGTTAAATTCGGTTGTAAATTCCAGTTATACCAGATTCACGTAATGGAATGGCAGTGATAATACTACATTAATATTTGGTGTACCAATTAAATAAGTTACATCGGTAAATGATTGCAAAAGCCAATGAAATAAAGACTTTCTTGCTTCCGCCCTTAGGGGTAGATTTGAAACACACGATTCTTTCTAGTGTGAATGTATGGATCATAGAAGTGTCAAATTGACGTGCAGCGGTTGCCATGGTAACACATACAAAAGAACCAATAGGAGATAAATTAGTCGCGCGTAGACGACATGCATAGTAATTGATTGAAATATATTCTCGCTCATCAAAATATATCGTTGTAACTTAATTAAATGGTACTACTACAATACATTTATCTTTAGACAATTTTATCTATTTCCCGCATATTTTTGAATACTTCACTTAAAAATCTAAAACGTCTGAACATACGGGAGATTGTGACAAATTCTTTATACTGCAAAAATGTCATTACAAGATAAAAAATATTACTTGCATTATCTATTTACTTTTAAAACCACTGGATATTTGAACCTCCTAATTTAATCAGCAAATATGGCTTTAATATAGTTTTACAAACCAGTCCAATTTGTTCTGACTTATTTTCATATTTAATTTTACCATGTACTATAGAAGCGTCTACTTAAAAGATTATGACATTTTAGGGACTATTCACATGAAATGATAACCAGCCTTGCATGCTTACAGTATTCACTAAAGTCCAGATAAAATGTAAACAGCTTTTACCAATCACAACTATTGTTAATGTAGTTTCGATGTTTAATGCCTCATTCCACAACGCACGTGTGAATTCGCATGCATCACACGTGGTTTTGAACATGGTGCAAGTGTTACATTATGATACCACAGACTCAGTTACTAAAGTCATGGCCACTTGATAGTCTTGATCATTTTATGTAACTATCCAATATTTCATACAGGGTACATCCAGACTGCGACTGAAAACGAAGCCAGGTGACGTCAGACACAATGCAACTAAAAATTTCGCAAAAAATAAGCGACAATTTCTTTTGCATTTTTTTCTTATTGTCGTTTTTGGGAAGTAAATTCATAGTTTTCCTAAAAACATGATTTACACCTTTTTATTTTTAAAGACGCAATGGCACGCAAGGTTTTAAATTATAATTTTAGATAAAACTAGGTATTAACTAACCAAACACCGTGATATTTAAAAACTTGCAAAAATACTGGCGCATTTTTGGCGAAATTTTTAATTGCATTGTGTCTGTAATCACTAAAACTACCACCTGGCTTCGTTTTCGGTCGCAGTCTGGATATACCCTGAATAATAAATTTTACAATCTGGCCACGACATAAATACTATACGTAACTCTATTAGAATCATAATTTGAACCAACCACCACTACAAAACTGCGCGAATCGCACGCGAAACGCTCGCGAATTCATACGCACGTTGTCACTATGCCCTTTCATTCAGCGAAGTGGTAAATACAGGCAGACAACAGTATCCACCCGCTGTGAGACAGGCACACAATGGTATCTGCAGGCTGTGAGACTGATAGATACAGATAGGCAGGCCATCTACAGGCTGTTTGGCTGGTAGATACAGATAGGCAAGCCATCTACACGCTGTGCGCGTTGCAGTCAGTATCAGAGTGTTCGGGCGCGTAGCGGATGTAAGCGGAGTGCTTGGTGAGTCCGGGCGGGAGCTTCACGTCGCGGAAGTAGCGGTGGCGGCGCGCGTCCTTCGCGGAGATGCGCTTTACTGGATCGTACACCAGCATCTTCTGTAGCAGGTCCATGCCTACCTCGTCAAGGTTCTGTACCTGCAAAAATGGCGCATCATGACTCTATAAATAATCTAAAAAAAGTGTTTAAAGGTATAAGAGCCTGATGAGTGAGAACTCATCACTGCAAGTTCAATAAATATTGACCAACAGTGCTACGCATTACGACAAGGAGCATTCAAGCTTGGGGAATTTATGGTATTGCCTAAATTGTCTTTGATATATAAAGAAAATACCTAAATAGGAAAATGAGGATTTAGAAGTAAATTGTAAATAAAAGTACATTGAAGTTAATTAGGAAGCTTGGCTTTTCTTATATTTGGAATATCTTATTCCTGCAATTCAATGACAATACATGTTGTTATTGCTCTTATTGCAAAAAACGGTAATATATTTCAACTTGCATGAAATAGAAAATGCCAGCAATATAAAGACAGTAACAGATGAGCCCAGCACATAGGTGTAGCGCTCATCAGATATAGCAGGATACTGTGATAACAAGACAAGTACTTACATGATTGTGCAAGTTGAAAGTGTTCCAATTAGGGAAAGTCGGTTTGTAATCAGGCAGCAATGATACTCCTGGCCAGATCTCCTCTGTTGGTGTACGTAACATTCTAAAAGATAATTCATTGTTTTACATTACATACAATCTTTTTAAAATATGCGTTGCTTGTAATATTTTTTTCTTATTGCCAGAACTAAGGCGAAAACATGATATTTTATGAAATATTTTAAAGCCGAAACATTCATTTCTTTATCACCTATACAATAGCTTATATTGTCAATAGCTTCAGACTATAAATTGTTCTGCAATTGTGATATTTTTCTAAATAAGGAAGAATGTGTAATAAAACTGCTTGAAGTTCACAAACCTGAAGATGCGGAAAAGCTGGTCTATCTCTGAGTCTCCCTGGAACAGCGGCTTCTTTGAAGACATCTCTGAGAATATGCAGCCTACTGACCATATGTCAATGGGGCATGAATATCTATAACATAGTGATTTCTGATTAGAAACAAACTTATAGTTGAATAAATATCATGTAGTTTACTAATAACATAATATAATAGTCTCCTTTATTTAAATTTTTGGCAATGACTAAAAGTTTGGTACATAATTTTAAAACCTTAACTTTGAAATAGGGAATTCTTGAAGCTGTTATGTTTCCTATATATGTGATAATTTTTTTAAGTTTAGAATTATGTTTTAGTGAAAGTTTTTATATTCATAGTTGGGGCTAGAAGCATTGTAATTATTTATGCAACATGGCTATCTGGACTAACATGGCTGGCTATCTTGCAATGTATGGCACAGTCGCAAGTTGTGACGATTTTTATACATAATATCCATGAATGTAAAAAGTGAAATGAAATTGTCACAAAATAACAAAAGGTAATACAATAAATGCTTAAGATTGTCCTTCCTATTTGGACCTAATGAATCACCTTTTATAATGTTGTGTAACTATTGTAGGCAGATTATGACCTCATCTATTTATGTATTCTGTGTTGATAAACAAAATATCAACGTTCAATGTCACATAAATGAATTGTAATGTAAAAATGCTGATTACAAAAAGTCGGTAACTGAAATGTTTACGTGCCATTTTCTTAGAATTAATATAAAAGAAATAACATATGTATGTATAGCAATGACAATACGCAACTTTGCTTGTAAAAAAATTAGTTTATGTTATAATTGTTTACCTCAGATGACCCATAAACAATATATAGTATTAATCCAAGTTTTTTAATAGAATTTATTTGGTATTAATATTTCATGATGCAAACCTTTGACTACCAAGCAGCACTTCGGGAGCTCTGTACCATAATGTCACCACTTCATGTGTATATACCCTCACTGGCACACCAAATGCTCGTCCTAAACCAAAATCAGCTACCTATGAAAAAATTGTGTCATATACTACATATGATTAATATTATTTATTCAAGATAGATTGCAAGATGTTAACACAACACAAAAACCTTATTTCATAATCTTTTTGTCCATCCCCGAATTATCAGTCATTAATAAATTAACCACAGTGCATGCCCATTTTTTCTGAACAATGGATGTGGCACACATCAATTGTTTTATTTACCCACATCAAAAACCTGGGCTGTATAACTGTTATGACACTGCAGTCTATGTACAAAAATAAGCAATACATTTTTGTAAAATTTAATAAAGAATACTTCTACTTCCTTTTAGTATGTCCATAGCCCTCTAGTTTAGGAAACATTGAGCTAAAACCTCACATTTCATCTTGATCTTACTTTAATAATTCCAGTCTTATCAATGAGCAAGTTCTGTGGCTTGAGATCTCTGTGCAGGATGCGACGTTGGTGACAATACAAGATGGCATTGTTGATCTGGTACAGGTAACTCTTCACCACAGCCGGGTCCATGAACTGAAACAGTATAATGTAACTATAGTAAACAAAAAGGACAGAAATGCATTGGTAATATTGCCAGCGCTTGGATAAACGAGTAATGATGTATTAACATCAAGAAATATGAAGTAAATTGTCACATATAAATAGAGCAGTTAGACTTACTAATCATATCTGTATAATATTGCAAATATAAGTTTTAATACCTTTTTTGATATGTTCAATACACCATACACCAGTAAATTAGCTTGTAAACAATATCGTTATTCTAATTGGTAGAACAATACAAACATACCTTGCCAGATCCAAGAGAGTCCATATATTTCTTCAAATCCATTGAGAGGAATTCAAATATGAGATAAAGGCGAGATTCTTCCATGAGTACATCTTCCAATTTCACTATGTTTGGGTGGTTAAGCTCTTTTAGTAGCGAGATCTCTCTGTGATATAAATGTTTACCTTACTGACAGAATGAGGTTATGAAATGTGTAACAAGATTTTACTGTAGAAAACAACATGTATGAATAAAAGATTGGGAAATTTCAAGAAATTAGATCCTAAAAATAGAAGCACACTGAAGATACCTGATGGCAGTAGACGGAATTCCTTCGTCTTCCGATTCCAACCGAATTTTCTTCATAGCTACAAACTGACCGGTTATTTTGTTTTTCCCTTTATACACTACACCGTAAGTACCTTCACCAATCTTCTCAATTTTCAGAAAATCATCCATCTTGTAGCACGGAATTTTGATGGTTTTTAATAGGAGAAAACGCGGCGAAAGATTTTGCAACTTCACGGAATTATCACCGTGTATGTCGCAATTTATATTATAAGTACATGGATAACTTAAATTATTTAATTTCTCATTCGATGAAAATAATAATTTCAAACGAATTTGTCACTTTATAACACAATTGATACAAAAAACTCGCTAACGTACCACAACTACAAGTTACAACGTCTTTCAAACGTAAAGTTTTTGAAATTTTCGAATTTGTTGTTTATACTCTTTAATGTTGTCTTTGGTAACAATATTAATGCAAAAATAGTATTTATAACATAACTTTGTAGTGCTATCTCTAAAGAGAGTTCATTTAATTGTACTTGCGAAAGAGATAGATAATACACATGTTTGTACTTTTGAGTTTGGCAACAAGCCTTATGGACCTGGAACATATCTTTGCTTTATCAAGAAACATTATTTTCTGCATTAATTAACATTAATCTACATAAAATATTAATAAATTGTTGAATAATATCATCAAACAAAAGTATGAAAGCTATGTAAAAAGAAAATTAACTAGTACATATTGAAATAGCGCCATCTATCGCAGAACACCTAAAACTAGAGGGGCTAGAGTTTCCGTCACGGAACAATAAACAAGAGTTTCCCTCTTCCGGTGTAGGCGTGAGCGGAACCAAGGTTCTACCAACAGTCCACTAATTTATTTATAATTAATTTTAAACCTTGTGGCCTATACTAATTTGTATAAAAATACGTAGATAGTAGATACAGTGCGCTAATGCTGTTAGGCGAATTCTATTAGACCCGTGGCAGAATTATCATGCCAACCATTTGATGTCTAAGGGGGTACCTAAATGATTGTTGCTATTAGGTAATTGATATGCGGGTATCATATCAAACAGTAGCGGAATCAGGGTGGGGTATGGTTGGATTATTACCCAGGGCATTAGAGAAGGAAGTGCACTGCAAGCCTAACTTTTAAATTTTTACTCTAACTGCTGTAATACCTATACAAATTTTACTGTTTAAAGCATGTGTAGCAGATATGGATGTATATATATGTACTACAAATACACAAAAACCTAAGCTGAGCTAAGCGTGCCGTTACAATTTTGCTTATACTGCTAAAAAAGGAATCGGAAAACAGGTACTTACAACTTTGTACTTTTCCCGTCGATTTGTGGACACTTACTCGTGTTACCTATTTTTTGAATATAGAAAATAACAAAATAGGTCGAGAATCATGTTCCACAGAACTAG
The DNA here is from genome assembly GCA_905220455.2 of Deilephila porcellus. Classification (NCBI taxonomy): domain Eukaryota; kingdom Metazoa; phylum Arthropoda; class Insecta; order Lepidoptera; family Sphingidae; genus Deilephila; species Deilephila porcellus. The sequence goes on along the minus strand of LR999991.1, from coordinate 3,905,277 downwards.
ATAATTATCGCTGATAATTTAATTTCGTGCTGATTGCGTCTGTTTCGCGGTCACGTCTGGGTGAATGACGCGTGCTTCGATCAAGTTTCAGTTTATCTGACTGATAGGAAGCTATCAATAAATCTTGTGGGGATGGTGTGTGGATGTCAATTTGTCATCCGGCCCCATGTGAGCGGCAGTGGAAGATGTGGCCTCGGGCGGTGCTTGCAGTCTCATTCCTGGTGGATATAGTGAGTTATTTTTTTCTTTTATTTAATCAAGCTCCATCTTACCAATGAGGCTCTGTTCTATTTCAATGTATACGGCATTTCACGTGAAGCGCACAGCACAAAAAGTGAGGTTCTCAAATTCGTTCATATTCTGCTTATTTGTACTTCTAGAAGGTATGTGAACATGAAATATTTTTGTAAGTTACAGTTTTCGATTTATATGGTTTAAAAGAATTGGGAAAATTGGTGAAAGGGTTTTTTTAAAGCAATTTTTAATTAATTGTAATGTAGTGAAAATATATATTTAAGTCAAATTTAAATTAGCTTTTTTTTCGTGTAATAAATCGGAAGTAAACATTTCAAATCAAAATTGTAACAACTTGGCCGTTATGATTTTTTTTACTGTAAAATAAAGCAAATAATACACTATTTTTACACAAAAAGTTTTAGAGTGTAGAATTCATAAGCTTTAGCATTACTTGAGTTAAAATACATAGGTGTCGCAATGAGCGCGGTACCGGACGCTCGCTTAGGTCGCTGGGTTGGCGCTTGTAAATCACGTATTTAGTAAAATCGCTGCTATCTCCTCTTTAGAGGCAAACAAAAGTCTTCTCTAAACTCAACGAAAATACAGCAACGGAAAAAATCACAACCTATGGAGGCATGGTTACAAAAACATTGAGCACTGATAGTTTTTTTTTTTTTTAAAAATTCTTTATTAAAAATTTGAACTTATTTGAAGGAATATGTTCAGAACGCAACTTATGAGCTACTACTATAATGTTCTCGGCTTAAACTGTGAGCCCTGATAGTTCTACTCAATCTTCTCAGTGGAAATAAAAAAAAAATACTTTCGTAAATAGGACTATAAAGCAATTTGACCAGTGATTTCTAAGCTTCTATATTTTAATTGATGGTTTGCAATGATAAATTAAATGGGAGCAAATCTACTTTAAACAAAAATCATAAAATTCCTTATTAAATATTTTTTAAATCTTTTATTGGTCAACTTTGACCACTAATAAGCTAATACGTACTATGCTGGGTACTGGCCTGCTCTATTGTGAGCTGTGTTTTTGGGGTCTAATCCATTTCGAAATGTGATAAAAACGAGATTATAGTGTCTTTTATTTTTTAAAACAAAACAATATAGGATATATTATGAAGATATATCATCCATTGTTATGTTTTTGTTGTTCGTTGATAAAATGTGAACAGTGAAACAATGGTATTTCAATTTTGGTCTATGGTCTAGACTTCTTGTACACAAGCGGTTTCTAGTCTCTACAGCCAAATTGAGACCGGCCTGATCATTCGCATCGAGCAATTGGTCAAAGAGGAGTTTAGATACCGATATTTTTTCAGGCCTTCTCTCAATCAGTGACTACACAAGATGCTGAACCTGGCAGGCAAACACGACAATTAAACTTCGGCGAATGCTGTCCATGTTCCGATAATGAGCCAAGTTTCAGAAGTCAGGACCGTTGGTTGAATCTGAACACGAGGAATATTGCACCAACTGAGAATGGAAATGGGGGTCAGTTTTTAAAGAATGGTTTGGGGTCTTTTCGATCAGGTTTCGATGACTGCCCTTGTAGACTGCGAAGCGCTGATTCTGAAGGCTCTTCGTCTATTTTATTTCCGTCGGCATTGCGTCCCAACGATCCCTCTTTAAAGTAAGTGTTTCTTTATAAATCTTGTAATTACGAGCTCTATTTCAGTTAATGAATTTGTTTATTAATTTGCTATAAACCTTATTTACGCAACTTAGGATCATTAAAATAGTAGTCCTCTTTACTTTTATTTTATTGAGAAATTGTCATGTATTTTTTTTTATTGCGATCAATGGCGAGACCAGCATGCCATTCGCCTGATGGTAAGCGATATTACCGCTCATAGACAGTAGCAAAACCAAACAACACAATGAATTATAAAGCAATGCTTGGCATTACTATTTACTGCTCTCGTCATCCTGAGACATAAGATGTTAAGTCTCATTATGTCCAGTACTTACCTACTCTGGCTACAATGTCCTTCAAACCGGAACACAACAGTGCACTTACACTGCTGTTTGGCGAGAGAATATTAAAATAGGAATAGTCCCAGGCGGCCTCTCACATATGAGAAACTAGTGAGATATTAGATTTCCGAAAATTAAATAAGATATTACAATCACCTTCATAGCTAATTTCTATTTTTATATCTGAATGAAGAGCTTAATATACGTAGAGTTTTATAAAACGTTTATTTCATGTAAACACAACTTATTTTTGTTCAATAAATAATCAAACTAAGTATACAAAATAGGTACATAAAAAATACGCTACGTACTTGTTTAACATTGAAAAATCTATATTTTAGATCAGGATCAAAAGAAGACCCGAAGAATCTCTTAGAACCTGAAGTCGGTTTAGCGTCGTCGGTTCTAGAGACTTTAAAGAAGGCAACTGACGAAGAGTATAGAGACGCTTTAGCAAGAGATTCCGCGAGAGCTAGGGCTGCTGAAGACGCTGTACCAGAGGAAAGTGCTCCGAATATCGTCACTATCATACTACCAAGTCAAGAAGACGAAGAATTTACTTCTGCATCTCATATACAAGAACCACGATGTATAAGCCCTTTGGGAAGCTCAATTAGTAGAATGAGAACCCCGATGAAGAAACCACCGAACGTCATAACTGAAATATTTAGGTTACCTAAAGCAAAACCCGTAGGTCTTTTACATAGACATAGCTTAGATATGGACAATGGTGTTGGAGCTAGTAATATTCAAGAACGTGTAGTTGATGTGGATAATGGAAATAGGAAACTGAAAACGAATGGACTATTGACAAAAAATGATGAGGGTGTGTGTGAAAGTAACTTTAGAAAAGGTCCTAGTTTAAAATCAGTTCCTTTATTGGGAAAAGAACCTCCCGGACATAATGTCTTGAGAAATTCGAACAACAATAACCGAAACATTAGGCTAGACGCCAGTCTTAAAGATGTATGTAATACTCATAATAGTGACATGAAGTCCGCTACAAGTGATACAAAAGAATTATTTGCACGGCCAGTATTAAAATTAGGTGCTCAAACCCCTGAAAATGATCCATTAAATCTTAAAACATTACTTAAATTAAGAGACGTGGAAATACTTCCCCCAGCTCAATTAATAGAGAAGTTAAAACTTAATGCGCCTGCTTTGCAATTACCACCACTACTTGAAAATATGCCAAAGTTAAGTGATTTGCTAAAGAATGGTATTAAATTTAATTTGAATAAAAACGGTCAGTGGAATAATGCTAAGGATGACGATGATTCTATAGAAGGCAGTGCATCTAATATTCAAGTTATACCTAGAGAGAAAGCATTTACTACTGAAATTCTTGATGGGTTGCCAAGCCCCTCAAATTTTAAGGAAGTAATATATAACGAACCAGAAACTCTATCTACTAACTTGCAATCTATGCCTGCAGACAAAACGTTAACAACTGAGAGTAGCACGTCTTTATCAAGAATATCTGATGCTATAAATGGTAATAATCATGATGTTTTTGATAATCCATTACCGAAAATATCCAAAATGGCTGAAGGCGACTGTCATTTACTCGAGGATACGAATGAAGATGCGAGTGTAATTTCAAGTAGAAGCGATGATGATGTAGCAACGCTGAATATTGAAAGTCAAGAAGATAATCATCCTAACGCACGAAGTGATGAAGCTAACCAAGAGGTAGTTGCAAGTAATAGCTTGGGAACCATTGAAAGTGAACAAAAATTTACAGAAAACGATCGACAAGAATCGCCTGGCGATGATGATGATACAGTATTTAATTCTATAAGACGCAATCAGAATTCAGTTGAAGATAAAACACGAAGTCAAGAAAAACAAACAATAATTGTTACAAATACTAATAAAAAATTGGGAAGTCAGAATGAATCACCATTAGGTAAGTCATTGACATCAGTTAGAGAAGCTATACTGAGAAAACTAGAAGAACGTAAGATACCAGCAACGGGGAATAAAGCTGCCGAACTAAAATATATAAACAGCAAGGAGGCAACACCAATTCCGAGTACAGATATTGAAAATTCAAAACAAGATTGCCAAAATGAAGCTTCAAATATTTTGTCTACTTTGCCTCGTGCTGTTGACACCGAGAGTAGGAATACAAAATCATCCAAAGCTTCAGATAAGGTTGAATTTGAGGACTTACAAAAGTTATCAGATGCTTTATTGAAAAAGAGTCTGACTAAGGGGAAAACAAGTTTACCTATCGAAAGTAATGAACTAAATGATGATGAACTTGAATCGGAGGATAGTGGTCTGAACGATAGTGCAGATAAATTAGGTGATGTTAACAGAGCAACAATTGATTCAGCTGCGGGAAGTGATAAACAATTTGCTAGGCTAGTAAAGAATCCTTCTAATCGCAATGCACTGCAAAGAAATAATGATGATATCGTCAGCGATAATAAAGATGATAAGGAAGGCATTTGCTCTGTTGATTTCAAAGATGTAGGAAAGTCTCTTAGAGCCGGTCCCGACGTAAATGAAATGACAGCTGAAGCTAGTGAACCTGTGATTGGAATGAATAGGCATGATCCCTTACAATTATTTAAAAATAGTCGTCTTAGTTCACCTCTTTTTCAAGACGCTATAGTACAACCAACAAGCCTATTTGACGGTATATCTACCCCAAGTTTAGATCTTCCTGGGGCGCTGAATTTGCCGACACTTGATGATATAAGAGAGAGGCTAGCTAGTGTATTTGGCATACAGACCAAAAGTTCTAGCGATGATGAATTCGATTGTATGAATGAGAATCCAATCATGGCCGCCGCACCTAGCACATCTAATTTCATGTCTAAGTCACCAGCAGTACCTCTAGAAGACTTGAATTTAGATATTTTTCAATTAAAGCCATTGCCAGTGGGAAAATCTAGTGCATTATCAAAAACTCCCGGTTTAAATTTAAAATCATTTAGGACAAAAGTACCGGTACCGAAGAATTTAGATTTTAAACCGGTAAGATTACAATCAACAGTGGGTAATGACGGTGGTCTGTTAGGCGCTGCCCTATCATTAGGCAAAAATACTGAAGATGCACCAAAACTCTTTGATTCCCTAGGCAATTCGTTACAAAATTTACCAAGTTTAGAAGAAATGATGTCGAGAGTGAGATCAAATGTCGATAATATTGTATCTCCGTTAGATTTGAGTAGATCATCCAGCTCTACTCCATTAATATCCGATTTATCTAACAATTTAAGATCAAACGCTGAAAATACTATCAGAGCTTTACAATCAAAAATGAGGTCGTCTTTAGGCCAAACAAATAATTTATTATCCAATTCAGCTAGGCACCCGCATGACCTATTAGAAAGGATAGCTGATGCTAAAGAAGATCTTGACGCAAAATTCAAAGGTTTGCAATACGATTTAAACGATCGAATTACTTCTATGCATGAGAATCTTCTTGATAAAGCAGTTCTACCATCATTAAATCCTTTATTCCAAGAAGGTGGTTTAAGTAGACATGCATTTGATAATCAAAATACTCGATTTAAATCGTTGCCTTCGCAAGCATCGAAGAAATTCAAATCACAAAGTAAAAAAGAGAGTTTGGGCAAAGCAGCAAATTTTAAAAATAAACAGAAAACAAATACGATTACTTCACCAAGAGCATTTAAGATGCCCGCAGCTGCTAGTGTACCTGTACCAAAAACTGTTGATGCTCCAAAATTAAAGTCCATAATGGATAAATCTGTATTTGTGCCAGAAAATAATATGAAACCGATATCAAGCAGAACAAACCCATTAAGATTGGAAAACAAGTTAAAATCAAATAATCTCAGACCTTCTAAATTATTTGAAGAAACTTCTACATTAGGTAAACAAGCAAGTCCATTAAAAAAGAATAAAGTTAAAGTCACCTTTGGGTCCACAACGCCTGTGCCTATTTCTACAATTAGACCTCAGCAACGAACGGTTTCAAATTTTGATGAAACAACGACTGATGATCTCAGAAGATCTGATAACGGATTGAGAAGAAGACTTGGATTAAAGGAAAAATCTAATGTAGAGCCTCATGGATCGCCAAGTGAAATGCAACCGATATTTAGATCTGCATTATCATCTGAATCTACTGAAATCCCAAGCTGTGATGAAGAAATAAGTCCATTGAGGAGTACAAACGGCAGGACCTTTGAAGATCAGATAAACACCATGAGACCGACTCCAAAACAACGAACTGACTTAAAATCTAAATCAGCAACGTCAGATATTTCTAGGACAGATAGTGATAGCGGATTGTCAAGAAGTCTTTTGCCATTACCATCCTTTCCCAAAATCGCTGATAATTCTTTCTTGTCTAAAGTCAGAGATGCTGTGAAAGACAGGTTGGCTAATTTTGACCCAGCAAAGCCAGTTATTCCTGAACTAAATTCCGATATTCCTAGAACAGGTTCTGATAGTGGATTGCCCATAAGTCCTTTGCCATTACCATCCTGGCCCAAAATCGCTGAAAATTCATTCTTGTCTAAAGTTAGAGATGCTGTGAAAGACAGATTATCTAATTTTGATCCAATGAAGCCTCTTACAGACACTGAACCTAAAACGTCAAAATCTTGCACCGATATGGAGCGGTCGGCGTCGCAGAACACTGACATTATTGTAGGAGATAGCTTGAAAGAAAATGTTTCATACCAATGCAAAATGGTGTGCACTAAGTCGTGAAGCAAATAGGGTGTAAAACGATGAATACAAAGTAAACTCAAACAGTCACATCACAGGCATAACATTGATTTCAAATAACAAAATAAATAATGGAGCGTTATAAAATTGACAATAGTTAATAAGTACTTGCACTTTATGGCGTGGCAAGATAAGTTTCTTGTGTGCTATAAATTATGAGTCTTATTTTTGCTATGTATGTTGAACGAACGCCCAGACGACGAAAACAAATATTTATTTTCGTATATTTATATAGCGTGTTTGCTGTCAATGTAACAAACGATTTATAGTTTGTTCATTGTAAAGACGATTTATTCATAAGATATAAAACGGACTGAAGATGTAGTCAGAAATGGTCCATTGAAGATATTGATGGCAAATAATAAGGGAAGGTGGAAATTCCTATTTTATTTCTGGCGGAATTTGTAAATTAAATTCAAGTGTATTTTAATTTTAATGTAGGTTAAGCGATTGTACATAAAAATATAAGGTAATTATAATGTCTTCTGTCTAGTGTAAGTAAAAGTTTTTACAAAAAGGAAAAATATAAAAGCTTATTTAATACTGTCTTTGTTTCATGAACCTTTGGTTTTTTTTTTATATATGTTACCGGAAATGTATGAAATTTAGGAATTGTATACATTTCCTAGGAAATGTATACAATTCCGAAGCTATTTAGTAAATGTATAAAATATTCTTTCAATAATTATTTTATACATACATATCCTAGGAAATGTATACATTTCCTAGGCATTGTATATGTTACCGGAAATGTATGAAATTTAGGAATTGTATACATTTCCTAGGAAATGTATACAATTCCGAAGCTATTTAGGAAATGTATAAAATATTCTTTCAATAATTATTTTATACATACATATCCTAGGAAATGTATACATTTCCTAGGTATTGTATACAATTCCAATATCGTATTAGGAAATGTATAAGAATAATGGTTTCTGTAATAAAACACGTTGTTCAAATGAGAGTAATATTTTTTATCACAGGTAACAATCATAGCGGTAAATTCTATAATACTCGTATCTTCATATTACCTATGTTACTAATTAAAAATAACCCTTCCGGTGTCCAAGAAGCTCATTTCGGGCTCCCTGTCAAGATTCATGTGACATTCTCCATTGTTCTCCAATGGTAGGTAGGTAGGTTAGGTTAGGTTAGGTTAGTTTATGTTAATTAATATCTTAAATACTTACATTTACTTACATTTCCGATAACTATTTAGGAAATGTATAGATTTCCTAGGAAATGTGTCTAATGTAATTTATTTTACACATTTCCGGGCGATTTTAGGAATTACATACATTTCCTAGGAATTGTATACAATGACGGATTACACACATTTCCGTTAACATATACAATTCCAATATCGTATTAGGAAATGTATAAGAATAATCTGCCTCGGTGGCGTAGTTGTATTACGGTACGGTTACAAAGCTGAGGTCTCGGGTTCGAGTCCCGGGTCGGGCAAAGTGATATTGGATTTTTCTATTCATTATCAGTCCGGAGTCAGGAATTTGTGCCCGATATGGCGATAGGCTCGCCCCCTATCACATCGTGGGACGGAACATACAAGGCGAAATGTGGGTGTCCTTGTGGCGCCTCTGCCTACCCCTTCGGGGATAAAGGCGTGAGTTTATGTATGTAATGTATGTATGTAATGGTTTCTGTAATAAAACACGTTGTTCAAATGAGAGTAATATTTTTTATCACAGGTAACAATCATAGCGGTAAATTCTATAATACTCGTATCTTCATATTACCTATGTTACTAATTAAAAATAACCCTTCCGGTGTCCAAGAAGCTCATTTCGGGCTCCCTGTCAAGATTCATGTGACATTCTCCATTGTTCTCCAATGGTAGGTAGGTAGGTTAGGTTAGGTTAGGTTAGTTTATGTTAATTAATATCTTAAATACTTACATTTACTTACATTTCCGATAACTATTTAGGAAATGTATAGATTTCCTAGGAAATGTGCCTAATGTAATTTATTTTACACATTTCCGGGCGATTTTAGGAATTACATACATTTCCTAGGAATTGTATACAATGACGGATTACACACATTTCCGTTAACATATACAATGAATATTAAACAAATCATTTCATTAATTTGGTTTGAATTACATTTACATTTTTGACAGCCTCCGTGGCGCAGTTGGTTAGAAGCCGGCTGTGAAACGAGAGGCCGTGGGTTCGATCCCCGCGCCGAGACAAATATTTGCCCACAAGTATTTGTCTCGGGTCTGGGTGTTTGTGAGGCCGAATAGTCTCTAGTGGCTTCTGATACCCACGACACAAGACTTAATTGATCTTAATGTGAGGTCAGGACTATGTATATGACTGTTCGGTGGATTTATTTTATTTTATTTATTTTATGGTGTAATTAATGAAAGCCTATCTTAACAACAGGGGCTATCTTAAGGAAACCGTTATATACTTTCAGAAATAGCTATTATTCTATTTTCAGCCTTAGGGACTCCACTAAAGAGGCTAGATCCAGATGGGTAGCCTTGTCGAGAACATCCAGTATTACTCGAGATTTTTCTCCAAACTGAAATTCCGCGAGAATAAAATCACTTTTCTTTTTTTTTATTTAAGACAAGCGTGTTCACGGTATGTAATATGTACGAGTATGTTTAATAAACAAATATGACAACAAACATTTTATCACTAGCGCATTTGACAGCCCAGCTGGTTAGAATACATTTCAAATACAGGGTGATATGCACGAATATTTAAATGTATAAGGTACTATGGATATTGTGCTCTCACTATTTTTGAGGGCATTTTCACACCTGAGAATGAATTCACTTATTAACTTGACTAGTATTTTTTTTGTATTGTATCAGCCCATATACTTCCCACTGCTGGGCACGGGCCTACTCTACAATCGAAAGAATCGATTGGGAGTGATTAGTCCATATTGTCCACCACGTTGGCCTAGTGCGGGCTGGCGGCAGTGGCGGCGTAAGGTAGGTTGGCACCCTGGGCGGTTTCGTATTGAGCACCCCTACCTAAAATATTACACCAAATAGTAAATACACGTAAGGTAGGTTGGCACCCTGGGCGGTTTCGTATTGAGCACCCCTACCTAAAATATGACACCAAATAGTAAATACTATACATGGTTACTCCGGACTTTTCATGCTCGTATAAGATCAGACTTTTTGTTTTTTTTTGTAGCGAAAAAAAAAAAAAAGTCGTCCTGCTTTGTAGGCGGTGGCGTGCAGGATCGTTTCGCCCACGATCGTGGTCCACGCTCTTCGTTTGTTGTCGCTTGTCGGGTTGTCGTTGTCACCCCTTGGTGCTTGGTACCCGGGGCGGACCGCCCCCATCGCCCCCCCTTTACGCCGCCACTGGCTGGCGGACTTACATACCGTAGAAATTCTTTAAAATCGCTGAGGTATGCAGGTTTCCTCACGATGTTTTCCTTCACAGTTAAAGTGCGTGGTGATTGACTATCAATACACACATGACTTCGAAAAGTTAGAGGTGTGTCCTGGGATTTTGACTAGTCAACAAATCATAATATACGCGTAACATATTGAAGGCGGGTCACCAAGTACCGAACACGTAGAAACTTCAATTGAATTTCAAATTATAATTATTTATATAAGGCATATTATGGCCTACATGTTTGACAATTGGCGGGCCGGCGTAGTCAAGTCAATAGGTAAATTAATTAACGTTTACAAGTACAATGAAATATATATTATATTTTGTTACTTTTAGTGCTATTCTTAAAGTAGGTTTTTATTTTTAGGTAATAAATAGGTAGCATTATATCACCCTATGATATTAGTAATATGAAGACAAATAAACAGCGTAACAGTTGTTTTATTCGCTACGTGCTCAAGTACTGCTTTCGCGTGTATATAAGGTGTCTTATTAGATAATGGTAATGTTTCAACGGCTGTTATTCGTTTAAACCATGCTTCATTTATTATTTTTAAGTGTGATTGTGTTAAGGAATTTAGATAGAGTCGATGCTGGTAAGTAACCTTATTATGATAGACCTATTTCCTCTCAATAATTGAGATTCAGAATTATTCTGACCTGTGGTTGCGTGTTGTATATGGCGACTTAAAATGCTCATCAGTGAACCTAGGCACACGGATGGCAGTGCGTCCTCATCGGTGACACCGAGGTGGATGGCAAGACGCGTGTATTTGTTGCGAATGCCCATTAACTACGAGTATAACTAAAGAGGCGTTTCAACAAAGTTGGAAGTAGGAGTAGTAGAGGGAATTATGGTTAATTGATAGGTGGTGATGTGAACTTCCCTGTGGTTTGGGGTTGCAAGAATTCCGCCACGGTATCCCCTGCCTGTTGTAACAGGCGACCAAAAGTGGTCATAGGGGTGGTGCACCGTCACCTATAACGACATCGAGATTTGCGGTAGAGCGCGTGGCCTCGTCTCTACCAGGGATACCCACAACTTCTTAAACGGGTGTCCAATGGAAATTGGAAGGACCAGCAATGGTTTTGCGTTGGGCGGTTACGCGGATGTAAATCGGGGCGCTTCTCGCCTTGGGATGTCCGGTGCATGTGACGGTCATAGAGGGGTTTTTAGTCATAATGCTGGGCAATGGCGTAGGTTTTGTTAAAGACCCAGCTCGGCCAGAACATCCGCAGCGTGCCGGGCTGGAAGGCCAGTGACACTTACATACTCCTTTCAGCTTCCCCTGGGGTACCGAAAGCTATTAGGCTTTTCCTCTTGCATCAAAAATGATAGTGACGTAAAAGATTATGGGTTACTTGGTTACACATAGGTACTCTGACATTCATTGTAGTGCGTATGAAATTAAAGTTAAATTAAAATATTTTATTGATGCCTTGAAATGTCATACATTATTTAGATTCAGTCACTTTTTTTCCACTACCACCCGGTTCACAAGGCTGTTTTATCCAGAGAAGAACGGGCAAGAAACTCTAGCGTTGCTCTTTTCAAAACAAGTTTACATTACAGTGATTTTACAGGAGTCGCAGTTCATAAATAATTTAGAATTTTAATTGATTAATAATAATATTGGTCAAGTTATTTTGTACGGCTGAGTTACGTAAAGTCGCCTATAAGGCACGTGACGGCCATCGAAGGGTTGTAGTTGATATCGCGGTGTAAGTTTTGTTAGGGTCTGGACTGGAAGCCTAGAACACCGTATACCGGTTTCGGCTATAAAAACTATTATTCTACGATATTAATGCACTGCAAAACGTAACTAATATAAATTGTACAAATAGGGATAATGTAATAAGCAGCTGAGTACATATTACGTCAATTGTCGTCTATAACAATACAACATGCATAATATAACAATTGTAGTATGTTTTTGTACTGTCACGCTAATAATTTTAATGGACTTGTTAAGTGCAGTGTGATGTAAATATGTTATCGGCACAATTGTGTCAACTGGAATGATGATTTCTTTTACCTTTAAATAGCACAGTAATTAAATATGACACGTATGATTACAAAAATAATTTTCCTTTAGTGGAAACCGTATAACTCCCCCTCTTTGCGTCTATTCCCTAATAATGGAGGTTGTGAGTCGTCTGAGATAATCCTTCACGCACGATGGTGTGCCATCTAGTCCGATTTTTGGCGATATGACCCGCTTAAGCCATATTAATGTTGTGTGTGGTGCGGATCTGATGGACCAGCGCTTTGGGTTCCTACCTCTTAATTCTCTCTCTCTCTCTCTCTTTCTCCACAGTTACAGGAAATCCACTGCTGATCGCCTCCCCCTTCTTGATTATATAACTACAATAAGGTTTCTATGTTTAATAGTCCTGTGTTTTGTAATTTATTACAGATAGACCATGCGCCGCGAGAGCAGTCTACAATCGCTCAGTAGTATGTGTTTGCAATGCTACATATTGCGACGAAGTTATTAGAATCAAACTGGCCTGGGGACAATTCGCTACCTACACTACATCTGAGGTATCTGTAGGAACTATTTATTTGTGCTGGCGCGACGCATCGGATGGTACAATGTAGTTCAGAAAGTATCCTCCGAGGAGAGATATGTAGATGTTATCTGTGAATTTCCCGCCCACACACCCACCACTGCAACTCCTGCCAGCCAGGATCAACACGGCACGTAAAGAATTGCTACAGAGCTCCAGAGCTCGGCGAGTCTCTTAGGGACACTAGCTTATTGATCTGTGTGTTTTTAACTAATATATTTGATAAGAATACGATGAAGTATGTGGGATTTTTGCCTCGGTGGCGTAGTTGTACTACAGTACGATTACAAAGCTGAGGTCTCCGGTTCGAACCCCGGGTCGGGCAAAGTAATATTGGATTTTTCTATGCATTATAATCAGCACGGAGTCAGGAATTTGTGCCCAATATGGCGATAGGTTCGCCCTCTATCACATCGTGGGAAGGAACATACAAGGCGAAATGTGGATGTAGGTACTGGTAGCCTACCCTTCTGGGAAAAAGGCGTGAGTTTATGTTTGTATGTATGTATGTGTGATTTTTTCAGGCTGGTTCGCGATTTAAAAAATCCTTTGGGTCATTGGAATATATTTCGAGTAAGTTTGGTACTATTTAAAATTAAATTGTACATAAATAATAAAAAAATTCTATGTAATATGTATATTTATTTCTGGATAAATTTTAACATCTGTGTTATCTGGAAAGAATTGCTCTAGATAAATTGTCACTCTTAATTTTTGTGGTTCTCGTCATTGAGATACTCGTATTAATCGTTCTTGTATACATATTTGTAGAATTTTGGTGTTGTAATAAAGGTCGATTTTTGTTCAATAAGTTGTTTTATTAATTGCAGACTCAATATATCCACAAACGTTTAAACTACTGACTCAGAAGACGCATCAGCTTATAAATGGATTTGGCGGCGCGGTCACCGATTCAGCTGCGTACAACTGGCTCACTTTATCAAACAATTTACTTAAGAAATATCTAATTGAGTAAGAGGGTTTTCCCCTTAATAATTAGTATTCATAATTCATAAATCCTTTTTTAATTGCAGTGAATAACAAGGCGAGCATGACATTCGCCTGATGGTATGCAATACGACCGCTCATGGACAGTAGCAAAACCAAATAACACCATGAATTACAAAGCATTGATTGGCATTCCACATCGCTCGCCATCCTGAGACATTAAAGAGGTTAAGTCTCATTATGTCCAATAGTTCCTCTGGCTACATGACATGGTCACCCTCGTTCTTTGCAGATCTTACTTCGGCTGCAAAGGTATTGGGTACAGCATGGTTAGAGTACCAATAGGCGGCACGGATTTCTCCACACACCAGTATGCGTACAACGACTCTCCTGTCGATGATATCAACTTAACCAATTATACTTTAGCGTATGAAGATATTTATTACAAGGTGGAGTTAATTTAATTATAAGTTTTATTTTTTTTCACTTTTTTGATGCAGGCCACTTCCAAAAGGTAGATGTGGAGATCCATGGGGGAGGCCTATGTTCAGCAGTGGACTTCCTGTGGCTGAAGAGAGAGAGGGAGAAAGAGACAGAGAGATTATTATTTTATCCCGAGTTTAGTTCAGATTAGATAGAGTTCGCTAGTTGCAAGGCATCACGAACAGATCGAAATTTGTAAATCTCGAAAATTGTTAAGGTAGGCTTATGTTTGGCTGGACTTCTTATAGCCGAAGATAACGTTTCTTTCGACTCTCTCTTTCCTTCTTTTAAATCCATCCCATGGTTGTCTGTAAGACATTGCTGTAGAGCGATAAGACCGCCATTTGTACTTTTTTTTTGTTGTTGTTTCTGTATTGTGTATTTTCATTTGTAATAGTGTACAATAAAGATTTAAATAATAAATAATAATAATAACGTTGGCTCTACAAATTTTAGTCTACTTTAGAAATATTTAGACTATCTAGAAATATGAAAATCGAAATTCTTTTAAATAATTGACAAGGGAAGGTGGAAGGGCAGAGACGCGCTGGACGAAGGAAAAATCGTGGCTGCGAAACATACAGGAGTGGACCGGTATCAGCACCGTTGAACAACTATTCCACCTGGCTAATGACAAGAAGGATTGACTGCCTTGGTGGCGTAGTTGTATTACGGTATGGTTACAAAGCTTCAGGTCTTGGGTTCGAGTCCCGGGTCGGGCAAAGTGATATTGGATTTTTCTATTCATTATCAGTCCAGAGTCAGGAATTTGTGCCCGATATGGCGAAATGTGGGTGTCCTGGTGGCGCCTCTGCCTACCCCTTCGGGGATAAAGGCGTGAGTTTATGTATGTATGTAATGACAAGGAAGAAAGCAAGAAGCTGAAGGCAACCTTCCACACTGAACAGAGATTCAAAGAAGAAGAAGAAGAATTTACACAGGAAAA
The DNA here is from genome assembly GCA_905220455.2 of Deilephila porcellus. Taxonomy (NCBI): domain Eukaryota; kingdom Metazoa; phylum Arthropoda; class Insecta; order Lepidoptera; family Sphingidae; genus Deilephila; species Deilephila porcellus. Next base: position 3,889,983 of record LR999991.1, on the reverse strand, counting down.
CAAGACGAAACAAGGTTGCGTTAGATCTGGATTTTCGTTGTCAGTTTATAATAATTTCGTTACAGCACGACAAAACCGCAAACACAATAAACATTTTCTGATAGAAGCAGAAAGCACTCCAGCTATCAGTTTGTCAATAATATGTGCGATTTATATTTCGCAGATACCAATGATAAAAGCGTGCATGGCTGCGTCTTCAACACCAGTGCGAGTAGTGGCTTCTACCTGGTCCCCACCCTCGTGGATGAAGGAAGACACCAGCTATTCCATCTGTGGCAGATTACAGCCTCGATACTTCCAGACTTACGCCCAATATCATTATAAGTAAGTAATAAGTAAGTGCCCTTTTACTTTATGTTGACTGACAGGACTGCCTCGATGGCGCAGTTGTATTACGGTATGATTGCTAAGCTGAGGTCTCGGGTTCGAATCCCAAGTCAGTCACAGCGATATTGGATTTTTCTATTCATTATCAGCCTGGAGTCAGGAATTTGTGCATATAATGGGACGGAATACACAAGGCGAACTGTGGGTGTCCTGCCCCTATTGGGAAAAAGGCGTGAGTTTATGCATGTATGTGTGTACTGACAAGACATCGTGAAAGTGTGTGGTGGCCTGTTGGTAACAGACTAGATGCGACTGCCAACATGTTTACTGTGGTCGCGGGTTCAAACCCCAGGGCATACTTATGACTGTTTGGAGTCATTTGTGTATTGATAGCCAATCACCACGCACTACAATGCAAAAGGAAAACATCGTGAAGAAACCAACAGCCCTTAGCGATTTGTACAAAATTCTATGATATGTAAATTCCACCAACACGCGTTAGACCAGCGTGGTGGACTATATGGCCTAACCCCTCTTAATCGCACTCTTGATTTAAGGGGAGATTTTTTTGCAGATTCTTAGACTTGTACCATTGCGAAGGAATACCCATTTGGGCGATCACGACTACGAATGAACCATTTAATGGATTTGTCCCTTTTCAAAAATTCAACTGTCTGGGATGGTCTGCTGATACCATGGTCAGTATTTAGAGGTACAATTCATATACGACCAATAATGCTAGTTTTCCGTTGTCATTAAACTACTCAAAAGTTTAAACTAATTTGTTCATATCACCATTCATTGCACAAACGTTTTATGTAGGGAAATAAAACTTAAGAAGTGTACTGGGTCACTTTATCTCAATTTATTCATGACATATTATTATCAAATCGTGGGACGGAACTTACAAGACGAAATGTGGGTGTCCTGTCCTCTGGCTACTCCTTCTGGGAAAAAAGGCGTGGGTTTATGTATGTATATATGTATATTTTGATCTTCATTTGTATTATTCCAGGGCTTGTGGATTGTGAATAATTTGGGACCGACGATTCGAAACTCAAAGTTTAAGAACGTAAAGATATTGGCTGTTGATGACCAGCGGTACACCATTCCGCTGTGGTTTACTGAGGTATTGTATAAAAAGAATACATATCAAAAACAAAAGACTATATATTGTAGCTCTGGTTAAATGTTCATTTTTTTCCGTTGGTGGGTTTCAAACATCTGATGGAGATAAAAGTGGATATAACCGTATTTTATATTTGTGTGGACTGCCTTCAGGTATATTGTAGTCCTTTTTTCGTGTGCACACATTATGTAGGTCTGCACGTCTATTTGAAGCGCGATTTGGTAGCACCATTTACACGGGAAGTGCTTCTTGCGGCGAGAATCGTATGCCATTATCGCATGACAATACTGCAATAAGATGTGTTCTGACAACGTTTACACAATGCAACTTTTTAATACGCTTTTATTAGCTTCAGACGTATGTATGTTAGTATGTAACGGAATCATTGAACATGATTTTGACCCCCTTCAAAACGTCGGATTAACTCGTTTGGCATTATTATTAAGGACCGATGACAATTCAATATTTTAAACGGTTTGACCCGTTATCCTTACTAGGATAATCAGGATTAACTATTTTTGTTTTCCTGAGACCCGGAGTGTCTGCGTCAAGAACAATAAAGGAATCTACCAGGCGCATTCGACTAAAAAATGAAAAATAAATAATCGTTTAAAAAAACTAAAAAAATACCATGATACCATGCACCCCACGCTTTTTTTTACAATAAAATCATTATTTCTTACACTATTTTTAATTCCAATTTATTAAAAAAAATCTATTTTTTAAACCGTATTTTTTTAGTTTTTTAAATCTATTATTTATTTTATATCCTTACGATAACTGTATCTTCGAGCCGAGAAACTCTCCCCGCGTAAATGGGGCTTTAGTCTTTTGGATAACATTTCCGTATACACGAAAGTGTCCTTTACCACAATCCCTTGTTATTATAACAGATTCTTGGGTAACGGTCCAATGTCTTGCATCCACATTTATACTTATTTTCAGGTGATAGAAAAATATCCCATGGCTTTACAGTATATAGACGGAGTGGCAGTGCATTACTACGGAGACTCGATAACTCCGCCAGAAATGCTGTACTTAGTCAGCAAAGTTCATCCTGATAAGTTTCTATTGGCCACTGAAGCGTGTGAAGGTACATGTTTCAGCTTTAAATGACATACATACATAAACTCACGCCTTTATCCCGGAAGAGGTAGGCAGAGGCGCTACCAGGACACCCACATTTCGCCTTGTATGTTCAGTCCCACGATGTGATAAGAGCCTATCGCCATATCGAGCACAAATTCCTGACTCCGGGCTGATGATGAATAGAAAATCCAATATCACTTTAAATGACATTTGTCTAATAAAGGCTGCAAAGTCGCTGAATGCAGACAGTTTCCTAAATGTCCTTGTGGATATCTTTGGACGAGGCCTCTGTTGAAAATCAGGCTTCCTGTAACTGAATATGATGATAATGATGCATAACGGCTTAATAAATTTGTATGAATGTATTTAAGTTATCGAATGTTTTGTCTTCTTCGCTCAACTTGAATTCAGAAGTTCGAAAGGGACAAAACATTCGATAGCTAAAATTGGTTTTAAATCTGTCTATGACTATGGTCGTTAGTAAATTGTATGTACAGCGTAATTAAAAAAAAATTGAATGCGCAAATGACACATTTATCAGCAGCTTAATTTTTTACAGCTTTATTTTTATTGTTTTGCACATTTTTAGCGTAGTCACTATGTACGTGACTGTTCGTTGCATTTATTATTTGTGTTTCTAGGAACATTTCCAAATGAACATCCTAAGGTCGATTTGGGATCGTGGCCAAGAGCAGAGACTTACATTAGAGATATCATGACTGTAAGTCAATATGACTTATATAATATCCAGATTCACTAAACAAATGGGCCTAATAAAGGTTAGGCATTATTAGGTAGCATATTCTTACAATTATAATAATTTAAAGGAGAGCTGTGACCTATGAAATTCCAGTGGTTGTAGAATTATTTTATTTATTTATCGATTAAATATAAACTAGAATTCTATAAACTTTTGTAGACTTCGGCAACTAAAATACAAAAGAGCAAAGTTACATTATTACTAGTAGTTTATGAGACATCACTAGTACATTACAGTTATTTCAGAATTTTTTGACAGACTCCGTGTAGCGGTTGGTTGAGAGCCGGCTGCGGTTCGAACCCCGCACCGAGATTTTTTTTTGGGGCACACAAATTGTTCCGTGTTTGGGTGTTTTGAGGCCGAAAAGTCTCTCCTAGTTTTCAATTACACGACACAGACATACTTTGTATTGGGTCAGGACTATGTATGTGACTGTTGGATGTATAAATTTATTTCACAGGACTTAAAATACGACGTTACCGGCTGGATTGATTGGAACATGTGTCTTGATGAACGGGGCGGTCCGACTTGGGCCGATAACTACGTGGACTCCCCGATAATAGTCGCAGCTGCTAAAGGAGAATTCTACAAGCAACCAATGTACTACGCTATGGGACATTTCTCTAAGTTCATACCACGAGACTCCGTGAGGATTGACATGCAAATGATAGGAGACTTTAGCTACAGCCATCCTTATATTAAAGACTATGTCGCCTTTTCAACCCCTCTGAATACTATCGTCGTGGTGCTGTTTAATGAGTGAGTAGTTTTTATTTATAGCTTGTTTCCATTCTATATCAAGCAGCAAATGTATTTGTTTCGGGTATGGGTGGTTATGAAACCGAACAGTGTCTAGTTTCTGATCACGGCGTAAGACTTGCATCCTGAGTCGTCAGGACTATGCATGTGACTGTTGAGTGTATTCTTAATTTGTGTAGTGTAATTAAGTACATGTATCGCTTTTTATATTCTTACCTCTGTTACTCCTACGGAATTACTGTCTTCCCTCATACGCTACACTCACGCGGTCCTTGTTGCTTGCACAGTGCGGGCCGTTTTTTTTTTACTTAAGGTTTGGGAAAGCTGAGGTCTCGGGTTCGAATCCCGGGTCGGGCAAAGTGATATTGGGTTTTTCTATTCACTATCAGCCCGGAGTCAGGAATTTGTGCCCGATATGGCGATAGGCTCGCCCCTATCACATCATGGGACGGAATATACAAGGCGAAATGTGGGTGTCCTGGTGGCGCCTCTGCCTATCCCTTTCAACCTGTGGGTCGCGACCCCTAGAGTAAGCGAAGCCTCATGGGATCGCCTTTCTTACATAGGTCTTAATAATAAATATAGGTACCACTACATTTCAACCTGTAAGGGGTCACGGTTTCAAAAAGTTTGAATAACACTGCTTTCAATTTTGTAGGTAGCACATTTATTATATTAACAGCTGGCGTTGGCTGACGCATTATACTGTAGAAATTGTTACTTTAAATCGTTTTCCTGTAACACTATATATAAAGTGTTGTCAATCCAGCGTATTTACAGACAAGGTCAAACAAGTCCTAGCTTATGGGTGTGTTACGTTATACACGCAGTGAATCTTTCTAAAAGCAATTTTCTGTGGTCAGAGATTTTGGGGTATACTTTTATTATTTGTATGTATTTTTATTGCGTATTTAAATATTTTCTTGTTTGTTTTAAATATGCTATTTTACAGGGGAGAGTCTACTACAATTCGTCTGATCATCAACAATAAGCAAGCTGTTGTGGCAGTCGAAGCCAAGTCTGTAGTCACCGTTGAAATAAATTAATTGCAAATAGTTATTGATTTGTTTCTTATACCTTGCTGGGACGGAACATACAAGGCGAAATGTGGGTGTCCTGGTGGCGCCTCTGCCTACCCCTTCTGGGATACGGCGTGAGTTTATGTATGTATGTATCTTTAACTTTCCTATTGCCATTACAAAAAGGATACCTTATTTCAAACCAATGTATTGACCGTAAATGTATTATTTTAATATAATTTTGGGTACACTCGTGACAAATTCGTCTCATATTTAATTTCGCTTTCTCTTTAGAATAACAATGTATGCAATATTTTGCTTGAAATTATAATATATGCATGCGTAAATACAGAAAATAATTAATTTCCCAAAATTCTTTAGAAAACATTGTTTCCATTAATATTTTTTCAGCTTTATTCTTTTATACTGGTGTGTGTGACGACCGCCGTGACATAATAATCTCGTATTGGTGTACTCTATCTGCACGTTTCTTACCATCAGGTGAATTATAGTCACTTTGATAGCTGCCATATACGTCACGATATAACTGTGCAAGTCTGAGTTTGCACCAGTAAACTGTGGATGGGAAAGTAACTGCGCAAACTTCGGTCCAATTTTCGATTCGAGATTGGTGCAAACTCTAGTTTGTGTACATGAACGTGGCAGGCTTAATACTATTTCTCGTCGTTCAACACAAATAAGACCAGCTCGAAAATAGGCTCACAGGACAGGCTGAACCCGAAATGCGACACATTTTTGTCAGTTCTTTTACAAAATTTTCTGTCTTCTACGGTGGTAAGAAATAAGTGTCCAGGTGGATACGAATATCCTACAGGTAAAGGTTTTCCACAAACCCCACTTAATGAACAAAATACAACACCAAAGCTTTTATTTGACGTCAGTTTTTAACTCATCGATTGGTACTGTAGCTTCAACGAGCCACAGCAAGGGTCTGTCATTTTGAATTGTTATGCTCGAATCCTATCTTTACTGGGAATATCCAGACTGCGAGCGAATACGAAGCCAGGTGGTAGTATTAGTGACTTCAGACACAATGCAACCAAAAATTTCGCTTTTTTAACTTATCGTCGTATTTTGGTTATAAATACATATTTTTCCTAAAATAATGATTTACAGCTTTATATTTTTAAAGACGCAATAGTACGTAAAGATTGAAATTACTTTTTTCACAAAAACTAGGTTTTTAGCACCAAAACACGATTTTTGCGGAATCTTAGAGTTGCATTGTTTGTAACTATTAAAACTACCACCTGGCGTTTTCGGTCGCAGTATTGATATACTTGGTATGTTTCTGCTCATAAACGCATATTAGTGAGCATGGGATTCCTCATCAGAGAAGATTTATGTCATATAGCGTCACTATGGCCTGAGATTAAGGCTAAGCTGTACAACTGCACGACGGAAACTTCTTTACGCGTGAAAAAATAACCAATCAAATTACATCGGGATGCGACAAAATTTTCAACAGTTATTATAATTGATGCTCCGCTCCTATTGGTCATAGCGTGATGTTATATTATAGCTTATGACCTTCTTCGCTAAGTGTAATATGTATCACTAAAAGCGTTTTTTAATTCGAACCAGTTTTTTCTGATATTAGCGTGTTCAAACAAACACTTCAGCTTCATGACTGTAACACATGTTGACTAGTTTTTGTAAAATGTTTTGGTTGGTTGGTTATATAAATAAATAAATAAAATAAAATGATATTATATAGACTTCGTTGTTTAGGTTTTATTTTATCTTGCTAGGCAACTGTTTGTACAATTACAATATTATTAACCAACTTTTATCAAGGTAGGTATACGAATGAAATGAAACGTTGGCAACACTTTTCTTGTTATGATAATTTTATATTAATTACGAATTCCATTTCATTCTTTCGCAAAATGTGCGTTATTTGTTCCATGTTAAATGTGTATGCACAACACAGTGCGCACGTAACGCACATGAACATCTGAATAATTTTCCTTATTTATTCGGTATGCGGAAAATTGCTTTACTTTTTCCATTATACCTACATTGTGGACTACCATGAATTCTTCAGAAGACTACCATGAACCGAATAACAATGAACATTAGGTACTATATAATAAGATTTGACTATGTTTATAACTCTACTATTTAAATTTGGAACGTTCTATCAACTCCTCCATTTTTACTTCCTCCTTTTAACGCTTAAAAGTTTCAGCGCAAGAGGGGGCGTGAGAAAGAAATAAAGAATTTTGAGAAGGACTGTTCTGGCGACCACACAGGTTGATTTAAACTGATGCGGTCGTCAATACGTGTGGGCGTATACCTCTTTATATTTTATTCTATAGGCCATAGGGCTTACATCAAGCCTTGTACGTAGTATCCATTTGGTGCTCTGTCTTTCAGTAGAATACGGATTTATATTGAAACTAGCTTCTGCCCACAAACTTCGTCTGCGTGGTTAACTTTATTTGAAATCTCCCATCCCGTTATATCCCGCCCGCCCCGTCTCATTCTCACTAATGGAATGTAATCCAGTCCCATCCCATCCTGTTGAGTATAAAAAGTAGCAAATATATCGGAATTCCTTCTTTATCCCACGGGAACACAACTTTTCGGGATAAAAAGTAAACTATGTTACTTCTAATACCTCTAACAATATGTGTACAAAGTTTCATGACGATCGGTTGAGTAGTTTTCGCGTGAAAACGTAACAAACAAACTTACATTCATATTTATAATATTAGTAGGGATTTACTTGTTTTTTTTTTTATTCGATGTGACAATAAAGGCCATCAGGTGCCCTCCTGGTGTTAAGTGATCACTGCCACCCATGAACATTCACAATACGTCATAGATGTGTTGTCGGTACATCAAATCGAAAGGGTAGGAAAAACGATGGGAAGAGGAAGTATTGGGCATCCGACAATCTCATTCACCGAACGAAACGCGTTGGAAAATCTGTCACTTCACGTGGATATCCGGTGAGACGATGGTACCACCGACGAGCCTTCCAACTCATGCTGCGTCATAACAGGCAACATCGTGGCTCTCCCACTTCCAAAAATTCTATTGTATATAATAATTACTCAGGTGTTCGGATTGTTTTCTTTTGGTCATGCATGTATTTTAAATTTTTCACTATTTGTCCACTTCCAACACTTTTCAGGACAATTGTCATAAATTAATTATTACCTACCACAGATGAAAAAAGTCGTGTTTCGGTATAGAGATGTTAATACCATTCAATCCTTTTTAATAATTTAGAACGTGTGTAGAGATACTTAAGATACATAGAGGATAAAATAGAAAAATACTTATATATTCGTACACATATATCACGATGTAGAATTGTATTCATGATACTTGTGCTTTATATTTTGTATCCCAGATATGGTGGCCCGCGATAAGATTCAATTATATTAGAAATAAGGAAAACGTTAAATAAAATAAAATGTAAATTACATTAATTTTAAGTTTTCAGTTGACGAGGCCCGTGCCCTGCAGAGGGTATACGGGATGATACAGATCACGGTTCAGATTCAAGTTATAAAGGAGATTTATAAATGAAGCCACATCACCACATCAAGAAGTAATTATTTCCGAAACTCAAGTTATTTGTTTTGGATTTAAGAAATCTTTGAAACGAGATTACTATGGCAGAAATCCTGAAGAACTTAGAAATCAGAGGCAGTCGCCGCTAAGTACTAAGGGATGCTTCCTCGATGCCTGCTGATTCACGGTCGAAAGGTTCGAGATGACCACTTCGGTTCGAAAAAGAAAGTTCCCCAGTTAGAAATTCTGCTCCATTTGAAATTGTAGTGCCTCGACTGCCTCGGTAGCGTAGGAGTACTACGGTAAGACAACAAAGTTGAGGTCTCGGGTTTGAATCCCGGGTCGGGCAAAGTGATATTGGATTTTTCTATTCATTATCAGCCCGGAGTCAGGAATTTGTGCCCGATATGGCGATAGGCTCGCCCCCTATCTCATCATGGGACGGAACAAACAAGGCGAAATGTGGGTGTCATGTCACCTCTGCCTACCCCTTCTGGGAAAAATATACTTATAAAATAAATTACTTAAATATGCCAACAACTTTTTTGAGGTCAGTGCAAGCTGGACGACTAGATTAAGTTACATAACATCACGCTACGAACTACAAGGGTAAAATCGCAGGGTGCAGCAGGTCCTAAATATTAAGGCTGGCACCGAACTCAAAAATATAGTTGGCATATATAGGTATTATTTAATTTTAAAATACTAATTACTTTTATCTCTTTTTAATTATCATGAAGACGGTTTAATTTTTTTCAAACAATTTTTTATTTCTTCATACTGATAGGTATACATAAATCTAAGACGAAACCAAATCTATACAGCATCGCATTGCCACTAAAGTATATCACGTATTTTTTGAATCAATCCAAAAAAAAAAACGAACTGGCTGTTGGAATGACAACTTTCTTTTGGACCCATCTGAAAAAATAAACGTGCAAAATACCCATATGTTTGATCTGGCGATATTAGCCTGTTAAAACTGTTTTGAATATTAAAAGAACATGTGACAGCCAAATTAATAAAGTATTCAATTCAGTTTATTGTATTATTGTTTACCAACCTGTATATTAATTATATTACAATGGGGTTCATTTTATACTTAGATATGTAATTTAAATTAAATGAAATGAAAAATTATTTATTAAAATATGGACTTATAGAGACGTAATACTACTTCAAGTAAACCTTTTATTAATAAGACAAGTGATGTGCTATATTTGACAAAACGCTGTATTAAATGTAAATTTTTGCCTAAAATTTCAACTCTTATTTTCAAATTTATTCATTACTAGCGACCCGACCCGGCTTCGCCCGGGTACAGACTCTTTTTGAGTTTCACTTCTATTTATCGGATGTCGGTCCTACATTCTTTCCTTCCTATAATCTTGACAGCTTAAGTGGGGAGAGTTAAAAAATAATATTGCATTTACTTTCAGTTTCAAATGCAATGTATATATTCACTTTTTGTCCCACTAATAAAATTAAAAAAAAAATTGTAACATCACTGTTAGTATATTATACAGGGTGAATTTTAAATGGACGTGGATGGCCAAATTCGAAACCATGAAGAATATCGATAATGCTGAAAGGAGTTACGACCCCATTTGGATGAAAACTAAAACTGCGTACTTAGACTTTTGATAAATTTATATGCTTAACTAGTAATCGAACCCGATGATTTGAAAGAAAAATGGGGCTACCAGAGTGACTGGACTTCAAGTTCATTTCTCTAAGATCTCCGGGCCTGGGTAGCAAGTATATTTTTTTTTAAATTGGAAGTGATAATAATTTCCCTACAGAAAAAAGGAGGTTTCATCGAGGGATAAAAATGACCTTCTTCCTTTAGTTTGACATATGTCATTACTTCCCAGAATTTAATCCTTCTTAACAACGTTATCGAATAATGTAGTAATACAGCATGTGTTTTTTTTCAAATCGTCGTGTTCGATTCCTCGCCAGGGATATTGATTTATCAAAAATCTTAGTATACAGTATTAGTTTTCATCAAAATCGGGCTCGTGACTCCTTTGAAGATTTTTTGATATTCCTCATAGATTCGGATTTGGCCATCCACGCCCACTTGAAAAACTCGTCCTGTATATATTTTTATGGTAATTTGTTAAGTCTATATGATGATTAAAATGCGAGGCAATGAAAAATAATATAAAAGGCCTCTGAAAGAATATTGTTGGCAATTTCAGCTGCGCACATCCGTAGTACATGATGTGCTACTAATGTAACTAAAAATATTCAAATAAATTATTAATTTGTTAATAATGGAGTCGTCTCCGTTAAGATCGGCTATTGTAGCTATTGGTATTGCTGTTTTTTTTCTTCAGTTAAGTGCTGCTTATGATGGTAAGTCTTCTAAATCAAGATATTAAAAGCATTTCAAGTATTAATATACTTTTATTTACGATACATGGGTGTTCTACAAAAATACACACTCCAAGTTTTTAGGTATTCAAGATTGTCTGCAAGTTAATAATAATTTATTAAAATTAAATTAACTATTAAGTTAATTTACCTAAATCCAAAATAATATTACGTACCTATATCAAATTGGCTGACGTGTGGATGTCATTAACGATACTGTACTGTATCGGCCCATATAGGTACTATAGCGATTTGCAAGAATTTCTATGTTATGTAAAGTCCACCAACCCGCACTAGGCCAGTGTGGTGGACTATATGGCCTTACCACTCTCAATCGATTCTCTCGATTGTAGAGGAGGCCCGTGCCCTGCAGTGGGACGTAGGTATGCAGGTTTCCTCACGATGTTTTCCTTTACCGTTATAGTACGCGGTGATTGACTATCAATACACACATGACTCCGAAAAGTCAGAGGCCTTGTGATTAGAACCCGCGACCACCGTGAACATGTTGGCAGCCGTGTCTGGTCCGTTTACCAACAGGCCACCACAAATCAAATCAAATCAAAATATTCTTTAATCAAGTAGTCTTTTACAAGATCTTTTGTATCGTTAATTTCTGCTACCACCGCTTCGGAACGTGTTGTAGCTGTGAAGATGAAACGGCGCAAGAAACTCCCTCAGCAACACGAACTGTCTTCATTTTTTTGCTTTACTTTCCTTTTTACGCACTTGGATATCATAAAATAATAAATAAAAACCTTCTAGTTGCTGAAGTTAAGGACGGAGAACAGACTAAACTTACGTTATATTTTTCTATAAGCATAAAATGATACCAGGCTTAATAGTTTCTTAGATTTAAGCGAATGTTAAACATTGAAATAAAACTATTTTTTACGGATGTTATCGCGGATTTGGTACAATTATTGCATTTTAATTTTTTACGGATTTGGTTTAATTTCTAGTCACTAAACGGATGACTTATACTTCGGTCCGGCGTCCGCCCCGTGCGTCACCACGAAAGCTGTAAAGCAATCGAAACGTCGGGAAGTTAAAAATTTAAAAATTAAACCAAATCCGCGATAAAATCCGTAAAAAATAGTTTTATTCCAACGATACCAGGCTGTTTCGATAGATAAATAAAAATAATATATACCTTTCAGATGTCCCATGCGATGCTGTGCCGGTGTCCAACCGCTCAGTGATCTGCAGGTGCAACGCTACCTACTGCGACACGCTCATCAGAGAACACCCGGCTCAAGGAGAACTCATCACCTACACTTCCTCCGACGTAAGCATTACTACTATTCTATATTTTTTATTTAGACGAGCATGCCATTCGCCTCATTATAAGCGATACGAACGCTCATGGACAGTAGAACACCAAACAACACCATGAATTACAAAGCAATGCTCGGCATTCCACTGCGCTCGTCATCCTGAGATATAAGATGATAAGTCTCAATATGTCCAATAGTTACTTTTTTTGCTACAGTGTCCTTCAATCCGGACATAACAGTGCATATACATTTGCTTAAATTTATACGTGTTTGATATTTAGCGACCCGCCTTCAAAATATTACGTATTTAAGATTTGTTAGCTAGTCAAGTCCATAAGAACATTAATCATTGGGTACTAGTACGATGAAATATATATTATTTGTTACTTTATAGTGGCACTTTGCAGTCGGTATTTATTTTTTTATTAAAAATTATTTTATTAACACTGAATACAAATTGTACAGGTGGATTTAATGCCTGAGGCAATCTCTACCTGTCGAACCAAGGGTGACGTCGAGACGAAAAAAGAATGGAACAAGCCAAAACACAATTCGAAATATTTCAATCTGTATGGCATGGATCCGATAAAGAAGCAACCACCCACAAACTTTATAGTTTGTGTTTTACACCTAAAATGGATAGGGAGAGCAAAGGAGAAAAGAGGGTGTACTAAAGGATTGTTGGGAATCCACCTTGTGGTCACAGGGCTTGATCATTCTGCCAAGCTATCCCCAATGTTTTTGTCTTATCTATTAAGCGAATAATTTTTGTTGCAGTCTGGTCTTCGGTTTTATAAACAATCATCCAGTTTTGAAGAATCCGAGGAATGTAAGTTTCCTTTATGCTGACTTATTATAACCAATATCTGACTATATTCCTACTGCTTAAAACCAAAATTACTTATGATCTAGGTACTTACATAGGTTTAGGTACTAGTTACATACCTATAGCACTAATCGAGGGGCCTACTGTTATGTGTTTCCGTGTCTTCTAATCAACTTGTATTGACGCTTTCTACAATTCTTCTCCTATTATTGACAAGTTACTCAAATTTTCTTTTTAACAATCAATCATCAATTTTTGTTTTCTTCGAGTACACACATCAGTAATTCAGTAGATTATTCTTGCAGCTTCTGATGGCGTAGTAATTGATTTGGATCCGGAGACAAAATACCAAACGATCAATGGTTTCGGCGGAGCGGTCACTGACGCTGCTGGTATCAACTGGCAGAAATTATCTGATCCTGTATTGAAACAACAATTGATAAAGTAAGACAATTACTAGTACATTTCAATTTTTTGTTCGAAAATCTTCTATCGGTATCATGAAGGTCTTGAGTAAAGTGGTCTGTTCTGGAAGTGGTAGAGCCATTCTGTTGTCAGCCATGACTCAACATGAATGGGCAGGCTCGTCCGAGGTGGTAGTCGTGGTACCATTGTCTCACAGGAAATCGACGAGAAACGACAGCTGTGATGTCGCGTTTCATTCAGTGAGTGAGGTTGCCGGATGCCCGATACTTTATGCCTCTTCCCATCCTTTTTTTTTCCTTTCCGCTCTCCTCCCGATTTGATGGGCCAACACATCCATGATCCAGCGTTGTGGATATTCATGGGCGGTAGTGATAACTTACCATCAGATGACCTGTTTGCTCGTTTGTCGGACCTATGCAGTAATTTAAAAAAAGACAAATATAAAAAAATATAAACATGTGACTCTGAAATATTAAAGGCCATAAAAATAAGAACTGAACTGAACTCTGAGATATAATAGCTGTTTTATAAATTGCATAAAGCGTATATGTTTAAGTGCAGTGTTAAATCTTAAGGTTTTGGAGAAGATCTTTGTTCAACAGTTGACATATCCTTGATGATGATGATGAGATAATTAAGATATAATGTTTATTAATACTTAAAGCAATAATTCAACCTAAAGTAAAATCAATCGCTATTAAATATCAACGACGCACTTATTAATTCCTACTATTAAACCGAAAGTATACAGGGTATGTCAAGACTGCGACCAAAACGAAGCCAGGTGGTAGTATTCGTGATTTCAGACACAATGCAAGTAAAAATTTCGCGAAAAAAAATAGACAACTTTTTTTTGTATTTTTTTACGATTTGTCGTATTTGGTTGATAAATACATAGTTTTCCAAAAATTATGATGTAGACCTCTTTTATTATTATTATTTTCGCATAAACTAGGTATTTACCAAACAAAAAAGATGATTTTTAAAAAATTCAAAAAAAAAAAATATCTGTCGCTGTTTTGGTGAAATTTTTAATTGCATCGTGTCTGTAACCACTGAAACTACCACCAGGCTTCGTTTGCGGTCGCAGTCTTGATATACCCGGTATATGTTAATCCATACAATAGTATAAATAAATAAAATTGAAATGTCTGTAAAGGCAAAATAACTTATTTTTCCATGTACCTATTTTCATAATATCATTATTTACAAAGTACCTATACCGAAAATCCACTTAATTTTTTTGGTATGTCTGTCGTTCTATTTGTTACCGCTAATCTCGAGAACCGCTGGACCGATCTTGAATTAATAAACTATGACAGTCTCGGGATTTTAAAATATAAACTTCGGAATTGTAATTATATCTCCATAACACAAATAAATAATGATATTTGTGGTTTTAGGTTTTTCTCCTTTTGAAGGGAATAATGGGGCTGAAATAGTATAGGGCAGTATTTATCGATTTTTAAGTAGGTGTATAAAACGTATTGTAAATACAGTTAATCACGTAGACGAACTTTCAGGCATAATCTAGTTAGGTAAATATAATTCTTGTGATTTCAGTTCATACTGCAGTAATGTGGGCATAGAATACAGTATGATCCGTGTACCCATCGGAGGCAGCGACTTCTCCACAGCACACTACGCTTATAATGAATATCCACCTGGCGACAAGGAACTCGCTAACTTCAGCTTGAGCTACGAAGACTATGCTTACAAGGTAGTTATTAAATATTTTTTAATCAGGGTGACTGCATAAATATCTGATATTTAAAATATAATCTGCATATCAAGGCTAAATAAATAAATGAAAAAAAGCCGCTACCAACAGGTTGCCGTTCTATTAATATTAATTCTTGCGAATATTACGTTCAGCAATGGACTTTCTGTGGAAAGTTGATTATGATGATTAGTCAGATAGATAAACCACAGTGAGTTCTCGCACCATCAGTTCATACTATTTTTAAGTACCCTAATAATCATCCTACGATGGTCCGACCAAATCCGCGCTGCTCTCGACACTAGCATAGAGGAAGATTTACTCACCGCAAAAAGCAGACCCAGATGGTGCAACATCATTAAAGAAAAAATTGACCATGGCGGGGGTCACGATTCTCAGCAATGAATTGACTCAAAGAGGAGGAGGAATATTAATACTTCCCAATCCAACTCTGGTTTGTATTGGAGTTCCTTCCTCAGCAGTGCAACAGTTTTGGGCTGATATAGTAACATTGCCTATTATTTTGTTCCAGCTGCCATTCATAAAGGCATGCATGGCCGTAGCACCCGTAAAGATTGACATCGTGGCTACCTGCTGGTCTCCTCCCACGTGGATGAAAGTCATACACAACTACACAGGAGTCAATTATCTGATACCGCAATACCTCCAAACCTTCGCTAACTACCATTTGAAGTAAGTTTTTACAAAGGAGCATGCCCATTTTACTATGAAACCTGGTATCGGTGGCAAGATTTTTGTCCCTCGATGAAACCTTTTTGTATAGGGAAAAATATATATTTTCAATAAAAATATAAATGATTGCGACCCAGGCCCGGAGTACTTTGAGAAATGAACTTGAAGTCCAGTCACTCTTGTAGCCCTTTTGTTGTAATGGCTGACGTATCGTAAAATGTATAATTACTTTATTTTATAAAAATCTGTTGCCCGGGATAGAACAGGAAAACATTTAAGCACAAACCATAATAAATGATATAATTAATTTTAAGCAGTATCAGTATCGGGATCAACGTTTTTTTTACTGATACCATGAATGGGCATTCTCTTTTATTAAAATAATTGTATCTTTATTTTTGAATACACGAGCGGCAAAAAAATATGATTGCTGTACCCAAAATAATGACATTTTATGATGGTCAAGTATGATGGAAGTGACAATTTTAAAGTTTCTGCCCAATTCCGTAAGATTCCCTCCACGTGTCATGGCACTTGAGTTTTGTTAAGTTTATTTCACTTCAAATTTGCTTTTAGATTCATAGATGAGTACACGAAAGAAGACGTGCCTATATGGGCAGTCACTACCACTAATGAACCAATGACTAGCATTAGCAACTTGGCAGATATCAATTCTTTAGGTTGGACTGCAGGATCTATGGTAAGAGAAAAGTTTATTGTGTACCTTTTGGAAGCATGACTCTCTGTTTATTTTGTTTGATGTCTAATTATGTACTCTGATAGTACCAAAGACATTGATATTTGCCAGAATAAGGCCTATCGTGCACACTATTAAAATTGCTTTAGTAAATCTCCTAATTGTTTCGTATTTCGGGACCAACTTGTGTACTACGAGTATAGGTACAATTGATAAAAGAATATGTACTTACTATCAACTAGCAAATTACTGTTGTATAATTTATTATTTAATTGTATTATTTTCACTTCTACAAAACAGTACACCGAACAGACATAAAAAAGCAACGCGCTGAATATGGCGCTGTTTATTTTACAGGCAACATGGATAGGAGATTACTTGGGGCCAACCGTGAAGAATGCTTACCCTGACATCAAACTGCTCGCTGTTGACGACCAGCGACCAACCATTCCTATTTGGTTGAACATGGTAATGACTTACTAGTGATTAATTATTTATTTATTTCAATTCGCCACTTCTGAAAATTCTAAACTTAATATTCAGCACATAGAAATTACTCAATTACAACGTACTCATTACACCATGTATTGGACATATATTCACATTAACTGAAACAGCACACAGGGTATTGTGTCAGCAGTTTGTATACCAGTATTATTTATTCATATTCAATTTGAGTATATTAGTTTAATAACACATAGATTATACCCTCATTTTATATTGACGCCATCCTCAGAAGTTTAACAGTTTCCATTACTCGTTCAATTTACAGGTACTATGGAAGAGACCAGAGGTGATCAATTATCTGGACGGCATAGCTATACATTTCTATTTCAATATGTATGAGTCGGCAGACATTATCCCGGTTACGTTACAACCTTACCCAAAACTATTCGCTCTTGCCACTGAAGCATCATACGGTACGTAATGTTTTTAACATCATCTATTTCTGCAGGATGACCTTCGTCATGGACTTGCAAAGAAAGAACAACTACGAAGCAGGATTTTTGTCTGTTGCGAACAGTCCGTATCTGTCAGCTATCTGCAACGTTTATTAAATCGTCTGATTAACTTCTGGGTGGACATCTGACATTGCGCTCGCTGTTTGTAACACGAAATAAATATAATTTCTTTCTATCTGATGTTACCCTTTTTTAACGAGAGGAAAGCGCTTTGAGTCTTCGTTCCGATACCCTGGGGAGGTCTGAAAGGGCATTTCGGGGTCTCCGGCCTCCCAGCCTGGCGCACGGGGACAATTGTCCGCAACGCGTAGATGTTGCAGCAAGGCGGAATCCCTACCGAGGTCAAAGAATACCTTTTGCCTTCCTACCGACTAAAAACTCAACCTAAGCTACTAACCTAATAAAATATATTTATTATAATATGAATATATTTTTATTATGAATAAGTATATCTATAATGTGGTTTTAATGTGGTTTCAGGAACCTTATCAGACCTAAAAGTAGATTGGGGATCATGGGACAGAGCTGCGGGCTACGCGAAAGATATAATTGATGTGAGTTATGACACCCCCGTTTATTGTAAACGTAGGCTAGATTAGGAAATAAAAACGTATACTAAAACTTACTATTTTATGGTCCTCAAATGCCCTTTTTGGAGAATTGAGTGACGCTTTTTTACATCCTGATAGTAATTATTGAGGCTTATTACAATTTTATATGGGAGCTGTTAGGGCGTTATGCTATAGATTGTCTTTTTGTTAATCAAATAATTTGGAGTCTGTAATCCAGGATTATTTATAAAATTATATTCTGCTTTATGCAGTAATAACCAAAACCGTGCTACGACCAATACTTTCTGCCTTTCAAATTCATTCAAAAAGACCAAGTCCACAGCGCTCCTTAATTTCTGGCGCTCTGGTAGTCGCTCAACCGTCTCTTCAAACGTTGTTGCTTGTAATGCTACAACAAATAAATAAATACACCCAACAGTCACATACATAGTCCTGACCCCACACTAAGATCGAGTCTTGTGTCGTGGGTATCTGGAACTACGAGAGACTTTTCGGTCTCACAAACACTCAGATCCGAAACAAATATCTGTGTTTTACTCAAACGTTTGTTTTGGTAAGGGGATCGAACCCGCGGCCTCTTACAGCCGGCGTCTAACCAGCTGCGCCACGGACGCTGTCAAATTTACATGTTACGATAGTTGTAAATGATTGGACTTGTTAATTTCGACAATCGACAGCCTCCGTGGCGCAGTTGGTTAGACGCCGCCTGTGAAACGAGTGGCCGCGGATTCGATCCCCGCACCGAAACAAATATTTGTGTGATCCACAGGTATTTGTTTCGGGTCTGCGTGTTTGTGAGACCGAAAAGTCTCTCGTAGTTCCTGATACCCACGACACAAGACTCGATCTTAGTGTGGGGTCAGGACTATGTATGTGACTGTTGGGTGTATTTATTTATTTATTTATTTCAGAATCTAAATGTCAACGTTATTGGTTGGATGGATTGGAACATGGTGTTGGATAGTCAAGGTGGGCCGACTTGGACCTACAACTACTGCGACTCGCCAATCATCGTGAAGCCCGAGGAGGGCGCGTTCTACAAGCAGCCGATGTTCTACAGTATGGGACACTTCGCCAAGTTCTTAACGAGGGGATCGAGGAGGATAAAACTAACGACTTCTAACACATCGGCTACTTTGTACTCCGTTGCTGCTTTGACGCCGAACAATACAATCGTTGTTGTTCTGAACAACTGGTGAGTTTTAATTAACATACATATATTTTTCTATTTGCTAGTTTCAAAAATATATTTACCGTAGAGCTAAGGATCTGAAATACCGTCGCCTAATATGAATTACACTAATAGGCCCACGGATCAAATTAGATGAAAGTTAAAGGCTTTCGGCCTTATTCATAGACAGTTTTAAAACCTTTTTTAGCTATCGAATATTCCCTTTCAAATAACTTTTGAATTAGGTTTGAGCGAAGAAGACAAAACATTCGACAACTAAAATAGGTTTTAAAACTGTCTATGAATACGGCCGTATATCTTTAAGAGACAACTTTTTATTATTTTGCTTATTCCTTGCTATGATTATTATTGAGTTTTCTTTATTAAAAATTGGCTATGTGTTGCAGGGAGTCTAATGAGATTGGGGCAACATTAAGATTGGGAGACAAGCAAGCGAAGGTGACTCTACCACCGAAATCAATAGTAACTGCTGAATTTGCGTATAATACTTAGCGAATTAGTCGAATTAAACTGATTATTTTAAAAGTTCTAATTGTTTTATTCATTGTATTATACAGGGTGTATCCAGACTGCGACCGAAAACGCCAAGTGCCAAACATGGCGGTCTTAATATTCCTATATTAATCATTATAATTTGTGTTAAATTTACTTAAGTTTCTACATGTTTGGTAATTGGCGATCCACCTTCATCATGCTACACATAAATGTTATGATTTGTTGGCTAGGCAAGTCAATAAGTAAATTAATCAATGTTTACAGGTATAATTAAATATTATTTTGTAAAAATAATGTAACCGATTTTAGTGATTTTCATAATAAAATCCAAGAATCATGAGGATTCACGTTTCACACACGCTGCAACTATACTAATACTACAATTTTATAACTAGACATAATTAAAATTACAATATACTCGAGCTGTGCTGTTACAATTATTATTTGTCCTCGCAACTAAAGCCTGAACAAGCTGACCAAACATTTGGTCACTAAGTCGGTGAACGTAATAACGTCTTCATTTGGGAGTTTTTCGTATACGTAACTAAAATAATTACATAGTTTTAAATATTATATTTATTAGAACACTGGTGTTGTGAAAGAAACCGATGTGTTTTATAATTTGGTGCCAGATTTACTTTTTATCACCACACACTGCACACAGCTTGCTTATCATTATTATTTTCATTACTTGTGGTCATTGCAGATGAGCCGACAGAGCTGCTTGTGGGCGGTGCCCTACCCTGCAAAACATCATGTGTCCCCTCCCCTCCCCGTAGGTCGGCTGTAATATCTTCGGGACTCCCGACTCTCGCCCGCCTGTTCAGCTGAGAGCCGCTGACGGTTCGCATACTGTCACGTCCAGCGTCAGCTCCAGACGTGCCCCGGCGATCACCCCCGGGTAGCGACCCTATACGTTCATTTCTTGATTGTCTCTCCATATTGAAGGTGTTGCTAGTGCTCCGTTGGCCATTATAAGTTTTCGCCTAAGGCTATGATGTTCCACCCCTCACGTGGCTATCTAAGCCACGTGAGGGGTGGATCTAAGTTTTAGCCGGACGTGGAGTTAGACTTGTGAGGATCTATATTTTACACAATTCCTCTTTATTTATCTTTTAATAATTGTCTGTGTTGTGTTAGTCTGTATTAAGATTAGTATTTAAAATACTTTGCTACATATTTACTAAATCCCATTGAGTACACTGGGTAGTAAATCCTGTAAAAGCCAAAACGAAAAAATAAATGTTGTTTTTCAATTTTTATTGTCACTTTTATATAATTTTTTTTTTTTACCTACGACACAAATATAGATTTTTAAAACAAAATCAACAAATATGTTTATAACACTGCACAATCTAGATATAGGTTTTGTATTGGGTTTATAATTTTTGTTAATCTTGTCAAATATAAATATTACTTAAACATGAATTTTGGTAAAGCAATGGTGACATTTGTGCATTGGTTTTTATATTACCTAAAACTGTGATTAAGGTATACAATATAAAGTTAAAGAAAAAGACAAAAAAATATAATATATAAGATTTTTTTTCATAAACACATGTCAAACAAATAAAAATGAAAAGGTATCAAATCCGTTATAAATGATCATTAAAAAAAACATAATATATTTTCTTAAATCTGACACAACGAACCACGGTCGATGTCGTCTCTGGGTCTACGACGGTCGGCTGTTATTTTGACTGGCTATAATATAATTTTCTATGACCGCAGCAATTCTTTCTAAAGCTTCCGCGTGCCGTTCCTCAATGCCGAGACGCCGTAGCTCCAATTCATACGCCCATCGAGGCATTCGTTGATCTCGAAGAACTAGAATTTATAAACAAATATTATACATAATACACCAAGGCAACTTGTGCACTAGTAAATAAACCCTGTATGCGTTATACTTTAATAAGGACTAATAACAGACACAAAGTACACTCTGAAAAATATCTGTGGATCCACTGAAGTTTAAATATTTGTTTTGTGTGAGTTTCGAACCCACTACACTATAGGTTACGCACTACGCCATGCGTGTTGTCATTAGTCTCACAGTTGTATTATATAATTTTGTCAATGTTTATTGAATTATATCAAATTGTAATAATAATATATTAACTGACTTTGTCTAAGTGACCTTCTGGCAGAATGTGAGTTGCGGATCACTCTGGCTGACCGTGGACTTGACTGATGTGGTCCTGAAATAAAAATAATGTTTTAGTACTTTATTTGTAAATAAATTAAATACTTAATTTAAAATTGAATTTAATGTTTTATTTTAAACCAACTAATCTTTATAATTAAATTCTCTAACTAAAGGGTCTGTTTTATAATTTACTCAACTGTTCTCTCCTGTGTTGACTACAACTTCACTTTGCACTTCTGGCGCCACCTCAGACTGCGCAGACTCCTCGATAGCGGTGGTGGAGGGAAAGGTAGGTGGATCGGAAGGTGGATATGTTGGAATGTCATCAAGCCATTCTTCAGTCATTTCCAACTCAAAGGGAATTGTTTCGGGAATCGGGTTGCATGTCTCTGATAGGTTGAGAACCATGGAGGATGAACTTGGTTGAGGAGTTTTTGGATGAGTAGGAGCAGGTACAGGAGCTTCACTTGTTGAAGGTATCTATAACATGATTTATCACTTATTCTTTTGTTTTACCATGAAATGATTTACCTAACAGTAAAGTTCCATATTTAAGGTAAAATTATTATGTTACCTGAAAACACACAGGACAGAAATAATGTTGGAGAACTATTGTTGCACTAAATGTGGTTTTGCCTATGCCTTTGGGAATGCATGTATGAGTTATAGTATGTTATTGAGCATAGCACTAATACTTCATATAAATGAATTTTAACTTCTCAAAGCTTGTTCTTGTAAATTAATATAAACTAACATTTATGGGTATGCGCACACCAGTCAAACCCTCCACCGCTACTGGTCCTATTAAAGCCAGCACTCGCTCCTCGCTTGCAGACAGAGGAATGAGTTTACTGGGTCATCCACCAGTTGCAGATGCATTCCTTCTGGAGTCTGCTGCTTTGGCTTTTATTTTGGCCTTCAACTCTATCCAGTACTAAAAAGCAAGAACACTTAATGTTAATATTACTAAAATAAAGGTACATAACAGTAAAAAATGAGTGGTTGGACAAACTTTAAGTGTTTTTTACCCTAAAGTTATGCTTATGTGAGCAAATATTTCACTTTGTGTTGGGCCAAAAAAAGTTAAGTGACATTCATTTTTTGCCACATTAAGCAGCAAACAGTATTATGAATAGAAAAAATTGGGTTAAAATATTCACAAACACTTACTCTGCGCCATTGGTCTGGAGTTTTTGTGACACCATCCCCATTTCTGCATTCAATTTTATAGCCAATGATTCCCAAGTTCGCCTGGTAACTTGATTAGATAGGGGCCAACTTGCGAAGCGGCACAATGCAATGTCTGGATGGGTCTCTAGGAACTCAATGATTATATCTTGTTGTCTTTGGGAAATTTTTCTCCGAGAAGGCATTTTAAAATACCTGAAAAATAACATGGTAAATTTATCCTAATATCTAAAAGGTTACATTTGTATATATAGTATAATCTTACTATTGTTCCGACGTAAAAAAAATCTTATACACGTTAGGTTAAACACCAGGGAAAAAGCTTTCATGGGAGCGGAGTCCCGAAAAAAAGCTCGCATTATATAACTTGCTCCCTGTTCTAGTTTATTTTATTTCTTGCAACCAAAATATACCAATTCCACGAAACAATTATCATATATAATTTTACTAGAAGTTAATTAATGAACTTAAAATATTTATAAAACTTTAGCATAATGTAACTTGCCCTACAACTTAATTGTTATTGAAACTTAGCAGCCAAGACTCACAAAGTAAACTATGCTGTATCATTTTATACTTACTTTGAATACCTACCTATATTGTTTTCACAATTTATTTTAACTTAAACACATGGACGAACACTTCTCAATTATATGAAAGTCGAACGCATATGAGACATGAGTGCACATAATTGACATAATATGCACAGATATTATGAATCTCGCACCACAATGTTTTTTCTCAAGTGCCAAACACGTAGTTAAGCCAGAACGTAGTGATTACTTACTCTATGGATAAGCCGACAAAATGTAAACGACTTATTAATTTTACTCATTGGCTGTTGGTTCTATTATTGGTTTATTTAAACTAGTCGCTTAAAGTCGATAAAAAAAAGAGGTATCCAATGGTTTGTTGAAAGAAACTCATAACTCATAAGCATTTACGGTGCCTATCAGTACATTAACATACGTAATACCAATTTATAAATAGTTTCAGTTGTTAGCTGTTTTCAGTCAATGATTAAAGAATTCCTTGGTGCCCACTTGTTAGCAATGAACAGCGTATTCAGTGCTGTGTAAAATACAGATTAAATAAAAATATTAAAGCTGATTTTTTTACGATAACAATGTTATTGGTTTGTGTATTTTTGTTGTTATGCGCCGTGGTCAACAACGCTGGTAAGTGAGGTTAAAAGGTTACCGATAATATTTGCTAAGTAAATATTTTTGTATGCATTGTTTACTTGATAATCTGTGACTTAGTATTTAGTAATATTCGTGCTCATTATGTTGTTTAGCAGTCGCGTTTTTGTTCCACATCATTATGTATGATTTAAATGAAACTAATTGCACCTTTTCGAGTAGGTACCTAGTTAGAGTTTGTTTATGATATTCATTCAGCTGCTTTGGCATCAACCCTTTTGGTATTAGATAATTTATGCTATGTATAATAACAATAGTAGACCCATTGTTATTGAAAGCGGTTGCTATACTTTACATACTATCAAAATTCTAATGAAGAACTCTCTCATTTAAGGATTAGATTGTTTTACGCCACGAAGTGATTACAATACCACTGGTGGTAAGTGTAGTGCGATCCACCTGTATCCATCTGGGAGGGATATTCATCTCTCTAACCCGCACATATAGGGTTATTTTGATCTGGGTATCCAATTTAACAGGAGGTTCAGAATCATGAATATAGTCTATTAGTAAATTAAAACGAAATACTTTTTTTTAATTATTCCATAATTTTTATCCTTACAAAACAAAAACGCACGACCATAATAAGCCCATGGATAAACTACACAGTACACACACACACACACACACACACACACACACACACACACAGGCGCGCGCGTCCTTGTAAAAATGACCGGCAACCGTGCTTGTAGCAATGGGGTATTTTACTATATGAAAGAAAAAAATCTAAAAACTATAAATGTATATACATAGTAGAGCATTAAGCAATAAGTATATGTTAATTTCAGTTTATATTCGGCTCAGTACAGTTTATTACGCTCGGCAAGTCCAATAAAAATCCATTTAAAATTTAAATTTTAAATTTATGCGCGCAAATATGTGAAAACGCTAGGCGCCATGTTCCTTTAAAATGATACGTCACTCAACCAGTAAACAACCTGTGTTATGATGAGCTCTTGGACACCGGAGGGGGTATTCTACTCGCGGAATGACGTAGAATCGTTATCCATCATGGCGGCAGCCGTTTCACATCTTTTTAGGAAAGATAAAAAAATTGAAATTTTCAAAACGAATTATAAAATTTATCCTTGGAAATAAAAACTGAAATTAACGTAATATACTTATTGCTTAATGCTCTACCTACTACATATATACATTTATAGTTTTTAGATTTTTTTCTTTCTTATAGTAAAATACCCCATTTAAACATTGATTAATGATTGATTAGGATATTAAGAAATAGAAATAATTGACTTATGAGTATCGGTAAAAAATATCGTTGACCCAGATACCGACACAGTTTAAAATTCAACATAGCATTTTATGGTTTGTCTTTAAACGTTTTCCTGTTTTATCCCGGGCGACAGATTTTAATAAAATAAAGTAATTATCATCACATTTTCGATACATCAGCCATTACTACCTACAAATTGAGCTACCAGAGTGACTGGACTTCAAGTTCATTTCTCCAAGATCTCTGGGCCTGGGTCGCAATTATGTTTATTTTTATTGAAAGTATATATTTGATGTGATGCGTAATGGCCTAGCTTTAGTCTTTGCTCGATACGCTGATCACTTTCGTAACGGACCATTGATCATGACCCATCCATTCATTTTCGCACATATTTCCTGTGTTTGCAAAAGTAGAACGATGTTTGTACTGACATGCCCCGAAACCAAAACAAACAAGTGCTAGCTTGTGAACGTTTACTTCCTGTATCTTCATTGGCTGAATACGAGTAATACGACGCTTGACGCTTCATGATGCGCCCTTTGTTGTAGGACGTTTTGTGAAAGCAGATGGGCTTATTATTCTATTGAAACACAGTTAAAATACTAAAATTTGTATGTTTATGCTACACCTAAGGATCTCATTAAAAGCTTTGATGGCGTGAGGGAAGTTATGAGAGTTTGTGATCTTTTACTCGCCTGCCTCAGACTGTCTGGCCTGTTGACTGCCTCGGTGGCGTAGCTAAACCAACTACGGTACGATTACAAAGCTGAGGTCTGGGTTTGAATCCCGGTCGGGCAAAGTGATATTGAATTTTTCTATTCATTATCAGCCCGGAGTCAGGAATTTGTGCCCGATATGACGATAGGCTCGTCTCTTATTACACCGTGGGACGGAACATACAAGGCGAAATGTGGGTGTCCTGGCACCTCTGTCTACTCCTTCTGGGAAAAAGGCGTGAATTTGTGTATGTAGGTATGTATGTATTTATGTATGTGGTCTTTTATCCAAGGCCGTTCAGAACGCAGGCATACCTACTCGTTCTTTAATTCATTTATGTCAAACGACAATAACCAGACATGTTTTTGTGACATCGACGTCCTACTCTCTCCCAAGAGTTAAATTGATTTTGTTTAAAAAGTTTACGTGTGTAAAACGATTGAGATTCATTGCATTATACATATAGTCGGTGAGTTCTTAGGTAGACATGTACCTAACTATAACATCATACTTATACTTTTCTTCTGCGTGCTTTAATCTCATGTCAACACAAGGTCGCAAAATTATTTTTCAGCAATGTGGTTCAAAATGTTATGGATGGAACATATTTTTTCCTAACTTCAACCGTTTCGGGGTGTGCTTGTTTAATCTACTGCGATGGCCTACTGGGGCTACTGAAGTATACTTGAAATAGTTCTCAAGTTCTGATGTGTAATTTCACCATTAAAGCCGGTTGTAATATCGTCATAGAAACTAACGCCACAATTATGAATGGATGGCTAAAGTTTTATTCTTTCACGAAGCAAGAGTAGAGCATAAATTTATTTTGTTATAAAATATATTTTATGGGCTACAGATTGCTATAGCATCCTTTATCGATTATTATCATTTGCAAATTGTAAATAATAAACTCCATCTTAAACTTCGGGTTACTAACGCAGTATACCCATATCTATAATTTGGAGAGAAGAAGAGTTGTTTTCCTCTCTGCATGTGTAATAAACTGATGCTCTAGATCTACCATGTGCGGCGCGCAGAGTGCGCGGGCAGTCGGTGGTGTGCGTGTGTAACGCCACGTACTGCGACTCCATCACCGCTGATGTACCCGGAATAGGTTCTTATATCGCCTACACGTCTTCTGAAGTGAGTATACTGAGACTACAACTACTATACACACGAGGGTTGATGAAGGTCTTATTATTAATTACTTATTCCTGACCTCACGCTCTCATACCTGTTACAAACACTCAGACTTGAAACAGACACCTGTGGATGACACAAACATTAGTCTCCACGGCGCGGCGGCTGTTATTATCTTCTTCTTCTGCAGAGTCATATGTAACGATTGTTTGAAGTCGGTCCACATGACTATCAACAATAAAAACACGAACTATGAATGTAGCGGCTGTTTGCCTCTATTTCGAACCATTATTTTAACTTAATTCTATTTCGTTTACAATTCCAGGCAGGATTGCGATTTAGAAAAACAAGCGGTACTCTAAATGCTTATGAAAGTTCGTGTAAGTACAATCACTGTATGATTGATTACCATTATATTCCCAAATCCGACCTCACCTTCGACGGTGTAGCTGATAGACTCGTGAGCGTTGGAAAGCTATTTGGCATGGATATAGGTACATAGTATTAGGGAGAGTCAGGGAAAGAGAGAGGCCGAGAACTCAGTCCGGTGATGTGCTTCTGGGGATATCTATGTCCAGCAGGTAGTACACTGCCATGGGCTTATGATGATAGCTTATGATGACAGTTATACTAGCAGCCCAGCTCGACTTCGCTTAGGTGCAGACACTTTTTGTCGGGGAAACCGTTTTCGCAAAAATGTTCGTAAGTGCTCGGCTTCTGTTGGTCTGGTGGTGTTATATAGTTTATAGTCTTCCTGAACAAATATGCTATCTAGGAACAAAATAAATTCTCAATTCGAACTAGTAGTTTCTGAGATTAGCAACTTCAAACATGTATCAGCCCATATACGTCCCACTGCAGGGCACCGGCCTACTCTACAATCGAGGGTACGATTGAGAGTGGTTAGACTATATAGTCCACCAAGCTGGCCTAGTGCGGGTTGGCCAATCTTCAAATAAACACTCTAAATTCAATCACACTAATAAAGCGATATAATAGAATGTTGTATTTTAGCAAAATGCTGCTCTGTAACGCTGGAGCTGGACGTAGCTACTCAGTATCAGAGCATAGAAGGGTTCGGCGGCGCGGTCACCGACTCCGCGTCTATGAACTGGAAGAATCTATCCGAACCGCTGCAGAAATATCTTGTTGAGTAAATATCTATATTTTCATAATATTTGTAGTAAAATATATCAATATCCTTCACCGCCCTTTCGATTTTCATGATTTACTTCACCATCAATTACAGTGCATTAATTCTTAAGTATTTTTTGTCGTCATTTAATTTTTTCAATCTTAGGTGGATTTTTTTAATCATAATTAGATATATAATTGTATAATAAGCGTTTCTTATGACTTAAGTGTCTATAGTGCCTATACTCAACACCTTGTCGTTTCAGTTCATATTTTAGCCCCATCGGTATAGAGTACAACATGATTCGAGTACCTATAGGAGGCACCGACTTCTCCACACACCCCTACGCGTACAACGAAAAGCCTGAAAACGATGCCAAGCTAACCAATTTCAACCTTACCACTGAGGACTATAATTTTAAGGTAATTTCAATTAATTTATTTGTATAATGCGTTATCTTGACCACTTTCTTGCTCTACAATTGCAATTATTTTGTTATAACACAGAATTGGAACAGAAATACATGTATTTTCTGGAGCCCAAGGTCTCTTAAAACTGGTTGTGTAAACCTTTCAAGAAGACCTATGTTTAACATTATTATTATATCCTCTAGCTAAAAGTAATACCTCTATGTATGTAAGCAGTTATTGTGAGCATCTCTTTTCTCTTTTTCTCTTCAGCCATAGGAAGTCCACTGGTAAACATATGCCAAGGATCTCCACGCCTGTAGTATGTCAATCTCATTGTGCATATTTAGCGTCTATAACTATTTGGTTTCCATCTTTCCATTACAGTTGCCCCTCATCAAACGAGCGATGGAAGCATCGAGCACCCCTATTCACATTATAGCAACGACGTGGTCTCCTCCGCCGTGGATGAAATCGAACCACGCTTTTTCGGGCGTCAGCCATTTGAAGCCTGAATATTACCAGACTTACGCAGACTATCACTACAAGTAAGTTACTCCCTCATCTAGTACATCTTAGTTGGATTTTTAAAGTAAAGCCCCATCGATTTCTGAATTGCCTGTTGCAATGAAGTATATTAGAAATTCCCTTTCTAGATTTTGTTGTCTTAGGACTTTTCAGGGTTAGTGATTATGATAGTCTCAACAATTTGTAGTATTTTACATACATACATACATTAATTCGAGCCTTTTTCCTGGAAGGGGTAGGCAGAGGTTCGCCTGGTAGCAACCAGGACACCCACGTTTCGCCTTGTATTTTTCGTCCCACGATGTGATAGGGGGCGAGCCTATCGCCATATCGGGCACAAATTCCTGACTCCGGGTTGATAATGAATAAAAAAACCCAATATCATTTTGCCGAACCCGAGATGTCAGCTTTGCAATCATACCGTAGTACAACTGCGCCACCGAGGCAATCAGTTATTAGTAATTTTACATTATAACGTAACATAGAACATAACTTAGGATATTATATTTTATCCTCCATGCCAGGGCAATACCCACAATACCCAACGATGATTGATTTAGGAAACATTCTATGCTTTCTTATTCGTTCTTTTAAAGGTTTTTGGAGGAGTACACGAAACAGGGCGTACCTTTTTGGGGTATCACTACAACCAATGAACCCATTTCTGGAACGCTGGGAATGAACAGTTTTAATACACTTGGCTGGACCTCGGCCGCTATGGTGAGCCTCTTATTTGGTACCTATTATACAGGGATCAAGGCTGCGACCGAAAACAAAGCTAGGTGGTTGTATGAGTAACTTTAGACACAATGCAAGTAAAAATTTCGCAAAAAAAATCGACAACTTTTTTTTGTAATTTTTTACTTATTGTCGTATTTGGGTGATATATGTATACATAGTTTTCTTAAAATAATGATGTACACCTCTTTATTCCTCAACACGCAATGGTACATAACGGTTTAAATTAGTATTTTTGCAAAAACTACGTATTTACACCCAAACACAATGATTTTTTAAAAATTCTAAAAAAAATCTGTCACTGTTTTGGTGAAATGTTTATTTGCATCGTGTTCGTTCGCTGGTTTCGTTTTCGGTCGTAGTCTTGATATACCCGGTATGTCTTAAACTTAAATTGCTACTTCTAGCCATTTTCACAGATAACCAATCGGCGCTATGTTATTTTGTTAAATGAAAAAGTAAGTTATACCCAGACCATTTTCCCTAAGAATTACAATATAATGGATAAGCGCACCAAAGGTATGATGACTGATTTCGAAAAACTACTTCAGGATGTTCGTATAAATTAACTTTACTTAAAATAAACTTAATTTCTGTAAAAACAAAAGGCTTTTAGAGGTAAAAATCTGTTTCAAATATAGAAAGTTACCGTGGTTTTTATCAATGCCAGGTGCAATATTATATAGATTTAAAACGGCTTTCTTTTCAGGGTAAATGGCTTGTAGAACATTTGGGTCCAACAATACGAAATTCTACATTCAAAGATGTGAAAATTATCGTAGGAGATGATCAGAGATTAGTCCTTCCGTATTATTTTAATGTGGTAAGGATACAATGTTCCAAAACAGACAATTAAGTTACTTCAGTCGATATAACTGAATTTCAAAATGCATGGCTTGAGCATTCAACAACAACCAAAGGAAGTACAATGTAGAAAATAGGCTTCGTCTAAAATAATTCACACGGACTTTTTTTTATTCAATTGGCCCAACAAACGAGCGAACAGGTCTCCTGGTGATAAGTTATCACTGCTGCAAAATCAACAACCATTGGAATGATCCGGCAACACATCTTCATAAATTCATCTTCAAAATAAATCGACAGGGGAGCAGGAAGGAAAAAGAATGGGAAGAGGAAAGTGATATTGGCCATCTGGCAATCACACTCACCGAACGAAACACGACAACAAAGCTCTCATTTCACGTTGATATCCTGGGAGACAGTGGTACCGCTCTGGACGAACCTGCCCATTCATGCTGAGTTATGACTGAAAATAGCGTGGCTTTACCACTTCTTAAAATCTGACTATAACCAAACCAATCCCTAAGTAATTTTCAAAATAGTGCAATTGATAAAAAGACAAGATAAACCACTAAAGAGGAGGATTTTAAAAATCGTATTTTATTTCAGATGTTAATGCAAAATCCTGCTACACTACAATATTTAGACGGGGTGGGAGTACACTACTACACTGACTCTATAACGCCTGCTTTAGTCCTCCTAGAAATTATTAAAAACTATCCAGATAAGTTCATCATTGCCACAGAGGCATGTGAAGGTATTTCGCAATCAATTATTCTTGCAAACCAGTATACAGCCAGACTATAATATTGATTACAGCATGAAAGGCCTGGTAGGTAAAAAAGTCATGTACCTAATTAAAAACTGTACGTCCTAGTAGTAAACTTAAAAAAGGGTACCTATTAATTGTATACGATCTGTTGGCAAGAACATCTTTTCTTCTTTGGCAACCTTGAGAATAACAGCTTTAGATATTACCTATAATATTCTAGTTGCTAATGTTTCGTGTTATGGATGCGTTAAAACTGGTCCCGCATTCAGCATTCAGATCGAATGTTCTGATATTCTTTATCATGAAGTTTATTTTCAGGCAATTTTAAATGGCAACCAAAAGTCTTGTTGGGTTCGTGGCAGAGAGCTAAGAATTATATCGACGATATTATTGAAGTAAGTTATAATAATAGGCACATGTCTATTCTCACATAGGTTTATTAGAAAATAAGCGGAAGTGTAGGTACCTAAAGAATTTAATATAAAAAAATCATGAATAATCAAAAGAGTAAGCTCACTAATCTGATCAAACACTGTTTTACTCGAGGGTAATTATTACTTTGTCTCAAGACTCAATGCAGGATTTTTAATGATCGTTGTATCCATGTAGGCAAATTATCTTCTGAATACTTCAGATTCTAGGATACGTTCAGTGAATCTATGAAGGTAGGTATGTCTTTAAAGATATAAAATGTTTCTTACAGGACCTGAACCACAATCTGATTGGTTGGATAGACTGGAATATTTGTCTAAATAAACGAGGGGGTCCAAACTGGGCAGGGAATTATGTAGATTCACCTGTAATAGTGAACGCAGAGCGAGACGAGATCTACAAGCAGCCCATGTTCTACGCGATGGGACATTTCTCCAAGTTTATACCGAGGGGTTCTCGTAGGATCCACGTCACTGAACACAAGTCTTTTTTCGAGAAGTCCATTGAGAACGTCGCATTTCTCACTCCCAGCAACACTGTGGTCGCTGTTTTGTATAACGAGTGAGTTAATCATAATAGTTTTTTATAAATTCTTAGAACCTTGCACCAAAGCATAGATTTATGACGTTCGTCAAACCCAGTTCTAGTACATGCTCAAAGCTTTCAAAAACCTATGGTGTGAACAACGATGCATTGAAAACTGTAAAACTTGAAAGCCGTAATAGATCTAAGATGCGATGGCGGGATGGTAGACTCGTGAAGAGAATGTCTGACTAGATAGGGAATTTTATTGTTGAGCACGGGACTTCTCAATAATCGAGAGTTAACTAAGGTTTAATACATAGTCTGTGGCTACGTATGGCGTCATCACTTCCTAGATATTCTTGTAAAAATCTTAATGGTATGTTAGTTTCCTTACAAAAAAATACACGCAAAAGAAGACGCAAAATAGACCTAATAAATATTGAGGTAATTAAATACGTAAATATAATATTTTGCAGTGGGAGTAAGAAGACAGTCAGGATAAAGTTCGGAAAGAGGCAAGCAGTTATACAGATGGAACGAAGATCGATAACCACCATCGTATTTCCAAACAAAGCAAATTAGAATCAAACAAACAATATACATGCCGTTGCTATATTTTTATGAAGCCAAATATACTTTTTTATGTGACAATTAACTTCGGCGTTGTTCCTATTTATTTTACCTATATAACTCTGTGTATACAGGGTGTATCTAGACTGCGACCGAAAACGAAGCCAGGTGTTAGTTTTAGTGACTACATGCACAATGCAATTGAAAATTTCTCAATATATAGCGACAATTTTTTTTAAGTAATATCGTGTTTCGGTGGTAAATATAGTTTTTGATTAATACCTATACCGCTTAACATAATATGTCGCAGCTGGATATACCCGGCTTAACCTATTTATTTACTCATAATCTAAATTAGCACCAGGAAGAGCCATAAGAAGAATAATAAATGGTGATATTCTTTTCTGTTCATCCTGAGATTATACTATTTTAGCCGCGTTGCAGAGTGGTCTGGCGATTTTGGCAATTGTTTTTAGAACCACTTGCCACACTGACATTTGTAATATACTACGATGGCCTAAAGCCGCATTTACACGAGGAGAGTTTCTCGCCTCGAAGATACGGTTATCGTAAGGATATAAAAAAGTTGCATCGTGTAAACATTTGTCAGAACACGATAATCTATCGTGGTAACGTTACGTGATAATCGCATACGATTCTCGCCGCGAGAAACTCTCCCCGTGTAAAAGTAGTTTAATCCAGTTTGTAGAGTTTACATTCATTAAAATTATTTTTGTATAGCTCTGGGATATGCAGGTTTACTCACGACGTTTTTTCGTAAACAAATTGTAATGCAAGGATTAAGCTAGCTTGTTGCACAGAAATTATACACAAATTAATACAACATTACGAAGCGTTTTTAAAAAGAATAATTGTTAATATATTGCGGTTTTATCCAAAGACAATACCAATTTACCCTGCGTTATCACTATGACTGGGATATTACAAAATAAAAATATTTTATTAGAATAATATTCCTTGTAAACAGGAAAAAGAAACCGTCTATTTCATAAAATAAGTCATTCTTATTATTAGTTTTATATAATGTTTTCAATTGATTTAATACTATTTAATTAGGTATTATACTATAACTACTTTTCTAAAAGTAGCTTATAATAATTATGACAGCCTCCGTGGCGCAGTTGGTTAGACGCCGCCTGTGAAACGAGAGGCCGCGGGTTCGATCCCCGCACCGAAACAAATATCTGTGTGATCCACAGGTATTTGTTTCGGGTCTGGGTGTTTGTGAGACCGAAAAGTCTCTCGTAGCTTCTGATACCCACGACACAAGACTCGATCTTAGTGTGGGGTCAGTACTATGTATGTGACTGCTGGGGTGTATTTATTATACAGCCCATATACCACCCACTATAATGCCAAGGCTCTCTCTACTATCAGGACTTCGATTAAAAATAATCTGGCCATAACCTGTCATACTGGCCTAATGCAGGATGGCGTACTTCGCACACCATAGAAATTCTTGAAAATCTCTGATATGCAGGTCCCTCACGATATTTTTCGTCACCGTAAAATAACATTAAAATAAAACATTTTTTTTAGATTTTGGTTATGTATGTTTTCGATTTTCCGAGCACTTTACAGCTTTGACCAGACAGAGGTAGTACAGTCTATCTAAACTAAGGGCCAATTGCACAAACTAACTTTACCCCTAACTTTAACTTTGAAAACGTCAAACCCATACATTAACAATGTCAAATACATCACAAATGTATGGCGATGACATTGTTAAAGTCAAAGTTATGGGCAAAGTTAGTTTGTGCAACTGAAAAGTTACCTAAGAACCTAAGAAGTTCCATTTGACGTTTCATACTTTTTACTTTTTCACTCATACTGACTGTTGAACGATTCAGCAGTGTTGAAAAATGTCGCGTAAAGAATATTCATCGATATCATAGTAAAAACGAATTCACTAGGATTAGATTTCAATACGAAGAATCGCACGATATATCGAATATCGTGTTTCGTAGTAGCTTCTCGGATTCGCGATGCATATGACCGCTCTTGTATTATAGTTCAGTGGTAAGGTCCCACTGGCACTCAGATCTCGGCATTGGATCTCGGAAATTGGACAGTCTTGTTTATTGGTCTGTTGCACAGTGAATGCCCACCAGCTGACAGCTTTAGTTCACTTTTTTGCATTTTGTCGCTAGTGTCGCGAGTAACCGTTTACTTATCTGTGGCGATACATAATCTGTGATAATTGTTTCGACAATTGTCAAAACAAGCCAGTTAAAATTTTTCAAATAGAATTTGAGTTCAGTTCTTGAGTTGAGTTGTTGTTGGTTGTATCTCCTCGCTACTTTAGCTTGAGTCGAGATCCTAGCTACGCTTTGCTCTTCGAACGTGATTTCGTGCGCTGTTTCGGAGTGTTATCATTTCGTCATGGTGATTCTTAAGTGCTGTGTTGGTGGTTGCACTGCAACCAGTGATACTCACCAGCTATTTTGTATCCCCAAGAACGATAATTTAAGATCTTTGTGGCTGTCGTTCCTAGTGCCTACGAATCCTCGGTTAAGATCTAGAATCGTTTGGCACGAAATGGGGGTTGGGAGGGGGTGAGGGGGAGGGGGAGGATGCCCACTGTCCCCCGGTACCACTCCCGTGAAAAGGCAATTCACCAAACCCAATTAAAGTATGCAATGCGCATCTCTAGTTCTTACATAATCTGTTATCGACACTAGCGACAAAACGTAGGGTGGTAAAATAGAGAAAATTACTAGTATAGTGATCTGTGGTGCCCACTTGTTAGTATGCTTGTTAGCAATGAACCAGCAATGAACAACGTGTGGAACAACGTATTCAGTGCTGTGTAATATACAGATTAAATAAAAATATTAAGGCTGATTTTTTTACGATAACTATGTTATCGGTTTGTGTATTTTTGTTGTTATGCGCCGTGGTTAACAACGCCGGTAAGTGAGGTTAAAAGGTTACCGATAATATTTTCTAAGTAAATATTTTTGTATTCATTGTTTACTTGATAATCTGTGACTTAGTAATTAATATTCGTGCTCATTAAGTTTAGCAGTCGCGTTTTTGTTCCACATCATTATGTATGATTTAAATGAAACTAATTGCACCTTTTCGAGTACCTAGTTAAAGTTTGTTTATGATATTCATTCAGCTGCTTTGGCATCAACCCTTTTGGTATTAGATAATTTATGCTATGAATAATAACAATAGTAGACCCATTGTTATTCAAAGCGGTTGCTATACTTGACATACTATCAAAATTCTAATGAAGAACTCTCTCATTTAAGGATTAGATTGTTTTACGTCACGAAGTGATTACAATACCACTGGTGGTAAGTGTAGTGCGATCCACCTGTATCCATCTGGGAGGGATATTTATCTCTAACCCGCATATACAGGGTTATTTTGATCTGGGTATCCAATTTAACATTTAAATTAAAACGAAATCCTTTTTTTTAATTATTCCATAATTTTTATCCTTACAAAACAAAAACGCACGACCATAATAAGCCCATGGATAAACTACACACACACACACACACACACACACAGGCGCGCGCGTCCGTGTAAAAATGACCGACAACCGTGCTTGTAGCAATGGGGTACTTTACTATAAGAAAGAAAAAAATCTAAAAACTATAAATGTATATACATAGTAGAGCATTAAGCAATAAGTATATGTTAATTTCAGTTTATATTTCCAAGGAATAAATTTTATAATTCGTTTTGAAAATTTCAATTTTTTATCCGTCCTAAAAAGATGTGAAACGGCTGCCGCCATGATGGATAACGATTCTACGTCATTCCGCGAGTAGAATACCCCCTCCAGTGTCCAAGAGCTCATAATATCACAGTTTGTTTACTGGTTGAGTGACGTATCATTTTAAAGGAACATGGCGCCTAGCGTTTTCACATATTGCGCGCAAAAATTTAAAATTTAAATTTTAAATGGATTTTTATTGGACTTGCCGAGCGAATTTAGTCTTTGCTCGATACGCTGATCACTTTCGTAACGGACCATTGATCATGACCCATCCATTCATTTTCGCACATATTTCCTGTGTTTGCAAAAGTAGAACGATGTTTGTACTGACATGCCCCGAAACCAAAACAAACAAGTGCTAGCTTGTGAACGTTTACTTCCTGTATCTTCATTGGCTGAATACGAGTAATACGACGCTTCATGATGCGCCCTTTGTTGTAGGACGTTTTGTGAAAGCAGATGGGCTTATTATTCTATTGAAACACAGTTAAAATACTAAAATTTTTATGTTTATGCTACACCTAAGGATCTCATTAAAATGGCGTGAGGGAAGCTATGAGAGTTAGTGATCTTTTACTCGCCTGCCTTAGACTGTCTGGCCTGACAGCCTCGGTAGCGTAGTTGTACCTACTACGGTACGATTACAAAGCTGGGATTTGGGTTTGAATCCCGGTCGGGCAGAGTGATATTGGATTTTTCTATTCATTATCAGCCCGGAGTCAAGAATTTGTGCCCGATATGACAATAGGCTCGTCCCTTATTACATCGTGGGACGGAACATACAAGGCGAAATGTGGGTCTCCTGGTAGCACCTCTGTCTATTCCTTCTGGGAAAAAGGCGTGAAATTATGTATGTGGTCTTTTATCCAAGGCCGTTCAGAACGCAGGCATACCTACTCCTTCTTAAATTCATTTATGTCAAACGACAATAACCAGACATGTTTTTGTGACATCGACCTACTCTCGCCCAAGAGTTAAATTGACTTTGTTTAAAAGGTTTACGCATAGATAATACACTATATAGGAAAGGTTTACGTGTGAAACGATTGAGACACAGAATATATTCTGTGATTGAGATTCATTGCATTATATAGTCGGTGAGTTCTTAGGTAGGCATGTATAAACTGTCGGAAATATCTGTAAACCTAGCTGGAATGCGGTTCACATTTAATTTTTTTGTGTTCCCCTATCTACTATGTTATTTTACATTAAAAACGTTTTGAGATGGATGCGAATTCTATTTTTTAGTCTTTTTCTATTTTAATTCAATTTGTTAAACCTATATTTTGAATTTGCTGAACTTATGTTCCAATGACGTCAATTATTCAGGTCCACAGATATTTGCGACGAGTAATAACTATAACATCATACTTATACTTTTTCTTCTGCGTGCTTTAATCTCATGTCAACCAACACAAGGTCACAAAATTATTTTTCAGCAATGTGGTTCAAAATGTTATGGACGGAACATAATTTTTCCTAACTTCAACCGTTTCAGGGTGTGCTTGTTTAATCTACTGCGATGGCCTACTGGGGCTACTGGAGTATACTTGAAATAGTTCTCAAGTTCTGATGTGTAATTTCACTATTAAAGCCGGCTGTAATATCGTCATAGAAACTAACGCCACAATTATGAATGGATGGCTAAAGTTTTAAATTCTTTCATGAAGCAAGAGTAACGCATAACTTTATTTTGTTATAAAATATATTTTATGGGCTACAGATTGCTATAGCATCCTTTATCGATTATTATCATTTGCAAATTGTAAATAATAAACTCAATCTTAAACTTCGGGTGACTAACGCAGTATACCCATATCTATAATTTGGAGAGAAGAAGAGTTGTTTTCCTCTCTGCATGTGTAATAAACGGATGCTCTAGATCTACCATGTGCGGCGCGCAGAGTGCGCGGGCAGTCGGTGGTGTGCGTGTGTAACGCCACGTACTGCGACTCCATCACCGCTGATGTACCCGGAATACGTTCTTATATCGCCTACACGTCTTCTGAAGTGAGTATACTGAGACTACAAATACTTTACATACGAGGGTTGAAGGTCTTATTGGAACGAAGTTCCTTATTATTAATTACTTATTCCTGACCCCACGCTAAGATCGAGTTTTGGGTCATATTACGGGGAAACTACGAGAGATTTTTCGGT
This sequence comes from Deilephila porcellus, assembly GCA_905220455.2. Taxonomy (NCBI): domain Eukaryota; kingdom Metazoa; phylum Arthropoda; class Insecta; order Lepidoptera; family Sphingidae; genus Deilephila; species Deilephila porcellus. The sequence continues at coordinate 3,850,657 of LR999991.1, read as the reverse complement.
CTCGTAAAAACCCAGACCCGAAACAAATACCTGTGGATGACATAAATATTTGTCTCGGTGCGGGGATCGAACCCGCAGCCGCGCGTTTCATGGCCAGCGACTAACCAACGGCGCTACGAAGTCTGTTATAATCTTCTTCTGTCTAGTCATATTAAAAAAAAAATTGAAGGTTGAAGTCGCACCGCATGACTAACCAAAATGAAAACATGATCTATTAATGTGGGGCTGTTTGTTTCATTTCGAACTATTACTTCATACTTGAACTTAATTCTGTTTCGTTTTCAATTCCAGGCGGGATTGCGATTTAGCAAAACAAGCGGTACTCTAAATGCTTATGACAGTTCGTGTAAGTACAATCACTGTATGATTAATTACCATTTTATTCCCAAATCCGACCTCACCTTCGACGGTGTAGCTGATAGACTAGTAAGCATTGGAAAGCGATTTGGCATTTAGGTACATAATATTAGAGAGAGTCGGGTGAGAGAGGCCGAGAACTCAGTCCGATGATGTGCTTCTGGGGATATCTATGTCCAGCAGGTAGTACACTGCCATGGGCTTATGATGACAGTTATACTAGCGGCCCAGCTCGACTTCGCTTAGGTGCAGACACTTTTTGTCGGCGAAACCGTTTTCGCAAAAATGTTCGTAAGTGCTCGGCTTCTGTTGGTCCGGTAGTGTTATATAGCCTTAAAGCCTTCCTGAACAAATGTGCTATCTAGGAACAAAATAAATTCTTAATTCGAACTAGTAGTTTCTGAGATTAGCACCTTCAAACATGTATCAGCCCATATACGTCCCACTGCAGGGCACCGGCCTACTCTACAATCGAGGGTACGATTGAGAGTGGTTAGACTATATAGTCCACCAAGCTGGCCTAGTGCGGGTTGGCCAACCTTCAAATAAACACTCTAAATTCAATCACACTAATAAAGTGATATAATAGAATGTTGTATTTTAGCAAAATGCTGCTCTGTAACGCTGGAGCTGGACGTAGCTACTCAGTATCAGAGCATAGAAGGGTTCGGCGGCGCGGTCACCGACTCCGCGTCTATGAACTGGAAGAATCTATCCGAACCGCTGCAGAAATATCTTGTTGAGTAAATATCTATATTTTCATAATATTTGTAGTAAAATATATCAATATCCTTCACCGCCCTTTCGATTTTCATGATTTATTTCACCATCAATTACAGTGCATTAATTCTTAAGTATTTTTTGTCGTTATATAATTTTTTCCATCTTAGGTGGAATTTTTTAAATCGTAATTAGATATATAATTGTATTATAAGCGTTTCTTATGACGTTAAGTGTCTATGGTGCCTATACTCAACACCTTGTCGTTTCAGTTCATATTTTAGCCCCATCGGTATAGAGTACAACATGATTCGAGTACCTATAGGAGGCACCGACTTCTCCACACACCCCTACGCGTACAACGAAAAGCCTGAAAACGATGCCAAGCTAACCAATTTCAACCTTACCACTGAGGACTATAATTTTAAGGTAATTTCAATTAATTTATTTGTATAATGCGTTATGTTGACCACTTTCTTGCTCTACAATTGCAATTATGTTGTTATAACACAGAATTGGAACAGAAATACGTGTATTTTCTGGAGCCCAAAGTCTCTTAAAACTGGTTGTTTAAACCTTTCAAGAAGACCTATGTTTAACATTATTATTATATCCTCTAGCTAAAAGTAATACCTCTATGTATGTAACCAATTATTGTGAGCCTCTCTTTTCTCTTTCTCTTTTCAGCCATAGGAAGTCCACTGGTAAACATAGGCCAAGGATCTCCACGCCTGTAGTATCTCCATCTCATTGTGCATATTTAGCGTCTATAACTATTTGGTTTCCATCTTTTCATTACAGTTGCCCCTCATCAAACGAGCGATGGAAGCATCGAGCACCCCTATTCACATTATAGCAACGACGTGGTCTCCTCCGCCGTGGATGAAATCGAACCACGCTTTTTCGGGCGTCAGCCATTTGAAGCCTGAATATTACCAGACTTACGCAGACTATCACTACAAGTAAGTTACTCCCTCATCTAGTACATCTTAGTTGGATTTTTAAAGTAAAGCCCCATCGATTTCTGAATTTCTGAATTTCACTATTATTATAAGGACAAGGCACATAAATGCGTTCCACCGTGTGCCTGGAAGCAGCCGGGAAACTAAGTACCGTGCAGCTATCGGCAACGGAGAGCTGCACAGGAACAAATTTTCGTCTCAGCGTTAAAGATAAGTGTAGTCGTTTAAATTTTTTAATTGACACCGGTGCGAACATTTCTGTTATACCTTGTAGTAATGTGTCTAGAAATAAACCTTATGATGTGTGTACTGACTATGCGCTGTATGCAGCGAACGGAACTAGAATTAAAACTTACGGTGTAAAACAATTAGTATTAGATTTAGGGTTACGTAGGTCTTTCCGTTGGACGTTTGTCATCGCCGACGTTCGACAGCCAATATTAGGTGCAGATTTTTTAGTTCATTTTAAGTTGCTTGTAGATTTAAGTTCACAAAAGTTAATTGATGACGTCACTAAGTTAAGTATTTTTACCCCTGTAGTTAATAGTAGAGTACAATCTATCAAGACAATTGAGGAATCTCATCCTTTTTATGATTTATTGTCAAAGTATCCTGACATAACAAAGCCACTGTCTTTTAAGGAACCTCCCAAGCATTCGGTGTATCATTATATTGATACCACCGGTCCACCGGTGCATGCAAAGGCGAGGCCTCTGCCTCCACACCGATATGCCAAGGTAAAAGAGGAATTCCGTATTATGCAAGAAATGGGGATTTGTAGACCGTCGAAGAGTGCGTGGTCGAGCCCTCTGCATGTAGTGCCCAAAAAAGATGGTCAGTTACGACCGTGCGGAGATTATAAAGCACTTAACGCAATAACGCGACCAGATAGATATCCTATACCAAGGTTACAAGATTTTACTTATTTATTGTATAATAAAAAATATTTTTCGCAGATAGATATTAACAGGGCTTATCACTGTATAAGGGTTGCGCCTAGTGATGTGGAAAAAACAGCCATAATAACACCTTTTGGTTTGTTTGAATTCCCTTGTATGACATTTGGGTTATGCAACGCCGCACAAACTTTTCAACGGTTTATGAACCATTCTGTATTGTAAGGACTTGATTATTTGTACTCATATATTGATGATGTTATTATTGCTAGTGACACCTTAGATGAACATAAGAAACATCTAGACGAGGTTTTTGAACGGTTTAATAGGTTTGGAATAACGATTAATTTAAATAAGAGTAATTTCGGTCAATCAAAAATTCAATTTTTAGGCTTTGAAGTATCAACTGAAGGTTTAAAACCTCTCAAACATAAGATTGACGCAATTAATGATTTTCCCAAGCCGGAAACTGTTCAACAACTTCGTAGATTTCTAGGTATGGTAAATTTCTATCGCTTACATTTGCCTAATGCTGTTTCATACAAACCAGAATTGCATAAATATTTGATTGGCGCAAAGAAAAATTATAAGACAAAAATAGAATGGACGGAACAAGCAACCGAAGCTTTTCTTGAATGTAACCGTAGGTTAATAAATGCAGCCACCTTATCCTATCCTAAAGCAAACGCACCCCTTGCACTTATGACGGACGCGTCTAATAAGTGTGTAGGAGCTGTTTTGCAACAACGGATAGATAAGCATTGGAAACCTTTAGGCTATTTTTCAAAAAAAAATATCAAATAGTGAAGAGAAATATTGTACATATGATAGAGAATTATTAGCCGTTTATTTAGCAGTCAAATACTTTCGGAATATGGTCGAAGGTCGTGAATTAATTATTTTTACTGACCATAAACCATTAACATTTGCGTTCAGTAAAATTAAAAGTAATAATGAGTTATCTCGACGTATTAGACAACTTATGTTTATAAGTGAATTTACGTCAGACATAAGGCATATAGATGGTAGCGAGAATGTTGTCGTGGACGCACTTTCTCGCGTTGAGACAATAAGTTGTCCAGTAGTGTTAAATTATGAGGATATCGCTCGTGCACAGGCGCTAGATCATCAACTTGCTAGTTTGCGTAATGGATCAAATAGTAAATTTAATTTCAAAGAAATATTGTTGCCAGGAAGTAACATACCCATTGTTTGTGAAACTGCTGCACAAAAGTTGAGACCGTATATTCCAGAGGCATTTAGGATATTAGCTTTTAATTCAGTGCATAACTTAAGTCATCCTGGGATACGAACCTCACGTAAGATTGTGAAAGACAGATTTTTCTGGGTTAATATGAATTCCGATATTGGTAGATGGGTTAAATCATGTGTTCATTGTCAGCGGGCTAAAGTGCATAGACACACAAAATCCGAATTAGGGCATTTTCCTTCAGTAGAGCGATTTATGCACATTCATGTTGATATTGTTGGGCCTTTACCGATTTCTTCACAAGACTATAGGTATTTAGTTACTATTATTGACCGTCAGAGCGGTTGGCCAGAAGCGTTTCCGGTTAGAAATATATCGGCGGAAACGGTAGCCAAGGTGATATTTGAGGGTTGGATTTCAAGATTAGGTTGTCCTGTTAAGCTTTCTAGTGACCAGGGCAGGCAATTTGAAAGTGATATTTTCAAAGAATTAATGAAGTATTTAGGTATAGATAAGACACGTACCACCCCATATCATCCTCAAAGCAATGGTTTGGTAGAGCGATGGCATCGTTCCCTTAAGGCCGCGTTAATGGCCAGATTGGATTGTAGTACGTGGATAGATGAGTTACCGATAGTCTTGTTGGGACTTCGTGCATCGCCGCGATCAGACACGAACGTAAGTGCAGCTGAATTAACGTACGGACAAACTTTAAGACTGCCCGGAGATTTTTTCAGCGACAATAAATATGTTATTTTGGATCACTGCCAATATGTGAAACACTTACGTGACATGATCCGTAAGTTAAAACCTAAGCCCATAGAACATAAAGACGCGCGCACATTATTTGTACATAGTGATTTGACTAAATGTAGTCATGTTTTTGTTCGTTCAGATTTAGTTAAGAAATCTTTACAACGTCCATATGAAGGTCCATTTGAAGTACTAGCAAGAAAAGATAAAATTTATTTAATAAAATTTCCTAATCGTAATGTATATATATCTATAGATAGGTTGAAGCCAGCATATGGTGATAATTTAGATGTAAATATTAATAAAAACATTGTAGAAAATAGTAAAGATGGAATTACAAATACGGCGGATTTTACTTTTATTGTAATTTAGGTTAATTAGTAGATTGGCTAGAACTTTTATTTATGTTATGATATTTTAATGTGTATGTTTACCCAGTGTCCCTTTCTTTTTGAAAAGGGGGGGAATGGTGTAGCGACATCATATTTTTATTATTTTTTAATTAAACCTCCATGCCACTACATTGGGTGCACTGGCTTGTTTATAATATAAATTGTCAAGACGTTTTTTGTTATATAAAATAATTGAGTTGATTAAATAAAGTTCTGGAAAATGATGCAAGTTCTTTGGAATTGAAGCGGCGATAAAATATTATATTTTATCCTCCATGCCAGGGCAATACCCAACAATGATTGAATTAGGAAACATTCTATGCTTTCTTATTCGTTCTTTTAAAGGTTTTTGGAGGAATACACGAAACAGGGGGTGCCTATTTGGGGTATCACTACAACCAATGAACCCATTTGTGGAATCCTGGAAATGAACAGTTTTAATACACTTGGCTGGACCTCGGCCGCTATGGTGAGCCTCTTATTTGGTACCTAGTATACAGGGTATATCAAGGCTGCGACCGAAAACAAAGCTAGGTGGTTGTATGAGTGACTTCAGACACAATGCATGTAAAAATTTGGATTTTTTAATTATTATCGTATTTGGGTGATATATACATAGTTTTCCTAAAATAATGATGTACACCTCTTTATGGTACGTAAGGGTTTTAATTAGTATTTTCGCAAAACCTACGTATTTACCACCCAAATACAATGATTTTTTAAAAAATCTAAAAAAATATCTGTCACTGTTTTGGCGAAATTTTTATTTGCATCGTGTTTGTAACACCTAAAACTACCGCCTGGCTTCGTTTTCGGTCGCAGTCTTGATATACCCGGTATGTCTTAAACTTAAATTGCTACTTCTAGCCATTTTCACAGATAACCAATCGGCGCTATGTTATTTTGTTAAATGAAAAAGTAAGTTATACCCAGACCATTTTCCCTAGAGAATATAATGGATAAGCGCACCAAAGGTATGATGACTGATTTCGAAAAACTACTTCAGGATGTTTGTATACATTAAGTTTACTTAAAATAATTTCTGAATAAAAGAATGGTTTTGAAGGAAAAAAATCAGTTTCAAATATAGAAGGTTACCGTGGATTTTATCAATGCCAGGTGCAAAGTGAAGCCTATATATTATAATATTATGTTATGTAGATTTAAAATTGCTTTCTTTTCAGGGTAAATGGCTTGTAGAAAATTTGGGTCCGACAATACGAAATTCTACATTCAAGGATGTGAAAATTATCGTAGGAGATGATCAGAGATTAGTCCTTCCGTATTATTTTAATGTGGTAACGATACAATGTTCTACATAGATAATTAAGTTACTTCAGTCGATGTAACTGAATTTCAAAATGCACGGCTTGAGCATTCAACAACAACCAAAGGAAGTTCAATGCAAAAAATAGGCTTCGTCTAAAATAATTCACACAGATTTTTTTTTATTCAATTGGCCCATCAAACCAGCCAACAGTAGGCTTATTCACGTAATTAAATAAGTTCAGTTGCAGTGCAGTTGCAGTTAAGTTTTGATCAAAACTGCCCTTTTCATATTCTCGTAATTTAGACAACCGCTGTCAGATACGCTCGCGTCAAGTTCGCGTCACGCGAGCGCTTTAGCGTATCCTACTGCTGCGCGTTTTATACATGCGTGATTCAGATCGCAACTTGATTGGTATTTACCTATTCATTTGACGTCCCCAATGACAGTTTAATCCGACCAACGTGCAGCACATGCGCAGTTTATGCATATCTTACGCCAGCGGCGTGCACAGGATTATGACACTGGGTATGCGGCGGAGTACTCAGTCACAAAAACTTTTTCTTTTATATATTTTTAGCATAGCTACAGCCACGCGACGGATATCTAAGTCGGAAACTATTCCAAAAGAACAAGTCTTAGATGTACTAGTATTCATGTACATCTTCTACGGCAACGCAGACAAAACTGGTACACACCTACCTTTAGAGTTTAGACACAATTTGAATCTTTTCACTGAATGACAATTGTGCGAACTTGTTATTTTTAATAAACACACAGTTTCAACCCAAACCTCACAATCAAATCAAATAACATTTTTAAAAAATCAACAAACGCACTAGTAAAAGCAAATCACAATTAATATAGAAACTCAGTAATAATCTGTTAAATGTGTACACTTTCAAATGTTAAGTAGAAAATTCTTTTAAGAAAAATATAAATATACTGGCGCAAACAAAATAGTAAACAATGCCTAACACATGAAAAAAGCAAAATGGCCACCGCGAAACACAAAACATTTCTGCTATTTAAACAAATAAAACCTTACCAAACAAAAATGCATAATGTGCATACGTGATTTATTAGATGTCCGTCTATTATTTTTATTCGGATTATACGCAACGAACATTTCCGATTACTCCCGACAACTGCCGAACTTCCGTAGCCTGCCGCAGGAGTCGCGGCTTTCGATGCTTTCGATATTCATGGGTGTGTGCGTTTGCGAACTGTGTACGGACACCAAAATTACTACACACATACGAACAAATCTCCTGCGGGACGCGGCGGCATGACTTGGTTGATTAGGTACATTATTTTGCAGCGCTATTGCTATTTATAAAATATTAGGCGTTTTTAAGTTATTATATTTTGTTTATTCATTTATTTACTATTAATTAAAGTCATCTAAAACGTACGAACGTTTTATTAAAATATCTGTGAATAGCAAGTAAAGCAGTGCATTTCTGCCTACAAGGAGCGCACGCCCCTGTCTTACGCGCAGCTAAACAATTACAAGAATACCATTTTGACGTACGTACGTAAACCTAATCGCAACTGCATCGTAACTTGATCGGCGCGTCAAATAATTACGTGAATTAGCCTACAGGTCTCCTGATGATAAGTGATCACTGCAGCCCATGAAAATCCACTACCATTGGAATGATCCGGCAACACATCTTCATAGAAGTGTTGCCGGCCCATCGAATCGAGAAAGGAGCAGGAATGAAAATGAATGGGAAGAGAAAAGTGGTATTGGACATCTGGCAATCACACTCACCGAACGAAACACGACAACAAAGCTCTCATTTCACGTTGATATCCTGGGAGACAGTGGTACCGCTCTGGACGAACCTGCCCATTCATGCCGAGTTATGACTGACAATAGCGTGGCTTTACCACTTCTTAAAATCTGACTGTAACCAAACCTATCCCTAAGTAATTTTCAAAATAGTGCAATTGATAAAAAGACAAGATAAACCACTAAAGAGGAGGATTTAAAAAATCGTATTTTATTTCAGATGGTAATGCAAAATCCTGCTACACTACAATATTTAGACGGGGTGGGAGTACACTACTACACTGACTTTATAACGCCTGCTTTAGTCCTCGCAGAAATTACTAAATACTATCCAGATAAGTTCATCATTGCCACAGAGGCATGTGAAGGTATTTCGCAATCAATTATTCTTGCAAACCAGTATACAGCCAGACTATAATATTGATTACAGCATGAAAGGCCTGGTAGGTAAAAAAGTCATGTAACTAATTAAAAACTGTACGTCCTAGTAGTAAACTTAAAAAAGGGTACCTATTAATTGTATACGATCTGTTGGCAAGAACATCTTTTCTTCTTTGGCAACCTTGAGAATAACAGCTTTAGATATTACCTATAATATTCTAGTTACTAATGTTTTGTGTTATGGATGCGTTAAAACTGGTCCCGCATTCAGCATTCAGATCGAATGTTCTGATATTCTTTATCATGAAGTTTATTTTCAGGCAATTTAAAATGGCAAACTAAAGTCTTGTTGGGTTCGTGGCAGAGAGCTAAGAATTATATCGACGATATTATTGAAGTAAGTTATAATAATAGGCACATGTCTGTTTTCACATAGGTTTATTAGAAAATAAGCGGAAGTGTAGGTACCTAAATAATTTAATATAAAAAAATCACGAGTAAATCAAAAGAGTAAGCTCACTAATCTGATCAAATACTGTTTTACTCGAGGGTAATTATTACTTTGTCTCAAGACTCAATGCAGGATTTTTAATGATCGTTGTATCCAAGTAGGCAATTTTCTTCTGAACACTTCAGATTCTAGGATACGTTCAGTGAATCTATGACGGTATGTCTTTAAAGATATAAAAATATTTCTTACAGGACCTGAACCACAATCTGATTGGTTGGATAGACTGGAATATTTGTCTGAATAAACGAGGGGGTCCAAACTGGGCAGGGAATTATGTAGACTCCCCTGTAATAGTGAACGCAGAGCGAGACGAGATCTACAAGCAGCCCATGTTCTACGCGATGGGACATTTCTCCAAGTTTATACCGAGGGGTTCTCGTAGGATCCACGTCACTGAACACAAGTCCTTCTTCGAGAAGTCCATTGAGAACGTCGCATTTCTCACTCCCATGAACACTGTGGTCGCTGTTTTGTATAACGAGTGAGTTAATCATAATAGGTTTTTTTATAAATTCTTAGAGCCTTGCACAAAAGCATAGATTTATGACGTTCGTCAAACTCAGTTCTTATACATGCACAAAGCCTTCAAAAACTATGGTTACAACGATGCATTGAAGACCGTATGAGAACTTGAATGTCATAATGGATGGGATGGCGGGACGGGATAGACTTGTGAAAAGACTGACTAGATAGGGCATTGTATTGTTGAGCACGGGATTCCTCAATAATCGAGAGTTAATCCAGGTGTAATACACAGTCCACACGCTAGTGCGGTGGAAATCACACTCCATAGATATTCTTGTAAAAATCTTAATGGTATGTTAGTTTCCTTACAAAAAAATACACAGAAAAGAAGACGGAAAATATACCTAAATATTGATATACAAAATTAAATAAGGAAATATAATGTTTTGCAGTGGGAGTAAGAAGACAGTCAGGATAAAGATCGGAAAGAGGCAAGCAGTTATACAGATGGAACGAAGATCAATAACCACCATCGTATTTCCAAACAAAGCAAATTAGACTAAAAAATACAATATACATGCCGTTGCTATATTTTTATGAAGCCAAATATTATTTTTTGTGTTACAATTAATTGTAGCGTTGTTCCTATTTACTTTACCTATATACCTCTGTGTATACAGGGTGTATCCAGTCTGCGACCGAAAACGTAGCCAAGTAGTGGTTTTAGTGGCTTCAGGCACAATGCAACTAAAAATTTCGCAACATATAGCGACGATTTTTTTAAAGTAATATCGTGTTTGGGTGGTAAATAAGTATATAGTTTTACTGGTGGTAGGTGTTTCATATGTGAGAGGCCGCCTGGGTAGGTACCACCGCAATGTCTATTTCTCCCGCCAAACAGCAGTGAAAATGCGCTGTTGTGTTCCGGTTTGAAGGACATTGTAGCCAGAGTAACTACTGGACATATTGAGACTTAACATCTTATATGTCTCAGGATGGCGAGCGCAGTGGAATTCCAAGCATTGCCTTGTAATTCATGGTGTTGTTTGGTTTTGCTACTGTCCATGAGCGGTCGTATCGCTTACCATCAGGCGAATGGCATGCTCGTCTCGCCATTCATTGCAATAAAATAAAAAATAAAAGTTTTTGCTTAATATACCGCTTAACCTAATATGTCGCAGCTGGATATACCCGGTATATACTATTTATTTACTCTAAATATAAATTGTCATCAGGAAGAATACGTATAGTAAATGGTGATATTCTTTTATTTTTATCCCAACACGTTTTTTAAGCTGCGTTGCAGATGACCTAAAGCTCCATTTACACGGGACGAGTTTCCCGCCTCGAAGATACAATTATCGAAAGGATATAAAAAAGTTGTATCGTGCAAACATTTGTCAGAACACGATTATCTATGGTTACGTCACGTGATCATCGCATACGATTCTCGCCGCGAGAAACTCTCCCCGTGTAAAAGTAGTTTAATGCAGTTTGTAGAGATTACATTCTTTAAAATTATTTTTTTATAGCTCTGGGATATGCAGGTTTACTCGCGACGTTTTTTCGTAAACAAATTGTAATGCAAGGATTAAGCTAGCTTGTTGCACAGAAATTATACACAAATTAATACAACATTACGAAGCGTTTTTTATAAAGAATAATAGTTAATATATTGCGGTTTTATCCAAAGCCAATACCAATTTACCCTGCGTTATCACTATGACTGGGATATTACAAAATAAAAATATTTTATTAGAATAATATTCTTTGTAAACAGGAAAAAGAAACCGTCTGTTTCACAAAATAAGTCATTCTTATTATTAGTTTTATATGTATAATGCTTTCAATTGATATAATACTATTTGATTATGTATTATACTATAACTACTTTTCTAAAAGTAGCTTATAATAATTATTATACAGCCCATATACCACCCACTATAATGCCAAGGCTCTCTCTACTATCAGGACTTCGAAAGAATATGGCCATTACCTTCCATGCTGGCCTAATGCAGGATGGCGTACTTCGCACACCATAGAAATTCTTGAAAATCTCTGATATGCAGGTCCCTCACGATATTTTTCGTCACCGTAAAATAACATTAAAATAAAACATTTTTTTTAGATTTTGGTTATGTATGTTTTGTATTTTCCGAGCACTTTACAGCTTTGACCAGACAGAGGTAGTACAGTCTATCTAAACTAAGAAGTTCCATTTGACGTTTCATACTTTTTACTTTTTCACTCATACTGACTGTTGAACGATTCAGCAGTGTTGAAAAATGTCGCGTAAAGAATATTCATCGATATCATAGTAAAAACGAAGTCACTAGGATTAGATTTCAATACGAAGAATCGCACGATATATCGAATATCGTGTTTCGTAGTAGCCTCTCGGATCCGCGATGCATATGACCGCTTTTGTATTATAGTTCAGTAGTAAGGTCCCACTGGCACTCATATCTCCGAAATTGGACAGTCTTGTTTATTGGTCTGTTGCACAGTGAGTGCCCACTTGTTAGCAATGAACAACGTATTCACTGCTGTGTAAAATACAGATTGAATAATTTTTTTTAAAGCTGAATTATTTATGATAACAATGTTATTGGTTTGTGTATTATTGTTGTTGTGCGCCGTGGTCAACAACGCCGGTAAGTAAGGTTAAAAGGTTACAGATAATATTTGCAAAGTAAATATTTTTGTATTCATTGTTTATTTGGTAATCTCTGAATTGGTATTATTCGTGCTCCTTAAGTTGTTTAGCAGTCGCGTATTTGTTTCACATCATTATGTATGATTTAAATGAAACTAATTGCACCTTTTCGAGTACCTAGTTAGAGTTTGTTTATGATATTCATTCAGCTGCTTTGGCATCAACCCTTTTGGTATTATAATTTATGCTATGTATAATAACAATAGTAGACCCATTGTTCAAAGCGGTTGCTATACTTTACATACTATCAAAATTCTAATGAAGAACTCTCTCATTTATGGATTAGATTGTTTTACGTCACGAAGTGATTACAATACCACTGGTGGTAAGTGTAGTGCGATCCACCTGTATCCATCTGGGAGGGATATTCATATCTCAAACCCGCACATACAGGGTCATTTTGATCTGGGTATCCAATTTAACATGAGGTTCAGAATCATGAATGTAGTCTATTAGTAAATTAAAACGAAATCCTTTTTTTTTAAATATTCCATAATTTTTATCCTTACAAAACAAGAACGCACCACCTTAATAAGCCCATGGATAAACTACACAGTACACACACACACACAGGCGCGTGCGTCTGTGTAAAAATGACCAGCAACCGTGCTTGTAACAGATGTTGAGTATAATTTAAACATTGATTAGGATATTATGAAATGGAAATAATTGACTTATGAGTATTGGAAAAAAAATCGTTGACCCGGATACCGACACAGTTTAAAATTCAACATCGCATTTTATGGTTTGTCTTTAAACGTTTTCCTGTTTATCCCGGGCCACAGATTTTAACAAAATAAAGTACCTAATTATCATCACATTTTCGATACGTCAGCCATTACTACAAATTGAGCTACCAGAGTGACTGGACTTCAAGTTCATTCCTCCAAGATCTCTGGGCCTGGGTCGCAATTATGTTTATTTTTATTGAAAGTATATATTTGATGTGATGCGTAATGGCCTAGCTTTACTCTTTGCTCGATACGCTGATCACTTTCGTAACGGACCATTGATCATGACCCATCCATTCATTTTCGCACATATTTCCTGTGTTTGCAAAAGTAGAACGATGTTTGTACTGACATGCCCCGAAACCAAAACAAACAAGTGCTAGCTTGTGAACGTTTACTTCCTGTATCTTCATTGGCTGAATAATACGACGCTTCTTGATGTGCCCTTTGTTGTAGGACGTTTTGTGAAAGCAGATGGGCTTATTATTCTATTGAAACACAGTTAAAATACTAAAATTATGTTTATGCTACACCTAAGGATCTCATTAAAAGCTTTGATGGCGTGAGGGAAGTTATGAGAGTTTGTGATCTTTTAATCGCCTGCCTCAGACTGTCTGGCCTGTTGACTGCCTCGGTGGCGTAGTTGTACCTATTACGGTACGATTACAAAGCTGAGATCTGGGTTTGAATCCCGGTCGGGCAGAGTGATATTGGATTTTTCTATTCATTATCAGCCCGGAGTCAGGAGTTTGTGCCGATATGATATGACGATAGGCTCGCCCCCAATTACATCGTGGGACGGAACATACAAGGCGAAATGTGGGTGTCCTGGTAGCACCTCTGTCTACTCCTTCTGGGAAAAAGGCGTGAAATTATGTATGTAGGTATGTATGTATTTATTTATGTGGTCTTTTATCCAAGGCCGTTCAGAATGCAGGCATACCTACTCGTTCTTTAATTCATTAATGTCAAACGACAATAACCAGACATGTTTTTGTGACATCGACGTCCTACTCTCGCCCAAGAGTTAAATTGATTTTGTTTAAAAAGTTTACGTGTGTAAAACGATTGAGATTCATTGCATTGTATAGTCGCGAGTTCTTAGGTAGACATGTAACTATAAGATCATACTTATACTTTTTCTTCTGCGTGCTTTAATCTCATGTCAACACAAGGTCGCAAAATTATTTTTCCTAACTTCAACCGTTTCGGGGTGTGCTTGTTTAATCTACTGCGATGGCCTACTGGAGTATACTTGAAATAGTTCTCAAGTTCTGATGTGTAATTTCACCATTAAAGCCGGCTGTAATATCGTCATAGAAACTAACGCCACAATTATGAATGGATGGGTAAAGTTTTATTCTTTCACGAAGCAAGAGTAACGCATAACTTTATTTTGTTATAAAATATATTTTATGGGCTACAGATTGCTATAGCATCCTTTATCGATTATTATCATTTGCAAATTGTAAATAATAAACTCAATCTTAAACTTCGGGTGGCTAACGCAGTATATCCATATCTATAATTTGGAGAGAAGAAGAGTTGTTTTCCTCTCTGCATGTGTAATAAACTGATGTTCTAGATCTACCATGTGCGGCGCGCAGAGTGCGCGGGCAGTCGGTGGTGTGCGTGTGTAACGCCACGTACTGCGACTCCATCACCGCTGATGTACCCGGAATAGGTTCTTATATCGCCTACACGTCTTCTGAAGTGAGTATACTGAGACTACAAATACTTTACATACGAGGGTTGAAGAAGGTCTTATTGGAACGAAGTTCCTTATTATTGATTACTTATTCCTGACCCCACGCTAAGATCGAGTTTTGGGTCATATTACGGGGAAACTACGAGAGATTTTTCGGTCTCGTAAAAACCCAGACCCGAAACAAATACCTATGGATGACATAAATATTTGTCTCGGTGCGGGGATCGAACCCGCAGCCGCGCGTTTCATGGCCAGCGTCTAACCAACGGCGCTACGAAGTCTGTTATAATCTTCTTCTGTCTAGTCATATAAAAAAAAAATTGATGGTTGAAGTCGCACCGCATGACTAACCAAAATGAAAACATGATCTATTCATGTGTGGCTGTTTGTTTCATTTCGAACGTTTCGTTTTCAATTCCAGGCGGGATTGCGATTTAGCAAAACAAGCGGTACTCTAAATGCTTATGACAGTTCGTGTAAGTACAATCACTGTATGATTAATTACCATTTTATTCCCAAATCCGACCTCACCTTCGACAGTGTAGCTGATAGACTAGTAAGCATTGGAAAGCGATTTGGAATTTAGGTACATAATATTAGAGAGAGTCGGGTGAGAGAGGCCGAGAACTCAGTCCGATGATGTGCTTCTGGAGATATCTATGTCCAGCAGGTAGTACACTGCCATGGGCTTATGATGACAGTTATACTAGCGGCCCAGCTCGACTTCGCTTAGGTGCAGACACTTTTTGCCGGGGAAACCGTTTTCGCAAAAATGTTCGTAAGTGCTCGGCTTCTGTTGGTCTGGTAGTGTTATATAGCTTATAGCCTTCCTGAACAAATGTGCTATCTAGGAACAAAATAAATTCTTAATTCGAACTAGTAGTTTCTGAGATTAGCACCTTCAAACATGTATCAGCCTATATACGTCCCACTGCAGGGCACGGGCCTTTTCTACAATCGAGGGTACGATTGAGAGTGTTTAGACTATATAGTCCACCAAGCTGGCCTAGTGCGGGTTGGCCAACCTTCAAACAAACACTCTAAATTCAATCACACTAATAAAGTGATATAATAGAATGTTGTATTTTAGCAAAATGCTGCTCTGTAACGCTGGAGCTGGACGTAGCTACTCAGTATCAGAGCATAGAAGGGTTCGGCGGCGCGGTCACCGACTCCGCGTCTATGAACTGGAAGAATCTATCCGAACCGCTGCAGAAATATCTTGTTGAGTAAATATCTATATTTTCATAATATTTGTAGTAAAATATATCAATATCCTTCACCGCCCTTTCGATTTTCATGATTTATTTCACCATCAATTACAGTGCATTAATTCTTAAGTATTTTTTGTCGTTATTTAATTTTTTCAATCTTAGGTGGATTTTTTTTAATCGTAATTAGATATATAATTGTATAATAAGCGTTTCTTATGACTTAAGTGTCTATAGTGCCTATACTCAACACCTTGTCGTTTCAGTTCATATTTTAGCCCCATCGGCATAGAGTACAACATGATTCGAGTACCTATAGGAGGCACCGACTTCTCCACACACCCCTACGCGTACAACGAAAAGCCTGAAAACGATGCCAAGCTAACCAATTTCAACCTTACCACTGAGGACTATAATTTTAAGGTAATTTCAATTAATTTATTTGTATAATGCGTATCTTGACTACTTTCTTGCTCTATAATTGCAATTATGTTGTTATAACACAGAATTGGAACAGATTTATTGTATTTTCTAGAGCCCAAGGTCTCTTAAAACTGGTTGCTTATACCAGATCATTGTGTAAACCTTTCAAGAAAACCTATGTTTAACATTATTATTATATCCTCTAGCTAAAAGTAATACCTCTATTTATGTAAGCAGTTATTGTGAGCATCTCTTTTCTCTTTCTCTCTTTAGCCATAGGAAGTCCACTGGTAAACATATGCCAAGGATCTCCACGCCTGTAGTATGTCAATCTCATTGTGCATATTTAGCGTCTATAACTATTTGGTTTCCATCTTTCCATTACAGTTGCCCCTCATCAAACGAGCGATGGAAGCATCGAGCACCCCTATTCACATTATAGCAACGACGTGGTCTCCTCCGCCGTGGATGAAATCGAACCACGCTTTTTCGGGCGTCAGCCATTTGAAGCCTGAATATTACCAGACTTACGCAGACTATCACTACAAGTAAGTTACTCCCTCATCTAGTACATCTTAGTTGGATTTTTAAAGTAAAGCCCCATCGATTTCTGAATTGCCTGTTGTAATGAAGTACATTAGAAATTCCATTCCTAGCTTTTATTGTTTTAGGACGTTTCGGGGTTAGTGATTATGATAGTTTCAACAATTTGTAGTAATTTTACATATGTATACATACATAAATTCGAGCCTTTTTTGTAGAAGGGGTAGGCAGAGGTTCGCCTGGTAGCAACCAGGACACCCACGTTTCGCCTTGTATTTTTCGTCCCACGATGTGATAGGGGGCGAGCCTATCGCTATATCGGGGACAAATTCCTGACTCCGGGCTGATAATGAATAGAAAATCCCAATATCATTTTGCCCAACCCGGGATCCGAACCCGAGATGTCAGCTTTGCAATCATACCGTAGTACAACTGCGCCACCGAGGCAATCAATTAATAGTAATTTTACATTATAACGTAACATAGAACATAACTTAGGATATTATATTTTATCCTCCATGCCAGGGCAATACCCAACGATGATTGAATTAGGAAACATTCTATGCTTTCTTATTCGTTCTTTTAAAGGTTTTTGGAGGAGTACACGAAACAGGGCGTGCCTATTTGGGGTATCACTACAACCAATGAACCTATTTGTGGAATCCTGGAAATGAACAGTTTTAATACACTTGGCTGGACCTCGGCCGCTATGGTGAGCCTCTTATTTGGTACCTATTATACAGGGTATATCAAGGCTGCGACCGAAAACAAAGCTAGGTGGTTGTATGAGTGACTTCAGACACAATGCAAGTAAAAATATTGGAGTTTTTAATTATTATCGTATTTGGGTGATATATTACATAGTTTTCCTAAAATAATGATGTACACCTCTTTATGGTACGTAAGGGTTTTAATTAGTATTTTCGCAAAACCTACGAATTGACCACCCAAACACAATGATTTTTTTAAAAATTCTGAAATAATATCTGTCACTGTTTTGGCGAAATTTTTATTTGCATCGTGTTTGTAACACCTAAAACTACCACCTGGCTTCGTTTTTGGTCGCAGTTTTGATATACCCGGTATGTCCTTAACTTAAATTGCTACTTCTAGCCATTTTCACAGATAACCAATCGGCGCTATGTTATTTTGTTAAATGAAAGTAAGTTATACCCAGACCATTTTCCCTAGACAATATAATGGATAAGCGCACCAAAGGTATGATGACTGATTTCGAAAAACTACTTTAGGATGTTTGTATACATTAAGTTTACTTAAAATAATTTCTGAATAAAAAAATGGTTTTGAAGGAAAAAAATCAGTTTCAAATATAGAAGGTAACCGTGGATTTAATCAATGCCAGGTGCAAAGTGAAGCCTATATATTGTAACATGATGTTATGTAGATTTAAAATTGCTTTCTTTTCAGGGTAAATGGCTTGTAGAAAATTTGGGTCCGACAATACGAAACTCTACATTCAAGGATGTGAAAATTATCGTAGGAGATGATCAGAGATTAGTCCTTCCGTATTATTTTAATGTGGTAAGGATACAATGTTCTAAATAGATAATTAAGTTACTTCAGTCGATGTAACTGAATTTCAAAATGCACGGCTTGAGCATTCAACAACAACCAAAGGAAGTTCAATGCAAAAAATAGGCTTCGTCTAAAATAATTCACACAGATTTTTTTTTATTCAATTGGCCCATCAAACCAGCGAACAGTAGGCTTATTCACGTAATTAAATAAGTTCAGATGCAGTGCAGTTGCAGTTAAGTTTTGATCAAAACTGCCCGTTTCGTATTCTCGTAATTTAGACAACCGCTGTCAGATACGCTCGCGTCAAGTTCGCGTTACGCGAGCGCTTTAGCGTATTCTACTGCTGCACGTTTTATACATGCGTGATTCAGATCGCAACCTGATTGGTATTTACCTATTCATTTGATGTCCCCAATGATAGTTTAATCCGACCAACGTGCAGCACATGCGCAGTTTATGCATATCTTACGCGCAGCTAAACAATTACAAGAATACCATTTTGACGTACGTACGATCAAGACGTAAACCTAATCGCAACTGCATCGTAACTTGATCGGCGCGTCAAATAATTACGTGAATTAGCCTACAGGTCTCCTGATGATAAGTGATCACTGCAGCCCATGAAAATCAACAACCATTGGAATGATCCGGCAACACATCTTCATAAATTCATCTTCAAAATAAATCGACAGGGGAGCAGGAAGTAAAAAGAATGGGAAGAGGAAAGTGATACTGGCCATCTGGCAATCACACTCACCGAACGAAACACGACAACAAAGCTTTAATTTCACGTTGATATCCTGGGAGACAGTGGTACCGCTCTGGACGAACCTGCCCATTCATGCTGAGTTATGACTGACAATAGCGTGGCTTTACCACTTCTTAAAATCTGACTGTAACCAAACCAATCCCTAAGTAATTTTCAAAATAGTGCAATTGATAAAAAGACAAGATAAACCACTAAAGAGGAGGATTTAAAAAATCGTATTTTATTTCAGATGGTAATGCAAAATCCTGCTACACTACAATATTTAGACGGGGTGGGAGTACACTACTACACTGACTTTATAACGCCTGCTTTAGTCCTAGCAGAAATTACTAAATACTATCCAGATAAGTTCATCATTGCCACAGAGGCATGTGAAGGTATTTCGCAATCAATTATTCTTGCAAACCAGTATACAGCCAGACTATAATATTGATTACAGCATGAAAGGCCTGGTAGGTAAAAAAGTCATGTACCTAATTAAAAACTGTACGTCCTAGTAGTAAACTTAAAAAAGGGTACCTATTAATTGTATACGATCTGTTGGCAAGAACATCTTTTCTTCTTTGGCAACCTTGAGAATAACAGCTTTAGATATTACCTATAATATTCTAGTTGCTAATGTTTCGTGTTATGGATGCGTTAAAACTGGTCCCGCATTCAGCATTCAGATCGAATGTTCTGATATTCTTTATCATGAAGTTTATTTTCAGGCAATTTTAAATGGCAACCAAAAGTCTTGTTGGGTTCGTGGCAGAGAGCTAAGAATTATATCGACGATATTATTGAAGTAAGTTATAATAATAGGCACATGTCTATTCTCACATAGGTTTATTAGAAAATAAGCGGAAGTGTAGGTACCTAAAGAATTTAATATAAAAAAATCATGAATAATCAAAAGAGTAAGCTCACTAATCTGATCAAACACTGTTTTACTCGAGGGTAATTATTACTTTGTCTCAAGACTCAATGCAGGATTTTTAATGATCGTTGTATCCATGTAGGCAAATTATCTTCTGAATACTTCAGATTCTAGGATACGTTCAGTGAATCTATGAAGGTAGGTATGTCTTTAAAGATATAAAATGTTTCTTACAGGACCTGAACCACAATCTGATTGGTTGGATAGACTGGAATATTTGTCTGAATAAACGAGGGGGTCCAAACTGGGCAGGGAATTATGTAGACTCCCCTGTAATAGTGAACGCAGAGCGAGACGAGATCTACAAGCAGCCCATGTTCTACGCGATGGGACATTTCTCCAAGTTTATACCGAGGGGTTCTCGTAGGATCCACGTCACTGAACACAAGTCTTTTTTCGAGAAGTCCATTGAGAACGTCGCATTTCTCACTCCCAGCAACACTGTGGTCGCTGTTTTGTATAACGAGTGAGTTAATCACAATAGTTTTTTATAAATTCTTAGAACCTTGCACCAAAGCATAGATTTATGACGTTCGTCAAACCCAGTTCTAGTACATGCTCAAAGCTTTCAAAAACCTATGGTGTGAACAACGATGCATTGAAAACTGTATGAGAACTTGAAAGCCGTAATAGATCTAAGATGCGATGGCGGGATGGTAGACTCGTGAAGAGAATGTCTGGATAGGGAATTTTATTGTTGAGCACGGGACTTCTCAATAATCGAGAGTTAAAAAAAATAAAAATAAAATAAAATAAGCCTTTATTGCTGCAATGTTATCTTATTTGACAAATATTAAATTTACGAAAGTTGAAAATAGAGGTAAGAAATTAAATTAACTTAATCTAAACTATATTCTCGGCATTCGGTCAATCTCTCCTCTTCACAGCTTGTCTTTCGACAAAGGCCTCCTCTAAGGCTTTCCATTTGTTTCTATCCTTTGCTGTACGTAGCCATTTTGGACCCGCTACTTTCTTTAAGTCATCCTCCCAGCGTTTTGTTTGTCTTCCCTTATTTCTTTTACTTTCCCTGGGGTACCATTCGGTTATTATTCTGGTCCATTTTTCTCTCTTTTCCCTCAATATGTGTCCTGTCCATTGCCATTTCAATTTTCTGCAGACTGACTGAACTTTTCCAAACTTGGTCTTTTCTTTTATTCTTTTTAATTTAATTTTATCTCTCCGCCTTATTCCCAATACACTTCTTTCTATTCCATTCTGACATATATTTATTTTAATTTGTTGTTGTTCGGTTAAGGCCCAAGTTTGACAGCCGTATGTTAGACATGGCATAATGCAAGCGTTGAAAACTTTTCGCTTTTCTGACATGGGCATTTCCTTATTTTTCATTATTTCACTCAATGACCAGAATCTCTTCCAAGTATTAGCTATTCTTCTTTCGATTTCTTTCTGCATATTTTCTGTTGGTGATACTAACTGCCCTAAATAGATATACTCGTTTACGTATTCCAATTGTTGATCGTTGATTCTAATTACTTCTTTTAATGAAGAATTACTCATAATTTTTGTCTTTGTTGTATTCATTGAGAGACCTGCACTTGCACTTTCATCTGATAGTTGCTGTAACATTTTTTCCAAAGTCCTCGGACATTCAGAGAAAAGTATTAAATCGTTGGCGAATCTTAAGTGACTCAATTTCTCTCCGTTTACGTTCAGTCCGAAATTATCCCAACACAGTTTTCTAAAAATCGTCTCCAATACAGCTGAAAAAATCTTTGGCGAAATAGGGTCTCCTTGACGGACGCCTCTTTCTATTGGGAACTCGTCGCCTGTTCTTTCCAATTTTATTCTTGCTGTGCTCTTCCCGTAAACTATCTTTAATATGCGTATGTACTTTCTATTGACTCCTTGTTGCTCTAGTGAATCCCATATAAAGTGGTGTTCTAAAGAATCAAAAGCTTTATTGAAGTCTACAAAACCCAGATAGTATACTTTATTGTATTCTCTGTATTTCTGTAATATCTGCCGTAGGACGTGAATGTGGTCTAAAGTCGAAAAGTTACTCCTAAATCCAGCTTGCTCCTTTGGCTGATTTTCATCGAGTGTGTTAGTAAGTCTAAAAAGTAATATTTTTGAAAAGATTTTGTATATATTAGACATTAGGCTTATTGGCCTGTAATTGCCGATATCTCCTTTGTCTCCTTTTTTATGTCATAAGATTATTATTGATTTCGTCCAATCTTCTGGGATGCTTTCTGTTTCTAATATTGTGTTAAATAAATTTGTTAACTTGGGGACAACAACTGGCATAGACATTCTTAGGAGTTCGTTAGTGATATGATCGGGACCGGGTGCTTTTCCTAATTTCTGCGTCATAATGGCTCTTTCAGTTTCTTCATTTAAAATCAGTGGTATAGGTTCAGAATCTTGCGTGTCGGTGGTAATGGTAGTTGTAGTAAGTTTATAACTTTTGCTTTGGTATAAGTTCTTGTAATATTCTGTAGCAATATTTAGTATTTCAATTCTTTTCCTAGTATATTTTCCCTGTCTATTCTTTATATTATGCATCCAGTTTTTCATTGATTCTAATTCTTTAAACGCTTTCTTTACTCCGCCTGTTTTCTTAATATTATATTGGAAGGTGTTCAATCTTGCTTGCTTCCTGTCTTTCCTTATATTTTCGTTTATTTTTTTACTTATTTCAGCAATTTCTTTTCGTTTCTCTTTATTTTTCGTTGCCTTTAAAAGCAATTTTCTTTCCTTTAGAAGTAGAGTTGTTTCAGTTGATATTATTGCTTTGTTATTTTTATGTATTTTGCGAGCTTCAGTTTTAAGAATATTCACAAAGTCGCAATATCTCGTCTGAATTGATTTACTGTATTCTTTTTCTTCCATTTTATTTAGCTTTTCTTTCAAGTTTTCCATTAACTCCGCGTTATTTTTAATGTTCACATGTGGCATTGATTCGACTTGTAGTCTTCTACTTTTTTTGATATGTGTTCCACTCAACGTCGCGCGTATCATTTTATGATCGGAGTTGAAATTAAGATTATGAATTATTGAAAGGTCTTTAAACATTTTTGGTTTATTGGTCATGACATAATCGATTTCATTTCTATACAGGCCATTTGGAGAAGTCCACGTCCATTTCTTATTCTTTTTCTTTTTAAAGAAACTATTCATTATACTTAGTTTGTTTTCTAATCCAAAGTTCACTAGTTTTTCCCCGTTTTTGCTTCTGGAGCCATAACCGTGACTTCCTACGGTATACTCTTCGCTTCCTTGGCATTCCCCAATTCGACCGTTGAAATCACCAATACAATACTATTACATTTTTGTGTGCCGTCTCTAAAGTTTTTTGTAATTTTGTATAGAAATCTTCTATTTTGTTTAGGTCTTCCTTTTTATTTGCTTCAGTTGGTGAGTAAGCCTGAATAATTGACCAAGATTCTTCTTTGCTATTTTGTATAGGAAGTTTAATGTTGAGAATTGCTATCCTTTCTGATATTCCTTTCAATTCCTCTATTCGGTCAGCATATTTCCGTTTTATCAAAAAACCGACGCCATATTGTCCTGGTGTTTCTCCTTTGTAATGCAATATAAAGTTTCCATGGTCTTCTATACCTTCGCCATGTCTTCTCATTTCACTTATTCCGATAATATCCCATTTAATTTCGTTAATTCCTATTTCTAGTTCAATGAGTCTTTCTGGGGTTCTTAGTGATCGTGCATTAATCGATGCTATGTATATATCGTAATTAGTTTTACATTTTATTTTATATTTTTGGTTATTTTTGCTTAGAGGGTGTTGGTCGTTACCCCCCACGATGACCAGTCGGCTTGGGGGCGGTTGTTTTATCGTTATGTTTGTTTTGTTTCTATGTTTTGTTGTATTTTCCGTTTGCCGAAAATTGGTTGCTATTGTTGTTTGTTTGTAGTAATGTTAGAAAGAGAGTTGGATCTGTTTCTCATCATATCGAATGCGTTAGTTCTATTTACCTTGAAGGACATGGAGGCTTGCTGTTTTTTAGGATGGGTATCAGAAGAGTGCGGCGAGGAGGAGGTTTCCCGTTTTCTTTTATCATTAGTAGATTCATTTTCCTTCACTATAAGCTTATCATACTTCAAAAAAGCAATTTTTCCTTTCTTCCTTTCTTCTACCAGTTCTGCTTGTAGAACTTTCCTTTTAGCCAGCACTTCTTTTGGGTAGTCTTCTGTGACATAATTTTTTCAGACCCTTCTTATTTCTCATTATCTCATTCTTTTTCCACCCGTTTATGAATGAACATAGAACTGGTCTCGGTGTATTACCTTCTCTATTTCTATTCCCTATTCGGTGTATATTGTTTATTCCATATTCTTCAATATCGATGTTAATATCGCTTTTGAAGGTTTTCTTTATATTATTTAATAAATCCAAAGTTGATTTTTCTATTTCTTCTACGCCAAATATAATGATATTATTATTCCTTTTTTCTCTTTTTAAATATTCAATTTCTCTTTCCTGAATTTCTACTCTTACTTTTAATTGTTTGTTTTCCTCTTTAATGGGGATCAGTTTTTCATCCAATCTAGACATTATATTGTTTGTAATAGATTCAGTAAGTTCAATAGATTGTTGCTGCATTTCTAGTTTCATTTTATCAAACAAAAGTTGAAATTGTGCCTCCATTGTTTATATATATTTTATTCTTCTTTAATTATTTTGCTTAAAACGAAACGCAATGGTAGAAAGTAGTAGAATTTATTTTTCTACACTTGCAACACTGGCCGATGTGTCAGTCACTAGCTGTCAGTTGTCACATTGGTTTGAAAGGACTGTCAACATGAATGAGTATGTAAGTGTAAACAAATCACTATCAAATGGTCTATGGTCTAACCTCAAAACATTGTTGTTGCACTTTCTTCCTCGTGTGTGATAATTAAGCAGGTTTCTTCTTCAACTAATATCTGCAATACTTGAAGCTCTTCGTTTTGATGTTGTTCAGCAGTGTTCTAGACTGTTTCGTGTTTAAAATTGATTTTTATTTTCTTTTTTCTTTGACTTTACTTGGAAGTTGATGTTTACACTTCAACAGCCGGAAACGGAAAAACAAAATCGAGAGTTAACTAAGGTTTAATACATAGTCTGTGGCTACGTATGGCGTCATCACTTCCTAGATATTCTTGTAAAAATCTTAATGGTATGTTAGTTTCCTTACAAAAAAATACACGCAAAAGAAGACGCAAAATAGACCTAATAAATATTGAGGTAATTAAATACGTAAATATAATATTTTGCAGTGGGAGTAAGAAGACAGTCAGGATAAAGTTCGGAAAGAGGCAAGCAGTTATACAGATGGAACGAAGATCGATAACCACCATCGTATTTCCAAACAAAGCAAATTAGAATCAAACAAACAATATACATGCCGTTGCTATATTTTTATGAAGCCAAATATACTTTTTTATGTGACAATTAACTACGGCGTTGTTCCTATTTATTTTACCTATATAACTCTGTGTATACAGGGTGTATCTAGACTGCGACCGAAAACGAAGCCAGGTGTTAGTTTTAGTGACTACATGCACAATGCAATTGAAAATTTCTCAATATATAGCGACAATTTTTTTTAAGTAATATCGTGTTTGGGTGGTAAATATATATATATAGTTTTTTATTAATATACCGCTTAACATAATATGTCGCAGCTGGATATACCCGGCCTAACCTATTTATTTACTCATAATCTAAATTAGCACCAGGAAGAGCCATAAGAAGAATAATAAATGGTGATATTCTTTTCTGTTCATCCTGAGATTATACTATTTTAGCCGCGTTGCAGAGTGGTCTGGCGATTTTGGCAATTGTTTTTAGAACCACTTGCCACACTGACATTTGTAATATACTACGATGGCCTAAAGCCGCATTTACACGAGGAGAGTTTCTCGCCTCGAAGATACGGTTATCGTAAGGATATAAAAAAGTTGCATCGTGTAAACATTTGTCAGAACACGATAATCTATCGTGGTAACGTTACGTGATAATCGCATACGATTCTCGCCGCGAGAAACTCTCCCCGTGTAAAAGTAGTTTAATGCAGTTTGTAGAGATTACATTCTTTAAAATTATTTTTTTATAGATCTGGGATATGCAGGTTTACTCGCGACGTTTTTTCGTAAACAAATTGTAATGCAAGGATTAAGCTAGCTTGTTGCACATAAATTATACACAAATTAATACAACATTACGAAGCGTTTTTAAAAAAAATAATTGTTAATATATTGCGGTTTTATCCAAAGCCAATACCAATTTACCCTGCGTTATCACTATGACTGGGATATTACAAAATAAAAATATTTTATTAGAATAATATTCCTTGTAAACAGGAAAAAGAAACCGTCTATTTCATAAAATAAGTCATTCTTATTATTAGTTTTATATAATGTTTTCAATTGATTTAATACTATTTAATTAGGTATTATACTATAACTACTTTTCTAAAAGTAGCTTATAATAATTATGACAGCCTCCGTGGCGCAGTTGGTTAGACGCCGCCTGTGAAACGAGAGGCCGCGGGTTCGATCCCCGCACCGAAACAAATATCTGTGTGATCCACAGGTATTTGTTTCGGGTCTGGGTGTTTGTGAGACCGAAAAGTCTCTCGTAGCTTCTGATACCCACGACACAAGACTCGATCTTAGTGTGGGGTCAGTACTATGTATGTGACTGCTGGGGTGTATTTATTATACAGCCCATATACCACCCATTATAATGCCAAGGCTCTCTCTACTATCAGGACTTCGATTAAAAAGAATCTGGCCATAACCTGTCATACTGGCCTAATGCAGGATGGCGTACTTCGCACACCATAGAAATTCTTGAAAATCTCTAATATGCAGGTCCCTCACGATATTTTTCGTCACCGTAAAATAACATTAAAATAAAACATTTTTTTTAGATTTTGGTTATGTATGTTTTCGATTTTCCGAGCACTTTACAGCTTTGACCAGACAGAGGTAGTACAGTCTATCTAAACTAAGGGCCAATTGCACAAACTAACTTTACCCCTAACTTTAACTTTGAAAACGTCAAACCCATACATTAACAATGTCAAATACATCACAAATGTATGGCGATGACATTGTTAAAGTCAAAGTTATGGGCAAAGTTAGTTTGTGCAACTGAAAAGTTACCTAAAAACCTAAGAAGTTCCATTTGACGTTTCATACTTTTTACTTTTTCACTCATACTGACTGTTGAACGATTCAGCAGTGTTGAAAAATGTCGCGTAAAGAATATTCATCGACATCATAGTAAAAACGAATTCACTAGGATTAGATTTCAATACGAAGAATCGCACGATATATCGAATATCGTGTTTCGTAGTAGCTTCTCGGATTCGCGATGCATATGACCGCTCTTGTATTATAATAGTTCAGTGGTAAGGTCCCACTGGCACTCAGATCTCGGCATTGGATCTCGGAAATTGGACAGTCTTGTTTATTGGTCTGTTGCACAGTGAATGCCCACCAGCTGACAGCTTTAGTTCACTTTTTTGCATTTTGTCGCTAGTGTCGCGAGTAACCGTTTACTTATCTGTGGCGATACATAATCTGTGATAATTGTTTCGACAATTGTCAAAACAAGCCAGTTAAAATTTTTCAAATAGAATTTGAGTTCAGTTCTTGAGTTGAGTTGTTGTTGGTTGTATCTCCTCGCTACTTTAGCTTGAGTCGAGATCCTAGCTACGCTTTGCTCTTCGAACGTGATTTCGTGCGCTGTTTCGGAGTGTTATCATTTCGTCATGGTGATTCTTAAGTGCTGTGTTGGTGGTTGCACTGCAACCAGTGATACTCACCAGCTATTTTGTATCCCCAAGAACGATAATTTAAGATCTTTGTGGCTGTCGTTCCTAGTGCCTACGAATCCTCGGTTAAGATCTAGAATCGTTTGGCACGAAATGGGGGTTGGGAGGGGGTGAGGGGGAGGGGGAGGATGCCCACTGTCCCCCGGTACCACTCCCGTGAAAAGGCAATTCACCAAACCCAATTAAAGTATGCAATGCGCATCTCTAGTTCTTACATAATCTGTTATCGACACTAGCGACAAAACGTAGGGTGGTAAAATAGAGAAAATTACTAGTATAGTGATCTGTGGTGCCCACTTGTTAGTATGCTTGTTAGCAATGAACCAGCAATGAACAACGTGTGGAACAACGTATTCAGTGCTGTGTAATATACAGATTAAATAAAAATATTAAGGCTGATTTTTTTACGATAACTATGTTATCGGTTTGTGTATTTTTGTTGTTATGCGCCGTGGTCAACAACGCCGGTAAGTGAGGTTAAAAGGTTACCGATAATATTTTCTAAGTAAATATTTTTGTATTCATTGTTTACTTGATAATCTGTGACTTAGTAATTAATATTCGTGCTCATTAAGTTTAGCAGTCGCGTTTTTGTTCCACATCATTATGTATGATTTAAATGAAACTAATTGTACCTTTTCGAGTACCTAGTTAAAGTTTGTTTATGATATTCATTCAGCTGCTTTGGCATCAACCCTTTTGGTATTAGATAATTTATGCTATGTATAATAACAATAGTAGACCCATTGTTATTCAAAGCGGTTGCTATACTTGACATACTATCAAAATTCTAATGAAGAACTCTCTCATTTAAGGATTAGATTGTTTTACGTCACGAAGTGATTATAATACCACTGGTGGTAAGTGTAGTGCGATCCACCTGTATCCATCTGGGAGGGATATTTATCTCTAACCCGCACATACAGGGTTATTTTGATCTGGGTATCCAATTTAACATTTAAATTAAAACGAAATCCTTTTTTTTAATTATTCCATAATTTTTATCCTTACAAAACAAAAACGCACGACCATAATAAGCCCATGGATAAACTACACACACACACACACACACACACACGCAGGCGCGCGCGTCCGTGTAAAAATGACCGACAACCGTGCTTGTAGCAATGGGGTACTTTACTATAAGAAAGAAAAAAATCTAAAAACTATAAATGTATATACATAGTAGAGCATTAAGCAATAAGTATATGTTAATTTCAGTTTATATTTCCAAGGAATAAATTTTATAATTCGTTTTGAAAATTTCAATTTTTTATCCGTCCTAAAAAGATGTGAAACGGCTGCCGCCATGATGGATAACGATTCTACGTCATTCCGCGAGTAGAATACCCCCTCCAGTGTCCAAGAGCTCATAATATCACAGTTTGTTTACTGGTTGAGTGACGTATCATTTTAAAGGAACATGGCGCCTAGCGTTTTCACATATTGCGCGCAAAAATTTAAAATTTAAATTTTAAATGGATTTTTATTGGACTTGCCGAGCGAATTTAGTCTTTGCTCGATACGCTGATCACTTTCGTAACGGACCATTGATCATGACCCATCCATTCATTTTCGCACATATTTCCTGTGTTTGCAAAAGTAGAACGATGTTTGTACTGACATGCCCCGAAACCAAAACAAACAAGTGCTAGCTTGTGAACGTTTACTTCCTGTATCTTCATTGGCTGAATACGAGTAATACGACGCTTCATGATGCGCCCTTTGTTGTAGGACGTTTTGTGAAAGCAGATGGGCTTATTATTCTATTGAAACACAGTTAAAATACTAAAATTTTTATGTTTATGCTACACCTAAGGATCTCATTAAAATGGCGTGAGGGAAGCTATGAGAGTTAGTGATCTTTTACTCGCCTGCCTTAGACTGTCTGGCCTGACAGCCTCGGTAGCGTAGTTGTACCTACTACGGTACGATTACAAAGCTGGGATTTGGGTTTGAATCCCGGTCGGGCAGAGTGATATTGGATTTTTCTATTCATTATCAGCCCGGAGTCAAGAATTTGTGCCCGATATGACAATAGGCTCGTCCCTTATTACATCGTGGGACGGAACATACAAGGCGAAATGTGGGTCTCCTGGTAGCACCTCTGTCTATTCCTTCTGGGAAAAAGGCGTGAAATTATGTATGTGGTCTTTTATCCAAGGCCGTTCAGAACGCAGGCATACCTACTCCTTCTTAAATTCATTTATGTCAAACGACAATAACCAGACATGTTTTTGTGACATCGACCTACTCTCGCCCAAGAGTTAAATTGACTTTGTTTAAAAGGTTTACGCATAGATAATACACTATATAGGAAAGGTTTACGTGTGAAACGATTGAGACACAGAATATATTCTGTGATTGAGATTCATTGCATTACATAGTCGGTGAGTTCTTAGGTAGGCATGTATAACCTGTCGGAAATATCTGTAAACCTAGCTGGAATGCGGTTCACATTTAATTTTTTTGTGTTCCCCTATCTACTATGTTATTTTACATTAAAAACGTTTTGAGATGGATGCGAATTCTATTTTTTAGTCTTTTTCTATTTTAATTCAATTTGTTAAACCTATATTTTGAATTTGCTGAACTTATGTTCCAATGACGTCAATTATTCAGGTCCACAGATATTTGCGACGAGTAATAACTATAACATCATACTTATACTTTTTCTTCTGCGTGCTTTAATCTCATGTCAACACAAGGTCACAAAATTATTTTTCAGCAATGTGGTTCAAAATGTTATGGACGGAACATAATTTTTCCTAACTTCAACCGTTTCAGGGTGTGCTTGTTTAATCTACTGCGATGGCCTACTGGGGCTACTGGAGTATACTTGAAATAGTTCTCAAGTTCTGATGTGTAATTTCACTATTAAAGCCGGCTGTAATATCGTCATAGAAACTAACGCCACAATTATGAATGGATGGCTAAAGTTTTATTCTTTCATGAAGCAAGAGTAACGCATAACTTTATTTTGTTATAAAATATATTTTATGGGCTACAGATTGCTATAGCATCCTTTATCGATTATTATCATTTGCAAATTGTAAATAATAAACTCAATCTTAAACTTCAGGTGACTAACGCAGTATACCTATATCTATAATTTGGAGAGAAGAAGAGTTGTTTTCCTCTCTGCATGTGTAATAAACTGATGCTCTAGATCTACCATGTGCGGCGCGCAGAGTGCGCGGGCAGTCGGTGGTGTGCGTGTGTAACGCCACGTACTGCGACTCATTCACCGCTGATGTACCCGGAATAGGTTCTTATATCGCCTACACGTCTTCTGAAGTGAGTATACTGAGACTACAAATACTTTACATACGAGGGTTGAAGAAGGTCTTATTGGAACGAAGTTCCTTATTATTAATTACTTATTCCTGACCCCACGCTAAGATCGAGTTTTGGGTCATATTACGGGGAAACTATGAGAGATTTTTCGGTCTCGTAAAAACCCAGACCCGAAACAAATACCTGTGGATGACATAAATATTTGTCTCGGTGCGGGGATCGAACCCGCAGCCGCACGTTTCATGGCCAGCGTCTAACCAACGGCGCTACGAAGTCTGTTATAATCTTCTTCTGTCTAGTCATATTAAAAAAATTTGAAGGTTGAAGTCGCACCGCATGACTAACCAAAATGAAAACATGATCTATTAATGTGGGGCTGTTTGTTTCATTTCAAACTATTACTTGAACTTAATTCTGTTTCGTTTTCAATTCCAGGCGGGATTGCGATTTAGCAAAACAAGCGGTACTCTAAATGCTTATGACAGTTCGTGTAAGTACAATCACTGTATGATTAATTACCATTTTATTCCCAAATCCGACCTCACCTTCGACGGTGTAGCTGATAGACTAGTAAGCATTGGAAAGCGATTTGGCATTTAGGTACATAATATTAGAGAGAGTCGGGTGAGAGAGGCCGTGAACTCAGTCCGATGATGTGCTTCTGGAGATATCTATGTCCAGCAGGTAGTACACTGCCATGGGCTTATGATGACAGTTATACTAGCGGCCCAGCTCGACTTCGCTTAGGTGCAGACACTTTTTGTCGGGGAAACCGTTTTCGCAAAAATGTTCGTAAGTGCTCGGCTTCTGTTGGTCTGGTAGTGTTATATAGCTTAAAGCCTTCCTGAACAAATGTGCTATCTAGGAACAAAATAAATTCTTAATAAGAACTAGTAGTTTCTGAGATTAGCACCTTCAAACATGTATCAGCCTATATACGTCCCACTGCAGGGCACGGGCCTTTTCTACAATCGAGGGTACGATTGAGAGTGTTTAGACTATATAGTCCACCAAGCTGGCCTAGTGCGGGTTGGCCAACCTTCAAACAAACACTCTAAATTCAATCACACTAATAAAGTGATATAATAGAATGTTGTATTTTAGCAAAATGCTGCTCTGTAACGCTGGAGCTGGACGTAGCTACTCAGTATCAGAGCATAGAAGGGTTCGGCGGCGCGGTCACCGACTCCGCGTCTATGAACTGGAAGAATCTATCCGAACCGCTGCAGAAATATCTTGTTGAGTAAATATCTATATTTTCATAATATTTGTAGTAAAATATATCAATATCCTTCACCGCCCTTTCGATTTTCATGATTTACTTCACCATCAATTACAGTGCATTAATTCTTAAGTATTTTTTGTCGTTATTTAATTTTTTCAATCTTAGGTGGATTTTTTTTAATCGTAATTAGATATATAATTGTATAATAAGCGTTTCTTATGACTTAAGTGTCTATAGTGCCTATACTCAACACCTTGTCGTTTCAGTTCATATTTTAGCCCCATCGGTATAGAGTACAACATGATTCGAGTACCTATAGGAGGCACCGACTTCTCCACACACCCCTACGCGTACAACGAAAAGCCTGAAAACGATGCCAAGCTAACCAATTTCAACCTTACCACTGAGGACTATAATTTTAAGGTAATTTCAATTAATTTATTTGTATAATGCGTTATGTTGACCACTTTCTTGCTCTACAATTGCAATTATGTTGTTATAACACAGAATTGGAACAGAAATACGTGTATTTTCTGGAGCCCAAAGTCTCTTAAAACTGGTTGTTTAAACCTTTCAAGAAGACCTATGTTTAACATTAATAATATATCCTCTAGCTAAAAGTAATACCTCTATGTATGTAACCAATTATTGTGAGCCTCTCTTTTCTCTTTCTCTTTTCAGCCATAGGAAGTCCACTGGTAAACATAGGCCAAGGATCTCCACGCCTGTAGTATCTCCATCTCATTGTGCATATTTAGCGTCTATAACTATTTGGTTTCCATCTTTCCATTACAGTTGCCCCTCATCAAACGAGCGATGGAAGCATCGAGCACCCCTATTCACATTATAGCAACGACGTGGTCTCCTCCGCCGTGGATGAAATCGAACCACGCTTTTTCGGGCGTCAGCCATTTGAAGCCTGAATATTACCAGACTTACGCAGACTATCACTACAAGTAAGTTACTCCCTCATCTAGTACATCTTAGTTGGATTTTTAAAGTAAAGCCCCATCGATTTCTGAATTTCTGAATTTCACTATTATTATAAGGACAAGGCACATAAATGCGTTCCACCGTGTGCCTGGAAGCAGCCGGGAAACTAAGTACCGTGCAGCTATCGGCAACGGAGAGCTGCACAGGAACAAATTTTCGTCTCAGCGTTAAAGATAAGTGTAGTCGTTTAAATTTTTTAATTGACACCGGTGCGAACATTTCTGTTATACCTTGTAGTAATGTGTCTAGAAATAAACCTTATGATGTGTGTACTGACTATGCGCTGTATGCAGCGAACGGAACTAGAATTAAAACTTACGGTGTAAAACAATTAGTATTAGATTTAGGGTTACGTAGGTCTTTCCGTTGGACGTTTGTCATCGCCGACGTTCGACAGCCAATATTAGGTGCAGATTTTTTAGTTCATTTTAAGTTGCTTGTAGATTTAAGTTCACAAAAGTTAATTGATGACGTCACTAAGTTAAGTATTTTTACCCCTGTAGTTAATAGTAGAGTACAATCTATCAAGACAATTGAGGAATCTCATCCTTTTTATGATTTATTGTCAAAGTATCCTGACATAACAAAGCCACTGTCTTTTAAGGAACCTCCCAAGCATTCGGTGTATCATTATATTGATACCACCGGTCCACCGGTGCATGCAAAGGCGAGGCCTCTGCCTCCACACCGATATGCCTAGGTAAAAGAGGAATTCCGTATTATGCAAGAAATGGGGATTTGTAGACCGTCGAAGAGTGCGTGGTCGAGCCCTCTGCATGTAGTGCCCAAAAAAGATGGTCAGTTACGACCGTGCGGAGATTATAGAGCACTTAACGCAATAACGCGACCAGATAGATATCCTATACCAAGGTTACAAGATTTTACTTATTTATTGTATAATAAAAAATATTTTTCGCAGATAGATATTAACAGGGCTTATCACTGTATAAGGGTTGCGCCTAGTGATGTGGAAAAAACAGCCATAATAACACCTTTTGGTTTGTTTGAATTCCCTTGTATGACATTTGGGTTATGCAACGCCGCACAAACTTTTCAACGGTTTATGAACCATTCTGTATTGGAAGGACTTGATTATTTGTACTCATATATTGATGATGTTATTATTGCTAGTGACACCTTAGATGAATATAAGAAACATCTAGACGAGGTTTTTGAACGGTTTAATAGGTTTGGAATAACGATTAATTTAAATAAGAGTAATTTCGGTCAATCAAAAATTCAATTTTTAGGCTTTGAAGTATCAACTGAAGGTTTAAAACCTCTCAAACATAAGATTGACGCAATTAATGATTTTCCCAAGCCGGAAACTGTTCAACAACTTCGTAGATTTCTAGGTATGGTAAATTTCTATCGCTTACATTTGCCTAATGCTGTTTCATACCAAGCAGAATTGCATAAATATTTGATTGGCGCAAAGAAAAATGATAAGACAAAAATAGAATGGACGGAACAAGCAACCGAAGCTTTTCTTGAATGTAAACGTAGGTTAATAAATGCAGCCACCTTATCCTATCCTAAAGCAAACGCACCCCTTGCACTTATGACGGACGCGTCTAATAAGTGTGTAGGAGCTGTTTTGCAACAACGGATAGATAAGCATTGGAAACCTTTAGGCTATTTTTCAAAAAAAATATCAAATAGTGAAGAGAAATATTGTACATATGATAGAGAATTATTAGCCGTTTATTTAGCAGTCAAATACTTTCGGAATATGGTCGAAGGTCGTGAATTAATTATTTTTACTGACCATAAACCATTAACATTTGCGTTCAGTAAAATTAAAAGTAATAATGAGTTATCTCGACGTATTAGACAACTTATGTTTATAAGTGAATTTACGTCAGACATAAGGCATATAGATGGTAGCGAGAATGTGGTAGCGGACGCACTTTCTCGCGTTGAGACAATAAGTTGTCCAGTAGTGTTAAATTATGAGGATATCGCTCGTGCACAGGCGATAGATCATCAACTTGCTAGTTTGCGTAATGGATCAAATAGTAAATATAATTTCAAAGAAATATTGTTGCCAGGAAGTAACATACCCATTGTTTGTGAAACTGCTGCACAAAAGTTGAGACCGTATATTCCAGAGGCATTTAGGATATTAGCTTTTAATTCAGTGCATAACTTAAGTCATCCTGGGATACGAACCTCACGTAAGATTGTGAAAGACAGATTTTTCTGGGTTAATATGAATTTCGATATTGGTAGATGGGTTAAATCATGTGTTCATTGTCAGCGGGCTAAAGTGCATAGACACACAAAATCCGAATTAGGGCATTTTCCTTCAGTAGAGCGATTTATGCACATTCATGTTGATATTGTTGGGCCTTTACCGATTTCTTCACAAGACTATAGGTATTTAGTTACTATTATTGACCGTCAGAGCGGTTGGCCAGAAGCGTTTCCGGTTAGAAATATATCGGCGGAAACGGTAGCCAAGGTGATATTTGACGGTTGGATTTCAAGATTT
Source organism: Deilephila porcellus (assembly GCA_905220455.2). Classification (NCBI taxonomy): domain Eukaryota; kingdom Metazoa; phylum Arthropoda; class Insecta; order Lepidoptera; family Sphingidae; genus Deilephila; species Deilephila porcellus. Next base: position 3,814,569 of record LR999991.1, on the reverse strand, counting down.
GGTTGTCCTGTTAAGCTTTCTAGTGACCAGGGCAGGCAATTTGAAAGTGATATTTTCAAAGAATTAATGAAGTATTTAGGTATAGATAAGACACGTACCACCCCATATCATCCTCAAAGCAATGGTTTGGTAGAGCGATGGCATCGTTCCCTTAAGGCCGCGTTAATGGCCAGATTGGATTGTAGTACGTGGATAGATGAGTTACCGATAGTCTTGTTGGGACTTCGTGCATCGCCGCGATCAGACACGAACGTAAGTGCAGCTGAATTAACGTACGGACAAACTTTAAGACTGCCCGGAGATTTTTTCAGCGACAATAAATATGTTATTTTGGATCACTGCCAATATGTGAAACACTTACGTGACATGATCCGTAAGTTAAAACCTAAGCCCATAGAACATAAAGACGCGCGCACATTATTTGTACATAGTGATTTGACTAAATGTAGTCATGTTTTTGTTCGTTCAGATTTTGTTAAGAAATCTTTACAACGTCCATATGAAGGTCCATTTGAAGTACTAGCAAGAAAAGATAAAATTTATTTAATAAAATTTCCTAATCGTAATGTATATATATCTATAGATAGGTTGAAGCCAGCATATGGTGATAATTTAGATGTAAATATTAATAAAAACATTGTAGAAAATAGTAAAGATGGAATTACAAATACGGCGGATAATAAGGAGCATAATAGCTCACCACTCCACTTCAATACGCGTAGTGGTCGTGTTGTCAAGAAACCTGTACGTTTTAATTATTAGTTAATTGTTAGCAATTAGTCATCTAATTTTTGTTGGTCTTCAGTTTTTTTTACTTTTATTGTAATTTAGGTTAATTAGTAGATTGGTTAGAACTTTTATTTATGTTATGATATTTTAATGTGTATGTTTACCCAGTGTCCCTTTCTTTTTGAAAAGGGGGGGAATGGTGTAGCGACATCATATTTTTATTATTTTTTAATTAAACCTCCATGCCACTACATTGGGTGCACTGGCTTGTTTATAATATAAATTGTCAAGACGTTTTTTGTTATATAAAATAATTGAGTTGATTAAATAAAGTTCTGGAAAATGATGCAAGTTCTTTGGAATTGAAGCGGCGATAAAATATTATATTTTATCCTCCATGCCAGGGCAATACCCAACGATGATTGAATTAGGAAACATTCTATGCTTTCTTATTCGTTCTTTTAAAGGTTTTTGGAGGAATACACGAAACAGGGGGTGCCTATTTGGGGTATCACTACAACCAATGAACCCATTTGTGGAATCCTGGAAATGAACAGTTTTAATACACTTGGCTGGACCTCGGCCGCTATGGTGAGCCTCTTATTTGGTACCTAGTATACAGGGTATATCAAGGCTGCGACCGAAAACAAAAAGCTAGGTGGTTGTATGAGTGACTTCAGACACAATGCATGTAAAAATTTGGATTTTTTAATTATTATCGTATTTGGGTGATATATACATAGTTTTCCTAAAATAATGATGTACACCTCTTTATGGTACGTAAGGGTTTTAATTAGTATTTTCGCAAAACCTACGTATTTACCACCCATACACAATGATTTTTTAAAAATTCTAAAAAAATATACATATGTCACTGTTTTGGCGAAATTTTTATTTGCATCGTGTTTGTAACACCTAAAACTACCGCCTGGCTTCGTTTTCGGTCGCAGTCTTGATATACCCGGTATGTCTTAAACTTAAATTGCTACTTCTAGCCATTTTCACAGATAACCAATCGGCGCTATGTTATTTTGTTAAATGAAAAAGGAAGTTATACCCAGACCATTTTCCCTAGACAAGATAATGGATAAGCGCACCAAAGGTATGATGACTGATTTCGACAAACTACTTCAGGACGTTTGTATACAGAAATTAGTTTACTTAAAATATTTTCTGAATAAAAGAATGGTTATGAAAGAAAAAAATCAGTTTCAAATATAGAAGGTTACCGTGGATTTTATCAATGCCAGGTGCAAAGTGAAGCCTATATATTATGACATGATGTTATGTAGATTAAAAATTGCTTTCTTTTCAGGGTAAATGGCTTGTAGAAAATTTGGGTCCGACAATACGAAATTCTATATTCAAGGATGTGAAAATTATCGTAGGAGATGATCAGAGATTAGTCCTTCCGTATTATTTTAATGTGGTAAGGATACAATGTTCTAAATAGATAATTAAGTTACTTCAGGCGATGTAACTGAATTTCAAAATGCACGGCTTGAGCATTCAACAACAACCAAAGGAAGTTCAATGCAAAAAATAGGCTTCGTCTAAAATAATTCACACAGATTTTTTTTATTCAATTGGCCCATCAAACCAGCGAACAGTAGGCTTATTCACGTAATTAAATAAGTTCAGTTGCAGTGCAGTTGCAGTTAAGTTTTGATCAAAACTGCCCTTTTCGTATTCTCGTAATTTAGACAACCGCTGTCAGATACGCTCGCGTCAAGTTCCCGTCACGCGAGCGCTTTAGCGTATCCTACTGCTGCGCGTTTTATACATGCGTGATTCAGATCGCAACTTGATTGGTATTTACCTATTCATTTGACGTCCCCAATGACAGTTTAATCCGACCAACGTGCAGCACATGCGCAGTTTATGCATATCTTACGCGCAGCTAAACAATTACAAGAATACCATTTTGACGTACGTACGATCAAGACGTAAACCTAATCGCAACTGCATCGTAACTTGATCGGCGCGTCAAATAATTACGTGAATTAGCCTACAGGTCTCCTGATGATAAGTGATCACTGCAGCCCATGAAAATCCACTACCATTGGAATGATCCGGCAACACATCTTCATAGAAGTGTTGCCGGCCCATCGAATCAAGAAAGGAGCAGGAATGAAAATGAGTGGGAAGAGAAAAGTGGTATTGGACATCTGGCAATCACACTCACCGAACGAAACACGACAACAAAGCTCTCATTTCACGTTGATATCCTGGGAGACAGTGGTACCGCTCTGGACGAACCTGCCCATTCATGCTGAGTTATGACTGACTATAGCGTGGCTTTACCACTTCTTAAAATCTGACTGTAACCAAACCAATCCCTAAGTAATTTTCAAAATAGTGCAATTGATAAAAAGACAAGATAAACCACTAAAGAGGAGGATTTAAAAAATCTTATTTTATTTCAGATGGTAATGCAAAATCCTGCTACACTACAATATTTAGACGGGGTGGGAGTACACTACTACACTGACTTTATAACGCCTGCTTTAGTCCTAGCAGAAATTACTAAATACTATCCAGATAAGTTCATCATTGCCACAGAGGCATGTGAAGGTATTTCGCAATCAATTATTCTTGCAAACCAGTATACAGCCAGACTATAATATTGATTACAGCATGAAAGGCCTGGTAGGTAAAAAAGTCATGTAACTAATTAAAAACTGTACGTCCTAGTATTAAACTTAATAAAAGGGTACCTATTAATTGTATACGATCTGTTGGCAAGAACATCTTTTCTTCTTTGGCAACCTTGAGAATAACAGCTTTAGATATTACCTATAATATTCTGGTTACTAATGTTTCGTGTTATGGATGCGTTAAAACTGGTCCCGCATTCAGCATTCAGATCGAATGTTCTGATATCCTTTATCATGAAGTTTATTTTCAGGCAATTTAAAATGGCAAACTAAAGTCTTGTTGGGTTCGTGGCAGAGAGCTAAGAATTATATCGACGATATTATTGAAGTAAGTTATAATAATAGGCACATGTCTGTTTTCACATAGGTTTATTAGAAAATAAGCGGAAGTGTAGGTACCTAAATAATTTAATATAAAAAAATCACGAGTAAATCAAAAGAGTAAGCTCACTAATCTGATCAAATACTGTTTTACTCGAGGGTAATTATTACTTTGTCTCATGACTCAATGCAGGATTTTTAATGATCGTTGTATCCAAGTAGGCAATTTATCTTCTGAACACTTCAGATTCTAGGATACGTTCAGTGAATCTATGAAGGTATGTCTTTAAAGATATAAAAATGTTTCTTACAGGACCTGAACCACAATCTGATTGGTTGGATAGACTGGAATATTTGTCTGAATAAACGAGGGGGTCCAAACTGGGCAGGGAATTATGTAGACTCCCCTGTAATAGTGAACGCAGAGCGAGACGAGATCTACAAGCAGCCCATGTTCTACGCGATGGGACATTTCTCCAAGTTTATACCGAGGGGTTCTCGTAGGATCCACGTCACTGAACACAAGTCCTTCTTCGAGAAGTCCATTGAGAACGTCGCATTTCTCACTCCCATGAACACTGTGGTCGCCGTTTTGTATAACGAGTGAGTTAATCATAATAGTTTTTTTATAAATTCTTAGAGTCTTGCACAAAAGCATAGATTTATGACGTTCGTCAAACTCAGTTCTTATACATGCACAAAGCCTTCAAAAACTATGGTTACAACGATGCATTGAAGACCGTATGAGAACTTGAATGTCATAATGGGTGGGATGGCGGGACGGGATAGACTTGTGAAAAGACTGACTAGATAGGGCATTGTATTGTTGAGCACGGGATTCCTCAATAATCGAGAGTTAATCCAGGTGTAATACACAGTCCACACGCTAGTGCGGTGGAAATCACACTCCATAGATATTCTTGTAAAAATCTTAATGGTATGTTAGTTTCCTTACAAAAAAATACACAGAAAAGAAGACGGAAAATATACCTAAATATTGATATAATTAAATAAGGAAATATAATGTTTTGCAGTGGGAGTAAGAAGACAGTCAGGATAAAGATCGGAAAGAGGCAAGCAGTTATACAGATGGAACGAAGATCAATAACCACCATCGTATTCCCAAACAAAGCAAATTAGACTAAAAAATACAATATACATGCCGTTGCTATATTTTTATGAAGCCAAATATTATTTTTTGCGTTACAATTAATTGTAGCGTTGTTCCTATTTACTTTACCTATATACCTCTGTGTATACAGGGTGTATCCAGTCTGCGACCGAAAACGTAGCCAAGTAGTGGTTTTAGTGGCTTCAGGCACAATGTAACTAAAAATTTCGCAAAATATAGCGACGATTTTTTAAAAGTAAATATCGTGTTTGGGTGGTAAATACATAGTTTTACTGGTGGTAGGTCTCTCATATGTGAGAGGCCGCCTGGGTAGGTACCACCGCAATGTCTATTTCTCCCGCCAAACAGCAGTGTAAATGCGCTGTTGTGTTCCGGTTTGAAGGACATTGTAGCCAGAGTAACTACTGGACATATTGAGACTTAACATCTTATATGTCTCAGGATGGCGAGCGCAGTGGAATTCCAAGCATTGCCTTGTAATTCATGGTGTTGTTTGGTTTTGCTACTGTCCATGAGCGGTCGTATCGCTTACCATCAGGCGAATGGCATGCTCGTCTCGCCATTCATTGCAATAAAATAAAAAATAAAAGTTTTTGCTTAATATACCGCTTAACCTAATATGTCGCAGCTGGATATACCCGGTATATACTATTTATTTACTCTAAATATAAATTGTCATCAGGAAGAATACGTATAGTAAATGGTGATATTCTTTTATTTTTATCCCAACACGTTTTTTAAGCTGCGTTGCAGATGACCTAAAGCTCCATTTACACGGGACGAGTTTCCCGCCTCGAAGATACAATTATCGAAAGGATATAAAAAAGTTGTATCGTGCAAACATTTGTCAGAACACGATTATCTATGGTTACGTCACGTGATCATCGCATACGATTCTCGCCGCGAGAAACTCTCCCCGTGTAAAAGTAGTTTAATGCAGTTTGTAGAGATTACATTCTTTAAAATTATTTTTTTATAGATCTGGGATATGCAGGTTTACTCGCGACGTTTTTTCGTAAACAAATTGTAATGCAAGGATTAAGCTAGCTTGTTGCACAGAAATTATACACAAATTAATACAACATTATGAAGCGTTTTTATAAAGAATAATAGTTAATATATTGCGGTTTTATCCAAAGCCAATACCAATTTACCCTGCGTTATCACTATGACTGGGATATTACAAAATAAAAATATTTTATTAGAATAATATTCTTTGTAAACAGGAAAAAGAAACCGTCTGTTTCACAAAATAAGTCATTCTTATTATTAGTTTTATATGTATAATGCTTTCAATTGATATAATACTATTTGATTATGTATTATACTATAACTACTTTTCTAAAAGTAGCTTATAATAATTATTATACAGCCCATATACCACCCACTATAATGCCAAGGCTCTCTCTACTATCAGGACTTCGAAAGAATATGGCCATTACCTTCCATGCTGGCCTAATGCAGGATGGCGTACTTCGCACACCATAGAAATTCTTGAAAATCTCTGATATGCAGGTCCCTCACGATATTTTTCGTCACCGTAAAATAACATTAAAATAAAACATTTTTTTTAGATTTTGGTTATGTATGTTTTGTATTTTCCGAGCACTTTACAGCTTTGACCAGACAGAGGTAGTACAGTCTATCTAAACTAAGAAGTTCCATTTGACGTTTCATACTTTTTACTTTTTCACTCATACTGACTGTTGAACGATTCAGCAGTGTTGAAAAATGTCGCGTAAAGAATATTCATCGATATCATAGTAAAAACGAAGTCACTAGGATTAGATTTCAATACGAAGAATCGCACGATATATCGAATATCGTGTTTCGTAGTAGCCTCTCGGATCCGCGATGCATATGACCGCTTTTGTATTATAATTCAGTAGTAAGGTCCCACTGGCACTCATATCTCGGAAATTGGACAGTCTTGTTTATTGGTCTGTTGCACAGTGAGTGCCCACTTATTAGCAATGAACAACGTATTCAGTGCTGTGTAAAATACAGATACATACAAAAATTTTAAAGCTGAATTATTTATGATAACAATGTTATTGGTTTGTGTATTTTTGTTGTTATGCGCCGTGGTCAACAACGCCGGTAAGTGAGGTTAAAAGGTTACAGATAATATTTGCGAAGTAAATATTTTTGTATTCATTGTTTATTTGGTAATCTCTGACTTGGTATTATTCGTGCTCCTTAAGTTGTTTTGCAGTCGCGTATTTGTTTCACATCATTATGTATGATTTAAATGAAACTAATTGCACCTTTTCGAGTACCTAGTTAGAGTTTGTTTATGATATTCATTCAGCTGCTTTGGCATCAACCCTTTTGGTATTATATAATTTATGCTATGTATAATAACAATAGTAGACCCATTGTTCAAAGCGGTTGCTATACTTTACATACTATCAAAATTCTAATGAAGAACTCTCTCATTTATGGATTAGATTGTTTTACGTCACGAAGTGATTACAATACCACTGGTGGTAAGTGTAGTGCGATCCACCTGTATCCATCTGGGAGGGATATTCATCTCTCAAACCCGCACATACAGGGTTATTTTGATCTGGGTATCCAATTTAACATGAGGTTCAGAATCATGAATGTAGTCTATTAGTAAATTAAAACGAAATCCTTTTTTTTTAAATATTCCATAATTTTTATCCTTACAAAACAAAAACGCACCACCTTAATAAGCCCATGGATAAACTACACAGTACACACACACACACAGGCGCGCGCGTCTGTGTAAAAATGACCAGCAACCGTGCTTGTAACAGATGTTGAGTATAATTTAAACATTGATTAGGATATTATGAAATGGAAATAATTGACTTATGAGTATCGGAAAAAAAATCGTTGACCCGGATACCGACACAGTTTAAAATTCAACATCGCATTTTATGGTTTGTCTTTAAACGTTTTCCTGTTTATCCCGGGCCACAGATTTTAACAAAATAAAGTAATTATCATCACATTTTCGATACGTCAGCCATTACTACAAATTGAGCTACCAGAGTGACTGGACTTCAAGTTCATTCCTCCAAGATCTCTGGGCCTGGGTCGCAATTATGTTTATTTATATTGAAAGTATATATTTGATGTGATGCGTAATGGCCTAGCTTTAGTCTTTGCTCGATACGCTGATCACTTTCGTAACGGACCATTGATCATGACCCATCCATTCATTTTCGCACATATTTCCTGTGTTTGCAAAAGTAGAACGATATTTGTACTGACATGCCCCGAAACCAAAACAAACAAGTGCTAGCTTGTGAACGTTTACTTCCTGTATCTTCATTGGTTGAATAATACGACGCTTCTTGATGTGCCCTTTGTTGTGGGACGTTTTGTGAAAGCAGATGGGTTTATTATTCTATTGAAACACTTAGTTGAAATACTAATATGTTTGTGTTTATGCTACACCTAAGGATCTCATTAAAAGCTTTGATGGCGTGAGGGAAGTTATGAGAGTTAGTGATCTTTTACTCGCCTGCCTCAGACTGTCTGGCCTGTTGACTGCCTCGGTGGCGTAGCTAAACCAACTACGGTACGATTACAAAGCTGAGGTCTGGGTTTGAATCCCGGTCGGGCAAAGTGATATTGAATTTTTCTATTCATTATCAGCCCGGAGTCAGGAATTTGTGCCCGATATGACAATAGGCTCGTCCCTTATTACACCGTGGGACGGAACATACAAGGCGAAATGTGGGTGTCCTGGCACCTCTGTCTACTCCTTCTGGGAAAAAGGCGTGAATTTGTGTATGTAGGTATGTATGTATTTATGTATGTGGTCTTTTATCCAAGGCCGTTCAGAACGCAGGCATACCTACTCGTTCTTTAATTCATTTATGTCAAACGACAATAACCAGACATGTTTTTGTGACATCGACGTCCTACTCTCTCCCAAGAATTAAATTGATTTTGTTTAAAAAGTTTACGTGTGTAAAACGATTGAGATTCATTGCATTATACATATAGTCGGTGAGTTCTTAGGTAGACATGTACCTAACTATAACATCATACTTATACTTTTCTTCTGCGTGCTTTAATCTCATGTCAACACAAGGTCGCAAAATTATTTTTCAGCAATGTGGTTCAAAATGTTATGGATGGAACATATTTTTTCCTAACTTCAACCGTTTCGGGGTGTGCTTGTATAATCTACTGCGATGGCCTACTGGGGCTACTGGAGTATACTTGAAATAGTTCTCAAGTTCTGATGTGTAATTTCACCATTAAAGCCGGTTGTAATATCGTCATAGAAACTAACGCCACAATTATGAATGGATGGCTGAAGTTTTATTCTTTCACGAAGCAAGAGTAGAGCATAAATTTATTTTGTTATAAAATATATTTTATGGGCTACAGATTGCTATAGCATCCTTTATCGATTATTATCATTTGCAAATTGTAAATAATAAACTCCATCTTAAACTTCGGGTTACTAACGCAGTATACCCATATCTATAATTTGGAGAGAAGAAGAGTTGTTTTCCTCTCTGCATGTGTAATAAACTGATGTTCTAGATCTACCATGTGCGGCGCGCAGAGTGCGCGGGCAGTCGGTGGTGTGCGTGTGTAACGCCACGTACTGCGACTCCATCACCGCTGATGTACCCAGAATAGGTTCTTATATCGCCTACACGTCTTCTGAAGTGAGTATACTGAGACTACAACTACTATACACACGAGGGTTGATGAAGGTCTTATTATTAATTACTTATTCCTGACCTCACGCTCTCATACCTGTTACAAACACTCAGACTTGAAACAGACACCTGTGGATGACACAAACATTAGTCTCCTCGGCGCGGCGGCTGTTATTATCTTCTTCTTCTGCAGAGTCATATGTAATGATTGTTTGAAGTTGGTCCACATGACTATCAACAATAAAACACGAACTATGAATGTAGCGGCTGTTTGCCTCTATTTCGAACCATTATTTTAACTTAATTCTATTTCGTTTACAATTCCAGGCAGGATTGCGATTTAGAAAAACAAGCGGTACTCTAAATGCTTATGACAGTTCGTGTAAGTACAATCACTGTATGATTGATTACCATTATATTCCCAAATCCGACCTCACCTTCGACGGTGTAGCTGATAGACTCGTGAGCGTTGGAAAGGTATTTGGCATGGATATACATAGTATTAGGGAGAGTCAGGGAAAGAGAGAGGCCGAGAACTCAGTCCGGTGATGTGCTTCTGGGGATATCTATGTCCAGCAGGTAGTACACTGCCATGGGCTTATGATGATAGCTTATGATGACAGTTATACTAGCAGCCCAGCTCGACTTCGCTTAGGTGCAGACACTTTTTGTCGGGGAAACCGTTTTCGCAAAAATGTTCGTAAGTGCTCGGCTTCTGTTGGTCTGGTAGTGTTATATAATTTATAGCCTTCCTGAACAAATGTGCTATCTAGGAACAAAATAAATTTTCAATTTGAACTAGTAGTTTCTGAGATTAGCAACTTCAAACATGTATCAGCCCATATACGTCCCACTGCAGGGCATCGGCCTACTCTACAATCGAGGGTACGATTGAGAGTGGTTAGACCGAATAGTCCACCAAGCTGGCCTAGTGCGGGTTGGCCAACCTTCAAACAAACACTCTAAATTCAATCACACTAATAAAGTGATATAATAGAATGTTGTATTTTAGCAAAATGCTGCTCTGTAACGCTGGAGCTGGACGTGGCTACTCAGTATCAGAGCATAGAAGGGTTCGGCGGCGCGGTCACCGACTCCGCGTCTATGAACTGGAAGAATCTATCCGAACCGCTGCAGAAATATCTTGTTGAGTAAATATCTATATTTTCATAATATTTGTAGTAAAATATATCAATATCCTTCACCGCCCTTTCGATTTTCATGATTTACTTCACCATCAATTACAGTGCATTAATTCTTAAGTATTTTTTGTCGTTATTTAATGTTTTCAATCTTAGGTGGAATTTTTTTAATCATAATTAGATATAATTGAATATAATTGTACAATAAGCGTTTCTTATGACGTTAAGTGTCTATAGTGCCAATACTCAACACCTTGTCGTTTCAGTTCATATTTTAGCCCCATCGGTATAGAGTATAACATGATTCGAGTACCTATAGGAGGCACCGACTTCTCCACACACCCCTACGCGTACAACGAAAAGCCTGAAAACGATGCCAAGCTAACCAATTTCAACCTTACCACTGAGGACTATAATTTTAAGGTAATTTCAATTAATTTATTTGTATGATGCGTTATCGTGACCACTTTCTTGCTCTACAATTGCAATTATGTTGTTATAACACAGAATTGGAACAGAAATACGTGTATTTTCTGGAGCCCAAGGTCTCTTAAAAATGGTTGTGTAAACCTTTCAAGAAGACCTATGTTTAACATTATTATTATATCCTCTAGCCAAAAGTAATACGTCTATTTATGTAAGCAGTTATTGTGAGCATCTCTTTTCTCTTTCTCTTTTCAGCCATAGGAAGTCCACTGGTAAACATAGGCCAAGGATCTCCACGCCTGTCGTATCTCCATCTCATTGTGCATATTTAGCGTCTATAACTGTTTGGTTTCCATCTTTCCATTACAGTTGCCCCTCATCAAACGAGCGATGGAAGCATCGAGCACCCCTATTCACATTATAGCAACGACGTGGTCTCCTCCGCCGTGGATGAAATCGAACCACGCTTTTTCGGGCGTCAGTCATTTGAAGCCTGAATATTACCAGACTTACGCAGACTATCACTACAAGTAAGTTACTCCCTCATCTAGTACATCTTAGTTGGATTTTTTAAGTAAAGCCCCATCGATTTCTGAATTGCCTGTTGCAATGAAGTACATTAGAAATTCCCTTTCTAGCTCTTATTGTTTTAGGACTTTTTGAGGTTAGTGATTATGATAGTCTCAATAATTTGTAGTAATTTTACATACATAAATTCGAGCCTTTTTCGTAGAAGGGGTAGGTTTGCCTGGTAGCAACCAGGACACCCACGTTTCGCCTTGTATTTTTCGTTCCACGATGTGATAGGGGCGAGCCTATCGCCATATCGGGCACAAATTCCTGACTCCGGGCTGATAATGAATAGAAAAACCCAATATCATTTTGCCGAACCCGAGATGTCAGCTTTGCAATCATACCGTAGTACAACTGCGCCACCGAGGCAATCAGTTATTAGTAATTTTACATTATAACGTAACATAGAACATAACTTAGGATATTATATTTTATCCTCCATGCCAGGGCAATACCCAACACGATGATTGAATTAGGAAACATTCTATGCTTTCTTATTCGTTCTTTTAAAGGTTTTTGGAGGAGTACACGAAACAGGGCGTGCCTTTTTGGGGTATCACTACAACCAATGAACCCATTTCTGGAACGCTGGGAATGAACAGTTTTAATACACTTGGCTGGACCTCGGCCGCTATGGTGAGCCTCTTATTTGGTACCTATTATACAGGGATCAAGGCTGCGACCGAAAACAAAGCTAGGTGGTTGTATGAGTAACTTTAGACACAATGCAAGTAAAAATTTCGCAAAAAAAATCGACAACTTTTTTTTGTAATTTTTTACTTAAAGTCGTATTTGGGTGATATATGTATACATAGTTTTCTTAAAATAATGATGTACACCTCTTTATTCTTCAACACGCAATGGTACATAACGGTTTAAATTAGTATTTTTGCAAAAACTACGTATTTACACCCAAACACAATGACTTTTTAAAAATTCTAAATAAAATCTGTCACTGTTTTGGTGAAATGTTTATTTGCATCGTGTTCGTTCGCTGGTTTCGTTTTCGGTCGTAGTCTTGATATACCCGGTATGTCTTAAACTTAAATTGCTACTTCTAGCCATTTTCACAGATAACCAATCGGCGCTATGTTATTTTGTTAAATGAAAAAGTAAGTTATACCCAGACCATTTTCCCTAGACAATATAATGGATAAGCGCACCAAAGGTATGATGACTGATTTCGAAAAACTACTTCAGGATGTTCGTATAAATTAACTTTACTTAAAATTAACTTAATTTCTTTAAAAACAAAAGGCTTTTGGAGTAAAAATCTGTTTCAAATATAGAAAGTTACCGTGGTTTTTATCAATGCCAGGTGCAAAGTGAAGCCTATATATTGTCACATGATATTATGTAGATTTAAAACGGCTTTCTTTTCAGGGTAAATGGCTTGTAGAACATTTGGGTCCAACAATACGAAATTCTACATTCAAAGATGTGAAAATTATCGTAGGAGATGATCAGAGATTAGTCCTTCCGTATTATTTTAATGTGGTAAGGATACAATGTTCTAATACAGACAATTAAGTTACTTCAGTCGATATAACTGAATTTCAAAATGCATGGCTTGAGCATTCAACAACAACCAAAGGAAGTACAATGTAGAAAATAGGCTTCGTCTAAAATAATTCACACGGACTTTTTTTTATTCAATTGGCCCAACAAACGAGCGAACAGGTCTCCTGGTGATAAGTTATCACTGCTGCAAAATCAACAACCATTGGAATGATCCGGCAACACATCTTCATAAATTCATCTTCAAAATAAATCGACAGGGGAGCAGGAAGGAAAAAGAATGGGAAGAGGAAAGTGATATTGGCCATCTGGCAATGACACTCACCGAACGAAACACGACAACAAAGCTCTCATTTCACGTTGATATCCTGGGAGACAGTGGTACCGCTCTGGACGAACCTGCCCATTCATGCTGAGTTATGACTGACAATAGCGTGGCTTTACCACTTCTTAAAATCTGACTATAACCAAACCAATCCCTAAGTAATTTTCAAAATAGTGCAATTGATAAAAAATAATTTTAAATAAAAAAATAAAAACCGACTTCAAAGTGCCACTACAAAGTAACAAATAATATATATTTCATCGTACTAGTACCCAATGATTAATGTTCTTATTGACTTGACTAGCTAACAAATCTTAAATACGTAATATTTTGAAGGCGGGTCGCTAAGTGCCGAACATGTACGCCTTACGCTTAACATTAATTTGTGTAAGTAATCATAGCGTAATACACGCAAGATTTACACGGAATTTTAATTTGTCTTAATATATCAGGCCGTAATCGTCCACTGTTGAGCATGGGACACAACATACCTTTTCTTTTACTTAAAGGCCTTTATGTCATGCAGGTTTCCTGACTATGATTGCAATATATCACTGTTAAAGAGTTTGGTAATTGAATATCATCAACACACAAGTGACTCCGATAATTCCGGAGGTGTATACCCTGGAATTATAACCGAGACGGTGGTCAACCGTCTCGTGGATCATCTATCTATACATATAATAAAAATGTAAATGGTCGATGTCTGTACATGGAAGATATTTAAGAAATTTTAACGCGAGGGGTCTTTATAACAGCAACAGAAGCCAAAACAATTTTTTTTAGAATTTTTGTCTGTCTGTCTGTCTGTCTGTCTGTCTGTCTGTATGTTTGCTTGCGCATCACGCAAAAACTACTGCACCAAATGAGATGCGGTTTTCACAGTTGTATTGCTGTAGATTCAACTTAAAAACTGGTATATGTTGCATTTACATACAGGGTGTTTCTTTTTGTTTGCTTGCACATTACTCATAAACTACCGCACCTAATGAGATGCGATTTTCACAGTTATATTGCTGCAGGTTCAACTTAAAAACTGGTATATGTTGCATTGACATACAGGGTGTTTCTTTTTGTTTGCTTGCACATTACTCAAAAAATACCGCACGAAATGAGATGTAGTTTTCACAGTTATATTGGTGCAGGTCCGACTTAAAAAGTGGTATATGTATCATTTACATACAGGGTGTTCCTTTGTATTATGGAAGATAAACGAAAAAAACTAATATGGGTAAACTATATTAACGTAATAAAAACAATGATTTTTAGAATTTTTGTCTGTTTGTCTGTGCGGTTGTGCGCGATGAACTCAAAAACCGCTTAACGGATTTCGATGAAATTTGGTATGGAAGTAGCTGACATCTTGGATTAACACTTAGGCTACTTTTTTATCCCGAAAAATTAAGTGTTCCCGTGGGATGAGGAAGGAATTCCGATATATTTGTTACTTTTTATACTCAAAGGGATGGGATGGGACTGGATTACATACCTTGAGTGAGAATGAGACAGAACGGGCGGGATGAGAAATACCAAATAAAGTTAATCACGCTGACGAAGTTTGCGGGCAGAAGCTAGTATCTAGATAATTATCAACAGGCTACCACACCCATGTAAGACACATAGAAATTCTATCAAAACTTCAATAAATTTACACGTAGGATTAGCACATTATATTCATTTGTGTTTAATTTACTTATGTGCCTTTCTGAGCCAACATTGCAGGATCTACATGTAATATCAAATGGTGTAACATTTGCTTAAATTTATACGTGTTTGATATTAAGCGACCCGCCTTCAAAATATTACGTATTTAAGATTTGTTAGCTAGTCAAGTCAATAAGAACATTAATCATTGGGTACTAGTACGATGAAATATATATTATTTGTTACTTTGTAGTGGCACTTTGAAGTCGGTTTTTATTTTTTTATTTAAAATTATTTTATTTGTCCCTTTTTAGTTTTGATAGGCATCGTAATGATGAGAAAGGTGATCATGATATAATCAAAACGATGTCTTTAAAATTTACGAATTCTTCAGACCAAACATGATATTATTGCTGTGAAATTATGAGAAGATTGTAAGTCATTATAATCATGATATCCGCTATTGTTAGACACTGACCAGGTCGGATTCTCTTAGTTTACGTCGGTAATTTACGTATCTATTTCTCTCACTCTCCCTCTTCTTCACCTACTGTTTATAGTAAAACTTTTATATTGAAAACTGAAATTAATTGTATCTATTATCTACCCCCCCCCCCTACACGCCTTTCTCTTTTTAACCCCCCCTTTGTAGTAACACACTTATACCGAACCAGGTGCAAAAAGAGTTATTGCTGTACCGTTCAATTTTGAGGAGTTCTGCTCTTCAAGTCCGAAGATATTCATCAGGTCTTCACCATTATTTAATGACACCAATCTAGCATATCATACTTGTCGACAAAATAGTTTATTTTTAATCGTTTAAGTACTGCCAGAGATATTGAGTATTTACATTAGTATCTATTTTCTCTCCCCCCCCCTACACCCCTTCCCCCTTTTAAGCCCCCCTTTTGTAGTAATACGCTTATACTGAACCAGGTGCAAAAAGAATTATTGCTGTACCGTTCTATTTTGAGGAGTTCTGTTCTTCAGGACCGAAGATATTCATCAGGTCTTCACCAATTTCGTATGGGACCAACCTAGCATATCATGCTTTAAGACAAAAAAGAAATTTTTGAAATCGGTTCCCTAATACCAGCGTAATCGAGTAACAAACATACATAAAAAAAAAAAAAAAAAAATCAGTCGAATTGATTACATCCTCTTTTGAAGTCGGTCAAAAAGACAAGATAAACCACTAAAGAGGAGGATTTAAAAAATCGTATTTTATTTCAGATGGTAATGCAAAATCCTGCTACACTACAATATTTAGACGGGGTGGGAGTACACTACTACACTGACTTTATAACGCCTGCTTTAGTCCTCGTAGAAATTATTAAAAACTATCCAGATAAGTTCATCATTGCCACAGAGGCATGTGAAGGTATTTCGCAATCAATTATTCTTGCAAACCAGTATACAGCCAGACTATAATATTGATTACAGCATGAAAGGCCTGGTAGGTAAAAAAGTCACGTAACTAATTAAAAACTGTACGTCCTAGTAGTAAACTTAAAATAGGGTACCTATTAATTGTATACGATCTATTGGCAAGAACATCTTTTCTTTTTTGGCAACCTTGAGAATAACAGCTTTAGATATTACCTATAATATTCTAGTTACTAATGTTTCGTGTTATGGATGCGTTAAAACTGGTCCCGCATTCAGCATTCAGATCGAATGTTCTGATATCCTTTATCAATAAGTTTATTTTCAGGCAGTTTTAAATGGCAAACAAAAGTCTTGTTGGGTTCGTGGCAGAGAGCTAAGAATTATATCGAAGATATTATTGAAGTAAGTTATAATAATAGGCACATGTCTATTCTCACATAGGTTTATTAGAAAATAAGCGGAAGTGTAGGTACCTAAATAATTTAATATAAAAAAATCACGAGTAAATCAAAAGAGTAAGCTCACTAATCTGATCAAACACTGTTTTACTCGAGGGTAATTACTTTGTCTCAAGACTCAATGCAGGATTTTTAGTGATCGTTGTATCCATGTAGGCAATTTATCTTCTGAACACTTCAGATTCTAGGATACGTTCAGTGAATCTATGACGGTATGTCTTTAAAGATATAAAAATGTTTCTTACAGGACCTGAACCACAATCTGATTGGTTGGATAGACTGGAATATTTGTCTAAATAAACGAGGGGGTCCAAACTGGGCAGGGAATTATGTAGACTCCCCTGTAATAGTGAACGCAGAGCGAGACGAGATCTACAAGCAGCCCATGTTCTACGCGATGGGACATTTCTCCAAGTTTATACCGAGGGGTTCTCGTAGGATCCACGTCACTGAACACAAGTCCTTCTTCGAGAAGTCCATTGAGAACGTCGCATTTCTCACTCCCATGAACACTGTGGTCGCTGTTTTGTATAACGAGTGAGTTAATCATAATAGTTTTTTATAAATTGTTAGAGCCTTGCACAAAAGCATAGATTTATGACGTTCGTCAAACCCAGTTCTTGTACATGTACAAAGCTTTCAAAAAACTATGGTGTGAACAACGATGCATTGAAGACCGTATGAGAACTTGAAAGCCGTAATAGATGGGATGACGGGATGGGATAGACTTGTGAAAAGACTGTCTGGATAGGGCATTGTATTGTTGAGCACGGGATTCCTCAATAATCGAGAGTTAATCCAGGTGTAATACACAGTCCACACGCTAGCCTAGTGCGGTGGAAATCACACTCCATAGATATTCTTGTAAAACTCTTAATGGTATGTTAGTTTCCTTACAAAAAAATACACAGAAAAGAAGACGGAAAATAGACCTAAATATTGATATAATTAAATAAGGAAATATAATGTTTTGCAGTGGGAGTAAGAAGACAGTCAGGATAAAGTTCGGAAAGAGGCAAGCAGTTATACAGATGGAACGAAGATCAATAACCACCATCGTATTTCCAAACAAAGCAAATTAGACTTAAAAAAACAATGTACATGCCGTTGCTATATTTTTATGAAGCCAAATATACTTTTTTATGTGACAATTATCTTCGGCGTTGTTCCTATTTATTTTACCTATATAACTCTGTGTATACAGGGTGTATCTATACTGTGACCGAAAACGTAGCCAAGTGGTGGTTTTAGTGACTCCACCTATTTATTTACTCTTAAATCTCTTAATATAAGTTGTCATCAGGAAGAGTACGTATAATAAATTGTGATATTCGTTTATTTTTATTCTAAGATTATACCTTTTTAGCCGCCTTGAAGAGTGCTTTGGGTGGTGCTTTGGCGATTTTGGCAATTATTTTTAGAACCACTTGCCAAACCGACATTTTAAATGTACCACGATGACCTAAAGCCCCATTTACACGGGACGAGTTTCTCGCCTCGAAGATACCAATATCGTAAGTGTATAAAAAGTTGAATCGTGTAAACATTTGTCAGAACACGATTATCTATGGCGGTTACGTCACGTGATCATCGCATACGATTCTTGCCGCGAGAAACTCTCCCCGTGTAAAAGTCGTTTAATGCAGTTTGTAGAGATTACATTCTTTAAAATTATTTTTGTATAGCTCTGGGATATGCAAGTTTACTCACGACATTTCTTCGTAAACAAATTGTAATGCAAGGATTAAGCTAGCTTGTTGCACAGAAATTATACAAAAATTAATACAACATTACGAAGCGTTTTTATAAAGAATAATAGTTAATATATTGCGGTTTTATCCAAAGCCAATACCAATTTACCCTGCGTTATCACTATGACTGGGATATTACAAAATAAAAATATTTTATTAGAATAATATTCTTTGTAAACAGGAAAAAGAAACCGTTTGTTTCACAAAATAAGTCATCCTTATTATTAGTTTTATATGTATAATGCTTTTAATTGATTTAATACTATTTAATTATGTATTATACTATAACTACTTTTCTAAAAGTAGCTTATAATAATTATTATACAGCCCATATACCACCCACTATAATGCCAAGGCTCTCTCTACTATCAGGACTTCGATTAAAAAGAATATGGCCATAACCTTCCATGCTGGCCTAATGCAGGATGGCGTACTTCGCACACCATAGAAATTTTTGAACATCTCTGATATGCATGTCCCTCACGATATTTTTCGTCACCGTAAAATAACATTAAAATAAAACAATTTTTTTAGATTTTGGTTATGTATGTTTTCTATTTTCCGAGCACTTTACAGCTTTGACCAGACATAGGTAGTAGTTACACTTACCTTGGCATTGTAAGTAGACATAGAATTGTCCTAAGTAGAAGAGACACAGGGACTCTACATAATAAGTGGTATAGAAGTTTTGAGGGAACAGATGAACATACATACACAAAAAATAAAGCCCTACTTTTTGCTCGGCCGTAGCCCTTAAAAAAAACGTTCAGTTTCACACGATTCCAGTTGCTAGGTTCATTATGTGAATCATTTGGTATTACTAAAAAGAAGTCAAAATACAACGCAATATTACTCGTCTCACAGTATCTTTATTTACACATATTTCTATAGACCGGTACACGAGGCAATTGCTTCCAAGTAAAGGAAGTGAGTCATTTCGTCTCATTGTGAACCGGTTTGAAGTTTATTCGTTTTGTGAATGAATGACTAATATTTAAATGCTGCTCTACAAAACAGGAAAGTTTCGTTGACGATGCGTCAATTGGTATCACGACTGGTAGACATTACGTGATAGGTGTAGGTAACTATGGATTTTATTTCTAACTGGATCAGTTAGTGGGTTTTCTTCTAGTGGAGGTTAACTACTAACTGGCAAGCGCATCTTCAGACATCTACCCATAAGTTCAGACGGCATAGAGATCGCAGGAAGTCGCTGGATTCTGAACACCTTCAACTATTATGGAATGCAATTCTTGGGAGAGGCCTATATTCACAATTATATTCACAAGGGGCCTTCCAGTGGTTACTTACCATGACGTAGAAGCCTAAACTACTGTCTTTATATTTATAATTTAAAACGCAAGAAACATTTTTAAAAAAATTGTACCTGGGTATCGAAAATGCAGAGTGATGACTGATGACCATGAATTTGAACTTTATAAAAATTATAAATATTGTAGTTTTGACAGCGGTATGAATTAAATGCACTATACCATAATGACTGGATGCGAAAGCAGCAGACCGGGCTCTGTGGCGTACCTTGCGAGAGGCCTATGTCTCGCAGTGGACTGCAACGGGCTGATGATGATGATGATGATGATACCATAATGATTCTGGGTTAGTTTAAGGATTGTGTATTTTAATCAAAAGTACTGATAACCTTCAATAAATTTGAATTTAATTAGGGTGCTCATGGCTATTTCAATTATCTTGGTTCTTACACGACCGGAAGTAATAACACAAAATCTAGTCATTTGAAATGTAGAAGCATATTATATCATGCGAACAACATGAGTAAGGCTATATAAAATTCGTAGAATTGCAAGTCAACTAACCCGCAATAGGCCAGCGTGGTGGAATATATGGCCCAACCCCTCTCAATAGTAGGTACTCTCTAATGTAGAGTAGGCCTATGCCTTGCATTACGATGTACATGTACATATATGGGCAGGGCTTATATAGAATTGCTAAAAATCTGTAATTTATCTTTCGTTTGTAATTTCAGAATTGTTTTTTCTACGGATAAAGATAGGTTGTAATTAGATTAAATTAATTCTCGAATGGTAACTCTCGTCATTTTCTAGTAAATATTTTCGCGTCAATATGGCTTCTTACTCACAACTGCGGTAAATTAACTTATCTACAAACAACTAGAACTGACGACCTCTTATATAACCAGTAACCACACATTATAGCAGCAATATGCTATATGTTTTGTTATATTTTTGCTGGAAATTACGAATATCTAAATACATTATGTTTATGAAACCAAGGAATTTTGAGATGAACATCAATGTTTGTGCCTTATTAGAATATAACAAAGAACTTCTGAAGATACATGCTCGCCTAGTTTGAGGTCATAGATTTAAGAAACATCGTACATAATTATCTATTTGGACATGAATAAATTATTTCTATAACTTTGCACTTATTTACATTTTCCTAGCGGTGAAATGGTCAGTCAGTCTTTGAAGTGGCGAACGTGATTTTTTTTCACACTTATATTTTGGTTACATTTTCTGTTTACTTTTTAATTGGCTGGGTTGAGTAGATTCAAGATTTTTACATAGAAATTAGCTCCTAAGTTATCAGATACATTTGACCCCATTACGTATATTGAGAGGCCTCAAATTATTATTATATTAATTGCCACAGTGTTCCTTATCATCTAGCCGCAAATGCGAACTGTTTCTTTGTTTGTCGTTGAATCATTATTTACATAGAAAATATTACTAATGATCTGTGCGTAATTGAGAGCAGAACTAACGAGGATAGAAATAATTTAAATTAATTACCCATATAGTGTTGTTTCCTGCATTTCAAATCATGAATGTCTTTTCTTAGGAATGATGGTTTCATCGGTAACACAAATAAATTGTAGTAAAATTCAACATTTCTAAAATCTCGCACTGTGCCTCCTTATTTAAGTATAAATAATTTTAATATGAACCGTTTACTACTGCATTTCATTTCATTCTCATTAAAAATATTTTTCACTCACAGTATTTCCATTCTATATTTCCATTTAGTATTGTGACAAATATGAAATAATCAAATACGATGCCTGATGGTATTTGGTCATCAGATATTGATTTGATTGATTGATTTGATATCTTTAGACTTTAGAGCATAGATAGAGAACGGAAGAGGGAATTGAAATAAGAACCACCACATGACAGCAAAATTAAAAATACGTGGGCAAGCTATGACAACGTTCTACACTTTTAAAGTTATTAACTTACATACATAAACTCACGCCTTCTTTTTAGAAAGGGTAGGCAGACGTGCATACGACCAGGGCACCCAAATTTCGTCGTGTATATTCCGTCCCATGATGTGATAGGGGGCGAGTCTATCGCTAAATTAGGCAGATTCCTGATTCCGGGCTAATAACTAATAGAAAAAACCAATATCACTTTGCCCGAGCTTTGTAATCGTACCATAATGCATCTAAACCACAGTTATAAACTTTCACACTTATTATTCACCTATCTTATTTATAGCATCTTCTGTAGTGAAACAATGACGTCTATAAACAGGAAACGTAGAGTCCATGAATTGATTTAAATTGGACTATGTAATAGAGGTAATCACATGGAACGAGACGAAACAACTGGACTGATTGCCGTCTCCGATATGGCGAGTCTTAGATTGAACAATGACGAAGGCATGAGTGATCATGGAACGGTTGAGACGGTATTCGTAGGTAATTTATAAAGGATGGATGATAAGTCACTAACGAGCTAATGAAATCGGTAAAACTCTTAACAAGGGACTAATTGATGAACATTGTTGAACGAAATTGATGTTAGGATCGCACAAAGCGGAGATTTCATGTTCTATGCCTTCTCATAACAGTAGCGTTAACAAGAGCAATCGTCAATAAAACAATCGACAGCTCATTAATCATTTGTAATCATAATTCATAAGTGAAGCCTTTAAAGAAAATGTCCCAAATATTTTTCGTATAACAAAAGGCTCAAGCGAGCATTAAAAACAAACTATTCTCGGAATTCTATATCATACCGTTGAAAGGTCAACGTGAGCTGTCTTTATAGGAATACAACAAGCAGCGAGACCGGTAGTCTGTGGCTGAACGCCGGGGTGAACGCACGTCTCCACTAGTGACGAAATTACGTGAAAATGTATAAAATATCCGTGTTAGCAGTGTTGTTGGCCGTATGTGGGGGTGCTTGGAGCCACTCTTACCATTTAGGAGCCTGTCCGGTGGTAGAACCGATGCCTTCGTTTGAAATGGATAGGGTGAGTATTTTTCACTATCGGCGGGGTCTAACAGGTCAATTTTGAATCAATTTATATGTGGGTATGGATGTGGTATGGACGTTATTTACGTATCGCCTATGTAGGACTATAAAAGATTGTAAGATACTTATCAGGCTTTTGATGTATGGTCATAACTTTATATTTGCTATCAAAAATTATCTTGTAAAGCTCTGTCTCCCACCATCCATCAGCTAAAGAAAGTCCACTGCTGAACATAGGTCTTCCTCAAGTTCTTCGATAGCGATTGGTTGAAAGTATCTACCCTGTATGCAGCCTCTTTCTGCAACCATTATTCGACGCATAAATTTACGAAATTATTTATACCGCTAGTCTAAATAATCTCTAAACATTTCGCTGCACATTTGGATTTAGAAAATGTCTAGTTATGTTAAATTAAATATTTTTGATGATTCTAACTTGATAATGAAAGAACTCCTATGAATTATATAAATCGAATGAATGACGAATATTAAGGATGGTCACTACATTAAATGAAAGCATTCGAGACACGTAAAGTACTAAATGTAGTCTGACTATGATTTATGATTCAAAGGCCGTAATTATAGTTTGTATATAAGGTTAAAGTTTGGTCAACAACCTTTACTTAAAGAGCAATGGTTAGGTGTGGTATGGTAGTCTATGAACTTAATTTTATGGATCAAAAGAAAAGGGAATCAAAGGCTTCTAACCAATTTAAATCTAGAATCAATAGTCTTCTAGTTCCAATCCGTAAATTATTGGTATTCAGGCCAGTTCATGTTTGCAATACTAAATCTATAAACACGATCGAAAAACTCGGATTCTTGTAATTCAAAATATTTTCACCCCGTCCAAGAACAATCGCTAGCATAGCGTTCAATAATACCAAATGACGAATTTTTAATACATTTATAATAGATGTCTCACTGCTTCGATGGCGTAGTGGTACTTCGGTACGATTACAAAGCTAAGATCTCGTGTTCGAATCCCGGGTCAGGCAAAGTGATATTGCATTTTTGTATTCATTATCAGCCCGGAGTTAGGAATTTGAGCCCAGTATGGCGAAAGGCTCGTCCCCTATCACATCGTGGGACACATACAAGGCGAAATATGGGTGTCCTGGTAGCACCTCTGCCTACCGCTTCTGGGAGAAAGGAGTGAATTGATGCATGTATTTCTAGTAGATCGAGTGTCAAGAGTAGCACTACAGATCATATTCAAGTTACAAATTACGTCGGAAGTATTCCATTGTTATGAAGATTGTGTAATCTGATCTTATCGCGGAGACCTTGTGAAAAAAATATTGCATTGTTGGTTCGAAAAGTTAAATATTTTAATTATGTTACATCTGCAATGCGTAACAATTACATTATTATCAGTTAAATGAGCAGATATAAGTAGTTAATGTCAGTAAAGCTTGCAGGTATTGTTTTGTTTATTGTTTAATGGCTACTACTTATAGTAAAGTGATATTAAAATTTAAATTATATTTGTTTCTAAATATATATATTTTCTTATTTTTTTCTTACTATATTATGATTTGTATATTATATTGTCTGTATTTATTGTATATCGTTATAATCAATTAAACATTATACGTTATTCAATTATATCTTAATAAAATAAAATTAGACATTCCGAACCAGTATCAGGCTTAAAGGTATTCAAAACATCATTTTCTGTGACCATTTTTGGGTTAAATCTCATATATATCAACATTGATTCGAATTTTACGTTTAAAAGTCGTTATTTTCTATGAAGATGCACAAGAACGCCATTAATCTTTTCAGCATGTTTACCCACCTTCATACAAAACAAATATTTTCAATCGGTAATATGCGAAATGACATTGATAAATTGCGATTCAGGCATATTGCGTGTTTATTTTGTATCATTGAAGTGAGTGTTTATATAATTAATTGCTAATGAGGTGTTTAATAGCAAATGACCCGTATATTTTGGCCACAGTTGCGCAAAGAAAATCGGCAATACAAGTTTAACATTGCGTAAGTTACTACTGAACAATCGGGTGACTACCCATCTGTGTTAACTGGATTGTAAATTATGAGAGAAAAGTAAACATACACAAATACAACCAATCACATATGTAGTCCTGAGCCCACAGCAAGATATGCCTTGTATTCTGGGTATTAGAAACTACGAGAGACTTTTTCACCCAAATTTTTTAAAAGCCTTATAAAACGAATGTAAAATTGGCTGTGTCTGTGTGTATACTTCCCATTTTTTCCCTAAAATGGAATTGAATATTAGAGGACACTAGACACAATATAAGTAATACATCATCCACCTTTCAGGCCAATTCAGCATAGTCTTATTATTTTCGGCTGAGTCATTGTGCCCCATTTAGTTACAGTAAAAATTACCGACCCAGGTAAACCTATTCATATAACAACAGCTGATTCATATTAGCAAAAACTAAAAAGATACGGTGCAACAAAGCGCTTACGCAACATTTTTTGTTGATATTTTTATACGTTTGGCAAATTCTCTTCTACCTGACCTTACTCCACGTCAACAAAGAAACTATTTAAATTGGGATTTCCAGTATAAAACCAAACTCAACTTTAGCGTGAGTATAAAAAAACAATTGAGCAGCCTACCGTAATTAACTTCTCATCACAAACTGCAGTGTACCGAAATATATAATGTGGTAAATTTTCCTTCTTCGTATAGAAAATACTAAATTGCGAGCATTGAATCCTTATCGCGTTTACTATAACTAAATATATTGACCTTTTTATCAAACGGTATCTTAGAAACGGCTATACAACAACAGTATTTTTATGCGACAAAAACAACCGTTTTGCCTGTTTATTATAAGACAAACAATGAGTGTACAACACAGACTTAGAACGACGGTTTCCGATGGCTTGACACATGAGTCATCTCATAAACATTGTTGTGTTAAGTGCTGTGTTTAAAGAGAAATTATCTTTATAATGTCTTGTCACTCATAATTTACTCACATTACAGTATTTTAAATGCTGTTTATTGATACCGTTAAGACCGTTACCTTTAATAAAAGCGCCTTTAAGAAAACATAGTTTACTAAACTGTACGAGTACAGCAGGATTTCTTAGATTGTATTGGTCCGGCAAACAAAATGATGAGTTAAAGAAAGAATAAACGCAGGATTGATAAAATAGTAAAAGATTTAATATGTAAAGAATACATAGCGAATACGAGTAGAAAGAATATGAAAAACAAACAATCAACAATAGATTACTGAACACTGATATGCAAAGTTAATTGTTTCGTTTATAGTAAGACGGCACTGAGACGAATATGTCTTGATACGAATTTACTTTCACTAAGACTATTTATAACTATATTTTACTTTTATTTTACACAATGTATTTTTTTAAAGATAATAAATATTAACACGGAACGGGCAGAAGTATTCGTAACCCGAATTGAATGCAATTATTGTTTATCGACGAGTCGCCATTGTTCTTGTGCAGTTTTTATAAATTTCGTTTATTATAACACATGTTATGACAATAAAATTCGCGAATGATTATACTCGGGGTAGAAATATGAATATTAAATACAAAACAATCGCTGTATGCCAATGAAAACACTTGAAAGATGTTGAATAAGAAGTTGCATTGAAAAAATATAATAAATATTGTAGTTGTATTGTATTGTATCAGCCTATATACTTCCCACTGCAGGGCACGGGCCTACTCCATTATCGAGAGTAGGTACGATTGAACTCTCAATCGTACTCTCGATGGCCTATATGGACCATATGGCCTAACCACTCGGTTAGGCCACATTATAGTCCATCACGCTGGCCTAGTGCGGGTTGGCTGATTGCTGATTGAGCTGAATTATTCATTGTAATAATCTAACAAAATGATCTAAATGAAATACAAGACGCTTTATAATGTTATCTTGTGAACTCAGTTGACCCCGAGATAAACGAGGCAATGGGGTGTTCAATATGTACTTTGTGATAATACTCTAAAAGTTTCTTTTTATCGTGACATTTCTGTTGGTCCTTATGTTGACATATTGTTTCCGTAGAACATTAAAATTAACAATAGCTCGCCTGTTTTGGTACATTTAGGACTTAGGTGAATGACCTAGTCAACGATTTTATGGAACTTATGATGGATCTATTCATGTCATATCATGTGTCATATTGTAAAGGAAAACAATGAATTGTGGCTATACCGTTGAATATAATTCAATATTTCTAGTGTACCTGCGAACTGGTAAAGTGTTATGATTCAAATAAAATAATCATGTTAATCACATACCAATCACAATAAAACAGAGGTGTTACTTATTAGTAGTCAGTAGATTATGTTTATGGCGACTCCTTATGTGCGTCAGGAAGGCTCTTAACACCTTTAAATACTAAATATAATTTAGATATTTTATGAGATTTATATTTTTGCCGAAAGACGGGTATAGGCTTAAGGGCAGACCCCGAAAACGATGGCGGGGCGATCTCGACAAATATAACAGGGACTGGATGCGAATTGCTCTCAATAGAGAAGGGAGGCCTTTGCCCAGCAGTGCAATCTTTTAGGCTAATACAATAATAATAATTAGATTCGACTGTTATAAGGCAACACAGTTTTAAATATGTTCTTCTTTCAGATGCTCGGAGTTTGGTACGCAATACAGAAGACTTCCACCGCGTCACATTGCATCACATACAACTTCACGTACTCCGACGAGCCGGGCAAATACAACCTCGAACAAGTGTCACAGCACTTCATTCTGGGACTCACGCCTTTGAAACATGACTATAGGTAAGAAACACATACCTACTTATTCTTTTTATACTTTTTAACGCAAATACAAGCTAGGGTCCCTTATAGACTCGCCGATACGTTATGCACATAGACATAACAAGGTTTTCTATGGTTCGTTAAAGTAAATACACACTAGACCAGCTTGTTGGTCGGTATCAAACTCTTGATTGAAGACGAGTGCGGTGCTCAGCATTTAGTAATTATGAGCTGATACAGTTAAAATTACAGCTCAATTTTTCTAGTTTTTTCAGAATCCCATTACAACGAAGCTCTAACTACCTAATATCGTGCAGATACAGGATTCCATTGGTATATTATGATGATTT
This sequence comes from Deilephila porcellus, assembly GCA_905220455.2. NCBI lineage: Eukaryota > Metazoa > Arthropoda > Insecta > Lepidoptera > Sphingidae > Deilephila > Deilephila porcellus. The sequence goes on along the minus strand of LR999991.1, from coordinate 3,786,470 downwards.
ACTCAATTTACAGATATTCCGGAGTCCTCAGTGTACCCGACGCAGCTGTTCCCGCCAGGATGAAAGTCAGATTCCCACTGAGTAAGTTACTTGTTTATTAAAAGCATATCAAATATCAAAATATGTTATTTCTAACAGTATTTTACAAGACTTGTACTCTAAAGGTACCTCTCTTTAAGAAGGGATTTTTAATGATTTTAGGGGAAATAAAAATGAGTTCGTAATGGTCCAAATAAGGCGTTTATGGACGAAAAATTTAGAAAATCTTTCGGAGATGTCAGAAATTATGATTAAAAATAATTGCATGAAAATCTCAAAAATAAAATGTGATGCACACACGAATGATGACACAGAACAACCGATACGGAAGATAATAAACTATAGGCGATAATAATAATATAGTACATGTCTATCACTCACCAAAATCTCGCTCGACGACGCCAACAATAACGGTGATCGTTGTAGCACTCAACATCACTTGCACATATTGTCCACAACACAATCTAAACTAGTCAAGAACTCTAGCGCGTCAACGGAGCGCGCGTCTTGCTTCTGCAAGCGTTCACGAGAAACTGAACTATTAGTCCAGTATGATGACACAAAATACCATCAACTACCCTCCACTAGATAATATTTTATGTCAAAATTACAAGATCGAAATACGGCAGTTGAAACAAAAGCGACTGTTTTTAATTAATTTCAGTCTTTTCAATAATATTTTTAGTGCCATCCATGCACAAGTTATTTAGCTAGCGATGGGATGGGAGACGAGCGGTTGTTACAGGGCTGGATTTAGGGTTTAACCAAAATTAATACGTTTCTGGTGTGAGTGGAGTCAAAACATCTCTATCTGAACGAAGCTGGACTGGGCTGCTAGTAGTTAGTAATCTTGGGTTGATGAGCGCACCGTAGTGCCATACATGCTCTTGTTTATAAGCAGGCTTGATTGCGGGTTCGATCCCCACACGAAAACAAATATTTGTGTGATCCATAGGTATTTGTTTCGTGTCTGGGTGTTTGTGAGACCGAAAAGTCTCTATGTACGTGACTGTTGGGTGTATTTATTTATTTATTTTCGATCAGGTGTGCGAACTGATCGTCTGCTGACTATCCCGTATAAAATAGCACTCATTTGTTTTCCAGGCGTGGCTGGCTCAGCAAGCTACACGGTGCTGGCAACGGACTACCTCACCTACGCCGCAATATTCACGTGCCAGAGGCTCGCCTTCGCACACAGGAGATCTGCCACTATCCTCTCCAGGACTAAGGAGTTGAACAGGATGTATATCGATAAGGTAAATACGATATTATATCTAAAAAGCCATATAGGACAAATTAGTTGTCCATTGTAGAAGTCTTAAATATTTCTGTGGTATGTGAAGTTCGTAGCCTAAAATTGCTAACTGCTGAGCACGAGGGTTTTCTCCAAAGACCTCGATTTAGAGTGATTAGGCCATAATACACTACGGTGGACTAGAGCAGGTTGGCGGAATTCACATACCATAAAAATTGTTACAAATAGCTATGATATTCAGGTTTCCACATGATATTTCCTGTACCGTTACAGTGCACGATGATTGAGTATCAATATGCATGACTCCAGAAAGTCAGAGATCCCTGGGATTTAAACCCGCGACCACGGTGAACATGTTGGCATCCGCGTCTGGTCTGTTACCAACAGGCCACCACGCACATTACGTTAAATTCAATATTAATATATAATTTTCAGATGCGAACAAAACTTTCCTCTTACGGGGTGGATCCGTACGACCTGTCCATCATCAGCCAGAGCAACTGCCCCAAGCACCCCGACGGCGCCTCCGAGGGAGTCAACATCAACATCAATCCTGACACCTTCTCCTCACACAGCATCGGCGAGGCGGTCAGGAAGACTGGAGGGGTTATTGGTAAGTTCATCTTAGTTTTAATCATGGTTGCGGAACATCGAGGAGTAGACAGGGATTGCAAGCGCAGTGGAACTAATTCGCGTCACAAGAGACTAGGGACAATACGCTGATTGCTAAGCTGACTGCCAACCTTCACTATTTGGATAGGCACTACAAGATCTTGTTTTTACATGGGTTTATACTTATGGGTTAAAGATGGCAACATAGCAATCTCCACTGGGGCTTTTAGCCATTTCATTAATCGCCGCTGTTGATCCTGATTTACAGGAATAGCAATGGCGGGGGTAAGGGGGTACAGTCGCCATATCTCACTCATAACACCATAGTAATCTCATAATGTTAGTTTTTCAACTTGTAGCTATGCTAATTAAAAATATTTTATGCGTAGTAGTCTTGATGAAATGACAGAAGACCCAAAGAAGGTCGCTGAACATTTCAATATGATAATCCTTAGAAGAGGCCTATAGCTAAAATGATGAATCACCTATTTAAGTCCTTTACATTTTTACAGCGGACGGTGTGGAATACGTAGTGGACGCAGGCAAGAAAGTCTACCACAAAGTCGCAAGTAGCAAGGAGGACCTCACCGAACCTCCGGCAAACCACAACGGATACGAAGTTCGCCCAAATGAACCCGACGCTGAATGGCTGCCTTGAAGTCAACCATAGATTATAAATTAAATACTCATTTATGTTAGTCAAAACCAAAGAGTATCTACTCGATAATACCATAGACAATAGAGATATGCGTTTACTTTTGTAAAGTTTTAAAGAAAGAAAAAGTATCACTTGGCCATAATGTAATTTGAGCAACGAGTCTTGTATAATGTTAAAGATGGCAAGCAAGAATTGCGTGCCACAAGTCGATTTTCTATTTAAATGGTACTGCAGTTACCATCATGTGCAATACAGTCATTTTACGTAGCCAATAAGAAACAAGTATAATCACCATATATACATCAAGATGAGTTCAATAGACATTAATAAATATAATTCAATATTATTTTCCTATTTTAAATAAATAATACAATATTATAAATAACATACAAAACCCTCACTTGTAAGCCTACAATGTACGTATATATTGTCATAAAAATATTTAGTCTAGTAAACAATTTCCTGTGAATAAATATTTTTAACAAATATCAGGTGAATTTTATTTAATACACTCGTTTATAAAAATATAGACATATTAAAATAAATTACCGACATCGCCTTTTATAACATGTCTCAAATTTGTCACCAGGTAGGTACATAGGCACGATTAAAAGAAAAATCATAATATTGCTCTTGTCCTTTATTTGTAGAAAAGAAAATGCATGAAAAGCACAGATGTGTTTCTAACACTTCAGCCTTATTCATAGACAGTTTTAAAACCTATTTTAGTTGTTGAATGTTTTGTCTTCTTCGCTCAAGCTGACTTCATAAGTCGTTCGAAAGGGACAAAACATTCGATAAATAGAATGGGTTTTAAAACTGTATGAATAAGGCCGTTAATTTAAACGGAGTTTGAAATTATGCTACCAGATTTATAAACATAATAATCAGGAATGAGTTCAGTTAAAATAAAAATAATGAGGTAAAAAACACCAAATGTCATGGTATACATAATTTATTCGCAATAAAAAATTAATATGCTGTATAATTTTCTACCCAATAATTTATAATTTTGACGGTAACAACACAATGCAATCTTACATCTGGCAACATAAAAGTTTAAGATTAGCAACTTAAATTAACATTTTTGGCGTGAAGACATCATTATATAAATAATTGTAGTAGAAAGAAATCAGCAAATGTTTTTTTGTAAAAAAATAAATATTTTGTTTTGTAGGATAGGTAGTTTACAATTTTCCGACAAAAGAGGATTCCTACTCAATTTGTCTTTATCCTCGTATTTGTACTTTTTAGTCTATGGATCGACTTTATATATCTTTTTTGGTGTGGTTTGGTCTACCTGCAAGTTAGTCCAAATTCCATTGCATCGATATAGAACCTTAACTTATTCATGAAACACCTCAAAATCGAACATAAAAATGTCTACTACAATCACTTGAACAATAAAATCTTCAACTCTCCAGCTAACATTTAGCTAAAAACACTTCATTTTTTTAAGGCGTGCATCTCTCCAGGAACCGTGGGTAGAGGCAGACTTCTCTGATGTGGTATCTGTCGAGGAGCCAGCACAGGAACCGTTCGAGTCCCAGGCCGTAACCTCCGTGCGGGACCGAGCCGAACTTGCGCTGGTCCGTGTACCAGTAGTAGGGGGACGGGTCGATGCCTTCGCGCGAGTAACCTGAACAAATGAAAATTGAATATAACTGTCTTTTTCATAAAAGTACAAGGTGGTTCAAAAGTATAAACTTTTTTATAAAAGTACAAGCAGCAGACCAGGCTCTGTGGCGTACCTTGGGAGAGGCCTATGTCTAGCAGTGGACTGCAACAAGCTGATGATGATGGTAATGATGATGATATAGTGGTTTTGGTAACGAACTTGACCACCGAGACGGAAGTTACATTTTAAAACACAATGGGGTATTCTACCCATTTTCAAAAAGTATTTTAAGTTGTTCCTAAGATTAAGACAAACTATTTAAAAAAATATCAATTTCTTATTCGCTCGGCAAGTCCAATAAAAATCCATTTAAAATTTAAAGTTTAAATTTATTCGCGCAAATATGTGAAAACGCTAGGCGCCATGTTCCTTTAAAATGATACGTCACTCAACCAGTAAACAACCTGTGTTATTATGAGCTCTTGGACACCGGAGGGGGTATTCTACTCGCGGAATGACGTAGAATCGTTATCCATCATGGCGGCAGCCGTTTCACATCTTTTTAGGACAGATAAAAAAATTGAAATTTTCAAAACAAATTATAAAATTTATTCCTTGGAAATAAAAACTGAAATTAACATATACTTATTGCTTAATGCTCTACTATATACATTTATAGTTTTTAGATTTTTTCTTTCTTATAGTAAAATTTATTCAATTTCTAGCTTTCTAGAACCAGCTTTCTAGAAACCTGATATCCACAGGTGCAACATGGAATGTGATACACTCAACTTCGTGTTTTTTCCGAAAACCGAATTACCAGTTGATCTTAATAGTAAGCGATTCTTGCAGCTCATTAACATTAATACATACTGAAGGCCTCATAAGATTTTGAACTATGACAACATGTATACGTTGCCAGCCTCTCTAAAAGGGAGGGGAAAAACAAGGAAACTGGAGGATTTGGTAATCTCTCTCGAAAAAAACCTTTGTTTTTTTCGTAGATTTTTTGAGACATTGTTACCACCCTATCGACCAGACCATTCCTACAATAATCTCTGGTAGCTACAGCGTTTTTTCGCAAACTGTGTATTATGAATTAATATTAATATAAAGTATGTATTCCTCACCTTCCATAAGCTCCTGGTGGTCCCATATCCTCATGGACCCCCCTACAATCTCCCCCACTCCTGGCATGAGCACATCAACAGACTCAGTGAGTCGTCGGTCTTCAGGACAGCGCGACATGTAGAACGACTTGATCTCCGCCGGGAACTTGCACAGAAGGATCGGCACTCCGATCGCGTCTGTCATCTTGCGCTCTGGCATTTCGGGGATATCCTAAAATATGAATTCATTTCTATTTATTCACAATACATCAAATGTTTTACAGTATACATTTAAAAAAAAATGCAATTCTTATAATGCAATATTTTAATTTTGAGTTTATTAAAGTTAATAACATTATTTTAACTGTTATAACTTATAATTAAAATTTACAGTAAGTTAGTGTTTCTTAATAAAAATATTTGTATAGGGTACTTAAGTTTTCAGTTTAAAAAATTACCTCTCCAAATTCGTAAAAGGTACCGTCTTCTTTCTTGATGTTGTGCTCGCGGAGATACTCGATAGCTTCGATGTAGGTCATACGTTTGAACGGCCGCTCGGGTTTCTGTAATACATTAACATTAATTTTAGTGGCGGTACTTCCATACAAGCCCAAAAGCCCGGCTTGCCCTACTTAATACGTATATACTAAATTCTGAACGGAACCATTATATTCAATACAAAACAGTAATTACGAAACTTCTACCATTTTTGCGTTCCGTCGCGGCATGGCGCTCTTCAATGAAGCGCCTGAGACGGCGACTCGAAGCGCCGCCCGCGCTGCGCAACGCTTGTAATAAATTCATTCAATAATTTTACCTCTCACGTAGAACGTAGCTCCACGCATTTTTTAAAAGACGGTACGCGCAAAACATATATCTGCCTTTTTCTCTCTCGTGTGCTTTTACGAGGCTTTTGGCAACGCATGCTATCTCTTTCACATTTACGGGTGAAATGCTATACTCTGGCACTACGAATGTATAGCTATAGATATTTATATATAGCAATAATGTACTAAACCAAAAGCCCAGCTTTTGACCACAGAATTGTTTTGACTGAACATCGTACGTTTGAAGGTCGTCATGTGTAACATTATTTGTTAACTAAATTATATTTATTGTTATTAAATTATATTGGTTCTTTTTTAAAATTATTTAATCATTTTTATAATACAAATAATAAGGTTTTTATATTTATTTCATAAATTATAATTGCATGTTGTAATGTTTATTTTTTCGTTTACTAGCAATACTGTAAGAATTACAACTAACTTCATAAGTATTTTGATATTGTGCAATTGTAAATAGTTCGGTTTTAGGTTAATTATTCGTTTTTTTAATGTTATTTAAACTTTTTGATACGAAAATGATTTGTATTGTTTCCTGTGATGGTGAAAGTGTGATGGTGAAAGTGTTCATTGCAGTTATAAAGGTAATTTGATTCAATTATATTGAAACTAGCGCGAAAACTACGCCGCGTTTGTGCATTCTTAAATTCGTGATAAATCACAAGAGGCATTTTATCGGTTCAGTTTACTAAACTACGTAATTCGATTTCTACATGCTCCCCTTCATATAGATTATTAAACAGTAGTGTTTCATATGTTTTTGAAGGGACACTTGTGTATTAGAATGTTTTGATTAATTGTAATGATTTCAATGATATTTTGGTCCTTTCAAAAGGCATGCTATTACTTGTAATTAAAATTACTTGTAAAAACTTAACCTTAATGTATTTATAACAATTTCTGTCCGCAATTTTGGTTAACTGCGTAGTCAAACACGGGACCATAGTAGCTATCGTTGTGCTAGTGTAATGCCGGGTATTAAAAGTGCTCAGTAGTGAGTGCAGTAAATAGTTACGGTTGCATGACCACAAGCTATCTATATTTGTATTACCTAATTTTAAAATTGTATAGATTGTGTGTTAGGTCTGCCGCCGCGCCGTAAATTCGATTTCGTCGTTCTTAGTCTTTTTTTTTTCTTCTAAATAAATATGTATTAAACCTAAAATAATATTGGGCTTGCCCTACTCCAAAACCCTAGGCACGCCACTGATTAATTTCCTTTTAGAACATACATAAACTCATGCCTTTTTCCGAGAAGGGGTAGGCAAAGGTGCTACCAGGACACCCACATTTCGCCTTGTATGTTGCGTCCAACGATGTGATAGGGGGCGAGCCTATCGCCATATCGGGCTTAAATTTCTGACTCCGGGCTGGTAATGAATAGAAAAATTGCTCGATCCGGGATTCGAACCCGAGACCTCAGCTTTGTAATCGTACCGTAGTACAACTACGCCACTTTGGCAGTTAGAATCCATTACAAATAACAAAAAATAATATTCGCTTCCAAAAGTCCCTATGGGTCATTGGTGCCTATTTCTAGTATTGCACTTGTCTGGCTGAAGAGAGACATCTGTCTCCGACAGACAGTATCCGTGGCGCAGTTGGTTAACGTGGCTGCGAAACGAGAAGCCGCGGGTTCAACAACCGCACCGAGACAAATGCTTGTGTGATCCACAGGTATTTGTTTCGGGTCTGGGTGTTTGTGAGACCGACAAGTCTCTCGTAGTTTCTGATACCCACGACACAAGACTCGATCTTAGTGTGGGATCTATGTATGTGACTGTTCGGTGTATTTAATCTATCTAGAGGGAGGTAGAGAGAGAGAGATAATAATATATGATTATATGATTGATAAAAATATCATCACCGGACATCCATAGACGGATATATCAGTGCTATGTTGTATATAAGGGGGGTGTGTACCTTGAAGGTGGGGTTGAGTTCGTACACGAGGTGTCCCTCGGGCGACGCCAGCACGCGCTGCACCACGTCCACCACCAGGTCCTCCAGCCGCTCCAGCAACTCCTCGAACGTGATGAACGGACACTCCGCCTCCACGTGGCTGTACCTGTCATATGCAAATTAGTATATATTATAGTACAACTTTGAAATACAGAATAATAGCCGAGGATGTAGGTTGAGATGTCATAAGTAAAAGCCAGTAAATGCTTATTCCCAATATGTTATAGGGAGTATTGGAAGCCTTGCGCTATGCCAGGCATTAATACTATTCCCGGGCAATGCATATGCGATTTTTAAACCGGAAACCTTACAAACTAACATATATGATTTAAAACAAATCATTTACTCAAAACCCATACTCAAATTGGGTTTCCAAAATTATCAAAAACACTATAGACCTCGAGCCCTACAGCATACAATAATCCTTAAAAAAATCTTTATGAAATCCAATAGTACACTGCATAAGTTACTTGGTGGAGATATTATTGTAAGTACACTTACTCGGCGAGATGTCTGCGTGTGCGCGACTGCTCGGCGCGGTAGGACTGCGCGATGCAGTACACGTCTCCCATGGCCGCCAGGCACGTTTCAAGGTACAGCTGTGAGCTCTGAGTCAAGTACGCTTCCTCACTGAAACATATCATTATTCTGATCAACTTCTACTGGTCATCCGCATTTGCGCACGCAAATGCGTGCGTAAGTGCGCACGCGTGCGTACATTTTTAAATGGTTTCTAGAGTATTCTGAATATCTTGAGTTTTGTAAGTTTTTGACTGTAATTGCATGTAAATGAGAGTGTGAAGAGATAGGTAGACTGCCTCGGTAGCGTAGTTGTACTATGGTACGATTATAAAGCTGAGGTTGCGGGTTCGAATCCCGGGTCGGGCAGAGTGATATTGGGTTTTCCTATTCATTATCAGCCCGCAGTCAGGAATTTGTGCCCGATATGGCGATAGGCTCGCCCCTATCACATCATGGTACGGAACGGAACATACAAGGCGAAAAATGGGTATTCTGGTGGCATTTCGGCCTCCCTTTCTGGGATAAAGGTGTGAGTTTATGTATGTATGTATAAAGAGATCGGTAGCATCTGATTTCTGCAAATATGATTTCGGATTTAGTGGGAGTATGAGCAGTGTAGTGAAAAGTTACCGACCCGAAGTAAGAGAACTTGAAGAGCGTGCTGCCGCCCTCGCACTGCGTCTGCACGAGCGTGGGCGGCGACACCTCGCTGTAGCGCCGCGCGTGGAAGTGCTCGCGGAACGCGCGCGTCACGCTCGCACGCACGCGCAACACCTTCGACGTGTTCTCGCCGCGGATCATTATGTGCCTGTTGGAGAAACAATTTACTTCATACTAGCTTCTGCCCGCAAACTTCGTGGGCGTGATTAACTTTATTTGGAATTTCCCATCCCATCCCGTTCCGTCCCGTTATATCCCGCCCGTCCCGTCTCATTCTCATTCAAGGCATGTAATCCAGTCCCATCCCATCCCTTTGAGTATAAAAAAGTAACAAACATGTACATCGGAATTCCTTCCTCATACCATGGGAACACTACATTTTTCCGGATAAAAAGTACTATTGTGTTCCGGTTGTAGCCAGAGTAACTACTGGACATATTGAGACTTGACATCTTATGTATCAGGATGGCGAGCGCAGTGGAATACCAAAATCTTTGTAATTCATGGTGTTGTTTGGTTTTGCTACTGTCCACGATCGGTAGTATCGCTTACAATCGGGCGTATAGCATGCTCGTCTCGCCATTCACAGCAATAAAAAACTTAATTCTCTATTATCTGTCTGTGTCTGTATCAGCCCATATACGGCCCACAGCAAAGCACGGGCCTCTACAATCAAGTCAGATTGAGAGGAGTTAGGCCATATAGTCCACCACGCTGGCCTAGTGCAGGTTGGCAGATTGAAGATAGAAATCAATAATTCACTTAAGATAATAAGATACTATTAAATAAACAAGAAGTCGAATCAAATCTTTCTCTTGTTTTAAATCCATCCCATGGTTGTCTTTAAGGCCTTGCCTCGCGCGATAAGACCGTCATTTGTTTTGTTTTAATTATTCCTGTATATTTTTATTTTTTACTTTTGGGTAGGTAAAGCCTAAACTAATAAAAAATCATTTAAAATAGAGTATAAACAGTACCTGTTGTCAAGCTGTACATCAGGCAAGGCTTCCTCGTTAAGGATGGCATCAGCTCCGCCGGGCGGCGCCAAACCAATCAGTTCCCAGTAGTCCACTGACAATTCATGACCTCCTGGTGCCTGGAGAGAAAATATTGAATTCTCTTTTTATTTTAATACAGCCTCCATGGTGCAGTTGGTTAAATACCGACTGAGAAACGAGCGGGTTTGATCCCCGCACCAAGGCAAAGGTTTATGTGACCCACAGGTATTTGTTTCGGATCTGGGTATTTGTACCAAAGGATCTCGTTGTTCCTGACACCCACAACACAAGATTCGATCTTAGTGTCGGGTCAGGACTATGTATGTGGCTATTGGGATTATTTATTTATGAAATCCTTTGTATCAGCACGTAATCACTGAGCACAGGACTTCGCTCGAGATCGATAATCGCTCGCTGATAATCGAGAGCTCGATTGAGAGAGCACAGGGCGTTGGTTAAAGTCGCAGGATGTCGCTGGATGCAGGCGGCCAACAGGTCTATGTGGCGATGCATAGAGGAGGCCTATGTTCAGCAGTGGACTTCTTGTGGCTGAAGAGAGAGAGAGAGGCCGTAGCCCATCACACTAGCCTATTGCCGTTTGGTGAACTTCACATATCATATAAATTCTTGTAAATGTCTCTATGATATACCAATTTGTCTTTTTATGTTTTTTTACTGATAAACTACATGGTAATTAACTATCAATACACACTTAACTCCCGAGAAATTTGAAATACAACGTATTTAGTAGTTTTTTGTTTGTACATTATATATTTCAGCGACACACAGTGTACATTATATATTTCAGCGACACACAGTAATTGAAAGAGGAAGGAAATCATGATTTCCAGGTATTCATACCTTTGACTTTATAGTGTGTATTCATCGTCAAAAAATTTTAACAATGGAGGAAAACATTACAAGGAAATTAGCGAACCTGAGTGCTCTTTGCAATAATTTTAAAGTTACGTGAGGTTTATTAGCACGCCCTAGACTGTGATGATTTGAAGCTTACTCATATCCAGATAGAATTGAGATTAAGTAACCAGTAACTAGCCGTAACATCATAAGCAATTTTTTTTGCTACACGTATATAAATCCTGATATAGCGACTTTATTGTAAGATCATAGAAAATACATAGGTATATAGAATATTATCTCCTATAATAAGAAAACAAATCCTCTACAACAAAGTTATCATTAGAACATCACTATTCAAGATTTATACAAGAAAGTGTTGTATTATTTATTATTTTATATTCTCACCGTCTTTCCCTCAGGGACCTGTTCCAAAATTCCTTTTAAACACACAGAAGACTCAGTGGAAAGCACCAGAGCGTTGTATGTCTGACACATGGCGCCATGCAGGACGCACTGCAAGAAGCCGGTGCCGTCTCGCAGGGTAATGAACATTAGGGCTTTGCCCTGCCGCCGGAGACGGTGCACCCAGCCGCGAATGCATATCCTTTGACCCCGGTATTCAGTAGCTGGAAAATGATAAATATGCTGAAGCCAAATGGAATGGTTTTATACAACAGGTTGAAGGGTCCGAATTAAAAAAAATGACAAAATACTATCATTATGAGTTATGTAACTTAATTAGTAAATAAATCAATTTATTACAGTACCACGAGTATGTATTAATGATTTGATAGTTGACAATAAATGTTATCATTTGCCTACAACACTTATAGATAACCAATAGTTTATGCTGCATGTATGAATTCATGCAACTTAAAACAATTTTTAATGGTTCAATTACATTTATTATAATGTTTCTTTTACTCCAATCCTTTTTTCTACTGATCAATCTATCTATTTAGCCACAGGAAGTGCACTGCTGAATCTAGGCCTCCCCCAAGGATCTGTATGTATCTGTACCTGTAATCCTTTTTTATATTTATTAACTTATAAATTATGTCCATAGTATGTAATAGAAAATACTTCTGGAAACATTTTTGAGTTTGCATAATTGTCTTAGTAAACTAGTAAAATGAAAATATCCTGAGAATTTTGTGCGACGTTTCTATCATATTGCATGATTAATCTTCGACTTTGTATGCTTGCAAGAATTTTTATACATACATCTATAAAAACACACTAGTTTATCCCCGATGGGGTAAGCAGTTGTGTTACTGGAGTAGGTCGGTGTACAGTCCCATGTCGAAATGAAAAGCAAAATCGTCTCACAATCATACTAGTGTCACTTGTAGTTCGTTTTTGCATCCCAAGATGTGATGGGTGATAAGAGCTATAACCACGACGAGCACAAATTTTGGCTCAATTGCTATGCGACTTTTTTGAACTCCAACTGACTCAATCTTTAGATGGAACCCATGACTTTGTTCTTAAAAGCAACTACACACTGCCTCTAAACAGATTAAACCAAAAGAAAATAAATGAACAACAATATTTTTTTTTTACAACCATATTGCTATTCATATTTGCAAAACCATGTATAAACAGCAGTTTTAAACATGAAAAATATAACCACATTGTTTTAATTAATTACAGTAGGAATGCTCAAGGACGAAAACTCAAAGGTTTGATAAGTTAGTTCAGTGGTTAAGAACTGGGTATTCAGCATCAAAGATTATGGGTTTGATTTCTGTGCCAATAAATATTTGTTAGCTTTGTTTCAACAGAACATAAGGAGGTCTACAAAAGTAACATAGAAATCACTGTAACTTGTTTACAACTAGAAACATGTATTACATAACTTTATTAGATGCCATATAAGTGATATTACAACTGCAAATAAAACATATACACATGGTAGAATAAATCTCAAACTCAGACTGTAATATTTTCATGATTAAATATATTAAATTTAGTGTTTTTTCCTTGAGCACAGTTTAGGTATCATTTAGGTGTATGTTATATATTTGTAAAACATATCTAAGGTACAGGAAACTTTGCCCTCAATTCCTGATAACATGTAATATAGTAACAATAGTCATAAACCAAGTTTAATATCAAAGACATTTCCTTAAATTAAAAACATACGTAACATATTTGAGACCAGCAAAAAAAGATTTTTATTTTATTTGACCAACAAGATAAATATCTTTATTAATTAATTTTGTATTAACTTCTGAGCAATTCACATGTTTTTAAGATAAGTTTAATAAGTAATATTGGGGAAATATGTGGTATTTCTCCAATATTACCGTGCCGTTAGAGATAAGACCGCTACTTGTACAGCCAATCATTTATATTTAAGGATTTTATATATTTAAGTTTTATTTCATGGCAAACAATAAAGTAATAATCAATAAATAAATACCTTAACCAGTGCACAAAAGTCAAAACACATTATATGATGAGCAGAATGCAACCAATATACAGCATTACACATTATTATAGATTATGGACAATGTGATTTCCCTTATATCATTTAATTGACCCTATATGGAACAAGAAATTATGATGAGATTATCAGCAAACAAAATAGCTATTATATTTCAAAATAATGATATAATTGTTCACTAGCATTGTAAACTGTTATCACATATCTTAAGGCATATTCATAACTAGCATTTGCCCGCAACTTCGTCTGCGTCTTTAAGAAAATGTAGACGTTATATCGCTAAAACTATGTCATTATAACCTTTACGTAAACTTTTAAACAAAAATCAACGTGCAGCATTTTTATTTCTAATTCTGACTCTGAGTTTAGATTATCGAATCAATGGGTCCGTCAGTTGTCGATTCAGAGACCAATCGGATCAATAAATAAAAAGTTAAAAATGACGGCCAACATTTTCAATTCTGAATACAAATTTAGATTATCGGAACTCAGATTGATTTTGAGACCAATCGGATCAATACATAAGCGGCCTTATTCTTATACAGTTTTAAAACCTATTTTAGGTATCGAATGTTTGTTTTCTCGCTCAAACTGAATTGAAAATTCGTTCGAAAGGGACAAAAGTTAAATATTCATAAGAATAACTTCAGCAGTTTTATTTTCTATACACATTTTTCAACCCTTATTTTTACTCCTTTAGGGTTAAATTTAAGTAAACAGAGTACGCACTTATTTTTTATTTTAGATGTGTAATTATAATGTCAAGTTTGAAATCTGCAACTTCAAAGGTTGCGGTTTTCCATACAAATTTATTTTACCCTTTTCACCCCCTTAGGGGTTGAATTTCCAAAAATCCTTCCTTAGTACTACCCTACGTTATAAAAGAAATCCCTATGTAAAATTTCAAGTTCCTAGCTTAAGTAGTTTCGGCTGTGCGTTGGTCCGGCAGTTCGGTTCTACAAAACTTCAACCCTTATTTTCGTCCCTTTGGGGTTAATTTTAGATAAATAATATATGCAATTATTTTTGTCTTAGAATGAATAACTTAAGTGCCAAGTTTGACAATTGTAACTTTAACGGTTTAAATTTTCCCTATATCAGTCTTTAACCCTTTACACCCCTTTAGGGGATGGATATCCGAAAATCCATCCTTAGTGCTACCTTATGTCACAATCGAAACCCCTGTGTAAAATTTCAAGTTCTTAGCTTCAGTAGTTTCGGCTGTGTGTTGATCCAGCAGTTCGATTTTACAATACTTCAACCCTTATTTTCACCCCTTTAGGGTTAATTATAAAAAAAGAGAGTATGCATTTGTTCTTTTTTCTAGATGAGTAACTAAAAAGTCAAGTTTGATATCTGCAACTTCAAGGGTTTCGGTTTTCCATACACCAGTATTTTACCCTTTTCACCCCCTTAGGGGTCGAATTTCCAAAAATCCTTCCTTAGTGCTACCCTACGTCACAATAGGAACTCCTATGTAAAATTTCACGTTTCTAGCTCCAGTAGATTCGGCTGTGCGTTGATCGGGTAGGAAGGAAATCACCCAGTTTCTAAACATTTCAACCCTTATTTTAACCCCTTTAATGTTAATTATTAGACAAATAAAGTATGCAATTATTTTTGTTATTAAATGAGTTATTAAACTACCAAGTTTGAGAATTGTAACTTCAATGGATTAGATTTTCCATACAACAGTTTTTAACCCTTTTCACCCCCTTAGGGGTAGAATTTCCCAAAATCCCTTCTTAGTGCTACCCTCCGTCACAATAGGAATCCCTGTGTAAAATTTCAAGTTCCTAGGTTCAGTAGTTTCGGCTGTGCGTTGATAGGTCAGTCAATCAGGTTCCTCTTTTATATATATAGATAAGTATATGACTCATAGATAACTTTGTTGTTTAATAATAACTAGTCACAACTGTGTTCTGTGACAAATATCATTATTGTATGAATGATAATAGTATTGGCCATGTAGTTGGCTACAAAGCTCAATGATTGGCCTTTTTTTTACCATGCAAGTATAAAAAAATAACACATTAAAATGTATGAAAATAGATGAATCTTAGGGATTATGTAGGTATGTTAGGATTCAGTAAAATTGATTTACTAAATTAAATAGATTTAAAATTATTAAAATAGTTAATTAGATATGCTGTAATGTACAGATTTCTGAGTGTAATACACGGTTAATAGTTCATCTGAAAAATACTCACTGTCACATATCTTCACAACCTTGGCAGCAGGGAGACTGGGATCTTCTTGCATGGTGACCTTCTTGGCTTCCTCCAAGTTCTGCTGTCTCTTCTCACTGTTCTCCTCATCAGCCTTAGCCTTATCCGCCGCCTTATTTTTCTCTCTAGTCCATATCTTTTGTATCTTTTTCAACTGGGATTTGGCAGCCACTTCGTAATCTTTGCCTTCCTCTTTTGCATCAGTGTATATTGTTGGGAACGGCTCTTTACCAGCATGGTGCATCGCCTTGAGAATTGTTTTGAATGGTTTCTCTTTTGTTCCATCTCCAGTTTCATCGGATCCGTTTTTGTCCGATGTGTAAATCTCTTCTGGTAATAGAGATACAAAATAAAAATGAGAAAAGATTTATGATTTAAGCTGTAAAGTTTTATTGAACTATTGTAGGTTATAAAAAGTAATAATAATTATGTTTCATCCTTTAAATTCCATCTAAATGTTGGTCATATTATTATTATTTTTTTACTTTCGAATAATAAAAAGAAAAACTCTTCATATGAATTTTAAAAAGTATATTTAATTGGGAATATAGTAAATAGAACCCATACAATGGTATTTTCATAGACGTATTCTATGGGTATTTTTTAATATTCCACTGCATACGTGTAAGTTTAGGTTATAAATATAAAAATGAGGAACTTACTTAACGTGAGGTTTTCGATGTCCGGCATGGTTGCGGTTTTTATTGTTTATTTGATTAATACACTAGCACTATTCTTTCAAATAGAAACTTTACAAACTTATCACTTTTTTCATCAGAGTGACACAAATACACCGCATTGCACTACTTTCAAAAGCGAATGAAAAATTATAAATCAATAGACACATCACGTCACTGACAGCAGGATGAAAATATAAAAACTCGTATAAGTGAGAAAGAAATAGCATGCTCAACGTGCTAAAGGTTATAATAATGTTGATATGTACCAAATTGATGATTTTCATAAGCCTCTTTTACATCAACATAATATTAGCATTCGTCGATTGACAATTTATTTTTGTATGACGGGTAAGACGTGTTTAATTTCCCCAAGCACTCAACAGATACAAACTTAAAAAATGCAAACATATATTTCAGCCAATTTATGCCACAGAAATAATAGCATAAAATATATTAATAGTAATCTGGGAAACTAAACTATCTTCGTTAGACGAATGTTCGGCATGCAACATGCAATGAAAACGGTTCCTTACTTCATGAATTTTAATTTTTTATTTCTGGCTAGGGAGTATGGGGGGTTTTAGCATTTTATTTAAAGTAAGAATAAGAATTACTTTATGATTGCGCATTAAGCAGACTCTAATTTTCATTTGTGAAGGTCTACAGTATCTGGAAGGAAAATCCTTTAGGCAAAAAGGAAATACTTCAAACTGCAAGAATGATGAATTTCTACATATATTATTCTACTCTTTGATGCAATCTATTGTGGATGATGCAATTTTAAAAATGCTGACTCATATTGACCGATGTATTGTACTGTGGAAATAAAATAAATAAATAAATAAATAAATAAATAAATAAATAAATAAATAAATAAATAAATAAATAAATAATTTTTTTTTATTCAATAGGTCTGGCAAACGAGCAAGCAGGTCACCTGATGGTAAGTAATCAATGACTCCCATGGACATCCACAATGGTTGGATCATGGTCGTGTCGGACCATCAAATTAGGGGAGAGCGGGAAGGAAACTGGATGAGAAGTGGACAGGGGAATTGGGCATCCGGCTACCTCACTTACCGAACGAAACGCAAAGCTGTCGCTTCAAGTCGGTCTTTTGTGATAGTGGTACAGCCCTGGACGAGTCTGCCCATTCATGCTGAGTCATGACTCATATTATGACTGACAACAGCGTGGCTCTGCCACTGCTTGATCTGGATTTGGTTTGTACCTAATTTTAGATTTATTTCTATTTCACAGAAATTTGACCAAGTCACAATGGCTTAGTTGTGCATCAAACATAATAGTTTATCAGTATTATAAGTTCGTCTATAGATGTATAAAAATTACTTATATAAGAAATGTTTATTGTAAATAAGTAAAATAAATAGATAAGGTTTTAAGGGGCTATAATAATGAAGGTTGAAATTGGTAGAGTCTTGGAAAGATTGAGATTTTGGAAAGTCTCACTACCGCGACTGAATGTGGAATGATGCTCGGCCGTGACTCATTGTGAAGCTATCGACCGATTCAGATGTTTTATCGTTCATAGGTAACAAATTAAACGAATATAATTATGAGTAACTTTTGCTTTTATATTAATATACATACTTACATACATAAACTTGCGCCTTTTCCCAGAAGTGGTAGGCAGAGGTACAACCTGGACACCCGCGTTTCGTCTTGTATTTTCCGTCCCCCGATGTGATAGAGGTCGAGCCTATCGCCATATCGCGCATAAGTTCCTGACTCCGGGCTGATAATGAATAGAAAAATCCAATGTAACTTTGCCCGATCCGGGACTTGAACCTGAGACCTCACCTTTGCAATCATACCGTAGTACAACAGCGCCACCGAGGCAGTCATATTAAAGTGCATAGAATGACATTTTGCTATTAAAATACGTCAGGCGGCAAGTTTTATTTATGTTTTTGAATTATAACACGCGTTTTTCGCCATGTAGGTAAATTCTTCCAATGTAATATTAATCTGTAGAACAATTTAAGTAATATGTGGATATTATGTTGACGTCGAGACAGAACAGAACACTGATATGGAGCGTAAATGACATACGGTCAGGCCCGGTTATAACCGTGGTACGTTTTATGCAAGATTTCGCATTAGAAGAAAGTTCTACAACGTCGTTTATCCAAACCCTAAGAAAAATAATAGAATCAGAACAGAATTGCGCCTTCGATTCTGTTGCTTTTGGTGGAAATCCAACCACGCCATTTCCCAAACGTTACTAATAGATAGACTAATTAAATTATGATTTTACAAGCGTTTATAACCATCCGAGGGCGCAAACTAAAAAGCTTCTTAGTAAATTTGCATGTTATAGACTTGGCTATATCAGACTGGTGGTCATTTGACTGAAGAAAGTATGGACAGTGTAAGTCGCGGCGCTGAAAGAGGTGCAACAAAGAAAATATCACAGTAGCCACTAATCGTGCTTAAGAACAGCTTACACACTTGCGTAACGCCTTCATAAACAATTGTAGGGAATAATTAACAATTATCCAAAAAAAATAATACTAATGCATTAAATTTTTCTTTTCTTTTACTAAAGCAACGCTTGTAAGCTCCACTTTCGGTACCCTAGGATGCGAAAGGTGGTATGCCGCTATCACTGCCTTTCATTGTATCTAATGTGTTCCTGATTTCTGACAGAATGAGCTTGTATCTATACAGGCTTTTTGAAAAGTAATAGTTACTAGGATACAAAAGATCATAAAATTATCCTTAACCTTTAACCACTGCTGAACGCATGACTACAAAATATGTCAATGGCAAGTACTGGAAGCGGGCTCCATTAACAACTTATTTTATATATACCTTTTATACCTTGTCGTATAGGATTAAATTTGAAAAAATACAAACATTTTTAAATGATGTGAACCAAAGAAGTGGAAGAAAACCTTTACCCAGCTGTAAGAAAAAACATTTATATTTATTATATCATACGGGTCCGATAATCACTGATTGTAATATGATTGAGCAAGTCTTACAACAACCTGTATTATATGTTATTACAGTTTACTTAAGTTTCTTTTACAGCTGTTTAATTCATAAATATAGCGTTACCTAATCTCACCGCGCATGCTTTATCTGTACTAAGTCTTGTTTTGAAACTTAATAACAGTTTCCTAATTTGCGATAAACCATAATATAAAACGGTGTGTCAGGTGCAAAGCTCATATCACCTCCAACATGGCACCTATATACCTAATCATAGGCTTAGTTATTCAGGTATTTAGCATTAATTAAAATCTATATATTTTCGTATAATTTTTATTTTTAAATATTAATCATCGTATTTTTCACAGGGTTCACTGATATACGCCGAATCAGAAGAAATAGAGAAAGATGTAAGTAGAGAAATCTTGCATACCAAACTTGAGGATGATGAGGTCGTTAAAGATTTCAAAGAGGCACCAAGGGACTGGATGGATCTACTCATGCTCCCGAACAACCAGCTGTACCCGACCTCCGCTGCTACTTTGATGGCCCAAGCCATAGACTCTAGCAAACCCATCGAGGAACAGATGGAAGACATCAAAGAAATAGCGAACAAGATCTCCGAAGCTATTGAAAGTGAGTTGGCTAACCTGCTTTCTTACGCTATTGCTGCCACAGAAAATGATAAAGGAAAAGAGGAAGAAAAGGAAAAAGAAAAAGAAGGAGATGATAGCAAACTCCGTAAAAGAAGGTCAGTTGAAAGCCCCCTCGACAGCACTCAGCTCGTCATGAGACTGTTGAAACACATCAAGTCTAACAACGAATTCCAAAACATAGCTATTGACAAAATGATGACTGCTCAAGAAATCGCTGACAAATTCGGAATTGAATTTAGCCCAGACCCTGAAATTTTGTCCGACCTCGCTGTAGCTGCTAACGAACACGCCAAAGAACTGAGTGAGATGTTGAACGAGGCTTGTGACTTGAGCAACAAGACTAGTGAGAGATTTAGTAATAACACAATGAAACCGCAAAGATTGACTGAAGCTCCGACTGAAAACAGCACGCACTACGTTTACGCTTCTTACTACCCTGAAGACGATATCCATCCCGTCTACACACCATCGGGTAACCACGGTTCTTACTACGATTGTCCTTACGAAAGTCAGATACAATCCCCTAATACTGATCATTACAGCGCTTATGTGAGTCCCAAGCCTAGCTTCCACGATACAGTGCAATCCCCAGATTACTACTCTTATTGCTCTGTAGACCCTATGTCGAATGTAATTCTGCCTAGTGAGATTGAGTCGTTGTTGGAGCCCGAACCAGAGTTAGTAGCTGAGGAATTTGAAGAGACCATGTCTAACAGAGTTCTTGTAGAACGCGGCGACGAGCCTGGATCGGCTACAGTCAACCACATAATGACTTATTCCATATCAGAGAAGTCACACTTCAGAACACCACAAATTGAAAGATTGCCGCAACAAATGCAATACTATTTTTATTTATTGTGAATATGTAAGTAGGTAAAGTGTAAATTTTACTCAAATTAAATGTAAATTAACTGTAAATTTTGAATTCAATAATAAATTAATGTAAAACGAGGTTTAACATGACCTATTAAACTAGATTTCTAGTAAATGTTTTCAAGAAAAAAATAAATTAAAATGGTGATTAAAATCTAAGAATGTGATATATTTTTTGTATTATTTTTACATATTCTATCAATGCTTAACATTGTGTATAGGAATTGTTGATATGGTGATGAAATAAAAACATGGAATAATTCGTCTTATTGTTTAATCGTTTTTAATAAATATTCAAACAAAGGATCTTTTTAAACTGTAAAATTACAATGCTAACATTTGTTTGGTTACATTATGGCACATGATTGTGAAATGCATTCTGGTATTCATTTTCTATTAAAATGAAGCAGAATACATTTTATATTTGGCAGCTATTCTTATATAATACATACTATACATATTTGGTAACATATAACGTTGGTTTGACGAAATCAAACATAAATATGACTTGGTTTCGTCAAAACAACTTATGAAAGGCACGCTTCTATTAAATATTTAGTATTTTAATCCATGGCAGTACAAACTGTATACAATGCAATGTATATTGTTAGTAGACTATAGTTATTTTTTAAATATCATCACAAAGTGTCGCCTAATTGTAAAATTTTTATTACTTCTCTCTTGTTGTTGTGAATAAAAATTTCAATTAGGGTTTCCAGATCGGCAAACAGAGCTATCGGGTTCAATATTTTTTCGAAACATTTTTCTAATTTCAAATGTTTTACGTTTTATTTCTGCTCTATTTGCGCGTTCGTTTATGCTTCTCTAATGTTATTTTTATTCGTTTTTTGTTTCATTTGTCATTTCCAATAAACGACATACAGTGACATGTACACATTAATTAGGCAAAATACTTCATCCATTTTATTTGAACGGCAGCTTGAGAGGCAAAGGAACTTTACTATATTCCATTTTTATTGACGCTTTAATTTTCTCGGCACAGTGTAATTCTCCTTAATTTTAAACTCCTTTTCATATGTAATTTTTGTGTTGTTTCTTTGCGTGACCAACTGCCGTCCGTTCCTTAACATTATCTAACTAAGCCCTGCTCGTGATCACCGCGAGGTGCACAAACGAGGTGTTATCACTCCACAGCATCCTTCACCACGAGACATCCATTTGCACATCCGGCTGTTGTCTTTACCATAACTACTCTAGTGTTGCCTTAATTTAACAGCTATCTGTGGGCATAGTACGCACTGTAAGCGCTATTGTGGCTCGAATGGGGTTGATATCTGTAAACGGGAAAAAATGTTGAGAGTAAGGAAAATTTTAACAGGCTTTAAAAGCATAAATAAGTTTTTTTTATTTTTTTTTATTGCCGTTATAGGCAGACGAGCTAGCGGCCGGTCTGGTGGTAAGCGGCTACCACTGCCCAGAGAACTTCGCAGTGCCAGGGGTCCAGCACAACAAAGTCAAGTTAAAGAAATAATGATGACATAATTTGAGAAATGATTTTATATTTTTATACGGTGCGAAAAAATCAGCACAAGTTCGAGTCCTTTATTAAAACAAAATTTGATTAAATGGTAGAGTGCTTCGTTGTTTCAAAAGCTTAGTAATCATTACTTATCTCCATAAAACAAAGATTGGCTTATTTATATTGCAATCAAACTTGGCTCCAGTAATGCTCTACCAATTTTTTAAATATAGAAGTCCGCTAACCCGCACTAGGCACCGTTTTGGTTTACGGGCTAACCTCTATTAAGGGTAGAGAAGGCCCGTGCTCTGAACTGAGACGTACATCGGCGGTATTGCGTTATATTATTAATTAAGCGTGTACTGACCGCATGGGGTGCGTGTGCGCTGCGTACAGCGGTCCGCAGGCGCTGGGCTCCGCGGCATACGGCTGGGCCAGCTGGGGGCACGGCTCGGCCGGCGCAGACTCGCGGCGCCGCGGCGTGCCCCCGCGCTGCTGGCTTTGCTCGGGGGGACTGTAACAAAAACAATATTTATTATTCAAAATTCACTCTCTTCCCGCCCGTATCGCAAAAAAAACAAAGATTGGTATGTTATTGAGGTTTCCTCGTGAAGTTTTCCTTCACGGAACGGACGGGAGGACGAAGACTGCTCGTTCCGAGGAAATTAATGTGAGAAAACTTTCAAACCATAGAAATCTTTGCTGTTATCCAATTGAGAGCGGGGTATCTGGCCACTTCACATTGGCCTAATGTGGGTTCGCGGATTTAAGATACCGTAGATATGCTTGTAAATCTCTATGCTATTTGAATAACTATTTATCTGACGATCTATAAATTATTGATTTGCAAGATACTACGAATTAACTAAGAGCGTTTGAATGTGGTTTGAATAAAAAGCCTTTTATTTTAGGAGCTACGACGTTTGTCACAAGAACAAAGGCAAGAAACGCTACACACCTTTTTGCATCTGCATTTATAAACATATCAATTCGAAATACAAAAAAGAAAAAAAAATGATACTGAGCACCACGACCGCCCAAAAGGCGGGGTCGCGTTACGGCCCGAGCATTAATACATTATTTTGACAGCAAGCGACAAATGGCTTTCATACTTCACGTCCCATTATTAATCGGGTCGTACCAGGAAGTGGGACGAAAAAAAATATTATTCACATTTTTTGTCCCGTTCTCACTGGCGACTGTTTGTGCATGTGGCGATTTGTTTTTTGTCTGCCAAGAAACTTAAATAAAATGTTGGTATACGAAGTTGCGAGAGTGTGCCTAGTACGTGTGTGACCCAGCGACGACGTCACTCGATATCAGTTATATGCAGGTAGTTTGGCTGCGCTCGCGTCACTTGATTATTATAAGTGAGTTGTAACTGATTGCTGTTGATAATACATGTCCGTGTTAATCTTAAACCTTGTTTTTATTTGTTTGTCCCTGCGGCTCCTCGCCAACAGGTTATGGGCCCAGGTAGACGTGCCGGTAATAGACATTAATCGCATAAACAGTGAATCTTTCGTAAACAAGCGTGAATAAAATAATTATATCTAGTGTTATCGCGTGGACAGATGTTTTTTACGTTCGAACTTATACAGTGTGGTGATTACCGTTTTGTTAATATAATACTATCGAACAAAATAAACCATGGCAGCTACTATAAAGATTGATCAGCTTACGGGCGATAATTATGATACTTGGAAGATACATATGCGAGCTATTCTGAAGAAGAATGACTTGTGGGATTATGTCTCCGGTGAATTACCGCGACCGTTACGTTCCGACCCTAAATATTCGGAATGGATTCGGATGGATGGAAAAGCTGAATCGGACATTTTATTAGCTGTGAGTCCTACCGAATTAATAGCATTAGATGGCTTGGAAAGTTCGAAAGCGATTTGGGACAAACTTAGGACTTTGTACGAATCAAGTGGGCCTGCGCGGAAAGCGTCGTTATTGAAGAGACTCGTGTTGACACGCATGCAGGAAGATGGTGACCTGCGGAAACACATCGCAGATTTTTTTGATGCCGTAAAGAAGCTCAAAGAAATCGGCTTAGTAGTTATAGACGAACTACTTGCCATATTATTGCTATACAGTTTGCCGGAATCTTTTTCCATGTTTCGAACGGCTATGGAATCTCGTGACGATTTACCCTCCACGGACGTGCTGAAGGTTAAAATCATTGAAGACTATGAGGGCCGCCAATCGAAAGACGCAGACTTGCAAGGTGCGATGTATATGAAAAAGAAAGATCAACAAGCTCACAAGAAGGAAAGTTTTACAAATCAAAGTCAGAAATTCAGGAAATGTTTTCGATGCGGACGTCAAGGACATATAGCAAAAGAATGTAGAACTAAATTCGAAAAGAATAAACATGTGCCAGAGAATAAACAAACCAGCAGCTACTCAACTATGTTAAGTGTTACGGAAGACGTAATGCTGGGCAACCAGGATAGAGGTTCTGTATGGTGCATTGATAGTGGGTGCACTGGACACATGTGTTATGACAAGAACATTATTAAAGGTTTTACTCGTACGGAAAGTGAGTTGAACTTGGCAAATAATGAGGTCACGCGCATAACAGGAACAGGTCACGTGAGTTTTATGGTGGATACAGGAAGCGAAGAGCGCCGAATTGACCTTCATAAGGTACATTATGTATCAGATTTACGTACCAATTTGTTATCCGTTGCGAAGATCACCGACCACGGTTTCGAAGTTCACTTCAAAAACAACGGAGCGGAGGTAATCGATAAAAACAATAAAGTTCATATGCGTGCCGATCGTGTTGGAAATCTTTATCACGTTCGATTATGTGAAAACAGTGTGAAGAACGCCGAGATGCCGAAGAAAAATATTGATATATGGCATGAAAGATTAGGCCATTTGAATGAGCATGACTTAAAAGCTATTGTTAGAAATGATTTGGTTTATGACATGAAGTTTAATATTGAAGAAAAATTATCGGAGTGCGAGATATGTATACAGGAGAAACAAACCTGTGAGCCTTTTCCCAAAGGACCAGAGGATCGCACTACCGACCTGTTACAGATTGTGCATAGCGATGTATGTGGACCAATGAGGACGGAATCGTTTGGAGGTAAAAGATACTTTGTAACATTTATCGACGACAAATCAAGGTGGTGTCAAGTCTATTTCATAAAACATAAAAGTGATGTCTTCGAATCATTTAAGGAATATAAAGCTGAAGTGGAAAACTTTACCGGGAAGAAAATAAAAACTTTACAGTCTGATAATGGACGAGAGTATGTAAATAGACAATTCGATGATTTCTTGAAAAAGGAAGGAATAACTAGACGGTTAACAGTGCCACATACACCACAGCAGAACGGGACAGCTGAAAGGAAAAATAGAACTCTGATAGAAATGGCAAGATGTATGATGCATCAAGCAGGATGCCCGCCAGCTTTTTGGGCAGAGGCGATAAATACTGCAAATTATATTCGGAATAGATGTCCTACTAAAGGATTAAAAGGTGATATACCATTTTCTGTGTGGAAAGGAAAGAAACCTACAGTAAAGTACATGAGGACTTTTGGTTCAAAGGTTTATTACAAAGAGAAGGGAACAAATAAAGGAAAATTTGATTCAAGTTCTGAATTGGGAATTTTTATGGGTTATGACTTACAATCTAAAGCTTATCGTATTCACAATCCAAGGAATAAAAGGATAATAATAAGTAGAGACGTAAAATTCATGAATGAGAAAGCGTTTGGACGCGAATATAAAGAAATACTTGATGAAGATGAAAATATAGACACTGAAGAAGTGATTGTAGATTTGAATAATCCTGAAAAAAAGATGGAAGAAACACGAAAAGCTCCTCTAAAAGCAACTAAAATACAACCAAAATCAAGGAGGTTCATAAAAAATATCAAAGATAGAGAGGAAGACAATACATACAGGATGCAAGCAAGGCGGAAGAGAAATGGAACAATTTCTTGGGAAGAATTGGTAGAGCCACCAAAAAAAGTTAGAGG